>OY740718.1:118996849-120246849 GCA_963513945.1 Hydrotaea diabolus | reverse complement strand
TCTCAGTATCCGGTTTGTCATGTAAACATTTTGTTTTAGTTTTTGTTCATTTCTTTTGTTTGATTTATCACTTCTTGTTCGCTTTGAAACTGTGTTAATAAAAAAAGTTAGCAATTTAATAATAAAAAATGTGTAATTAACGGAATAAATTTTGTAACATTTGTGGCCTATATGTGATGCGCAAAATAGAAAGGGACCTAAGGGTAAAAACCAGTTTTGGTCAGGAGAGCCATTTAGATACGTGTATCTTTGGTGTACCATCACTTTCATTAAACGCGCATATCTCTGGGAGGGACTACTTTTGGGGCATTGGATCGGTCTCATTCGATGCTCAGATGTTGTCTACATCAAAAAAAATGAAAATTGATTTTTTTACCCTTAAGTCCCTTTCTCTATGCGTTCTCACATATACGGATATCCGTCATAGGCGAGATTTAAAAAAAAAAAATCTGTGGTGGAATTATACAACAAAGTCTTCAATCGTTCTTACAAATTCAGTCGCTGGTATGAGCCAGAATTTGTTTGCGAAAATTGCTGTGCAACATTAAAAAAATACAAAGTTCGACCTTTTATTTCTTTGTCCTTTTGTACGCCTATGACTTGGCAACATCAGCTCTGGCATACATCAGATGATTGCTACTTTTGTGAAACAAATATTTCAGGGAGTTATGAGAGAAGAGAATTTTATCAACAAGCTCAGTTCCGTTGAAAACGCGCATGAAAGAGTTTTGTTGTGATAACTTTCTTGTTCGCAACAAATTTTACAACGCTGGGTACAAAGCAAAATTAAAAATGTTAACAAAGTACCGTTATTTTTCATTTACCACATGTTTTGTGATATTGCTATTTGATTTTTGCTGAAGTTGATCATTTATTTTGTTTGCAATGTCGTCAAAAGAAGAACAACGTCGAAAACTCATTTGTAATTTTTTCGACCATCATCCTGATTGGAAGAAATCCGATATCTTTTCTCATTTTGTAGAGCAAGGAGAAAATCGAAGTTCGGTATATAGAACACTAGCGATATATGAGAAAAGACAATTAACAGAAAGAAAACATGGTTCTGGAAAAAAGTCTAGTTTGAACGACTCTTCTATGAGAAGCCGACTTCGAAAAATGACCGATGGTAAAGTCGCTAAATCCTATAGGGAGCTTGGGAAAAAGTTCCAATGTGACGGAAAAACAGCGAAAAAGTATCTGAGTGATATGGGAATTCAGAGAAAGTCCAGAAAAAACAAGGCAAAAGCGTCAGAAGCTCAAGAAGTTACCCAAAAGTCTCGACTTAGAAGTTTGGTCAAAAATACATTCAAAGCCAAGAGCGACATTGTATGCATCATGGACGATGAGTCATATTTCACATTGGATGGAAACGAATGGCAAGGAAAACATTTTTTTGAAGGAAATAAAAACACGTAGACGATAAAATAAAGTATGTGGAGCATTCAAAATTTCCTAAAAAAGTTTTATTGTGGCTTGCAATTAGTCAGCATGGAATGTCAGAACCAGTTGTTTTTAAGTCCGGTTTGGCCATCAATTCTGAAAGATATATTAATTTCTGCTTACCAAAAGTTGAAGAATTTATGAATAAGAAGCATAGAAACTTAAATGTAATCTTTTGGCCCGACTTAGCATCAAGTCATTACGCCAAGAAGACATTGGAAGCCATGGACACTAGGGTGGAGTGAAATTCAAAAAAAAAAGTTAACCTCGGAAAGAGATGTAGTCTGGGGTCCTAAAGAGGGGAAAAATAAAGAAAAAAATTTAAAAAAATTTTTAGGGGTCGCGCCACTCCCTAGAAATTTGGAAATTATCGCTTTTTTGGCGTTGATTTTAGAAAAATCCTAAAAAGTTTTATGTCAATAAATGTTTGCAATAGCGTAAACAATAAAATAAGTGCATGAAAAAATTTAAAAAATTTTTTCTCATTGTTTAAAAATTTCAAAAAGTAAAATAAGTCAAATCGTCCCTTCTTCAGAAAATTGACTGAACAATGAAATCGCCACCAAAGCTACAAATATTAGTCGATTATCCTCATATTTGCCTCAAATACTTTTGTTTGGGCACTGAACAAGCTCAAACTTTTAAATTTCGAATAAGTTAAGTCGTTAAATTTTAGGATTTTTCTAAAATCAACGCCAAAATAGCGATAATTTCCAAATTTCTAGGGAGTGGCGCGACCCCTAAAAATTTTTTTAAATTTTTTTCTTTATTTTTCTCCTCTTTAGGACCCCAGACTACATCTCTTTCCGAGGTTAACTTTTTCAAATTAAAAAAAAAGCATGTTTTCACTCGACCCTAATGGACACCCTTCAAATTCCATATGTATGTAAAGAAGAAAATCCACCCAATATACCCCGATTACGCCCAATTGAGGATTTTTGGGCAAATTTAAAAAGAAAAGTATATGCAAATAACCTCAGACCCAAAACTACCAAAAATTTGATTCAATAAATTCGAAAGGAGCTTCAAAACATGCCAACGTCGACATTTTCAACAGCCATGGAAAAAGTTTCTCAAAATTGCCGCAAAGCAGCTCGAATGGGACCAAATATTTTTTTACATTAAACTAGTACAATGCATCTTAAAAAAAATTGAAATAAAATTTTTGTTTAAAAGAAAAAAATTTTTTTTTTGCGATTTCATTCCGCATGTTGCGATTGTTGATGAATTTTTTAGTGCGTATGGTGAAATGGGCTGCAACATGTCAATTAAAATTCATTTCCTCCATTCACATCTAGACTTCTTACCAGAAAACCTGGGCCAGTTCAGTGATGAACAAGGCGAACACTTTCGTCAAGAAATAATTACAATGGAAAAACGTTCTGAAGGAAAAGATAAAATAAAAATAATTTCGGAATATTGCTGGTCACTTAAACGGGATACTGATAATGTTCAGTTAAAAAGAAAACGGTCAAACAAACTTTTCTAATTTGTATTGCCAATAATTGTTTTTTTTTCAAAAAATGTTTTAATAAAAGTTGATTAACTAAATCAGTTTCTAACGGATTAAAACTGACACCTAATTAAATTCGTAAGAACACTCTCTTTACTGTAAAGTTCAAAAATTGTTCGCTTCCTTTTAAAAACTTCTGTGTAAAAACGGATCCAAAGTTAAAAAATTACAAAAAAAAAAATTAAAAAAATGAGTTTACAGGAAAAATACACAGATTTTTTTCAGTGTGATTTTAAAAGTGTATACACCATTTGAAAGGCCGCAGTTTATTTTTTTCTAAATCAGCCGAAAAACTTAAAATGATTGAAAATAAAAAAACGTGTATGCAAGTGACGCTGTAAAGGCAAATGTCTTGAATGGCCATTCAAATGGTCTTGCGCAGCTCTTTTTTGTCGATAATTCTTGATATCGAAGGCAAGTTATCTGCTTCCAAGATAGGCAAGTCGTCATCCCAGAAAACTTGAATAGTCGCACTGTTGATTAATCACTGATTCTTCCTTTTAGTTTCATTGGATCTGCTGCAAAAGTCATTTCAAAACTTACCCATCCTGTAATGAATCGTGCCAGAATGCGGAGGCTCCATGAGCCAAAACTAAGTTGTTATTTCTACAGACAAAAGGAAAAACGAAATCTTGTATAATTACAACGAATACCTCTTAGTGGCGGCCATAACGGCGCCTCTACTTCAGAATCATGATAATAAGCCTTGTAATAGAGCCTTTTACTAGCAGGTATGTCAGCGGACCGATTTCAGACCTTTTGTTCAACTGGCACAGATTTCGAAATACATTTCGTGTTCGCTTACTAAGACAGGGTGAAAAACTGGCAGCACATACATCATGTGCGAAAATAAGGACTTTATCGAAAATAATCTGCATACATAATTCTGCTTGTAATAACGCGTGATCCCTTTCGAGGCTCCCTACTTTTTTAAAGAAAAAAAAACAGAAAATTCAAATTGAATGCGAAATGTTTATTATCATTTGAAAGAACTTTTTTGGCATTTATTTTTTGAAGATTATGTCTATTAAATGTTGGCCGCGGCTACGTCTCAGATCGTCCATCCGTTGAGTCTAATTTTCGATCTCTCGTTCGAGCATTTCGACTGGTAACTTGCGAATGTCACGCGTGATATTTTGCTCCAGGGACTGAATCAAAGCGGGACTGTCCTCATAAACTTTAGACTTTACATATCGAAAAAGTCTAACGGTGTGATATCACGCGATCTTGTTGCACAATCGACCGGCCCAAAACGTGAAATTATCGGCTCACCGAAGTGTTCTCTCAATAAATCCATTGATTGATGCGATGTACGGGAAGTGGCGCCGTCTTGTTGAAACCAAATGCCGCCGAGATCACGAGTTTCAATTTCAGGCATCAAATAGTCGGTTATCATGACACGGTAACGGTCGCCATTGACGGTTACGTTCTCACCGGCATCATTTTTAAAGGCCCACAAACCACACCAAACCGTTGTTTTTTCTGGATGAAGTGGCAGCTCTTTAACCTTTTCTGGTTGCTCTTCGTCCCAAATGCGGCAATTTTGCTTGTTTACACACCCATTGAGCCAGAAATGGGCCTCATCGCTGAACAAAATTTAGTTTGAAAACATCTGATCTTCTTGGAACTTTTCAAGAGCCTATAGAGCGAAGCGATGTCACTTGTGAACGTCGGGCGGCTGTATTCTGAATGTTCTCAATTTAAGATCTCGACGTAGAATGCTCCAAGTCGTTCCATTCGTCAGTCCGAGTTGCTGCAAACGGCGCCGATTAGACTCTACACGGTCTTGGTGTACACTTGTAGCTACGGCCGCTACATTTTCTTCACTACGTGGTGTATTCGGTCGAATATTATCCAATAATGAATGCTGGGTCTCATGATGTGTGATGGTGTTGCGAATGGTACACCCAGTAGCCCGATTATGTTGACCATAAGTTGAACAAAGTGCACGAAACACAATCCTCACAGAATGTGAATTTTCGTAATAAAGTTGAACGATTTGTAAGCGTGGTTCAGGCGTAAGTCTTTCCATGATGAAATGCCAAACAATACTAAACTAAAATAACATGACAGCATGACACGACTCACACGTGATCTATCAAAAAAAAAAGGCTATTGAAAAAAGTATCTCTACTTGGATTACCCATTATAAAGTTTTTTATTCGTATCACAACAAATTTTGTGGTACGAGTATGTAGTAGAAACGAATGTACATACAGTCTGCGCCACCAGAATAGGTTCAAGCATTTTGTCAGAAATAAATGTGAATTGCAGCAACAACAACGGGAGGAGGGGGCTGCGACATTATTTTTATGTTGAAGACAATCGTTTTGAAGAATAGAGCAGCAAAAAGAAATGCAAAATATTTACCGTTTTTCAACGCCTACTACTTTTGTTTTGCTTCAGCGAAAATGCATACATTAAAATGCGTCACCAGAATAGGTTCAAATAAAACAGTAGTAATTTTCATTATAAAAAGTTTTTTTTTAATATTTGTTTTTATTTAAATAGTAAGTTTAAGTAAGTAGTAAGCTAAAATTAATACTTTGTGCTTCCGCCTTTGTTTAAAATAACGTCATAAATGCGTTTAGGCATAGAATTGTACAGAGAATTGTTAAGGTCTGGCGAGTACGGGGGCCATTCCAAGACATTAACGTTTTGCTCGCTTATCCACGATTTTACAATTCTTGCATTGTGGATGGGAGCATTATCTTGTTGGAACGTCCATTGTAAGGGTCCAAAAATGTTGGAAAAATCAGGAAAAGCCTTTTGGAGTACCCCCTTGTAGCAAAAAGCATTCATTTTTGTCGTTAAAAATTGTAAATCGACTTGGCCATAGTACGAGATCGCTCCCCACACCATAACTCCTCCTTCGCAACTATGCCGACGGTCCAAATGTAGTTCTTCTTTTCTTAGATCATGGAAATAAAAATTGTATCCATCCGGACCATCAAGATTAAACTCCTTTTTATCCGAGAATACGACCGAATGCCACTCCTTGTTCCAAGTCATGTGTTGCTTAGCAAAGAATAATCGTTTTTCTCTCCGATCGGCATTTAATGGAGGTTTTTTCTGTAATTTTTTTCTTTTTAAGTACTCGGCTCCTTTAATTACTCGCCTCACAGTAGAAAGACTAGCAGCAACCCCAGTTTTAGCCTTAATTTTTGCTACAGAATCAGTGGAGTTGGAGGCACCCCTGAGGATGGCTCTACGATCTGCAAGCGATGTTGCAGTATGGGTACATCCTTTCATATTCTTTCCATTGTTCACATTGTCTCTTAAAAATTTGGCTACTACATTTTGGCTTCGTTCCACCTTTTCAGCAATTTCACGGGTTATAAACTTTTCATTATTCAAGACTATAATCTTAGTTTTTTCTTCGCTGTTAAGAACTTTACCGCGACCCATAATCGTTTAATCAATTAAATTTATGCGTAAAAACTGATGTTACATGCTTCTCCGGCAAGCTTATGGAAACTAACTCAATTATCTGTCGTTTTTGCTCGTGAACCTATTCTGGTGACGCATTTTAATGTATGCATTTTCGCTGAAGCAAAACAAAAGTAGTAGGCGTTGAAAAACGGTAAATATTTTGCATTTCTTTTTGCTGCTCTATTCTTCAAAACGATTGTCTTCAACATAAAAATAATGTCGCAGCCCCCTCCTCCCGTTGTTGTTGCTGCAATTCACATTTATTTCTGACAAAATGCTTGAACCTATTCTGGTGGCGCAGACTGTATGTAGTATAAACGAAAACGTTATTAAAATTTGTAAGCCCATGGTAACTTTTGGCCTACCCTGTATTATAGATCGGGGAATATTGAATTATAAATATTTCTGATTCTACATAATACTTAATCTATGGAAGGTACTAAAAAATGGGTACCCACATTTTGTGTAGATAGAGACTAGCGCTTTCCAAAACCGTGCGGTAGCACCCACTTTAACTAGTAGAGGTCTAGAAATGTTTATGAAAACTGGAATGCTCCTTACCTGTAGCTGTATAAAATTGCATGGATCTACCAACACAACAGAAATTTGATCATTGCAAAAACACATTCGTTGCTTGGGGTCTGAGGATCTGAGAGTTCAATGAAAATGCAGTCACCCTTGCTTGCAGCTGAAATTCGTTTCGAAAGTTTGTTGAATAACATTTTGGGTTTTCTTTGAATAGAAATTTCAAATAAAACTTGGTGTCAAATCTGATTATGAACTTAGCACAAAAGTTCAAAAAGACCAACGATACATTGTTTTCCAAAATATTTGTTTTCCAACTACTGTACAGCTGTTGGGAAACACTGTGTTAAAAGACTGTCCCCGCTGAGCTGTCCCGGTCAAATTAACATTTGATTTTAATAGATGGACCTCATGTTACATCCCATGTATTATTTTTCATTGTTGAAGCCTGCTTTGACCGGACATCTTTCTGCAGGTATAGAAGATACTCAGGGGTTTTTTATATTCCGTTTCTAGAATGGTTAAGAGTCCAGAACAATATTTAAATACCCGTTAACACGGAAAGCCAAGAAGCCGACTTTTAATAAACGATCGATTGCACTTCTTATACTACCTTTTTCCCCCCCAACATTCCATTTGAAACAAGGGGGCACTTCTCTGAAATCAGTGAGCTGTGCATTAAATAACCCTTAAACTCACTAAACGGGACCTACTATTAAACCCCGGCTCCAAACTTCTAATCAATTTTATAAAGACGTTTATACTTATACATGGTTAAGAGATAAATCTCTTACTTGCAAAGTCGCCAGCATTGCCGAGTTGAAATTCCGTCACTGAAAACTTTAAGATTTCTTACCCGGGAACGAACCTGGGTATACATGTTTTATAGTCGCTCACACTAACCATCAGAACCCCGCGGACCACGTCGATCGCATAGCGCATTATTTTCAAAGAAGTTCCGAGTCAGTGTAATATAAAGTCTCTTGACGGAAATCCCATTACTGTGTGTTTTTGACAAAAACCAAATTTTTGCTTTTCGTAGTCTATATCGGGTGGGTAAAAACATCACGTTAGGTTCAGTGCAATATTTTCATATCGTGCCGAAGTCCTAGCCCTGAATTTGGAGTTCAATTCCAACAACTCTTTTCAATTGACTAAAAGCTTTCTTCAGTACACCCTAGTATATTCTATGTATTAGTGTTTTTATGACAGCACGAGTGTGTGTGTGTCTGTGAATACTCGCATTGTTTCCACTTAAACTTTGTATTAATATTTTTGTTTCACTGACTTCACTTTTTTTTTGTTTTAGTTCTCTTATAATTTTTTTTTCATTTTTTGTTTTTGAAAGGCGCGCAAATAACAAACCGTATTTTTTAGAGACAAGCGGACAAAAACACATTGTCCATTGCTAAAACTTTTAAAACATAATTTTTATTTTATTTATTTTTAATTTGATATGGTCCACAGAATTCATAGACACACACACATACGGAGTCTGATGTGTTATGAAAAACTACGATTTTTGTTTTCACGAATTTGTTTGGGAAGGGGAAAAGTTTTACAAACACAGATGAATTTATGGAATTTTTTAAATATGTTGCCAATAAAAAATATGTTTTTGATAAATGTTTTTAAACAAATGCATTAGGGAGTATCGCAAATAAATTGCATGTATAGTGTTGTTTGACAAGAATAAAAAAACTAGTAAATAAAGCTAAAGTCGGGCGTGGCCGACTATATTATATCTTGCATTGCTGGATGTTCAGAGAAGCCAATAGGTCTTTGGGCCCAATTTTCACAGATTATAAAACTAATTTGATATGTAAAGTATTAAGAAAATTTTATTTTTTTCTTCAATTTCAATAGCGTTCTCCTTATCCCAAGCAGCTTACAAAAAAATCGGATAATCATATATGCGAATGCTATTTCTAAATCTGAACCGGTTTTCCTCAATTTTTACAACGTCCGCCCTGGTTCAATAAAAACGTGTTTTAAATTTCTTCAAGACAGAAGGTAATATGTGACTTATAGTCTGAACCGATTTTCTTCAATTTTAACAACGTCCGCCAAAAAACAAACGTATGCTGTATTTTATCAAGATGGACTTAATATTAATATGTGGCTAAAACCAGAAAACATACATGTGGGAGCTATTTCCAAATCTATTCTGATTTTCTTTAATTTTTACAACGCCCGCCCTTGGTTCAAAAAACAAACGTGTGCGAAATTTCAACAAGATAGGATGTAATATGTGGCTTATAGAGGTATAAATTCGGATAAACATATGGGTAAATAATCTTAAATGACTCCTTTCTGTGTCCGGCTGTTTAAAATTGTGTTGTATTAACTAATTTTTTTTATAAATATGTTCTAAGCAGCTTATTATATTTGTTAAAATAACCCACGTATTAGTTTTTAAAATTTTTAATTTGTTAATATCGAAAAAAAGAAAACAGTACATGTAGTCCCGTGGCGTGTCCAAAACCGACGCAGCAAAATAAACCGTACTTATTATGTATGTAAATATTAAAAATCTGTAATTGCATTCAAAAGAATTTATGCACTATCACTTCAAGTCACATATACTCTTTTTTTGATTTAATTAAATTAATTTTAAGAAATTATAAAAATCATTGACTTTTGTCCGGAACATTTTCTCTCAGTGTCGTGCCTGGTGTGGTTTTCTGCTTAAAAAAAAGGTCACGGCCGTTACGTTCAATTTGTAGTGTTTCTCTCGCGCTGAAGTATTGTTCTCTTCGAAGGTTCTCGAAGAAACTCTACTTCTATTTTAGTTTGCGAATTATTTTCGTCGGAGTGGTCGGTGGACTGTCCCCTTTTTCGCAAAGAAAAGGAGTCATTTCAGATTATTCACCCATATATGTATTGGTGCTATATCTAAATTTAAGTTCATTGGAGTTTATTAATTTAGTTATTAGTACATTTGCTTATTGTTTTTTGTAAATATATTGCAAATAAAGAAATTAGAGAAAAAAATATAAACTTTTTTTTTTTTACGAGACTTGTAATGAAAGCAATTAATATTAAAACAAGTTCGTTCGGCCAGGCCGAACCTTATAAAACCACCCTTTCGTATTGAAGCATAACAAAAAAGTTGTTTTGTTTGGTCCTTTTTTTGAGTTCGTTACGAAATTTACTTTGATTTGAGTACCCATTTGCCAAATTTCACCGGTCTGATCTGGCCACTGTTAAGTAACATGAGTCAAAAAGATCGGAACGATCGTATGTCATTTTAAGTGAGTCCAAAAATTGTAATTTCTTTAACGAATACTTAAAAAAGTCTACCCTTAGTCGCTTAAAGGTAAACGTTTTCCTCCTTAGCTGATTCTTTCCACTTACATAGCAAGCTGCTTATAACCATGTGTCATCATCAAAATTTTAGGCTGCTGGGTTAACTCTTGGGCCGCTATAGTGCTTTCAGCACACACTCGGACTGACACGTCTAGATCGTATATACTAACCTACACGCAGAAAAAAGTATGGTTGGGATGACAATATTCGAATAGGATCATACTATTGTTCGGTATATGGTTATGGCACAACAATACTATGATCATTACAACAATAGTTTGGTTCACACACAACCATACTATAATCCCCACAACAATATTATGGTCCTCACAACAATAGAATTATTCACGCACAACCATACTATGGTCCACACAACCATATTATTATTCACACTCAACCATACTATGATCCCCACAACCATATTATGATTCTCATAACCATAGTATGTTTAACATACAACCATAGTATAATCCTCACAACCATAGTATGATTCACACACAACCATACTATGATCTCCAGAATTCTCTGTAAGGATTTGGTTAAGTTACTGTTCAACAATAGAGATTTTTATAAAGTAAATAATGTCAAAATACATTAAACTCTTAATCATAAGAGTGGCTTTTTAACAGTAGATACAATTTACTTACTAAAATTATATCAGTTATACTAATCGAAAGTAGTTTGTTTTAAAAATTAATTTACATATAAAAGTATTATTATTGCGTAATATTGTCAAATTAAAAAAATCGCTAAAACTGGCATGTCGGCTTACCCGGGTTTTTGAGGTCGGGTCACAGTTCTTTTGTTGCTGTATGCTACGTATATGAAAGAAAATTCATAATATTCATTTATGGAATACCTTTTTGATACCCTGCAACACTCTATGCATTAGTTTCGTGGGAAATGTTTCTTACTGCCCAAAATATTTGAGCTAGACCCACCTTTAAGTGAATCAGAAACACTAACTGATCGGATTTTATTAATTCTCCGACCATCTTTTGTCAATCTAAAGCTTGTAATCAAGCTACTGCACGCAGAGAAAAAACATGGTTACTGCGTGGTCACGGCAATAAAAGTATGTTCTCCGCAATAAAAGTATGTTCGTCGCAACCATAGCATTGTTAACTGAATTTAGTTTTGAGAATAGTATAATTGCTGCAACATTAATATTGTAGAAATGTAACAATAGTACTATTGCCAAATTTAAAAATAAAAATATGGTTATAGCAACAATATAAATATGGTTGGTGCGACAAAAGTATTGTGTTTTACGTTTTATGTTAACAATAATATGATTACGGCAATCATACTATATGATTGTAATTTTTCTTCATTTAAATATGCTTTTAAGAACAAATGTAATTGGTACGGATCTAATGCAAAAATAGTACTTTTTTATCGAAATTAAAATTTTTAAACAAGCTTCTTTGGCTTTATTTAACTGAATTTTTTTAATAAAAACTCTTACTTTTATTTAAACTTATTTTTTCTACTGTGAAATAAATTACTCCTATTATTTTGAATTTAATGTTTTTTTTTAATAATTTTCTAATTCAAATCTATTGTCGACAGCTTAAACGAATTCGAATAAATTATATTTGAGATCATAGTATAATTGTGTGTGATCATACTATGGTTGTATGGATCATAGCATGGTTGCATGTGAATCATACTATGGTTGTGATGATAATACTATGGTTTTATGTGAAACATACTATAGTTGTGAGGATCATACTATGGTTGTGGAGCTCATAGTATGGTTGAGTGTGAGTCATACAACGGTTGTGGAGATAATAGTATGGTTATGTGTAAATAATACTATTACACACATAGCATGGTTGTATTTGAATCATACTATTGTTGTGAGGATCATAATATTGTTGTACCACAACCATATACCCAACAATAGTATTATCCTCTTCGAATATTGTCACCACATCCATACATTTTTTCTGCGTGTGATCGCAATTGTTGCCCGATCTTCATGACATTTGGCAGAAGTACATTGAGGAAAAACGGTTCAGATTTAGCTCCCAACCATATGTGTGTTTAACTGATATTTTGTCTTTAGCTCTGGAAGCGATATATCTCATGCAATCGCTATGAAATTTGGCACAGTTCATTACTATCGATCAGTAACCAGCTTAGTTATAATGGGTTATATTGACTCACGTTTTGATATACAAGGGCGACCGCAAAACTAACTGGCCTGGCACATTTTCTGTTTTACTAGCAACTTTTTTTGTTTTTTAAAAGCAATCTTTTATAAGCCGTCTGTCAAAATTTCCGAAATAATTAATGATTATATTCTTTGTTACAGGTGATTGAAGTAAACAAGTTTTATAATTTTTGAAAAATGGAAAATAAAGAGTTTTGTGCGATAATTAAACACTTTAATATGAAAGGTTATAAGCCACAACTAATCAAAGAAGTATTGGATTCTGTTCATGGTGATAATGCACCATCATACTCCACCGTGAAATCCTGGGTTCAACAATTCAAAATGGGTCGTTCAAGTACGGAAGATGAACAACGCTCTGGAAGACCGAAAACTGCTACTGCTACTATTGAAAACATTAGAAAAATATTTAATGAAGTGACTAAAGATAGACGAATAAAGCTCAGAGAACTTGCTGATATTGTTAAAATACACGAAAAAAAAAGTTTGGAGTATTTTACATGATGAACTCCACATGAAAAAGCTATCTGCAAGATGGGTGCCGCGTTTGTTGACTTTGCCCCAAAAAATCGTCCGTTGGACTAATTCCGAGGAGCTTTTAGCGATTTATCAGCGTAATCCAATAGAGTTCTTGCGCCGATTTATAACTGTTGATGAAACTTGGATCCATCACTACATCCCAGAATGCAAAGAGCAGTCAAAACAATGGATAGAAGCTGGTAAAAGTGGTCCCAAGAAGGCGAAATCTGTTAAGTCAGCAGGAAAAGTAATGGCCACAGTATTTTGGGATGCAAGGGGTATAATATTTATTGATTATCTTGAGAAAGGAAAAACTATAAATAGTGTGCATTATTGGATCGGTTGAGTGAAGAAATCAAGATAAAACGACCGCATTTAGAAAAAAAAAGTTATTTTTCATTAAGATAATGCTCCTTCACACACTGCATTTTTAACTCAACAAAAACGGCTTCTACAAGGGCATAAGAATAACACTTTGCTATGAATTTAAATATAAACCTAATTTTGCTAAATTTGGGCACGGCCGAAAAGACGTCTCTTTTAAACATGGGCATACGGGTACAAAACAACTATGAATTTTTCTCACAAATTCAAATGGGTGTGCGCTTGTTTTTTAATAAAAAACAAGCCTCTTCGCAATTGATTTGGATGTACTCGTACATACTCTCAGAGTCTAAAAATTGGGTCAATCACTTCAGGAAAATATTTTCTATTCTTAGGCAAAAGGCAAACATTAAAACCCGACCGTCGGTTTTTTAAAAAACCGAAATGCCGTTTTTCGAGACACCCCGGCTTTTTGGGCACTCTAATTCCAGTGCCTTGTAAAGTCTAAGTCCTGGGTACACTTTTAGGCTGCAACTTTTTTTCGAAACACCTTAATACATATAAATGACATGCATTCCATTTGATATTTTTGTTTATTGTAAAACAAAACTTTTCATTTAATAGCAATTTGAACAGCAATCACAACTAATGTTACAACGCGAATAAAATTGTAATTGCCGCAACGAAATTGAAACTAGCATTCGTGATTAAAAATTTTTTTATTTGTAGATATGAAAATGTGCGAATCTCCAAAAAATGATAAATCATCAATATGTTTTTAATATGATTGAGCTTTAGTTATATTATTCATATGTAAAAAAAACTTAAGGCGCGAGCCACCTACAGTGCAAAACTGCAGGATAAATTTTTCTACACAATAAAGGGAAAATTACACTTTTTACATACTTTTAGTTCGGCAGCACCTTTAAATATTTTATGGTTAAAATTTCCATTAAATTCTACAGTGATTGTGTATGTTGTCTGCAAACGCGGCAGCCATTGGAAGCCCATGCTTCCACAAAGAGTGACTATTTGGTGCGGTTTATGGACTGCCGGCGTCATTGGGCTTCCTCGAAATTGAGGTCGGCCAAGCAGTTACCGTGAGTGGTGTTCGCTATCGCGCGGTTATAACGGACTTATTGTAACTAAAAAATGAGGATATCGACCTGAACGATATATGGTACAAACAGGATGGTGGCACTTGCTACACAGCCAATAAAAAAATTGATTTTTTGCGCGCGAATTTCACAGCGTGTCGATGTAAATTGGCCACCACAATCATTTGATTTGAAACCATTGGACTTCTTTATTTGAGGTTTTTTAAAAGAATAAATGTACATCAATAAGCCAGGAACAAATCAATGGCTAGGAATGAGAAAATTAGGCACGTTAAGGACATTGATTTTCTGTTATGTCTGAAAGTTATTGGAAATGTGGACCATTGGATTGAGGTATACCACCGAAGCTGTGGCAAGCATTTGGCCAATATACTTAGTAGGGACATAAATACTGTTACAACATTGAACACACCCGTTTCAATAGTAGAACTGAACATACCCCGTTAATGTCATATGGGTTTTGAAAGCTAGCCTCATTAGCGTTAGTCTGTAATGGAATTTTAAAATTGTTTCAACTTTCATCATGGAGTGGTCAGTCATAACGAGAACCGTATCGCTGTAACAGCGCTTTTCAAGTGTGAAATGAAAAAAGCAATATTTTAAAAATGCTCCGGCCACTAGGGATTAGCCGCATATTCGTCTACCGATGCATAAAACTGTTTGAGGAGACTGGAGATTTAAAAGACAGCCACCGGACGGGCCGCCTACGCTCTTTTCGAACTCCATATGCCATCGAAGCCGTTAAATCAAGAATTCACAGAAATCCGCTCCGAAAACAGAAAATCATGGCCGGTGAGATGAATATCACGCAAAAGTCCATGAGTCGAATCATTAAAAAAGAATTGGGCCTTGGGGCTTTCAAACGACGTAGCGGACATTTATTGATTGCAGCTTTAACAAAAATAGGATTGAAAAATGCAAACGTCTTTTGGCGAAGCTCGCTGTTAACTTGCACAGAAAATTTTTTTCACCGATGAAAAATTTTTTACCGTTCAGGAAAATCTTAACAAGCAAAATGATAGAGTGTATGCGCGGTCATCTAAGGAAGCATCTGAACTGATCCCAAGGGTGGAAAAGGGTCATCACCCAGCTTCAGTTGGTGGGGTGACTCTTACGATGGGGTCACTGACCTGCATATCTGCGAACAAGGAGTCAAAACATCGGCCAAAGTTTACCAAGAAACCGTTTTAGAAGCTGTTGTAAAGCCACTTAAAAATTCCATGTTCCAAAACCAGCCATGGACTTTCCAGCAGGATTCTGCGCCGGCCCATAAGGCTAAAACGTCCCAGGCCTTTCGTTTTGTTGTTTCATATGTGACGCGCAAAATAGAAAGGGACCTAAGGGTAAAAACCAGTTTTGTTCAGGATAGCCATTTTAAAGATTTAAATACGTGTATCTTTGGTGTACCATCACTTTCATAAAACGCGCATATCTCTGGGAGGGAACACTTTTGGGGCATGGAATCGGTCTCATTCGATGCTCAGATGTTGTCCACATCAAAATAAAGTGAAAATTGATTTTTTACCCTTACGTCCCTTTCTCTATGCGCCGTCACATATATTGTTGCTCTTTAGTTGCATAGCGACAGAGGATAGTAAATAAGGTTCTGCCCAGCCGAACTTTATGACATTATTACTTGTTTCATATTTCATCATTGAAATTCTTTGGATTTTTAGTGTGTCGTCCAAAAGAATTGCAATTCGTCTCACGGCTTTAAACAAATTTTAATAAATATTCACTACGTTTTTCCGGTATTAAATTGTTCTATTTGTTTCCTTAAACTAATCGTGATATTTCTTTGATGATTTCAGGTAAGCCGCTTCAAACTATGCTACAGAAATTAATATCTTTAAGAAGGGTAAGTTTAATTAAATTTATGGAAATTTCATTGAGTCGGGTAAAAAAGAATGCATTTCTTCGTAAATTCTAAAAGAAAACTTTGTTTCCTCTGCAGAATGGCCCTCAGGCAGTCCAGATTTGATCCCATTGGATTGCAAATTGTGGACGGTTTTAGAGGACAAGGTTTGTCACAAAAGATACCCCAACATTGGATCTCTTAAGACTGCTTTGGTTCGAGCTGTGGCCAATTTTCCAATGGACGAGGTTCGTGCAGCTATTGACGATTGGTCGGTCAGTGCGACTTTTGGCGTGTGTACAGGCAAAAGGTGGACATTTCGAATAAGTTGATTCGTTTTTGGTACAATATACATCAATAAATATATTGAAAAATATTTGGTCCAAAAACATTCAGCACTTTTTATTTTACAGCATAAAACGTGTGTAACAGTATTTATGGCCCTACTAAGTACATATTGTGTTACACATAATTGTCATAGATCCGCCTATCATAATAAAAATAATTATTAAGGGTAGTTGGACCACCCTTTAGTATCCTAATAAAATAACTTGTGTAGTGTGAGGGTCTTTTAGTTTCTGCTTATCAGCTGAGTGGTAGGTTTTGTAAATGCCTTGTTTCGTTACTGTCATCTAAAAGACAAATCGCCATTAAATTCGGATGGCTCAACCGTGATAGGTATTTTTCAGAAACATGTTTTATTTCATCCATGACGTTTGGAATATGTAGGTCTGAGTGGATTATATCATTTCGAACATACCATGGAGAGTTTAAGAATAACCTTAAAGCTTTCGGATAAAATCGCAGATTAATTTTATTGTTGGAAAGGCTTGTCGTACCCCAAAAGCTAAATACAGTATACCCAAATTGGTTTTATTATTGACTTGTACAGTTTAAGTTATTTAACATTTTAAATTTGAATCGGATGTAAAATGAAAGTACTGATAGTTTTCAAATATCTGGTTTTATAGGAAAAGTTGAATTTTATTAATTAATAATCGAGACAATATCATTCATACCTCATCCAAACCAAGTTTTCAGTACATTTTCTACTGTTTCGGGTCGAATTTCTTCAATGGCAATTTCGACTTCATGTTTAACGCTTCAATGGTCTTTGAATGATTTGCGTTACATTTTTCTTAATAAAAATAATTCAATGGGCTTAAATTTCAGCTCCGTAGCGGCCAACTGACATCACAATGTCGGCTGATTAGCAGATTTTCAAAAACAGTGCACAAAATATCGTTGGTTTAGGACATGTGGCCCCGCCTTGTTCAAATCAAATCTCGTCCATGTCATTCTCTTGAATTTTTGGAAACAAAATATGTTGAGCATGGCGCGGTTACTCTCACCATGGACAGTAGTAACGCCGGTTTTTTGCTCATGTTCGTCACATTTGAAATTTGACAGTAAACTACAAATGGTGGGACGTGATTATACAGGGTGGGCCAAAAGTTTCCATGGGGTAAAAAACGTTAAAATTTTTTTGTTTTTTAATTTGTTTTTTTTTTTAATTTTCTTTCTCAGATTATATAATATACTTTGTAGGGACATAAATACTGTTACACACGTTTTATGCTGTGATGTATATTGTATCCAAAAAGAATCTACTTATTCGAAATGTCCGCCTTTTGCCTTTACATACGTCTAAGTCGCACTGGCCAATCGTCAATAGCTGCACGAACCTCGTCCATTGGAAAATTGGCCACAGCTCGAATCAAAGCAGTCTTAAGAGATCCAATGTTGGGGTATCTTTTGTGACAAACCTTGTCCTCTAAAACCTTCCACAATTTGAAATCCAATGGGTTCAAATTTGGACTGCCTGAGGGCCGTTCTTCAGAGGAAATGAACGCGTTTCGAAGCCAGGCCTGGGACGTTTTAGCCTTATGGGCCGGCGCAGAATCCTGCTGGAAAGCCCATGGCTGGTTTTGGAACAGGGAATTGTTAAGAGACTTCACAACAGCTTCCAAAACGGTTTCTTGGTAAACTTTGGCCGGTGTTCTGACTCCTCGTTCGCAGAAATACAGATCAGTTACCTCATCGTAAGAGACACCCCACCAAACCATGACTGAAGCTGGGTGATGAACCTTTTCCACCCTTGGGATCAGTTCAGATGCTTCCTAGATGACCGTTCGTACACTCTATCATTTTGCTTGTTAAATTTTTCCTGAACGGTAATAATGTTGTCATCGGTGAACAAAATTTTTCTGTGCAAGTTATCAGCGTGCTTCGCCAAAAGACGTTTGCATTTTTCAATTCTTTTTTTTAAGCTGCAGTCAATAAATGTCCGGTACGTCGTTTGAAAGCCTCAAGTCCCAAGTCTTTTTTAATGATTCGACTCATGGACTTTTGCGTGATATTCATCTCACGGGCCATGATTTCCTGTTTTCGGAACGGATTTCTGTGAATTCTTGATTTAGCGGCTTTGATGACATGCGGTGTTCGAACAGAGCGTGGGCGGCCCGACCGGTGGCGGTCTTTTACATCTCCAGTCTCCTTAAACAGTTTTATGCATCGGTAGACGAACATGCCGCTAATCCCTAGTGGCCGGAGCGTTTCACACTTGTAAAGCGCTTTAACAGCGATACGGTTCTCATTATCTGACCACTCCATGATGAAAGTTGAAACAATTTTAAAATCCCGTTACAGACAAACGCTATTGAGGTAAGCTTTCAAAACCCATATGACATTAACGGGGTATGTTCAGTTCTACTATTGAAATGGGTGTGTTCAATGTTGTAACAGTATTTATGTCCCTACTAAGTACAAAATGGAAATTATTGTACCCTAAGTATGAAAAATAATGTCACTTCGCAATGATGGGCTCGTTTTAGAGCATTTTCCATAACATCTTTCGAAATTTGTGGCTGTATCGTTCGAATTTTTGCAACAATGTTGGCCTTAAGTTGAAGAATTTTCTCGGGCTTGTTCACATACTCGGGCCTGTTCACATACCCGTACTGGTTTCTTAAAATACCCCAATGAAAATTGTCGCTGCTGACAAATCTGGCGATCGCGCTGGCCAAATAATTTCCGAATTTCTGAAAATTATTCGCTTGTTAAAAATTTGACTTAAAAGTGTCATTGTGTCTCGGGCAGTGTGGGCAGTGGTTCCGTCCACATCTCAGGTCTGTTTTCAAGAGCAGGACGTAAAAAATGTTCTGTCATAAACCGATATCGCTTTTCATTTACTGTTACAGCACGTCAATTTCGAAGAAGTAAGGCCCAATGATATTTGCAGATGTGATCCCACACACGCAGAGAAAAGATATGGTTACACTATGGTCACCGCAACAATAATATGTTCTCTACAAGAAAAGCATGTTCGTCGCAACCATAGTATTATTTTTTGAATTGCAAATTGACAATAGTATGATTGCGACAATATTGCTATTGTTGAAATGTAACAATAGTATTAATGGCAAATTTAGAAATGAAAATATGGTTGTAGCAACCATATAAACATGGTTGGTGCAACAAAAGTATTGTTGTTTAAAATTTACGTTATCAATTATTTGATTAGGGCAATCATACAGTAAGGTCGCGACTATGAACATAACAAAACAGGTTTAATAGAGCATATGTTTGTGCACACGATACAGTGAATGGTTGTTGTCCATTAAAAAAAACAACAACAATCGGAAGGTAGTTCGAGGGTTTTTTATTGTGTTTACTTTGTTCGGTGAAATACTCTACTACCGACTGGTTCTTGTTTATTTAAAATCTGCCTGCACTTAAGTATATAGCCATTGATCATGGTGTAATCACATTCGTTACTTGGTGTCTACGGATGGTGAAGTAGCATTCACCCCTGCTGGCAACTAAAAGTATTTTTGACCGTTGGAATATATATTTTTGTTTCTTCAATGAAATGTTCAATAAAAACATGGCTATGAACTAAAAGTAATGCAATTTAAAATAACATACTTAATAAAAATCTCTATTTTTGAATAACAACAATAACCAATCCTAATAAATAATTTTGGGGATCATAGTATGGTTGAGTGTGAATCATACTATGGCTGTGGGGATAATAGGATGGTTGCATGTGAATCATAGTATGGTTGTGAGGATCATACTATAGTTGTATGAGAAACATACTATGGTTGTGAGGATCATAATATCGTTGTGAAGATAATAGTATGGTTGAGTGTGAATCATACAATTGTTGTGAGGATCATAGTATGGTTGTGGAGATCATAGTATGGATGAGTGTGAATCATACTATGGTTGTGGGGATCATAGTATAGTTATGTGTGAATCATACTATTGCTGTAAGGATCATAATATTGTTGTGCTATGAACTAAAAGTAATGCAATTTAAAATAACATACTTAATAAAAATCTCTATTTTTGAATAACAACAATAACCAATCCTAATAAATAATTTTGGGGATCATAGTATGGTTGAGTGTGAATCATACTATGGCTGTGGGGATAATAGGATGGTTGCATGTGAATCATAGTATGGTTGTGAGGATCATACTATAGTTGTATGAGAAACATACTATGGTTGTGAGGATCATAATATCGTTGTGAAGATAATAGTATGGTTGAGTGTGAATCATACAATTGTTGTGAGGATCATAGTATGGTTGTGGAGATCATAGTATGGATGAGTGTGAATCATACTATGGTTGTGGGGATCATAGTATAGTTATGTGTGAATCATACTATTGCTGTAAGGATCATAATATTGTTGTGTCACAACCATATAACCAACAATAGTATGATACTCTTCGAATATTGTCACCCCAACCATACTTTTTTTCTGCGTGCACCATACTGTACAGCTAATGGGGTGCAAAGCCATTCAAATGAAAATGAGCTTCATTACTCATAATCAAATGTTCAATAAAGTTCATTTTATTTCTGGCCAACTTTGAAATTTAACTACAAAATTTAGACGTTGCCGATAATCTGAGGGTTTTAATTTTTTTTTTGAATGCGCCGTAGTGACGTACGGGACATTCCAAGCTGAGCGGAACACCTTCTGGCAGATGTTTCTGGTGTTTCGTTAACACTTTGCTGTACTAGCAGTACTCACTATCTTCCGCAGTGCGAATTAAACGCGTTCTGCCGGTTTGAGGCAAATCTCTTACGGTGCCATGTTGGTGATGACAATCAACTAAGCAACAAATCATTGCTTCAGAGGGCGAAATACTGACGTTGAAATGTCGACGATATGCCTTTTGCGTTAAAATAATTGATCGCTGATTTCAATAATAAAATTCTACTATTCTGGTTTTTTGTTTAGTTGTGAATCTCTCCATTATTTATTCTCCAAGTGTTGTTTATATAATCTGAAAAAAAGAATAAAAAAATATATAAACGAAAAATTTATTAAATTTGTAAATCCCATGGTAACTTTTGGCCCACCTTAAACGACTCTATACTGGGTGCTTTACAAAAAAAAAACAGTCGACCGTAGGATTAACCTTAGGTTAGTTAAGACGTAACTACAATGCTGAAAATCGATAAATGTACCAAGACGTATAACACTACCATTTGTTGCCTAATTTTTGTAAACGATAGCTTGTTTCGCTCAAGAAAGTTAAAACTTAATGCTTAATTTTAACTTGTATTTACTTTACTTTTATATTTATTTACAAAAGCTTTAAAAAGCTAATTTCCCTTCGTTTGAGACCATTTCTGATCAAATCGGTAATATCGTTTGGGAGCTATGGTCGACAATGCTGAGACAATTAAAAAAAAATTGTAAAAAAAATCCAAAAATTCTACCTTGAAAATTAATCAGAGAAAAAAAAAATTAAAATTCATTTTCGTGTTTAGGAGGCCAAAGTGTATAGGAAAAAAATATTTAACTAGTGTCATTAAATGTCAAAGTTTAACCTTTTTAATAAAACCAGAAATTTAAAAAAGTTTTCTGTACATTTTTTTTCAGCCACACGCAGAGAAAAAACATGGTTACTACATGGTCACGGCAATAATAATATGTTCTCAGCAATAAAAGTATGTTCGTCGCAACCATAGCATTGTTAACCGAATTTAGATTTGACAATAGTATAATTGCTGCAATATTAATATTGTTGAAATGTAACAATGGTATTATTGTCCAATTTATAAATGAAAATATGGTTATAGCAACAATATAAATATGGTTGGTGCGACAAAAGTATTGTGTTTTGCGTTTTATGTTAACAATTATATGATTACGGCAATCATATTGTATGATTGTAATTTTTCTTCATTTAAATATGCTTTTAAGAACAAATGTTATTGGTACGGATCTAATGCAATAATAGTACTTTTTTTTATCGAAAATAAATTTTTTTAAACAAACTGCTTTGGCTTTGTTAACTGAAATATTTTTAATAAAAACGCTTACGTTAATTTAAACTTATTTTTTCTACTGTGAAATAAATCACTCCTATTATTTTGAATTTAATGTATTTTTGAATAATTTTCATAGTTTAAATATATTGTCGACAACTTAAACAAATTCTAATAAATTATATTGGGGATCTTAGTATAATTGTGTGTGATCATACTATGGTTGTAGAGATCATAGCATGGTTGCGTGTTAATCATACTATGGTTGTGAGGATCATACGATGGTTGTATGTGAAACATACTATTGTTGTGGAGATCATAGTATGGTTGAGTGTGAATCATACTATGGTTGTGCGGATCATAGTATGGTAATGTGTGAATCATACTATTGTTTTGAGGATCTTAGTATGGTTGTATTTAAATCATACTATTGTTGTACCACAACCATATACCCAACAATATTATTATCTTCTTCGAATATTATCACCACAACCATACTTTTTTCTGCGTGCATTTAAATTTAAAATGTTAAATCGCCCACCCTATTTATTACTAGCTTATTCACCACGCTTAGTAAGGATTTTGTCCCAAGTAGCTAATATTGTTTTTATACTTCATATCAAGTTCTTCTCTTTTTGTTTTTATGTCGGACTTCTTATTTAATTTGCGATCCAGGATGTTCAAGATATTTTACACATTTACCATGAGGTGTTAACTCGCCATTGATTGTTACAGCTGGGCAGTTTCCCGTATTGAAAGTAAACGTTAAATGGTTGGAATTATTACAGTTGACTTTGATATTCTATTTTGCTAGCGAATTAGGTTCAATTTGGGAATTAACTTAAAACGACTTTTACTACGAATATTCTGAAGATTTGGCGGAGATTAACTTCGAACCCAAGGGGCCCAAAAAACTTCCACTATGGCTTAAAATAGTAGCCACCGGTAAGTTAAAGCCGGACATACTTTAAATCCATATATAAATTTATTTTAAAGATTAACTAGATATGTGGGACAGAATCACATACTTTAGGGGCCCAGAAAAACGATCCTATTAAATAGCGAATTCCGTAGGAGGATATATAAATTTAGTTCTGGCCGAACTTGTCGAAATTTTTACTTGGTCTACCTGCTTTTATATCTTTTTTTTATAAAATAACAATACTTTTTTTTCTAAAATAAATCCAATATATTTGGCAATTAAAGTTTGCCTTAATTAGAGAGCACTCATACAAACACAAATCTTGTGTGTACACAAACGGGGTATGTGTGTGGGTAGCACTTAAAGGATACTGGTTGTTGGGCGCTCCTTACAGCAGTATCAACAGCATAGACCAACAAATTCAAGTCAAAGATTATAAGTTTGTGTATACCCGTAGTTACTGCCAAAAAAGTACCATATAAACACACGTTTAATTATGTACTTACCTCGGATTTCTGTAGTTGCTAGCTAGAGTGCTTGTTAAAACACTCCCACATCGGAAAGATGTAAACGCCCCTCCTCCTCAGGAAGCAAAAGGCAGAAGACAAAAAATCAGCACTTCATTCAACCTGTATTTATGTACTCCACTGCCAATGCAAGACTACCTCCTGCGGAGATCCTTTCGCTGAGTTTTCATTAGTGTATGAAAAAAAAGACGTGCATAATGCCATCATATCAAAATGCAACTCTGCTTTTTTAAATAGAATTTTGTTTGCGCAATAACGCTGATTAGATGAAATGCGCCACGCCGCATACCGAATTGGTAGGATCTTAATTAAAATGTGGTTGCTAGCAGAGAGCATTTCGCAGTATTTATTCTTGTGTTTAAAGTAAAGTGCCACAATGAGCTGCTTAAAGACAAATGTTCACAAAATGGCAAGTTTTGAAATTACCTTCAACATCCTCAATGGTTTTAACCAGAACCAGCACAAATCTGACCGAAATTTCTAAACTAATCCCGTCGCATGTATGAGTGTGTCCATTTGAAATCCAACTCTTTTCATTACGTTTCAGTTTCAAGTATCGACGGTTGTCATCAGCCTTTCGTATGTTTGTGTGTGGGTTAGTTAGAAACTTGAAATAAGTATTTTTGATAATCGCTTAAATGGAAGTGAAACGGGAAGAGAATGAGAGTTAGAGGATTTTACTGGATATATAAACTACAATAAAATGAAAAAATAATTCCAATGGAAGTGGCTTTGACTTCAAATAATTTCGGGTAAAATGTTAGCCACTCACAGATATGAAAATTATGGTCACTAAGACATTTTTCTTTTAGTTTTTTATTTTTACTTTGGAAAGCAGATGCGAAAACACAGAACAGGATATTAAAATACGGGGGAGATAAAATCCACGCAAAAAATTCAAAAATACATTGCCACATACAAAAAAATAAACATATGAGCGTGAGAATAGAAACGCGACTAAGAGAATTGAATCAGTTGGGCGCCTCGAAAACGATTTCTTTGATATGCCGTAGTGGAACTTTTTTCCTCTTGCCAAAAGCTGTCGAAAAATCAATGGGCACAGTATCGACAAATTGTTTTCCTTACAAATCGGTTCACCCTGGAACGAGGGTTGCCATTTATATTTCGGGTCCGGAAATAAAGACACAATAATTTATCATTGGAAATGGTGTTATTGTTTTTTAAAATATTCTCCTTTAACGTCACTTTTGCATGCGCACAAACTCCGATTGAGACACCTCCAAAACATGATTTTTCAACGCTTCAACAGCTGCTTCGGGCGATAAAAACGTTAAACACGCATTTTTTTCTTGATGCTAGTGAATAAGAAGAATTCACTGGGTGCCAAATCAGGGCTGTACAATGGATGGCCCATTAATTCGACATCTTAAGTGGTCAGCTAGCTCATCGTTTAAGCTGATGTGTGAGAGCTCGCATTGTCGTGATGCAAAATGATCCGTCTTCTCTTAGTATCTTTTCTCATTTCTTCGAAAACTGTTGGCAAACAGATGGCTGTTTACCACTCAGAATTGACCTCCTTCGTTTCGCTAAAGGCACTGTGGCAACATGGCCGGTTATACCGAAAAAAAACGCAATCATTTTCTTTGATGTACTTCTTCCACGAACAACTTTTGTTGGATTTGGCTCGTCTTGAAAGACCCATACGTTCGATTGCTTTATTGTGTCGGGTTAATATGCATAGATCCATGATTCGTCACCTATGACAATGTTATACACTGCCTTTGAGCCTTTTCGGCCCATACGGTTGATTACTGTTTTGTTTCGGGTTAGTATGCATAGATTCATTATTCGTCACCTGTGGCAATGTTATGCACTGCCTTTGAGCTACGCAGTAATACTTTTTCAACATCTCTTTGCACCAATCCATACGAGCCTTTTTTGAGCATTTGTCAATTTATGTGGGATCCAACGAGCACAATTTTTTTCACGGCAAAATGAACATGCTTGTCTTACTAATGCCCGAGGATGCCTCAATTTTAAGGTATGTCACATTTCGGTCTTGCTTAATTAGTTCACGCACAGCATCGATGGTTTCTGGCAAAGTGACCGAAGTTGGACTTCCTTTACGAAATCCATCCTGGAGCGAACGGCGTCCGAGACTGAACTCTTGGTAACAGCGATTAACAGTGGTTTTTGATGGTGCTTCATCGCCAAAAGTCGAAGCAAGTTGATTTAAACACTCCTATCTCAATAACCCACGCCGAAAATCGTAAAAAATCATCGCACGAAAATGTTCACGGGATAATTCCCTTTTTTGAATGAGATGAATTATTCAACTCACTGTAAATAAAACAATTCGCCCTCAAATGAATAAATGTTCTGAGTGAAGTAATGGTAAAAAATGTCAAAGTTTCCAATGGAAGTTCCAGTTTGCATCTGGGAACACTAGTATTGTCAGGATACTTCATTTGTCATTTTATTGATCGGATAGATAGGGCCTTTCCTTTCCCTACCCCGCGAATTTCAGTAATTTACTTTTCCCTATTTCCCGGGATTCCTGAAGTTTATAATATTACCTTTACACCTATTGACTTAAAATATTCATAGTATTTATTGCTCATCAAAAAATAAACCATTTAAGGGGTTTCACATATTAATACGGTAAGGTTTTATTGATTTGTGAAAAAGGGAAATAATAATAATAATAATTTTCAAAAATAAGTTTCGTAAAAGAGACAGCTTTTAAATAAGTTAAAAATAAATCTTTTCATCACACAAATTTGAGCTATCAAGTCCCAAAAAGCCACATGTATTCCAAAAAGTAATAATAGAATATATTTAATGATACGACACTTAAGGCAGTTAATACGTCTTATAATTAAACTATTTTATTTTTTCAATTAAATGATTTATTAATTTACCGAAAATATTTGGAGTTTCCATTTATAAACTTAAAATAATACTGAGCAACAAAGTATTCCTTTGCGAGGAACACATGAACTTTTTGGAAAAATTTGGTTTACGATTTATTTCAATAAGTTCTTTATAAATTCCGTAATTTAAAAAGATCCCATAAATTTTTCTTAAGCTAATTTTAGGGAGAACAAATAAGACATCAATGGGAGCAATATTTAAAAAAAATAGTTATTTTATTTGTTTCCCTCAAAAGAAAATATTCAATTCAAAACGTGCTGACACGTCACATCGGTCCCATTTGTTATTTAACTCGGCGTAACATGTACTAAACACAAACTTTGAAGTCATTAAAAAATATCGGAAAAAAGCAAAAAATTTGTTTAGTTTGTTTAGACGATTCAGTCCCGACGAAAAGACACTCTACTTACTTACCGGATATATGTCTTGTATTCGGCTATCGGTTTTTATTGAAAATGAATTAAATCGGACAAAAGGGAAAAATGCTCCCATTTTCAGGTAAAATACTCAAATGCCAAACAATCTTCAGCCCATTGGGCAAAGCAAAAACGCATCGGTTAGTGTTCCATTATTAAATGACAAGAACAAACTTTGTAATAAAACCAGAAATTTTAAAAAGTTATCATTCCTTTATAATTGTATATTAAAATGTTAAATCCCTACCCTGTATATACCAACCCCTATCGACAAATCGAGTTCACGAGATACAGCCTTTTTAAGTCCAGGGTTGTATGCACACAGAGAACAGATTCCTTGCCACAACCGAATTTATTTTTTCAACCGAATTATTGAGGTTGCAGGCAACTTGTTTATGCTATCAGTACAACCGAATGTAAGCTGGTGCTCTGTAACGTTCAGTAATTGAAACTGAAGTATTGTCAGTAAATACGAAGAATCTGAACCTCCAAAAAAGGATTATAAAATCAAAATGTCCTCATTCCATTTGTTTAACGAAAATTGTTATATTTATAGTAGAGGCAAACTGTTTGCTTAAGAGGAAGGAATGATGAAAGACTTCTATTGAATAAATTAAATTAAACGATATGTTTAAAGCAGTTATAAAAGGATTATTTTTGCTTTTGGTTATGCTGAAAGTTTTACCAGTCAACACCAATACTCGGTTACAATAACAATATGTTAGCAAAACTATTTGATGCCACTACAACCAGTTGGGGTCACTAAATACATTTTATGCATTTCATTGGAGTAATCGTTCGGGTATTTTGAACCGAATATCTATTACGATTATACATTTGGTAATTGCCTCCGAAATTATTTTTTTGCAACGGAATTTTAATAATTCCAACCGATTTCCAACTATTCTTTTCTCTGTGTGTAGGAAGGGCATCGCCCTTTTGTCTAATTGTAATACAATATAGTCTATCTTAATTAGATAACTATTAATTTCATTCTGTTAAAATTTTATAATAATCAGTCCATTACTTTGGCCATAAATGCGATTTTTTAAAAGGGTCGTGGTACCGCCCACTTCATTCTGCAGGATGTGTTTCAATCACAAGTTCCGTAAATCATCGTCATATCTCTATCAGTTCATGAGACATTGTCACTTAAAGTACAGGGATGTTTGGGCGGTGTCCCGCCCCCTGTACAAGTTTACCATAGCTATAGTCTATAATATTTGAATATTTTGTTAACATTTTGTGACAATCCGTCCATTGAATTGGGCATATTTTCGATTTGTTTTAATGGGCCAGCAACACCCACCTTTATTTAAAATCTTCTCGTCAAATCTATGTTTGTGCATGAGATAAAGTATTTTTAATTTCAATTTCACATCTGTTTGGCCCCTTAACCAATCTTAACTATGTTTAGAATAATTGCCTAGTCGTCAGTTTCATAATGCTTACATTTTACTTAGCAGGGACATAAATACACACGTTTTATGCTGTAAAAACAAAAGTACTGAATGTACAGTTTAAGAGATCCAATGTTAGGGTATCTTTTGTGACAAACCTTGTACTCTAAAACCGTCCACAATTTGTAATCCAATGGGTTCAAATCTGGACTGCCTGAGGGCCATTCTTCAGAGGAAGTAAACGCTTGAAAATTGTTTCGCAGCCAGGCCTGGGACGTTTTAGCCTTAAGGGCTGGCGCAGAATCCTGCTGGAAAGTCCATGGCTGGTTTTGAAACAGGGAATTGTAAAGAGGCTTCACAACAGCTTCCAAAATGGATTCTTGGTAAACTTTGGACGATGTTTTCACTCCTTGTTAGCAGAAATGCATGTCAGTGACCCCATGGTAAGAGACACCCCACCAAACCATGAGTGAAGCTGGCTGATGACCCTTTTCCACCCTTTTGATCAGTTCAGATGCTTCCTTAGATGACCGCGCATACACTCTATCATTTTGCTTGTTAAATTTTTCCTGAACGGTAAAAATTTTCTCAAAATTTTTCTGTGCAAGTTATCAACGTGCTTCACCAAAAGACGTTTGCATTTTTCAATCCTATTTTTTTTTAAAGCTGCAGTTAATAAATGTCCGGTACGTCGTTTAAAGGACCCAAGTATTTTTTATTGATTGGACTCATAGACTTTTGCGTGATATTCATCTCACGGACCATGATTTTCTGTTTTCGGAGCGGATTTCTGTGAATTCCTGATTTAACGGCTTTGATGACATGCGGTGTTCGAACAGGGCGTGGGCGGCCCGACCGGTGGCGGTCTTATACATCACAGTCTCCTCAAACAGTTTTATGCATCGGTAGACGAACCTGCGGCTAATCCCTAGTGGCCGGAGCGATTTGAAAATTTCGCTTTTTTCATTTCACACTTGAAAAACGCTATTACAGCGATACGGTTCTCATTATCTGACAACTCCAGGATGAAATTTGAAACAATTTTAAAATCCCGTTACAGACTAACTTTATTGAGGTTAGCTTTTAAAACCCATATGACATTAACGGGGTATGTTCAGTTGTACTATTGAAATGGGTGTGTTCATTGTTGAAACAGTATTTATGTCCCTACTAAGTATTATACCAAAATACCAGAGACATTACAGCAGAGCCAATAACATTCATAGCACTTATTTGAACCACAATATGATATTTACAGAAAAAGCTATGTTATTAGCGTGAAGAAAATGGAAAAAGAGAAAATAAAAAATTTTCAACTGCAAAACATGATAAGCCACGTTCTTTCAATCAAAATAACAAAACTTTTGATATTCAAAATAAAAAAAAAAATTAAATAAAACTTATACAATAACTCGATAAGCCACACTTTTTATTTGAAAATAGCGGTGTCCGAAGTTTTTTATTTATTTTTATTTATCGACTGGTATGTTAATTTAGTCTTCCTTAAAACTTAATTACAAGTATTTAAATCAAGATTTCATCGAATTCCTATTTTCTGCATTTATTGCAACCTCAAAGGCGATTTTCACAGTATTTTGATTCTGTGGCTTTTCGTGATTTTGCAATAAGCCCTTCATACGAGGTTTGCTATATATATTTCTGGCATAGGCAACACTAAGTATTGCCTGGCGGCATCTGACATTTCCATTGCAATTTTTGACATTTTTTAGCATAAACGTACTCAGAACGTTTTGACGTACGACCATCATTTGTGTTTTTTACAGTGACTTGAAAAAATCAATGTGGCAAAAAAAACAGAATTAACTCTTGAACATTTTCGTGCGATCATTTTTCACAACTTTCGGCGTGGATTATCACGACAAGAGTTCATCGGTGAACTTATATCTTTGCCTGGCAATGAAGCACCATCCTATAGCACTGTGAAAGACTGTTTTAATTAATTCAATCGTTGCCGACGCTCGCTCAATGACGAAGGTCGTCCAAAAACGGTCGTTGTGCCGCAGAACATTGATGCCGTGCATGAACTGATAATGCAAGATCGTCATGTGACATACCGTCAGATAGAGGCATCCTTGGGCATTTCTTCCACCAGCATACATTCGATATTGCATGAACACCTAGCCGAAAAAAAGGTTTGTTCTTGTGGATCCCGCACAATTTGACAATCGCTCAAAAAAAGGCTCGTGTCGATTGGTGCAAAGAAATTTTGAAAAAATACGATCGCGGTGCTTCAAAAGACGTTTATAAGATCGTCACAGGTGACGAGTAATGGATCTATGCGTATGAGCCCGAAACAAAACAGCAATCGACCGTGTGGGTCTTCTAAGGCGAGCCAAATCCAAGGAAAGTTGTTCGTGGAAGAAGCACTTCGAAGCAAATGGTCACCTGTTTCTTCGGCAAAACTGGTCACGTGTTGACTGTTCCGCTTGAGCAACGTAGGAGGTCAATTCTGAGAGTTACACCACAATTTGTTTGTCTGAAGTCTTCGGAGAAATTCGAAAAACGAACAAGAGAAGACGAATCGTTGTGCACCATATCAATGCCAGCTCTCACAACTCGGCTCAAACTAGCGCCTTACAGCCCTGACTTGGCATCCAACGACTTTTTTTATTCAAGCACATCAAGAAAAAAATGCGTGGCGAACGATTTTCATCGCCAGAAGATGCTGTAGAAGCATTCAAAAACCATGTTTTGGAGGTGTCTCAATCGGAGTGGATAAAGTGCTTAGACAATTGGTTTGAGCGCATGCAAAAGTGCATAAATCATGCTGGAGAATACTTTGAAAACCAATAAAACCATTTTTGATGATAAATATTCGCACTTTCATTATTTTTATTAGGCCAGAAATATATATAGCAGCCCTCGTACAAACAAAAAAAAAGCAAAGCAAAAAAGGCAAAGCAAATGGTGGAAAATGAATTTTGTTATTTCGTATAGTTTCTTGTATTGTTAACATTTTATTGACAAATTGTATTTCGTTCAGTACAGCATTAAACATGAACTCCAAACAAGGACAAGTAAGAACCATAATTATTTATATAGGGTGATCCATATAGAGGTATTTTTTTTTAGAAAAAAAATATAAAAACTCCAATCAAGTGTAGAATCTTTATTGGTAATTTGAAAGGACATTTTATGGCATTAATTTTTGAATATAATTTTCTTCAACTGTTGGCCGTTACTGCACCTCAGGGTTTCCATTTTGAGGGTCCAATTTTGAATAACTCGTTCGAGCATTTCGACCGGTATGGCTTTTATCACACGCGTAATGTTGCCTTCCAAAACCTTAATCGTAGCTGTTTTGTCAGCATGGATATTGGACTTTAAGTAACCCCAAAGAAAAATGTCTAAAGGTGTGATATCACTCGATCTAGGCGGACAACTCACCTGTACAAAACGTGAAATTAGCTGCTTTTCGAAATGACCTCTCAATAGATCCATTGTTTTGAGCAGCTGTATGGCAAGTGAAATCATCCTGTGGAAACCAAGTGTCGTCAAGATTACGGGCTTTAATTTCAGGTGGCATAAAGATCGCCCGACAGCGAGCTTCTTCATTTTTGAAAAAATATGCACCGATGATTCCACCAGCTTATTAACCGCACCAAACCGTGGTTGTCTCTGGGTATAATGGCACCTCTTGAACCTCTTCTTGTTGCTCTTCAGCCCAAATGAGGCAATTTTGTTTATTGACTTTGCCGTTGAGCCAGAAATGGGCCTCATCACTGAACACAGCTGATCTTCGTGTTCTCACCGAACGCTCATTTCATAATACAGTTGTCAACATTTGAAGGAAATTATTTTCAAAAAAAATAGATGCCATAAAATGTCCTATCAAATTACCAATAAAGATTCCACACTTGAGTTGAATTTTTATATTTTTTTGTTCTGAAAAAATTATTTTCAAAAAATAGATGCCATAAAATGTCCTTTCAATTTTCCAATAAGGATTCCACACTTTATTAAAAGTTTTTATATTTTTTGTTCTGAAAATACCTCTCGATGGATTACCCTTTATTTAAATCATCAAATCAGTCATCAAATCAAATCCCTATTTTCAAAGACGTTTATCCCAGTATTTTTATTTTGTGGCTTATCATGTTTTTGCAATAAGCATATAAAGAAAACAGATTGGTGCAGATGTTTTAAAGCTATGAGAGGCATTAATGTGGGATTAGGGAATTTTAAATAAAACTGAGTCGTATGTGAGTTGTGGTTGCCTTTCGTTAGTTTTGCTCTGATAATTTTTTACACAGTATTCCTTAAAGGTTCTTCATTAGAAATTAAATAAAAACTTAAAAAAAAATAAAAAAGTAGGGACAATTCTAAATGTATTCCGAAATTGAATCCGAATCGATCGGTTTTATTGGCATGGCGTCTACCTCCTATCCCTTTAGGTATTGGAATCATTAGCTTTAAATCACAATGCCCTGTAGATGAGTGTGCAGTAGGGTAAACATCACCATTCCGTTATTATTGCCAAAATGTTATTGCCTTTTTTCAATTTATTTCCCCACCTTTGAGAATTCCTTTTTGCTGTCCCTGTGAGGAAGTATTTCCGCCCTGAAAATCCATATGTGACAGCGCATAGAGAAAGGGACCTAAGGGTAAAAAATCAATTTTCATTTTTTTCTTTTTTGATGAGGACAACATCTGAGCATAGAATGAGACCGATCCCGTGCCCTAAAAGTGTTCCCTCCCAGATATATGCGCGTTTTATGAAAGTAAAGTCGACGATTCTAAAGGCAAATTGAAAGGAACCTAATCTGTAAAATGGCTCTCCTGAACAAAACTGGTTTTTAACCTTAGGCCCCTTTCTATTCGCGCGTCACATGTATTTAAATCTGCAGCTCTATGTCAACGATTTCTAGAATCTTACTTGAAGTTAAGTACTCACCTTTTTATCAAAAGTTATTGCTTGCAGGGCGTTGTTTTCCTTGCTTTCTTTTTTCGTTGACAAGAGAACAAAAAGGACGTGGTCTAAAAAACCAAATCCCCAAAACAGTTACGAACATAATATCTGTATCCATTGGATTTGTTTTTCTACTTTACATTTTTCGATTTGAATGAGTTAAATAAAGCCGTCTGCTTTTGTGTCCCAACTTTATTACCTTTTCCGGGCGGTGAGGTGAAGGAACATCGTCCACCAGTACCAGTGATTACTGGGAGCAGTCAGCTTTACGTTTCCTTTCGTTCATTCATTCGTTAGGTGGCGGCAGCAACAACATCATAAAGTGTATTTGAATTTTTCTTTTACTTTAATTCCACCAAAAGGTTTTGCGTATTTCGTGCCACTACTCCACTCTCTGGTCCATGCCATTGTCGTCTGGCGTGGTGGTTTCGCCAGCACTACCTCCTGCCTTTACCACATTAACCACTTCAACTACTGCCCCGCCACTTTTGCTTGTTAATGACAGCTTTGCAATGGCGTTTGAGCCCTTTGTTGGAGCTCGTGTGTTTCCTCAACTTGTATCGGGAGGTGGGTAGCCTGTTTCCGCTGGTACACCGAAAAGAGTTTCGCCGTAGCCTCTGTGACTGCAAAAAATCCCGTTGTTGCTCGGTTCGGCGTTGTTTCGGTACCGAAAAGAGTTTCGCAAAGAAATCCTGTTGTTGCTCGGTTCGGCGTTGTTGCTTTTGTCGTTATTGCTTCGGTTGTAAGGCGTAAAACGATTTACAACTCCCCTGGCTATAGTAGGGATTTTTATTTTATTTCTATGTATTTTTAAGTATTGTTTCACTTTTTTCGCAAGGAGCAAAAAAAAACGAAAGCTCTCCAGGAAGTTGTAATTTGATGTTGCTTTGCGACAGCGGTGTAGCATTTTTCTAGCAGATGTGGTTCGTTTTAAAGGAATTCTAGTTGTAAAAAGCAGAAGAACTGAAACAAAGAAATTGACACTGGGAGGCTGAAAAACACCAACCGAATCTTATTTACACTTGGAACAAAGTCCGCTGCAAATGTATCTCCAGATTTGGGGTCTCACCGCCAAACAAGTGTCAAATTTCACCAGATTGCAATGGTTCGTTTTGCGTACCATTATTATTTGCCAGGTATTTTATACCTTCCATCATGGGATAGAGGAAATATTCACTTTGTTGGAACGTTGGCGTGGCAGATGATAGTAACTCTCTTTCGCAGATGACAGTAACCTCTGTCATTCATATTCATTCGACCGTAGGCCGAGTCTTCAAGATATGAACGAAAAAAGGCGAATTATGGATAAGACACTTAGCCGGGATCTACTGGTCATTTCCGAATGGGGTCGAGTGAATAGAGTAGATTTTAATGCGCGTAAGACACAGTGCTGCTTGTTGCCTCACAAGCGATTCGCTGACCCAACAACATCGTCAATTTATATCGATGTTAAGGATATTGAACAATCAGAAGCTCTCGATGTTCTGGGCATGAAAATACAATGTGACGCTCGTTGGGCGAGACATGTATTCGAAGTGTCGAAAGAAGCACTCAAGTGCATAGGCTTTTTAAAGCGGTGCAAGAAATATTTCACTCCTTCTGATCTTTTCAATATCTATACAACTTGCATCAGGCCGAATATGGAATACAACTCCCATATATGGCCAGGTGCTCCAAAATCTTACTTGGAGCTACTTGACCGTGTTAAAAGGAGAGCGATGGTGCTGATAGGTGACAGTAGGGTATCCAACTCTATTGTTTCCCTTGAGCATCGTCGGAATGTGGGTTGCGTGACGCTGTTCTATCGTTACTTTCATGGTGTGTGTTCATCAGACATCCGTCGCCTTATTCCTGACGTGAGGATGTTCGGCAGGGATACGTGACTTTCTAGGAATTCACACCCGTTTGTTATCGACTGGCCAGCTGACCGCACTATACACTACAGATCAAATTCGTTTTTCGCTCGTACAGTCCGTATGTGAAATCGACTTCCGGCAAATGTATTTCCCACTAATTGCGACATCCAGCAGTTCAAGGCAAGTGTCACTAAACATTACTTCCTCTTCCCCCCCCCCCCCCCACCGATCCTTTACTTTCCACTCGAAAACGCAATGCACCGCATGTATAGAGGGATCCCCCCTGAGTGTTGGTTTTAAAAATAAAAAATAAAAACATACAACCTCATGAATTTTGTTAAAAATGGAATAAAGTGAATTTCTAGTGCTCATTAAACATTATTTTTAGCGGAAAAAACCGTCAATCAAACCAAGGAAAAGCTTGATAAATACTATGCGGACTCTGAACCATCGATTTCAATGGTAAAAATGTGGCTTACTGACTTTCGTTGTGGCCGCACAAGTACAAATGACGCTGAATATTCTGTACGGCTAATTGAGGTCAATGCACCCGAAAATGTCGAAAAAGTTCACTATATGGATTTGGCCGATCGAAGAGTAATAGAGCGTGAGATTATGCCACACTGCCGTGGCAGTGTGGTTTCGATTTTACACTATCAGTTGGGTTTAAGAAAGCTGCCTGCAAGATGCGTGCCGCGTTTACTGTCAATTGACCATAACGTAATCTTGTGACAACTTCACAGGATTGTTTATAGTTGTTTAACCGTAATTCGAATTAGTTTTTGCGGCGTTTAGTAACCGTGGACGAAACATGGATCCATTACTACGCCAAGAGAGACCAAGTTGACATTGTCGGCCTATAAGTTGATAGCAACAGTTTTTTGGATGCACGCGGGATAATTCTCATCGACTACCTTTAAAAGCAAAAACAATAAACGGCGAATATAATGACAACTTAATGGGCCAATTTAACGAGGATTTAAAGAAAAAACGACCCCAAGAAAAACGGCCATTATCATCATCAAGATAATGCAGGGGTGCAAACGCGTGCGGTCTCAATGTCAATATTGCATGAGTTGGGTTACGAATTGGTACCTCATCCGCCATATTCTCCCAATTTAGCCTCAGTGACTATATCCTACGAGGGCGGTTCGGAAAGTTCTTAGCCTATCAATGAAAGAGAATAGTTAGTTTTCAAAAATATTTTTATTTTTCAATATAATCTCCTGAAACTTAAATACACTTAGTCCAACGCTTATCTAGCAATTCTATCCCTTGATTAAAATAGTTTTCCTCAAGGTCTTCAAAATAGTGGTTTACAACTGTAATTGCATCTTCATTTGAGGTAAAACGCTTGCCAGCAAGGATTTTTTTTAGATTTGGGAACAGGTAAAAGTCACTGGGAGCTAAATCAGGAGAATAAGGTGGGTGGTCAAGCAACTCGTACTTTAATTCGTTGATTTTAGCCATTGTTAAAACACTCTTGTGCGCTGGTGCGTTGTCTTGATGAAAAATTATTTTTTTGTGTTGTAAGCCAGGACGTTTTTCTCGAATTTGTACATTTAATTGATCTAAAAGGTTGCAATAGTACTCTGAATTTATTGTTTTACCCTTTTGCAGATAGTCAATCAATAAAATACCTTTGAAGTCCCAAAAAACCGCTGCCATAACCTTACCAGCCGATTGAATTGTTTTTGCCTTCTTTGGGGCACTTCCTCCAGCTTCAGTCCATTGTTTGGATTGTTCTTTTGTCTCTGGAGTATAGTGGTGGATCCATGTCTCATCAACAGTTATGAAACGACGCTTAAAATCCATTTTATTTCGCTGAAAACGATCCAAACAAGCTTGAGAAATGTTCATTCTTATGCGTTTTTGGTCGACTGTTAACAAGTGCGGCACCCATCTTGCAGAAAGCTTTTTCATCTGTAGTTCTTCATGCAAAATTAAATGGACTCGATCATTTGAGATGTCCATGATATTAGATATTTCACGCACTTTTATTCGTCGATCATTTAATACCATATCATGCACGTTGGCTACAATTTCTGTTGTTGTTGCTGTTTTTGGACGTCCACTACGTGGTTCATCTTCAATGCTTGTACGACCACGTTTAAATTCAGCAACCCAATTTTTTACTGTTGCATATGAAGGAGCACTTTCACCTAACACATTCACCATATCATTATGAATTTCTTGTCCCGATAAACCTTTTAATGACACCACTCATTTCTAATTTTTCCATTGTAAAAAAATCCCGGATGCGCCTTTTGTGAACACCTGATTCTATATGAAGGAGTTGCCAGATCGAAACAAAATTTAACATGTGTTCATAGCAGAGATGGAAGTTTCCAAAACACTTAACTTTTTGTTGTTTATACCGCGCTTTTTGTGCTAGGCTAAGAAGTTTCCGAACCGCCCTAGTATTTCCAAACCTAAAAAAATGGTTCGGTGGAAAGAGATTTAGCTCAATCAATAAAACTATTTATCAAATAAATGCCTATTTTATGGAACTCGAAAAATCCTATTTTTTGGAAGGGATACAACAATTGGAGAAACATTGCACTAAGTGAATTGAGCTAAAAAGAGATAATGTTGAAACAATTTTTTTTTTGCAAAAACCAACTATTTTATTCCAGATGTCATGTGTTTATCCAGATGTCAGATGACAGAGTGATTCATTTACGACTGGACAAATTTTACCAGAGTATTCCTTAGGTCATTTCATAAAAATATACGCATCTACGACCATGCCCGAAAATGCAAAGGGTCGGAACGGCAGCGGTTTGAACATTTTGGGATTGGTGGTCGGAGGGAACTATGTAGGTTAAAAATTCTCAACAAGTGTCGGATTTTTTAAAAGATATCTCTACCTCTTACCTTTTCAAAATTACTAGTTCCTACCGTTCCAAAGTTATGACTATTTTACTGAACTGCAATTTTTTTTTTGTGGAAGCGAAATAAGGGCACAGTTTTTGAAAACTAACACAAAAAAATGTTTGCATTTCAGTCATATAGTCATAACGATATTCCTAAAATCCGACCACTTTTTCAGAACTTAGCAATTTTACCCGAGTACCTTCCGACCAACAATTCGAAAATTTTCAAATCGCTACCACTTCCCTTGTACTTAGTAGGGACAAAAATACTGCTACACACGTTTTAGGCTGTAAAACAAAACATACTGAATGTTTTTGGACCAAATATTTTTTAATATATTTATTGATGTTTATTGTATCCAAAAAGAATCTACTTATTCGAAATGTCCGCCCTTTGCCCTTACACACGCCTTAAGTCGCAGTGGCCAATCGTCAATAGCTGTACGAACCTCGCCCAGCTCGAGATCCAATGTTGGGGTATCTTTTGCGACAAACCTTGTCCTCTAAAACCGTCCACAATTTGTAATCCAATGGGTTCAAATCTGGACTGCCTGAGGGCCATTCTTCAGAGGAAATGAACGCTGGCAAATTGTTTCGAAGCCAGGCCTGAGATGTTTTAGCCTTATGTGCCGGCGCAGAATCCTGCTGCAAAGTCCATGGCTGGTTTTGAAGCAGGGCATTGTTAGAAGGGTTCACAACAGCTTCCAAAACGGTTTCTTGGTAAACTTTGGCCGATGTTTTGGTTCCTTGTTCGCAGAAATGCAGGTCAGTGACCCCATCGTAAGAGACACCCCACCAAACCATGACTGAAGCTGGGTGATGAACCTTTTCCACCCTTGGGATCAGTTCAGATGCTTCCTTAGATGACCGCGCATACACTCTATCATTTTGTTTATTAAATTTTTCCTTACCGGTAAAATTTTTTTCATCGGTGAACAAAATTTTTCTGTGCAAGTTATCAGCCGTTTTCACCAAAAGACGTTTGCAATTTTCAATCCTATTTTTTTAAAGCTGCAGTCAATAAATGTCCGGTACATCGTTTGAAAGCCCCAAGTCCCAAGTCTTTTTTAGTGTGATATTCATCTCACGGGCAATAATTTTCTGGTTTCGGAGCGGATTTTTGAATTCCAGAGCGTGGGCGGCTCGACCGGTGGCGGTCTTTTACATCTCCAATCTCCTCAAACAGTTTTATGCATCGGTAGACGAACATGCGGCTAATCCCTAGTGGCCGGAGCGTTTTGAAAACATCGCTTTTTTCATTTCACACTTGAAAAGCGCTGTTACAGCGATACGGTTCTCCTTATCTGACCACTCCATGATGAAAGTTGAAACAATTTTTAAATTCCATTACAGACTAACGCTATTGAGGTTAGCTTTCAAAACCCATATGACATTAACGGGGTATGTTCAGTTCTACTATTGAAACGGGTGTGGTCAAAGGTGCGGGGCACCGCCCACACAACCATCAACTTAATAAGACCATATCTAATGAACAAATAGAGATGTGACAATGTAATTTGGAATATATGATAAATGGGTGGTGCGACACCCTACTTAAAATATCGCATGGCCAAAGTAAGGGACGATCGTTATAAAAGTTTCACAGAATTACATCAATGTTTATCATATTATTAGAGATTATATAGTATTAAATTGGGCAAGGGGGCGTGGGACCGCCCACAAAACCCTGAATTTAATTATTTGGAACATATGGTGTTAGCGTGGATTCAAAACACATCGTAGAGAAAAAGTGTGCGGTGCCACACCCCCTTTTTTTAAAATAGCATTTAGGGCCAAAGTAAAGGACCGATCGTTACAAAATGTTCACAGAATCAATGATTATCATATTATTATATGTGACAGCGCATAAAGAAAGGGACCTAAGGGTAAAAAAATCAATTTTCATTTTTTTTCTTTTTTTGATGTGGACAACATCTGAGCATCGAATGAGACCGATCCCATGCCCCAAAAGTGTTCCCTCCCAGAGATATGCGCGTTTTATAAAAGTGAAGTCGACGATTCTAAGCGCAAATAGAAAGGGACCTAATCTTTAAAATGGTTCTTCTGAACAAAAGTTTTCTTTTTTGATGTGGACAACATTTGAGCATCGAATGAGACCGATCCCATGCCCCAAAAGTGTTCCCTCCCAGAGATATGCGCGTTATATGAAAGTGAAGTCGATGATTTTAAGCGCAAATAGAAAGGGACCTTATCTTTAAAATGGCTCTCCTGAACAAAACTGGTTTTTAACCTTAGGTCCCTTTCTATTTTTGCGCGTCACATATACTACATATACTGAACTTTGAAAGGCTATATCTCGTGAAGTAATACCAATATGACAGTAATAGTTGGTACATATGATGCTGGTATGGAAATCAACACACCCTGATATAAACAAGGCAGTTGCCAAATCCCTTGACAAAATTTAAATGCTGAACCGTAATCCACAATGGAGATTATATCGGGTGATCAATCAAGAGGTATTTTTTTTTCAAAATAAAAAAATACAAAAATTTGAATCAAGTGTGGAATCATTATTGTTCTTGTTTGAATGGAAACGTTATGCCATTTATTTTTTGAATATAATTTCCTTTAAAGTATGGCCACAATCATTCTCATCGTATCTTTGGCATTTTGATGCGTTCATCCAGCCGTTTTTATCATCTTCCAAATTCTATTATTTGTGGTAAACTTAAGAAATGTTTGGTGTGGTAATAAATGAATTGCAGAGGTACATAAATTTGCTGACTCGGCTAATGCAAACTCTTGACTTGAAGTAATAATCACTGCTGTTTTCCTGTCCACAACTGTCTATCTAATTTAAAATTCTTTCGTGAAGCAAAGTAAAAATGTGATCCTTTCTTTTACAACCACCACCATTTGTTCCCTTTTGTTTTAGTTGAGATTTAAACATTCACATTCCTGCCCACCTGTACAGTAAACTGGGTCGGGATTTGCCATTGCAAAGCCGACTCTGTAGTCACATTCTACAGCAAATCCAGTTTTGTGTTATGTTGTTTTGCAATGCTTAAGCACTGGGAAGTTTGTTATCTATTGGTCTAAGATGCGCGACTAACATCAAACATCTGCCATGAACTGGTTACTAGATTTCGTAGCCACTATTTACCAGTTCAATTGCCCGAAGGTTGTAGAAGATATAAAACGAATTCCAGGATGGTACATTTGAAAAGAGGGATATATTTCTTTAAGTAACTTGCTTAATTCACTCAACAATTTATTCAGGAACATAGGCAAAGGTTTCTAAAATCAGTAAGAGCACCATTTACTTTTTTACTTACATGCCGGGACCTACAGATTGACCTACGGTTCAAAACAGCTAATGCATGTTTTAGATTTTTTTAAGGCTTAGAGATCGATCATTTATTCGAGAATTTTTTTGAACTTGCGTGGATTTAAAACTGAGTTTATTGTTTTTGTGCACAATAATTAATTAATTAAGTTCGACTAGACGAAATCAAAACCATTCACCATGGATTTACCCCCCTGCTAAAAAATAAAGCCATATTTAAATTCTTAGTGAAATTTGCAACAATTTGAGTATTATTTAAGGGTTGATACATCTAAAGATTTATTTTCAAAAAATACAAAATTTTAAATAAATTGTGGAATCTTTATTCTTTATTCGAAAGGGCATTTTATGCCATTTATTTATTTATTACGCCTTGGAAAAGCGATTTCTCAATATAATGAGAACAATTTCGCATATGTTAAGGCAAACATTCGTTAAACCCCTTATATGAATTAATATAAGAAATTATTTACTTGTTCCGAAGTACATAGTGGTAAAAATGACAACATTCAAACGTCAAAGAACTTCGTGAACGCTATTCTTTATGAAAGATGACTAATTTTGGATGATTCGTTCGAGTATTTCGACCGGTATGGCGTTAATAACACTCTTATTGTTGGCTTCCTAGGCGGCCAACTCACCGGTCCAAAACGTGAAATTAGCTGCTCATCCAAATTACCTCTCAATAGATCCATTGTTTGAGCAGCTTTCGTCAAGACTACGGGCTTCAGTTTCAGGTAGCAAAAAGACCAATATCGTGGCGCGATAGCGAGCACCATTCAAGGTGATGTTTCGGCCCTCATCCTTTTTAAAAAAGATATGGACCGATGATTCCACCAGCCCAAACCATGGGTTTCGCTGTATATGTCTTTCTATGATGAATTGACAAACAATACTGAAAATAAAAAAACGTTAGTTTAACACAACTCCCGCGTAATCTGCGAAAAAAACCCTAATGAAAAACATACCTCTTAATTGATTAGCCGATACTTTATACTCGTAACTGACGTAACATTGATAGAATATTTGACGTACGTATCCACAAATATTCGGTTGTGGCAACGAAGCCGTTTTCTATGTGCAGAAGTCCCATGCGAAATCACTAGAAAAAAGGAACAAATATCAAATCGACAAAAAATATGGACCAAAGTGCAACAATCGTATCTTCATGTTCTCCTCAAGAAATATAATTTTTAAATGCTCTTTCAAAACAGTTGAGCTCCCAACACAGAGAAAGTAGGTTTGCAATAGATTTGGACATTAAAAACTCGGTTGGACAAGAAAACTATCAGCTGCAATTATCAAATACTAAAAGTCTTGAGGGAAATTTAGTTAAACATACCAAACCCGATTGTCCAAGATGCTTATTGTGGCAACTAATAATTTTGAATAAATTGGTGTTGTTCGTCGGCAATACCAATTGGTAATGACAACAAATAATTTCGTTCTTATAACCAGTTTAGATTTGCATTCCACAACATGAAAACCAAAAACGAGTAAGGCTAACAAAATTTTACCCTGCATTTATGGATGTTCAGATAGGAAACTGAAAATTGCACCCCCGAACTAATGTCATATTCGAATTTTCAAGAACATTTTATTGTTGTCAATGTTTTACGGAAAATTAAGAAAATAATTATATTTTTGGATTCTTAAGATTTTTTTTCTTGGTTAATATATGGGCAAATATACTGGAAGCTGTTTTTTGAGCTATAAAAATTTTTTTATGTGAACATAAACAAAAAATGGGCGTGATTTAGTACAAATAGTAAGTATAAATACAAATAGATTGTTTGTCCGTCGTCAAAGACTATAAAAAATTAGATAAAATTCGGAATTAAAACGGATGTTATGGAGCGGGTGTACCCAAAATCGGGAGGGACCTTTGTACAGGTATATCATAACGTGGACCAAAATCACACATTTTTATGAGCTGCTAGCTCTTCTATCCAAACGAACTCTGCCAAATTTCATAAATTGCATGAAATATATGGCTTCTTGAGCTTAAAACATAAGATCGGAATAACTTACGTTTTTTGTAGTTAAAAATTTGCCATGAAAAATTTGCCATGTTTTCAAAGAAAATCATCTTCAGTGATGAGGCACATTTTCACCTCAGTGGTTTTGTCAATAAGCAGAATTGCCGCATTTGGGCGAATGATAATCCAAGAGTGTTTGTCGAAAAAGCAATGCACCCACAAAGAGTGACTGTTTCGTATTTTTTTGCAAAATGAGGCCGGTCAGGCCGTTACTGTGAATGCTGTTCGCTATCGTGAGATGATAACGAACTTTTTATGGTCCGAGATATATATGTGGACAATATGTGGTTTCAACAGGACGGTGCCACTTGCCACACAGCTGACGAAACAATGGCTCTTTTGCGCGACAAATTGGCCGCCAAGATCATGTGATTTGACACCGTTAGACATCTTTCTTTGGGGTTATTTGAAAGAAAAGGTGTACGTCGATAAGCCAGCAACAATCCAAGAGCTAAAGGTTAAGATAATTCGGCACATTAACGGCGTAGAACCTCAATTACGAGGGCGGTTCGGAAAGTTCTTAGCCTATCAATGAAAGAGAATAGTTAGTTTTTTCAAAAATAATTTTATTATCAATATAATCTCCTAAAACTTCAATACACTTAGTCCAACGCTTATCTAGCAATTATATCCCTTGATTAAAATAGTTTTCCTCAAGGTCTTCAAAATAGTGGTTTACAACTGTAATTGCATCTTCAGTTGAGGTAAAACGCTTGCCAGCAAGGATTTTTTTAAGATTTGAGAGCAGGTAAAAGTCACTGGGAGCTAAATCAGTAGAATAAGGTGGGTGGTCAAGCAACTCGTACTTTAGTTCGTTGATTTTAGCCATTGTTAAAACACTCTTGTGTGCTGGTGCGTTGTCTTGATGAAAAATAATTTTTTTGTGTTGTAAGCCAGGACGTTTTACTCGAATTTGTACATTTAATTGATCTAAAAGGTTGCAATAGCACTCTGAATTTGTTGTTTTACCCTTTTGCAGATAGTTAATCAATAAAATACCTTTGAAGTCCCAAAAAACCGTTGCCATAACCTTACCAGCCGATTGAATTGTTTTTGCCTTCTTTGGGGCACTTGCTCCAGCTTCAGTCCATTGTTTGGATTGTTCTTTTGTCTCTGGAGTGGTGGATCCATGGAAATGAAATAAAATCCATTTTATTTCGCTGAAAACGATCCAAACAAGCTTGAGAAATGTTCATTCTTATGCGTTTTTGGTCGACTGTTAACAAGTCCGGCACCCATCTTGCAGAAAGCTTTTTCATCTGTAGTTCTTCATGCAAAATTAAATGGACTCGATCATTTGAGATGCCCATGATATTAGCTATTTCACGCACTTTTATTCGTCGATCATTTACTACCATATCATGCAGTTTGGCTACAATTTCTGTTGTTGTTGCTGTTTTTGGACGTCCACTACGTGGTTCATCTTCAATGCTTGTACAACCACGTTTAAATTCAGCATTGCAAATTCAGCAAAAATCGCGGATGCGTCTTTTGTGAACACCTGTTTCTTTATGTTTCTATTTAACATGTGTTCATTGCAGAGATGGAAGTTTCCAAAACACTTAACTTTTTTCTGTTTATACCGCGCTTTTTGTGCTAGGCTAAGAAGTTTCCGAACCGCCCGCGTATGCCAATTATGCGGCCATTTGGCCGATATTTTGTTCCATACATAACACAGTACAACAGCCAATCTGGGGGTTAGAAATTCCAAGTCAGTGTGATGGTACTAGGTCAGTATATTAAAACCCTCAAAGGGTTTTGCGTTCGTATGTGCCAGTTTTTTTTTATGACCTTTTACATTTTTTCCTTATCTTGATGTGTTTTCGCTTAGTTGTAAAATGTTGGCAAAAACGTAGTTTGACATAACTCGAGAACGACTAGTTCGATTTTGCTGAAATAAATTGAGAAAAATTAATAATTACATTTTCTTTAATCCATTAATATACCGTTTCTCTACCAAATCAACATTTTTGCAATTAGAAATAAATTTATGAAGAAAATTTTGCAAAAAAAAAATTTTTTTTTTTTTAAAACATATAAATCCCAAACGGAAAAACGTGTAGAGTCTTATTACTTTCACGTAAAGTCACCTAACCTATAAACAAAATGCGACATAGATCATAGAAATCGATTAACGCGTTCTGCTTTTATTTACAATTAAGTAACTTCACTTAACTGGCACATACGAACGCAAAACTCTTTGAGGGTTTTAATATTCTGACCTAGTACCATCACCCTGACTTGGAATTTCTCACCCCCCAGACAATAACCCCAAAAATGTTCCACAGTGTAATTGAAGCATACCAATGTTATCATAGTGAAATTAAATGACAATAATTTTTTAAATTTGTGTTTTACTCTAAACCAACATCGGGCCTTAAAATTTAACCACCCTTTATGTTACTGGGATGTAAAATAGGTTTATTTTTAAATTGTACTTTCCGCTTTTTGAAAATGTTCTTTTTGATCCCGACAGTAACAATCCAACGAAAAGATATTTAGTTCTTAAAAATTATTGAACTAAAAAGTAAACAAAGTAAAATTACGTTGAGTTACCCTACCCAACTCTGCTATTCAGATGATTTTCGCCCCTGTCTGGACTTTAACCAAGGTCGGTGTTTATACTTCTAAAGCGAGAGGGACATATTTCGTTGGGGCTGTATGAAAACGTACACCGATATAGTTCTATTTCGGAGAGACCAATATGATCAAGCTTCAGAAGGAAAAGCTTAAATTTAAAGGTTATCGTTTAATTGCATTAACTGGTAATTATGAGGCTATCTGTATCCTTAAAGATGTGTCAGCTAGAAACTTGTCAATAAAAACCCCGACAACAAAAACCGGGTAAAACGACATGTCGGGTTTTGCCTATTCCTTGAGAAGCCGACTGTCAGGTTTGGACATAAAAACCGGAATGTCGGTGTTTAGATTTAGACACTCTAATCTCGATCATGTTCAATTTGTTTTCGGACCAAACCTGAACAATTCAGAAATTGTTATCGAAATTGATTTCTACTTCGACCTCTTCTTCACTTAAAACGATAGATGGATAGCCGGACGGACATCAATCAATAAAATCAAGTAATAATTCTGGATCGATCGGCATACTAAACATATCGTCTTTCCTTACCTTTTAAGTATTACAAACATCATCATAATATCCAGTACCACAGTGTGGTGTAGCGTATAAAAATACAACAGATCAGAACAGTTGCTAAATGTATCAAATAAGCTCCAAATGAGTCGCGTTTTTATCAAAGTACTTTCGATGCCGCAAATGTATCAAAAAGTACAATTGTATTAACTTTTGCATTTCTGATGTGTAAAAGCACCGTAACTTCAAGTTTACCTTCGGTTATTTAAAGGAAACGAAAAATATATGTCCATAAGGAAATTGTAATATAACCCACTCAATGCCAATTTGACCCGGAGAAGAAGACAAGATGCTGAAATTGGCCACTTGTTTTTGTTCTTATTTGACAACAAAATAATTTTATTTAATTGAATTTACTTAACAGATCATTTAAAAAGTTCCTAGCTTGTTGAAGAGAATTTATTTTATATCTACTGTACTGAAAATTTCAGCGCAGGAACTAACATTCAGTTGTAGTGATGGAATACTCGGCACCTCAATTTTGGCAACTTTTTGACTTTACCTAATGATACATCTTCTCATCAGATAACATTCCGGCCACTTTTTTTAGATGGTGCACGCTGCTATCAGCGTCGTGACCCACTCTACTGTACAGTGTACACTCATTCATTTTCTGTATGCCGCATTCCAACAATATGCCACCGTTTCGCGGCATTACCCACTTACCACTTTTTTCTCTAATCATTCAGACATCTTAAGTTCCCCTTTTTGCTGGTGTTTTGTGAACATCTCCGTAATGAAAAGTCATTGTTATTAATGTTGTTGACTTTGTCGGGATTTCGTGCGGGTGCCTGTGTTGCCCAGTAGCCAACTGAAGATGGTGGCAAGTTTCTTCTTCTGCGTCTTCAACATATTTTAATTTTCATGTAATTATCATAAAATGCCTGAGGAATTATTTATTTAACGTCATAAAACTTTTGGCCAATAACTTGAGCGCGAACTCGCTGGCCTGGCCTGGCCCATCACGTCCAGCCATCCGTCCGACCGCCAATTTGTCTGTCTTCTCGTGTTGGGTGGGTGTGCTTTCGTTCGGTCCCTTTGGTGCTTATTGATTTTGTTTTGTGTTAGTTAGCAACTAGACTTTTGGCGTGCCGCTTGCATAAATTATCAACGTTTGTTTTAATTGTTTTAATGCCAATGTCGGGGAAATTGAAATTAAATTTAATGAAATCGTCCAACTTTAATTTGCAAAATGTCTGATTTAAGCAAATTTACGAAGAGAGGAATGTTTTAAACGTTTTAAAGATAGTTTGCATAGATTTTGCTCTGATACTACCTTACGTATGCATATATCCTAGATGATAAGTTTATTTTGAGTGTTAAACTATTAAACGGTCGCGATTATGCCTGGAGGAGGTCAAAATAGCAATAACCCGGCTCAAGCACCACAAAGCGGCAGTAGGCGATGGAATTCCGGCGAAACTTGAAAGGTCTGGAGGAGACGAGCTAATAAGGGTCATGCACCAGCTAGTTTGTACTTTCTGGAGTACCGAACGCATGTCCGATGATTGGAACCTCAGCGTACTCAGCGCCTAATTCACAAAAAAGGAGACAAAACCGTTTGCGCCAGCTACCGCGAAATAAGTCTCATATTCATTGCGTTTAGAATACTGTCAACTTTATTGTTTGAAAGATTAAAGCCTAAACACGCCGCCCTGATCAGTTCGGCTCCAGGCCATATAAATCAACAATCAATAAAATCTTAATACTTTACACGCGCCAAATCCTGGAAAGACCCACGAGCAGCAAATAGATACTTAACCCCTCTTCATCGGCTATTCGACTTTTTTCGACACTCCGATAATAGATTCAGTATAAGATATCAAGGAAAAGCTTGAGAAATACTATGGGGACTCTGCACCATCGATTTCAATGGAAACAAGTAAAAAATGTTAAGTTTGGCTGTGCCGAACTTTGGATACCCTCCACCAGATTCCCAAATAAAACCTTTATGTGCAAAATTTCATTTCGATAGGTCAAGTGTGTGGTGTGTTATCGTCATATTATTTTTCAAAGCCTATAAGGCCGTTGGTGTTTTCCGATCTCAACAGAATTTGGCGCAGAGGTGTGTTCTATATAAAAATCTGTATGTAGAAAACTTCAGTTTAAAGTTTTTAGTGAGTTATTGTCATATTGTTTTTCAAGGCCCATGAGACCGTTTGTGTGGGAGGTACTAGTAGGGCCTTACCGATCTCAGCCAAATTTAGCGCAAAAGTCTGTTCTATATATTAATCTTTATGTCGAAAATTTCGTCTCGATAGGTCAAGCACCAGTAGGACTTTTCCGATCTCAACCGAATTGTGTTGTATATAGAAATCTTGATGTGTAAAATTTCATTTCGATAGTTCAAGTTTGTGGTGAGTTGTAGTCATATTATTTCTCAAGGCCCATAAGGCTGTTTGTATGAGAGGTACAAGAAATGGTGGCCCAATCTAAACCATTTTTACATAGATGATTGCGCCTATATAGAGATTATTATTTGCAAAATTTCAGTGATTTTGCCCAAGAAACTGGACGGATATTTCCAAATAAAAAACTAATTTTTATGAGATAGTGCCGGTTGAGGGTCTCCAACACCAACTTTCCGTAGAGCTATATAACCCATTTTTAATGCTAGGTTAATTACAAATGTTTGTGCCAAATTTAAGCACCCTAGCTGTTTTCATGCAGGCTCTATCTTGCTTTCAACAGACGCACAGCCGGACAACATGGCTAGATCGTCTTAGAATTTTACGAGGATCAAGAATATATATACTTTGTTGGGTCTCCGATGATTATTTCAAGGTGTTACAGACAGAATGAAAAAACTAATATACCCTCCATTGTACGGTGGAGGGTAAAAATTTGTGGTTTACTGACTTTCTTTGTGGTCGCACCAGTACGTTGTGGGCGGCAAACTGGGCTCAATACACCCGAAAATGTCGAAAAATTCACTATATATGACGCGCAAAATAGAAAGGGACCTAAGGTTAAAACTCAGCTTTGTTCAGGAGAGCCATTTTAAAGATTAGGCCCCTTTCTATTTGCGCTTAGAGTAAACGTGTGTGAGATTGTTTAGCCAGAAGCAGGCTTATTCGGGTGAACCGGCTCCGAAGAAAGCCAAGGTGACTTTGTTTTTTTTTTTTTTTTCAAAAAAGGCGTTTTATTCCAAGTCGCAGAAATATTGATATGCCCTCGTTTCAATCATTTATTACGACTTCGTCCAAAACTTCATATCAGCTAAGACGGCGGCCACAACTTAAAGTCACGAATCTGCTCCTACATTCAACTAGGAAAAGAGATTTCAAGATTTTTCAAGGAACTAAAGAAACCTCGGAATAAGTACACTCTTTGAGTATTTGCTTGAAAAATTACAATTTCTTGCAGACGAACAATGGTTAAATTCGAAGTCACGGATTTATTAATATGCCCTATGTTATTTTGGGCTCGACTCAAAGATTACACTTTAAAATACACTGATACTACCCATGTGCTTCTTTATGGCTCAGAAACATGGATTCTTTCAAAAGCGGATAAAAGTCTATTGGCAGCCTTTGAATAAAAAATCCTTCGACGAATTTACGGCACCAATATGGTTCAATTTCATTTCAGCCATGGGTGTTGATGGCTTGCAACGCTCTGTAAGAAATTTAGAAGTAATCTCATGTAAACTCTGGCCTTGAGCTATAAGTTCAGAAATCGAGATAGACCTCTGCATGGGGCAATGCAAAAATACGGATCTATGTATATGGTCCAGTTTCACCAGAGTTAATAAATGGTCGCTCATAACTAGACAGCGGAATTTAATGCAATTGCATATTTGTAATGCTTCACAAATTTGTTTTTTCGAATATTTGTTTTTTCCATAATTAACGCAAAGTGCATATTTGCATAAAACCTGCTTATGCAAAAAAATGCAAAATTTTGTATGCCGCAGTACAATGATTGTTTTTACAAATTTTAGGAGATAAATATACTATTTTATCAGGATCTGATATAGAAAGAAGCTTTTCTGCATCTAAAATTGTTTTTTTTTTTCGGGAAAAACGCCACACACTGTGTCCGCTGCGGCAATAAATCATTTTGGACCTGCTCTCCGATTTTGATGATTTTTGCACAGATGGTTAAAAACTATCTAAAGGTCATGTGTGTAAAATTTTATGCAAATATCTCCATTGGTTTTCTGTCCCGAGCAGCGCAAAGTTGACATATGTGAACAAGTCTCAAATGGGTTAGTTTTCTATGTCATATTTATACCTTGTTACTTATAAACTATACACCAAGTGTACCTTATAGAAATTTTTTCACTTAAAATAGGCATCAAGCATTATGTAAATTAAAAAAATAAAAATAAAAATTGAAAAAAAAAATTAATTTTTTTTTTATTTTGGGCCAAAAAAAATAAACATTTATGATTTTCCGTTAGACTTTTAGTTGTGTGCGAAGCAGTGCGAAACATGGAGTCCAAATTAAAGCTGAGGGTCTCAGCTAACAGATTCCAAAAAAAAAAATTGTGCCCAAATTTGCCCGCGGCCAAAAAAACAATGGAAAACCAAAAAATTGCAGTAAAAAATATGCGTTATGCGTTATTTTACGCGTGCATAAACAACTGCGCACTCTTTCTTTGTTGTTGTTTTGCCTGTGTGCATGTCTATTACTATAAATAGTATATTTGTAAGATAATTGTGTATAAAGTGCTCGTACACTGAAATTCAAATCATATCAGTTATTATTTTTTTTAAAATAAAATCGGGAGAGGCTTTAAAATTTGGTATTTCACCTCTGCATGCGCGCATAAAATTTATGGAATGCATATTGCATATCGCTTACAATAAAAGCTTAGCAGCATGGCGAACAAATAAAGATACAAGACAAATTAAAGAAGAAGCCAAGGCCACAATTCAAAAAAACCTTAAATTAGTATTGGGAATAAATGTTGATGTGGTTAAACAAGGAATGGGTTCCAGCAACGATGGGAATACAGCTCGACGATTTTTTGAAAACCCTGAAATTACAGCTGACATAACCGGAGTAAATGAACAACTGATTCATAGGTTAAAAATTATATAATCCACAATAAGTTGCAGTCAGGCAATAGACTCTGAGAAGTTCCATATATATTGTTTAGACACGGCAAAATTGTACATTGATTTGTATGGATGGTACTACATGTCTATCACAGTGCATAAAGTTTTGATACGTGGTAGCAAAATTGTATCTGAGGCCATTCTACCTATAGGTAGGTTAAAGATACGATTTGTTTCATACATTTTGAATAAATATATGGTTTATATTTCAAAGGAATGTTATCAGAAGAAGCGCAGGAAGCGAGGAACAAAGACTATAAACGTTATAGGCTATATAACTCGCGCAAGACTGGGCGCTGTTCTACTAACGAAGATGTAATGCATCATTTGTTGATATCCTCCGACCCATACATCAATTCATTAAGAACGAAATTGAAGCTTAAAAAATTAGATTAAACACGAAGATGTGAAAATGTTGTTAATAAATTAAATAGAGTGAACTGTAAAATTTTTGTATGGGGGTTGTATGGGGGGCGGGTGTTACAGTGGGCGGATTTTCTTCATATTTTCAAAACAGCATTTAATAGATGCTGTATGCATTTTTGCGAAAAATAAACGTTCTAGTTATAAATTTACAGAAGATATGGCATTTTTGAAATATCATTTGTATGGGAGGTGGGCGATGGGCGTGGTCAATGTTGATGAAATAATTTTTTTTTAAAAGGTGTTGCATAGATATGTTCTTCCAGCAATTTTCAGGAAATTTGTAGCAATAGTTAATTTTTAACAGCCAAAAATGATTGTAGTTTGTATGGGCGGTGGGCGATGGGCGTGGTCAATTTTGTCGATACTTTGAAATTTATTTAATTCTATTATATTAGGGACTCGTGCCAAATTTCATTACTCTCGTACAACTCCTTCTATTTTTGGCCATCGAATGTATGGGAAGGACACACTGTGCGCCATAATCTGTTTATTGAATAGATGAGTTTTATGTACTGCAGAGCAAGTTGGAGACAAGAATTTGTGTCTCCAAAGTCGAATTTAATTAATAAGAAGAATAGATAGAGAAATAGACAAGTTAATTTAATTTCGTGTTGAAATTGTTTTTGTCAATTGAATATTTCATACATGTATTAAATTGTGTATTGTGGATAGATGACCTTTTGTATCTTTTATCTCTCATTATTATTTTCGGCTTGAGGTCATGTGATATTTTTAGATTTTTTATTTGCATTTTTCCCTGCTTATTTTTTGCATAAAAAATGCATATCTAAAATATGTAGACGGAACTGTGTTAGTAGACTCACAACAAGCCTATATAGAAAATTTGACTTAAAACGGACCATGCAAAAATTTGAGAGTGTTCGGGTCTAATTTGGGGCGCGCAAAATAGAAAGGGACCTAAGGTTAAAAACCAGTTTTTTCTATTTGCGCTTAAAATCGTCGACTTCACTTTCATAAAACGCGCATATCTCTGGGAGGGAACACTTCTAGGACATATGATCGGTCTCATTCGATGCTCAGATGTTGTCCACATCAAAAAAAAAAGTGAAAAGTTGATGAAAAATTTTGTTCAGGAGAGCCATTTTAAAGATTAGGTCCCTTTCTATTTGCGCTTAGAATCGTCGACTTCACTTTCATTTAACGCGCATATCTCTGGGGAAAACACTTTTGGGGCATGGGATCGGTCTCATTCGATGCTCAGATGTTGTCCACATCATGAAAAGAAAAAAAATGAAAAAATGATTTACCCTTAGGTCCCTTTCTCTATGCGCTTTCACATTTGATTCAGTTGAACGGTGCTTGTCTTCAAGTTTGGCCCAAGTGCAATCCTTATTGAACTTGGTCCACATCGGCCCATATTTATATGTCAAACATAGGGGTTTCCCGAGCTCAGAACCTGCTGCAGCAAAAAAAAACATATTACGACCGCTTTCGACGATATTTCATACAAACATTTCAAGTGAAAAGGTCACATCTCTGTTGATATTTGCTCATATCGGTGCAAGTTTCCGTATTGTTCCCGTACAAAGGTCCCTCCCGATATATATCATAGACAGAGAGATCCAGCAGTTCGAGAAGCCACAAAATACAACCGATTAGGCCAAAATTTTACATTGTATTTTATATGCTACTATTTATTAACTTTAGTAAAAGTGTACCGTATTGGTCTATATTTTTCCAAAGCCCCATACAAAGGACTATCCCTAATATAGAATATACAGCCACATTTTTTAACCGATTCCCACAAAATTGCGAACACTGAATAAAGCCACATTTCACATCCGATTCCTATCAAATTACGCTTGCATCATTACGAGCGACTAACATCCGTGTTCTGTAACATTGGACCATATCCGTCCATGTTTTTCAAAAGACACCATTTAAAGGTCCCACCCCCGATTTGAGTTCCTGCAGCTTAAGAAGCCACTAATTTCACCCTACTTTGCTCAAATTTGGTATGGTATGTTATGAGCGTCAAATAATTACTCTTATATATTGAGTCCGATCTTGCTCAAGCTCCAGACAAAGGTGCCTACTCCTCTGAATAGCAGAGTGGTGTAGAATATATCATAGACAGTCACGACCTACTTTTTTTTTATATTTATTTATATATTCACCTTTTCCTTAATTAAGAAGCCTCTACGCCGATAAAGCTAACATGGACCGATATTACTTAGTAGGGACATAAATACTGTTACTTACACACGCCTTATGCTGTAAAATAAAAAGTACTACATGTTTTTGGACCAAATATTTTTTAATCTATTTATTGATGTATATTGTATCCAAAAAATCCACTTATTCGACATGTCCGCCTTTTGCCTTTACACACGCCTTAAGTCGCACTGGCCAATCGTCAATAGCTGCACGAACCTTGTCCTTTGGAAAATTGGCCACAGCTTGAACCAAAGCAGTCTTAAGAGATCCAATGTTGGGGTATCTTTTGTGACAAACCTTGTCCTCCAAAACCGTCCACAATTTGTAATCCAATGGGATCAAATTTGGACTGCCTGAGGGCCTTTCCTTAGGGGAAATAAACGCTGGCAAATTGTTTCAAAGCCAGGCCTGGGACGTTTTAGCCCTATGGGCCGCAGAATCCTGCTGGGAAGTCCATGGCTTGTTTGAGCTTCACAACAGCTTCCAAAACGGTTTCTTGTTAAACTTTGGCCGATGTTTTGACTCCTTGTTCGCAGAAATGCAGATCAGTGACCCCATCGTAAGAGACACCCCACCAAACCATGACTCAAGCTAGGTGATGGCCCTGTTCCACCCATGGGATCAGTTCAGATGCTTCCTTAGATGCCCGCGCATACACTCTATAATTTTGCTTGTTAAATTTTTCCTGAACGGTAAACATTTTTTCATCGGTGAACAAAATTTTTCTGTGCAAGGTATCAGCGTGCTTCACCAAAAGACGTTTGCATTTTTCAATCCTTCAATCCTTTGACATGCGGTGTTCGAACAGAGCGTCGGCGGCCCGACCGGTAGCGGTCTTTTATATCTCCAGTCTCCTTAAACAGTTTAATGGTAGACGAACATGCGGCTAATCCCTAGTGGCCGGAGCGTTTTGAAAATATAGCTTTTTCATTTCACACTTGAAAAGCGCTATTACAGCTATACGGTTCTCATTATCTGACCACTCCATTATAAAAGTTGAAACAATTTAAAAATCCCGTTACAGAAACGCTATTGAGGTTAGCTTTCAAACCCCATATGGCATTAATGGGGTATGTTCAGTTATACTTTTGAAATGGGTGTGTTCAATGTTGTTACAGTATTTATGTCCCTACTAAGTATAATTAAAATATAAAATTATTTTTTCTAAGGTTCATAATTTTTTTATTTCATTCCGAAATAAGCAGTATAAAGGGATTAAGGTTTAATACACAAATATCTGCAAATAGCTTGAACAATTAGCCATTCCTTACCACGAAGTTTTCCATTCCAAAGTCAAAACCTATTCACTATTAAAAAAAACATATTTTAAATTATTTATTTAACAAACTTTTTTTTTATTTATTCTTTCAGGTACGACAAATTCTTTGGATTTTAAAAAAATGTCATATTTGGCGTCTTGTCGACAATCATCATTGGGGAAAGTTTTCCGTTAACGTTGGCTGCCCTTAGAACTGTTGTCGCTTGTCAGATAAAACATTCCTAATATACCACAAAAAAAACTTAGATGTGGGCCACACTGTATACATACGAGTATTTAATGGGGACCACACTGTATACATACGAGTATTTAAGTGAGTATTCTCTACATTGTAAGATAGATGGATGGTTTAAAAATTTCATCATACTTGACTTTCCATGGGACAGTTCACCCTGTGGAGTATTTAGTATATTATTGAAATGCTTAAAGCGGCCTCTTTTATTACGGTTTTCGGTCACAAATCTGTTTAACTTTTAACAAATAAATGAAAAGCTGCTGCTGTATTTTTTTTGTAATAATGTCATTTATTATTATTTTACAATAAATACAACATCTGGATAAATGTTAACAAAAGAAACAACAACTTCCCCTTACTGTTTGTTAATAAATAGCACACGCACATACACAACCAACGTACCGCAGATGGAAAATGAAGGGCCAGATGGGCCTTTTAGTTGGCCGTCTTAGCAAGCTCGACGAACAAAATTGATACATACGAAATGAGAAGTAAATTAATATTAAGCTGGAAAACACAAGTTTTGTATTGTGATTGTTTTCTTTTCAAATGAAATTTATTGAAGAAACTGAGAAGCATATTTAAGATCAAACAGAAAGCAAAAAAGACTTAGTTTTGTGGAAAATATTTTCAAAAAGCATGCATTTTTTCAACATTTTGCTTCATAAGCACCACAAAAATTTTCTAAATCAATTTTTTAAAAAAAAATAATTGTTGGACAGGTCTCTAGCAATAACTTGGCTTTTACAGATTGAAAAATTATCAATTAGTCGACGAGTAATAGCCAAAAAAAACCATATAGACAATATGCTGAAAATCGGCATTTGATTGCAAAGTTCGAAGGTCGATTAAAAAAATTCGAACTAACATAAACAAACGCCGCAATACGGGTCTTCTAATTTAGCCTATATTTTCAACCCTCACTCTCAGAATCGACCTAACTTTTGCTAACCTGAATTTGTTCTAAAGTTTGTTATTTTATTGGGGTATAGAACTTTAAGTTGGCATCACTTTTTTAACTGGCGGCCATTTTGTCAGATGTCAAGTGATTAATATTTAGTTTGGTTTGCCATTTCATCATGAACAGGTTGACAAAAGAACAACGCTTGCAAAATGGGCCGAAAATGAGAATTATCTCGATGCTGATTTTCATCACAAAATTTTGTTCAGTGATGAGGCTCATTTTTGGTTGAATGGCTACGTCAACAAGCAAAATTGCCGCATTTGGAGTGAAGAGAATACACATGAGACCCTTGAGACGCCATTACATCCACAAAAACTGACTGTTTGGTGTGCTCTATGGGCTGGTGGAGTCATTGGGCCATACTTCTTCCGAAATAATGCTGGAGAGTCAGTTACCGTTAATGGAGACCGGTATAAAGCCATGATAACCGACTATTTTGTTCCCGAATTGGATGGCATGAATGTGGATGAGTTGTGGTTCCAACAAGACGGCGCTACATGCCACACAGCGCACGTTACAATCGAATTATTGAAGGAAACGTTCGATGAGCGCATAATTTCGCGGAATGGACCTGTCAATTGGCCACCAAGATCGTGTGATTTGACACCATTGGATTATTTTCTTTGGGGATATGTGAAGTCGCTCGTCTACGCCAACAAACCAGAAACGTTAGGGGACTTGGAAGCCAACATTCGTGGCGTTATTGCCAACATACGGCCCCATATGCTCAAAAAAGTGGTTGAAAATTGGACCTGTAGAATTGGCTTTATTCGAGCCAGACGCGGCGGCCACATGCCCGAAATCATATTTAAACATTAATGGCATAAAATTATCCTTCTAATAAAGCCAAATTGATGGACATTAAAATGATTTTCTTGTGTTTTAATTTCAATTCGAAGTTCTATACCCCAATAAAAAACACCCTTTACAATAATTCATCATTGGAAATGGTTTTATTGTTTTTCAAAATCCTTGAAGATCAATACACTTTTGCATGCGCACAAATCAATTTTCGAAGCACTTTTTCGGGCGATTAAAAACGTTGACCACGCATTTTTTCTTGATGCTAGGCAATAAGAAGAAGACATTGGGTGCCAAATCAGGGTTGTACGGTGTATGACCCATCAATTCGAGATCTTAAGTGGTCAAATAGCTCATTGTTTCAGCTGATGTGTGAGGGCTCGCATTGTCGTGATGCTAAATGATCCGTCTTTTTTTATTATCTTTCCTCATTTCTTCGAACACTGTTGGCAAACAGAGGGTTGTATACCACTCAGAATTGACCTGCTACATTCCACTTAAGGCACTGTGGCAACATGACCGTTAATACCGGAAAAAAACGCAATCATTTGCCTTGATGTACTTCTTCCACAAACAAGTTTTGTTCGATTCGGTCTTGAAAGACCAATGCGATCGATTGCTGTTTTGTTTCGGGTAAATATGCATAGCTCCATGATTCGTCACCAGTGACTATGTTAAACTTTGCCTTTGAGCTACCGCAGTTATAATTTTTCAACATCTCTTTTCACCAATCCATACGAGCCTTTTTTTGAGCATTCGTCAATATGTGTGGCATCCAACGAGAAAATTTTTTTTGACGGCCAAATGAACATGCAATATCTTATTGATGCTTATTATACTAAAGCCCAATTATGCCTCAATCTCACGGTAAGTCACATGTCGGTCTTGCTTAATCAGTTCACGCACAGCATCGATGGCTTCTGGCAAAGTGACCGAGGTTGGAAGGCCTTCACAAAATTCATCCTGGAGCGAAAGTCGTCCTAGGCTGAACTCTTGGTACCAGCGATTAACAGTGGTTTTTGATGGTGCTTCGTCGCCAAAAGTCGAAACAAGTTGATATAAGCACTCTCGTCTCAATAACCCACGCCGAAAATCGTAAAAAATCTTCGCACGAAAATGTTCACATGATAATTCCATTTTTTGACTGAGATGAATTTTTCAGCACACTGTAAACAAAACAAATCGCCCTTAAATGACAAAACGTTCTGAGTGAAGCTATGCTAAAAAATGTCAAAGTTTCCAATGGAAGTTCCAGTTTGCATCTGGGAACACTAGTATTGTCAGGACCTGAAATGCAAATAGCGACCCTCGTATCATTAAAAATATTAAGGTCTTCTTGCAGGCCATCAAAAAGAATGCACCAACGACTGAGTAGAGGATTTATTACAGGTCCTCCTTCCAGGCCTTCTAATAGCCTTTTCACATTTACTGTGTTTCAGCTGAAACGCCGGCGTTTCAGTCTCTTTCGGGGAATTCCGCGAAACACACTTAAATTTCCATACAAAACAAAACGCAGGCATTATGCTCTTTTTGCTGTAGTTTGTTTGAAACCACAGTAAAAATGAGAGAAAGCCCAGAAACTCCAATAGTAGTTAAAAAAAACAGTAAAATGAAAAAATTTGCATTGCTGGTTCAAAGCAAATGTCAGAAAAATGAGGGGAAAAAAATCTGTTTGTTTACATTTCTAGTTTGCATTGTGGTGGTAAGTACTTATTGCAATGGGATCTATGAATATAAATTAAAATTTTTCTTTTTTAATAATTACAGCGCAGGAAAATGGAGTCAACGCCGAATATAATGTGAATATAATGTGTGAATTAAATTCATTTTTTAATATTATTTTATCTTTGTTTGTTTGTTTTGTTTACACTCAGTACAGAAAACACAAAAGAGAAATGAGAAATGTCACATGAAACCACAGTAGTTTAAAAAAGCATAATGTGAACACCATGGTTTCAAACGATTTCAAGAGAGCGAAACGCCGGCGTTTCAGCTGAAACACAGTAAATGTGAAAAGGCTATTAGAGAAACGATATTAGAATAAGTGTTGGACCATTTTTCATGTGCAAAAAAGGTCTGCTGCAATGCCTTATTTTGGAAAGCATTTACAAATGTGTATTGGACAGGAAAAAACGCCCTTTGGAAGGCCTTCTTATGAGATGGCCTTGCTTATTTTCCCGCTGATACGTTATGCCTTTTCAACAGTTTAAATAAATAATTGTTTAAACAATTTCCCCCAAAATCAATACGTACACCCCAAAAGAAAAACACATGTCGATCGTTTATGTTTATATTCTTTTGTTAATAATTTCTTTATTTTATCATAAATTTTTTTATTTCATTTATTATTTACGTTTTTTTCTCGTGTTTTTTTTTTATTTATTTATTGATTTCTGTTCGGTTGCGTGTTTTTGTTTTATTTGTTTGGTTTCTGTTGTCGTTTACTATTATTTTATTTGGTTGATTTCAGTTGGCACATAATACGATACTTACAGACATACGAGTACAACTGCGGGAGTTTATTAAAATTTACTATTTCTGTTGCTATTTTTTGTTTTCATGCTCTTGTTTTTTTTTTAGTTTTGGGTCATTTGCAATTATTGCGTATTTGTTTTGAACTCTTTTTGTTCATTTTGATTTATATTTCCCATACATGTGTTTTTTGGTTGTTGTCGGTTGTCCTCGTTCTAGTCATAGTTTATGTTTATTTTCTGTTTAGTTTTTTCTCTGTTTTTTTTGTTATTGTTTATTACTATTTTAAATATTTAAACTTAGCATATTTGTTATTATATATGTATTTATGTTTGTATATAATAATAATCTTAATTTCCTTTGTCATACCGTTGTTTATTGTAAATTAATTCTGTTATGCATATAAATTCATTCATTCAATTATTATTAGTAATCTCTCCCATTTAGTTTTTAATTTAGTATTGAAAATAATTCATTATTTATTTGTTTATTCCTAGTTTTTTGTTGTTGTTTTTGCTTTTTTGTATTTGCTTGTTTTTAGTCTATATTTTCACTCACACACACATACATACGAGTACAATGCAATACAAAAAACAAACGTAAGTAAAAAATAGACACAAATGATAGTAAACAATTAAGCTTTAAACAGTTTTTAAAAAATAAAAAATGATAAAAATAAATGCTACAATTCATAAACTTTCTACATAAATGAAAAGTCAATAACAATGACAAATCACATTGATGCGCCCGAAAGCATAATCAATTCGTACAGCTTGTGGCGGCACAAATTTGAAAATAAACAACAGTTTAAATTGTGTGAAAAATATCCGGGAATTAAATATTTAAAAAAGACAAAATTAAGGTCTGATGATACCTTAGCCAGTAAGCCTACTTAGGACGAATAAAAATGATTTTATGCAACGCCCTAATACAATACAATCACACTGTCCTCCTAAGAATGAAAGTCACATCTCCATCTTAGTATGTTTTAAGATATTTGGCCTTTTTGACTATGAAACACACAGGAAGTGGTAGATGTGACCATTTTGCTTAATGTTTTTCAGTCAATTACAGCTGGAAATGGTTCTTTTTTGTTTAACACAAAAATCAGAAACTTATCCAGGGTTTCGCATCTGCCGTTTACTCAATTTTGGAATTTTTGCGCTTGTGATTTTTTTTCTTAGGGCGGCAGTACAAATGTATAGCGATTGGCTTGTCTCTTTGGACAACAAGTTTTTTTTATCAAATGGGAGTGGCAGTGCATACTTTTCCACAGCGGTGTATTATCCTTTCTACTTACAGTCATCGGTATTAGTTTGTAAGATACGGTCCTTAAAAGTTCAGAGTTGAATAAGAGGTACCACGACCTATTTTATAATAATATTAACATAATATAGTCTAAATAAATACCCTAATAATTGGGTTCAATCAATTAAAATAATAATCAATTCTTTCGTTGGATTTTTTATACATATGAGCTGTGATGGTCAAGTTATAATTTTTGATGTAAAAAAACTAAATCATTTTATCTTTGCTCAACGTTTCGTTGGTTTGTTTCCAACTTCATCAGGTGAAATTTATTAGATATGAAACTTAACACAGACAACGTTGTACGTATATGAGACTACTTGCAGTGGCAATGACAACGAAGACAGTGAAGTGGTCTCATATACTTATACAACGTTGTCTGTGTTGAGTTTCATATCTAATAAATTTCTTCTGATAAAATTGGAAGAAGCCAACGAAACGTTGAGAAAAAGATGAAATAATTAGTTGTATTTACATCAAAATATATAACTTGACCATCACAGCCCATATGTAAAAAAAATTCAACGACAGAAATAAACAACAAATTGGTCATTAAAAAATCTGAATAATAATCATTTTTTTTGTGGTCCATAATACATTTTTTAGGAAGGCTTGGCACCGCATGGCTTTTCACACCATCGTCATGTGTCTTAAATATTAGCTTCGTATCTGTAATAGAGTACGATAAATAGTCTTTTTGTGTTCAGAGTTGTATGGCCTTAAATTAAAAAGACAATATCTCATACACTATTAGAGATACTCGTATGATTATGATGTTTGGAACATGTGATGTTGGCAAGGATGAAAACACATCCTGTATGAACAGTGGGCGATGCCACGCCCCTTATATATATATCGCATTTGTAGGCACAGTAATGGAACGGTCGTTACGTATAAGATGTTACCAGTATGAAATCAACGATTTACTTATTGGGCGTGTTCGATTGGTACTCGCTTTTAAGAGAGTACGAGTAATAACCGAGATCGCTAAAGCTTATTCTTGAATAACTTTCGTCCCAAAGATTTTAATTTTTTAAACAAACGGATTTTAATGCAAATTGTATGTAGTTTTCTGAATACAAAATATGAGTTATCGGCCCGGACGATCTTAATCAGTTTACTTGTTTAACTTGTTCTTTCAAACAGAGTACTATTTGATCGCTTTTGCATGCCCCCACAAAATGGCGGAGTCAAAATTTTTTTGTCCAGCTAAATTTGGCATACGCAATCACAATGTTTTGAAGCAAAGTAGTTTAATCAATATGGTGCTGAATCAGGGTATACTGTATCCTCGCTCTTCTTATTCGGGTAAAATAATTAGATATTTATAGAATATCCTTTTTGGAGGGTTTTTCCACTGAAGATTAGTTGGTATACCAAATGTGTCATTCCGTTTGCAACACCACGAAATATTGATCGGAGATCCTTTAAAGAACATTTCAAAGGTGGTCCAATTAAAACTCACGATGTTAATTGTAGTGTTTTTCCACTGAAGATTAGTTGGTATGCCAAATGTGTCATTCCGTTTGCAACACCACGAAATATTGATCGGAGATCCTTTAAAGAGCATTTCAAAGGTGGTCCAATTAAAACTCTCGATGTTAATTGTATAATATACAACACATAGAGAAAGGGTAAAAAATCAATTTTCACTTCTTTTTTGATGTGGACAACATCTAGCATCGAATGAGACCGATCCACTGTCCCAAAAGTGTTCCCTCCCAGAGATATGCGCGTTTTATGAAAGTGATGGTACACCAAAGATACACGTATTTAAATCTTTAAAATGGCTCTACTGAACAAAACTGGTTTTTACCCTTAGGTCCCTTTCTATTTTGCTCGTCACATATACACAAAATGTTTTAAGAGAATTATCATGATATTATTTATAATGATGGAAGCATATATTACAATTATAGGTAAAACAAAATATCGGCCAAATGCTTGTCACGGTTTTGTTGGCATACCTCTATACCACAATGGTCCATATTTTCTAAGAGTGTAGGTTCAATGTCTTTGCTCTGCCGATTTATCTCATCCTTCAGCTCTTGAATTGTTCTTGGCTTAATGCCGTACACTTTTTTCTTTTTATTATCCCCCATGGAAGAAGTCCAACGGTATCAAAACACATGACCGTGGCGGCCAATTAACATTGTCATGACGTGAGATAAGACGGTCATTAAATATTTTGCGCAAAAGAGCCATTGTTTCGTTGGCAAGTGGCAACATTGTGTTAGCACCCCATATCGTCCAGGTCCATATACTTAATTTCTGGCCACACGAAGTTCGTTATCATCTAGGGATAGGGGATAACACCATTCACGATAACTGCTTGGTCGAGCTCATTTTCGAAGAAGTACGGGCCGATGACAGAACGATGGCAAAACGAACTGGGCGAGCATGAACCGGTTTGCTGAAATTTGCGAACAATTCTATCGATTGTGGACACATTTGGTCGATTATACAGAACAAAAAAAAAACATGAAGTGCAGAAATGCATTTTATTTCGAACACCCTTTTTCGTAACATGAAGTGCAGAAATGCATTTTATTTCGAACACCTTTTTTCGTAAAAGGCTTTAAAATCTTAAAACGCTTTGCACAATTGTAAACGTCTCAATCCAAAACAAATAAAAGTCAAATTAGGTTGGGCAAAAAAACTTGACCTTAAGGTGTGACTCACAATTAACATCGTGCATTATAGTTGGACCGTCCATTACTATTGATCGTCTTAAAATATTATTGATCGTGTCCGTTCGTCCGTGTGACAGTTGAAATTGAAAATAAAACTAGAATCCTGAACTTTTGCATGATGATGGCTTATGGTCATAAGCTGTTTGGGATTTTCAATGGGCGTAGTCGTCCATTTTTTTGGATTTTCTTTTTTTAAGGTATGACTCACAATTAACATCGTGCATTATAGTTGGACCGTCCATTACTATTGATCGTCGTAAAATATTATTGATCGTGTCCGTTCGTCCGTGTGACAGTTGAAATTGAAAATAAACCTAGAATCGTGAACTTTTGCATGATGATGGCTTATGGTCATAAGCTGTTTACAATTGTCAATGGGCGTAGTCGTCCATTTTTTTTGGATTTTCTTTTTTAAATTTTCAATGATAATTCGGTGAAATTTTTACACAGTAAATTAATTTGGACTTTCGTCTATTAGAAAATTAATTTTGTGAATTGAATTTTTTGAATGAATTTTATATTCGAAAAATTCTCAATTTTTTGATTCAAAAAAGCAAAAAACACCAAAAAAATCGATGACACTTTTTCTCTTAATAAATCAGTTTAATTTTTCGTTTGTTGGAAAAAACGACATCTTCGTCGATTTTGTTCGATTCTTTTTGATTTTCATTTTTTAAAAGTGTCTATGATGGATTTTCTATTCGAAAAATTCTCAATTTCTGATTCCAAAACGCAAAAAACACCAAAAAAAAAATCGATGAAATTTGTTTGCACAATAAATTAGTTTGGACTTTAGTCTATTAGAACGACATCTTCGCCAATTTTTTAATTTTAATTTGTAAGAAGACCCTAATATTACTTTGAATTAGTAAAAACAAATAAAAAAAACGTATTCAACGTATCACAATCCATATAGAAATGAAGTTCCATTGTATAATGAAAAATGCTTCTAGTTTTGTCCATTGCTAGTATGAAAACGGAGCACTGTGCGGCAGAATTTAACTATGTTTCTATTTGTTTCTTTTTAAATTATGACAAAACATGTTTAAAAATTTGACATACTTAAATTTGCTATCATTCAAAGAAATTTGATTTCCACCAATGGGAATTAATTTCTAAATTTAATGGAAAATCTTTCAATTACAAAAGTGCCAACAATAAATAACACATTAAGTCACTTTCTGATTTTCATTTCCTGATGTTAATTTTCTAAGCATCGATCAGTTACGACTGGATTAGTTAAGTCATTTGCATAGAAATGTAAATTTACTGGACTCTTAAAAAAATGTTTCATGAATAATTTTTTAAAGCCGTTTCAGTACTGAAGTGGCTATTAATTCTTTTTGCGATGGTACATGTACTTTGGTTGAACCCAAAACAATATCAGACTTACCTATTTAGCAGATTGTCGAAGGCACCAATCAAAAAGGTGGTCTAGGCAGCCGAATAAAAAAATCAATGTTAAATATCTGTTCGGGTATTTAGCTAACTTCCTAGATAGTACACACAAAGTAAAGTTTCTGGAGTTTGAACAATAATATGATTACAGCAATAGTGTAGTATAGTTGACCTTTGTAGAAATTAAAATAGTATCATTGATGACTCATTGTAAGAAATTTGTATATGGAAATTTGTATGGTTTCTGTAGTATCCTTCAAAATATGATTCATCGCTGGCACATTCTATCGCCTTGTACTCGAATTGTCACAACGATTTTTATGCATCATTATGATGATTCACCTAAAAATTAAAATGATTGTAAATAAAATAAAAGTACGGTAGTAAACGAAATATATGGTTTATATTTTTATTTAAATTTATATGCATGTATGTATATGTATGTTTTTTTATATAAATTGCATGAGCTGCATTTGATTTGATGTCGATATATTTTTTTTTGTTAATTTTCATCTGTTATTATTAAAATATTAAATATTTTTCAGTATTTAAAACTATTTATGTTATATAAGTAATATTACTTAATGTTGATGACTTCATTATGTTTCTCTTTTACATGTGGTTTCTTAAATATTGTTTTATATGTATATTTGTTTTTATTTATATTTGCAGTAGTTATTAATATTATTATTAGTTCATACTTAAGTTTAGTAAAATAATATTTTGCTTATGTTTGTTTTTGTGTTGGTTGGTTTAGTTTTTTGTTCGTTTTACAATTGAAACTCTTTGAGTTTTCTTTGTTTGTTTTTTTGTTTGTGGCTTTCTTTATCTGTCATTACTACTCTATTCTATTTCTTAGCATTTTTTTGTTTATGTCATACTCCAGTTGTTGTTTTCTATTTAGTTTAAACTTTTAAGTAAACTAAAGTAAGCGACTTTTGTTTTTATTTTTTTTTTGGGAGTTTTATTATTTTTGGTTGCCTTGTTCTTTAAATATTGTGTATTTGTATTTAATATTAATTCCTAAAATTGTTTTGCTTGTTTTATGCCTTTGCTGTTTTCTATTGTTATTAATTATATTTAAATTGGTTTTTGTTTTGTTTCATTTCATTTCAATTATTATTATGAGTTTTGATGTTACCGCGCTTTTTGTCTAAGACTTTTTCATTTGTTAAATGCAAAAATGTTTATTTTGTTATAATTTGATTTATGTTTATTAACTAAAATTTAAAATATGTTTTTTTTCGATTTATTTTAAAATGTTCAAGTTTTCGTTTTGCTAATATTTACAAGTTTGATTTTGTTGTTGTAGTTTTGGATTTGTTGTTAATTCTATTAAATGTCATAACAATCACTAACCTAATCTTTGTGCTTTTAATCTAAGAATATGCTTAACATTTCATTTGTCCAAAAAAAAAATTGTATTTCAAATAAAAGTTCTCTCCTCTTTGCGAGAATTGACAAAGCAAATATAAACATTAATTACTAACAAGATTTTAGTTTAGCTACAAAATTAAAAGGGTCGACTGCACAATGAGCGAATAATCTTCGACAAAAATATATTGAAAATATGTCAAAAAGGCTTAACGAAGAGCGGAACTACAAAAAAGTTAAAACATTATATGTGACCCGGCCTATGAAAAGGTGGCTTATGACTCAAAAAAAAAAGAGAAACTGAAGAAATGCATTGTTTACCTTCAACAGCAACACAACTTCTTTTTTGAGTCATAAGCCACCTTTTCATAGGCCGGGTCACTTATATGAAATGATAGCCAGTTCTGATACAACAAATGGCTGCCGCAAATCGAAATCAATGTATCAAAAACTAGTACGGTGATGGTCATGACTTTAGCCAGTTTGGTTACCAGCCTCAATCTGATGCTTTTTTGCTTTGTCTAGCCGGCGCCATTTCAAATGGCAAAATCTGTTTAATGAAGCTGCTGATAATGCCGGCTAAGCCATTTTAATAATAATTTTATTATTATTAAAAAATATTTTAAAAAGTGAATATTTTGTCTCTGAGTTCAAACTATTAACTTGTAGGTAAGTCGGTAGTTATATTGGCAAAAACAATAATTTATATGAAAGATAATAATAATAGAAATAATCGCTTATTAAACGAGTAAGTGGCCGATAAGGCGACAATATCAAAACTTTTCCAGCAATTTTTAAAAATGTGTTGTTCTCAAGAACTAATGGACCTTATGCATCATAAACCGTTTTATTCAAAAAATATTAATTTGTAGAAAAAAAAAAATTATAAAAGCAATACTATAAGCGAATAATAACTGAGCTCACGTAATTTCGATAAAGGTTATTCTTGAATAACTTTCTTTCCAAAATTTTAGTTCTTTACAACAAGCGGATTTTAACGCAAATTTTGTGCCTATAGACAACAAAATTAATTTTATATTCTTTCCTTCCCTCTATGACAAACAACAACAAACCTGAACTTATAAGCGTGTGGAGTAATTCCTCTTTCAAAAACAAATTATATTCTTGTACAATTATGAACACGTTGTTTTTTGGATTAAAAGAAACAAATGAACCGGTGTTAACGCCGCCGCCATGTGCCCACATTTTTGAAAAAACCAAGCCTACGCCGCCGATAATTCAGCATCGGTTCATAGCTCTGTTACCGGTTCGCCACATTTGTAGCTTCTACTATTGTTATCTGGTTCATTCCGATTAACTCTGGTTACTTTTTTTAATATTGCTCCATATGTGTTAGATCTCCAAACCAGGTGAGATGTATACCCAAGTATTTCCGAAGCATTCCGTTTTTGGGATTTATTTTTTAATGCGCCAAGTTTTATATATGTTGCTACATTATATTGCTTTTTATTTAGTCTTCTAATCGAGTAGGGACTCTGTATGGGGGCTTAAATAGACGATAGCGGGTTTTCCCGCTATTTTGGTAAACATTAGTCTTGACAGTTAGTATTTGGCAGTCGTGAAGTAGAGACGTTGCAAGTTAATTATGGAAAAATATTAGATAAAGCAACGTGTTTTAATCGTTAACACATTTTATCAAAATCAATCATCGATCACTGTGACGATGAGAAAGTTACGTGAAATTTCTGGGAGAAACAACGTGCCAACAGGAATGATTTCGATAGAAGAGGGTTCTGTAGCTGTAGGCCCAAGCATGGACCACAACGTACTGCGAGATCGACTGAAAACATTACTGCTGCTCAAGAAAGTGTTTAAAACAATCCCTCAACATCAATTCGACGCAGTGCTGAATGTAATGAAAAATGTGCTCAAAAGGGCTCACATTTGTGAGGCTAACAGAGGCGGACATTTATCTGATATTGTATTCCATACAATAAAACATTTATTAAAACATTTATTAAAACATTTATCAATATAAGATCCATTATAAAATTATAATCAAACACAGTAGTATACCTTCCCAGCGAATACCCTGTACAAGCTCTTCTTGAGATCGCTTTATATATTTTGCGACATGTACTTTGATATTAGCAATATATAAACTGAAAGATGGACTTTACTAAATCAGTTCAGAACGTGATTCTGAGTTGATCTTTATAATAACCATGGAATTTATCTTCCTTCATTACACAGTACAACATTTTTGAGGTGATTAATTCGGGACTCAATTCTGATAATTGTTTGTGAAAGTAACCCCAAAAAGAAGAACTTCTGCAACATTCGTTTGGTCAAGGTACATCAAATAATAATTTAATTTGTCACGTTTTAGGCTCTTTTGTTTGTCATAACTCGAGAACCACTAGTCCGAATAACGAAACGAATTTAAGAAAAAATAATTGCAATTCCTTTAATCTGTTCATACAACGTTTCGCTACATAAGCAACAGTTTCGCAGTTATAAATAAATGTATGAAGAAAAAACATATTTTTTGAGTCCCGAAATCATGTGTTGCATTATGTTAGGAATGAAGTAGACATCTACTGTTGAACTAAAATGGATGGACAAAATAAACGGGGGAAGTTTTTTATATTAAAAAACTTAAATAAATCACCAGATAAACATAAGTTAATCCGGATTGACATAAGTTAATCCGGATTGACAAGCTAATCCGTTTCCAACCATTTGCGAGCTAATGTTGCTATTGGGTTTCTAGATATTAGAATTGTGATGCGTGTTTTATATCACCTTACAAGTATGTGAAGGTATATGCTAGATGTAATTACTGACTATGCAATCGACCCTCAACAAATTAAAACGAATTACTTAAAATAAAATAAAATTTTTATATCTTTTGGAGTTTTTCCTCAATGCAGTATTTTGTTTATGTGAATTTTTTCGAATTTTACTCATGCTATCTTAGTGAAGATGACTGAAGTTGGTCCCTTTTAGCTTGAAAGGAAAGGTTTTTTAAATTCTGTGATTGAAAACAAAATCATTTTTTAAGCTTTGGTATATTAAAAACAGGGACAAGAATTTTTTTAAGAATTTCAATAGAATGCAAATTTGACTTACATGGAAGACCGGGGCAATTTCGGCATGAGTATTGGGCTGGGCATTAAAATTATAAAATGTTTGTTTAAGGCATGCTCTAAACGATGTGAGTGTAATATTTTCAATTTTTATATTTCAGAAAATATCCATCTTATCGTTTTTGTAAATTTTGAATTGTTTGTCATCTTTTGATTACAATATTCGCAACAACAAATTAAATTTGTCTTTAGAATTCGAAATACAAACTTAATTTATTAAGAAAAAGAAAATCCTTAATTAAAGACTTATCTTCTTTTTGTTCAACTAATTATAATAACTAAATTTTTTTTTTTTGATTTTCTCCTCTGCTTACTTTCGGGTTTTCCAGAAATATGTAACCAAAAACTCCAAAATAACCACTCTAATGACGTTACAATTCATTCATTATATCAGATATACTTTTGCTCGCCCATTGCGGACTAGAACTATGCAGGGCTTTAAGTAAGATTCAGTTTTTGCTTTTGTTTTTGCCTGTCATTCTTTTACTTATTTACAATTATTACACGGTAGTGAAATTCTTACTTATTATCCCCCAACCCAAAATAAGAAGAAAACGAGTAGCATAAGATGCGACCACAAACATAAAGGAAACTACAAATTGCTGAAATGAACAAAAATAAAACGTAAGCCTTAATGCTTAACGCTGCAAGCGGATGATTCCACCTTACCTTTAGGTAAGGTAGAATCATCGTAAAAGAAATATTCGTATAAAAAGACCAGCGTGATGCCAGAGACAGAGAGACGGCATTAAAATGCCAGAAAACAAAAAGGAAAACTAAAAACTCATTTAAATAAACCACAAAAATAGCATAAGCCAAATGGCAATGGCAAAATAAAATAGTTGGTAGTACCAGCCATCGTCGAGAACATAATCATCTTGCCGCTTGACACAGTGGGAGAAATGCATTGTTATTATACGATTTTAGAGATATAAATTTTAAATTGTAATAAAACAAATTTTGGCTGTGTCTGAGATCCCTATTGGAGCTACAATTAGGCGGGTAGGATATTCCGGACTTTAGCTGAACAATATTTCGGCCAGCCCGCTGAAAATTGTAGGTGTATTCCTTAAATAGTGATCCAAATAGTATAACAAGTCGTCATTGGGTCCATATCGTCCGGCCGTTATACAGTGGGGCAAATGTATAATTGTTTTGTAAATCAATTGAATTCTACATTTGGTGGCTAAAACAATATTGGAAATAACCCGATGTCACCGTTTGAGCTTTCAATAGGCTGCGGGGCTATATTTCGATTTTAGACTTTTCACCAAAAAGTTACGAGGCCAACTATGTCATACCAAAATCTGCTATTCAGAAGATTCAGCGCCAATCGCCGACATGGTAGGTGTTATAATGTGACTTCTAGAGCGACCTAACCTGATTTTAAATCTACTGTAATCCCTATACTTTGAACTATGTCGCATTTCATATGTGACTTATTGAGAGTTAGGTCCTTAATTTGTAGTGGGCCTTGGTATGGAGGCTATATGAAATCCTGGACTGATAAGGTTCATTATTACTTTAATTGATTAAATATATTCTATAATTAATAATTAACTAGCTGACCTGTCAAACGTTGTTTTGCCTTTAAATTTTATTTTCACTGTCTGAATTTTTCAAAGTCTGAATTTTTTAATTTGTGATTTGTATGGGGGGTACCATTCGCCTTTGTTCAATCCCGCCCACATTTCCATCAGTACTCAGAATATGTCTACAAACCATCATACCAAATTTTGTTCAAAACCCGTTAACGGGAGCAGAAATAATACATTTTTAATTTGCGATTTGTATGAGAGGTACCATGCCCACTGGGCCGATTTCGTGCAAACTACACATAAACCATCTACAGACCATCTCCATCGTACCCTAAAATTTTGTAGCAATTGTCAGCCTTCTAGTTAAAAAAAAACAGTTTTGCCACGCCTCCTCCGCCCACAGTCCAAAATTTCGACTTTTTGTTTTCCTAAACCTTCGTTATGAACAAAACCGCAGAAGGAAGTGTCCAGTTTGCCCCAGTCGCTTTCAAGTTTTAGGCGGTGTAACAAACCACATTTAATTTTTATATAAAGGGTGATCCATCTAAAGGTATTTTTTCAGAACAAAAAAAAATATATAAAAAATCAAATCAAGTGTGGAATCTTTATTGGTAATTTGAAAGGACATTTTATGGAATTCATTTTTTTGAAAATTATTTCCTTCAAATGTTGGCAACTGTATTATGGAAATGAGCGTTCGGTGAGAGATGGGAAGATCCGTTGTTTACGACCAAAATTTTGTTCACTGATGAGGCCCATTTCTGGCTCAACGGCAAAGTCAATAAACAAAATTGCCACATTTGAGCTGAAGAGCAACAAGAAGAGGTTCACAAGGGGTGCCATTATACCCAGAGAAAACCACGGTTTGGTGCGGTTTATAAGCTGGTGGAATCATCGGTGCATATTTTTTCAAAAATGATGATGGCCGGAACGTAACCGTGAATAGTGCTCGCTAGCGCGCCATGATATCGATCTTTATGCCACCTGAAATTGAAGCCCGTAATCTTGACGACACTTGGTTTCAACAGGACGATGCCACTTGCCATACAGCTGCTCAAACAATGGATCTATTGAGAGGTCATTTCGAAAAGCAGCTAATTTCACGTTTTGGACAGGTGAGTTGGCCGCCTATATCGAGTGATATCGCATTTTTCTTAGGGGTTACATAAATTCCAAAATCTATGCTGACAAACCAGCTACGATTCAGGTTTTGGAGGCCAACATTACTCGTGTCATTAAAGCCATACCGGTCGAAATGAGTCATTGAAAATCGGACCCTCAGAATGGAAACCCTGAGGCGTAGTTGCGGCCAACATTTGAAGGAAATTATATTTAAAAGATAAAAGCCATAAAATGTCCTTTCAAACTACCAATAAAAATTCCACACTTGATTTGAATTTTTATATTTTCTTTTTGTTCTGAAAAAATACATCTAGATGGAACACCCTGTATATAGATTTCAGTAACATTGGATTTAATATCTGACATCATAAGCGGCAAGGCCTCAAATTAGAGGGAACCTTTGTATTGATTATAGGTCCCCCTTTATGCACTATACTAAACTTAAGTAAGATCGGTTTCAATATCTGGCTGTTAGAACGGCAAGCCCTGAAATAGAAAAGGACCTTTGCATAAAGGCTATACGAAAACATCGACAAGTATACTCGTAGTCTACTTTACAAGACTTTATTATTGACCTCTTATAACTTACTATTCTAAAAAAGAGCCAGATTGGATGTAATATGTGGCTTCTAGAGCGACAGGACCTCAAATCGGTAGGGGCCGTTGAGTGGGGGTTATTCGAAAGAATGCACCATCATATGGCATCGGTCGCTTGAAACGTGCTGTATGAAATTTAGTAAGACTTTGATGTGATATGGTGATTCTGTGGATTAACCTTTTGGGCCTCTCAATACTAAACCGCATGCAATATTTCGTCAAAATCGGTTTATATTTGTAGCCAGTACATTGACTTAAACCAAAGATGAACCCACAGATGTCGCTCCATGGAATTAGATAATGATTTTATAATAAACAAGGGGTCTAACGCCTTTCCTTTTAGGTGCTACAAACATCAGCAGTAAGTCAAAATACCCTGTTGTTGTAGCAGCTGCAATGTTTTGCAAATCCGTCAGACATCCAAGATGGAAATGCTCAGAAACCATCATCTTGTGTTCGAGTATCGGGAGTATCTTCAGTACCAAGAGTACCTCCAGTACCGAAAGTTTCTCATGAGGAGACATCCTTTAAATGCCCTCGCCGATCATTGATATAATTTTTTAAGAAACCGCGGTTGTTCTTATATTCTTGGCCTGAATCACAAAATGGATATCCCTGTATTCGAGATCGACTCGATGGTGTTCTTTTGTGTACATTTAATACAATTATTTTGTCTAGCAAAACAATTGTGAAAATAATACTTTGATTACGAAACTTAACCACAAACAGCAGAGTTCAAGGTTTTTATAACATACAAAACTGCTCGATCTGTCAAATAAACAACTAGAAGATCAATATCAATATAAATATAATCAATGCCATTTGTTTGAAGACTTGGTTTATGAGCAGATGGAATCAGAACCCGATATGAAAGCCAAAATGGGAGCTCCAGCGACGAGGTGTATTATGCAATAAACAGATCCGTGAATAAACCAAACTGTAGGATTTAGGGAGATTCTAATGCACACGGGATGTCCCAGTGTCACTTAATTAAAAAAATTATGTTCGTGGAAATCGGGAAGTATTTTATATAAACTACGAAATTAATCTAATTTATTCAGCCAAAGAAACTTTTTATTAGAAATACAAAAAACACATACAAATTATGAAATCGGTTTGATGATAAAGAATCGTGATTTTTAAGAACTTAATAAACGATTTTCTTAAAGTTTAAGAATTTATTTATTTATATTTTATATGAAATGTTACTAATTTTTCATGGAATTGTTTCATATTTTTGACAGTTATTATGGTCATTGTGAAATATAACCATAAAACTCTTTTATAAAAAATATATAATTTTTTCATAATTTATATTAAAAATTTACGAGAAATATATGAATCTTATTCATGAAATAGTTTTTGGGTTTTGTTTACATTTCTTAGGCCTTTTATCAATAGTATAACTTGTAGAGTTGTTATTCTGTTTCGAAATCTTTTGTAATAGTGAAATGTTATTAGCTATGGTTACAAGAAAGACTGTATAGCCGTTTCTAAAAGCATCAGTGGTATTTTTTAGCAAATAACTTATGCAGTAATCTTATTCAAATTAATGAGAATTACCCTTTTACGTATATTCTTCTGTGTAGAGCATTCTACAAAGCACAATATCATTTCAGATGCAAAAGCACAAAGTGAGCGTATCTTTTATCCAACCTGGTGTAACTACACATGTACATTAGAGCGTACCACCTTCCAGGTAGAAAAAAATCTCCGTACATCTTTGAATATAAAGCATTATGGCAGGGTAGTTTCGAAAAACATATTTTTTGTTTTTTTTTTTCTCGTCTTCTTGTCTTCTGCATTTAAAGTTTCATGTTATAGTCTAATACATCGATGTTTTTGTCTTGTAAAGACCATTTTTTTTTGAAGTCATAGGCCTCAAGTACCCCCCTTCTGGTACTTATCCATCATATCTCAGTTGCTACTACCCTAATGACAGATTGCTCGCACAAAATCTTTAAACTTTTGCTAAAAGTATGTCGATAATCCCAGCAGAACAATTTTAAAAAATATTTTTGCTTACTTTTTCGCAGGTAGGGGTTGTATTTTCAAGTTGTTCTTTGTATCTACGTTATTTACAGTCGAATATTAAAGTGTGATAGATCGATGGTTTGGTCTTGAAGAGAGATTTTTCTGTTTTTAAAGTCATTGACCTTAACAACTCCCTTCTCAAACTTACCCATCATAATTGAACATATACTACAATGATTAACAAAATTAAGGTAAAATGAAAATTGTAATTTTAATTTAATATGATAATTTTAAGCAGATGATATAAAGAAAAATGTACAAGCGCGACCTCTACGTTCGGCAAACAACAAACTTTGAAACTACCTTGCAATAATACTTTAAATTCGAAAGTGTACGGTGAACTTTTTTTTCGAGGTACGGCCTAATATATATGCACCTTTTTAAAGTATGAGCTATGCAATTTTGTGAAAATTATGAAATATGTGGGAAAATGTTCTTAAAAATGACGAATAATTTTCTTATAAACCCATTTCATAATAAATGAGAAAATGTTCGTAAAACATATGAAACAAAAATTATGAAATTTCTACGAAAATTACGAAATTTATACGAAAATGTACCTAGAAAGTACAAATAAAATTTTTACTATGACTTTTCATTCAACATAAGAAACATTTCATAAAACATATGAAGGCAAATTACAAAATGTTAAAGATGCTTAATTAGGAAACCAGTTCGCGAAATGTACGAAAAATTTCGTTAATAATATGAAGAATGTACGAAAAACATATAGGGTGGGCCGTTGAAATTTTAAACTTGAATCGGCTGTAAAAAAAGTACTAAATTTTTTTTTTCATATTTCTAGATTTATTGGGAAAATCTCCTCAGGCTCCTTGATAAATGTACCGGTTACGCAATATTGCGATTTAAATTTATATATTTTAAAAACTCTCGAGTAATACTGACATTACAGACACTCCCAAAATCAAATTTTAAGCTACTCAACACTACAGCCCTACCTCCATGTAAGTTCGATCTGCTTGTAACAAATGACAGAATAGAGCATTTTTCTCCCACTGTGCACTGTCATCACGCTCGGGTTTGAGATGAGATGTAGTTGAAAATGCCGGGGTATAATAAAATCTATGTTACTAGAGACACTCTCACGCATATACAAATTCACACTCACACTTTTACAAAACTTATTCGTACACGTTTTTAATATTTTCGGTTTGGTTTCTTTTTTTTGTCGTTCTGGTTTTAGTTATTTTAAATTGAAAGTGGCATTAACATTTAACCACCACCGCTACCCAGCGCAGGACTAGCGCCAGGACTACTATCAGAACTTACGATTACTACTAACAAGCGACGTTATTCAAATGATTTGCACCTAGCACCACGCCCGCCGCCATATAGCCCACGACATTGCCATTTCCTTGCTGATAATGCTGCTGCTGCTGCTGGTGTTGTTGGTGTGGATGATGATTGTGATTGTGATGATGCGGCATGTGATGATGGCTATTTGCTCCGGCCGCAGCCGCCGCCGCTACACTACTTTCGGCAGCATTCAACGTTGAAGACATGGACGACGTAGCCATTGCGGTTGATGTGGTTAAATTTAAACTTCCATTGCCACCGGCCATAACCGCATTACCAGCCGAGGTTGTTGTTGTTGCTGTTGCCATAGTACCGGCGCCCCCAACACCGCCGCCACCGCTGCTGCCTCCGGCACTGTTCAGACTTTCGGTTACCTTTAAAATACCAATGGGTGTGGTGGCTGTAGCCGTTGTCGTTGCACTCGTACTCAAACTGGTGCCACTGATATGGGCACTGATGCCACTCGGCACACTCGACATCACCGTGCCACTGGTACGCAGCAACTCCTCGTTGGGTATCGAAAAGTGGCGATAGGACATGTAATCGGGCGGCAGAGCCGCCTGTCGTTTGGCATTCTCGATGCGCTGCTTCTTGAGCTTGACATAACTGAGAACGGAAATCATAACGATGAAAACAATAATGCCCAGGCAACAGCCCACAATAAGGCCGAGGCGGCGCGTCAGTATGGAATGGATGAAGCCATTAGTGGCCAAACCGTTTTCATCGGTGATAACACTGGGCGTCGAGTCGAGCGTCTGTACATCGGTGCAGGTGGAGAAACGTGAATTTTTGAGCACCTCTTGCAGCACATTGTCCGTTACGATGGTGTTTTCGATTAAGGCCTGCTGCTGCTGCGGCTGGGCCAGCGATGAATGTTCGCCGAAGGTCATGCTATTTGTATTAAACAAACTGCCCGTGTACGATAAGTGAAACGGTGTATACGCAGCGGATGTGGGCAATGATGACGCAGCGCCCGAGGACGAAGACGATGCGGATGGATACGCGGAAGTTTGCGTTGCGTACGACGTGGAGGCTGTAAAAGACGACGACGACGACGATGTGTTGGGTTCATCGCGTAGCATAAGGAAGGTATCGTTTATGTGTATCCTTTGTAGGGCATTCGCTACAGGCTCCGATAGCCAATTACCGGTGCCGATAACGCAAATATGGTAACGTGTATTTGGGCTAAGTTTTGTTAATTTCGTTGAATGTGCCGAACCATTTAAGCGTTTACCGCGTATCTGCAAAGAAACGGAGAAAAGGAAAACAGATAAAAGGACATTGTATTAAAAGAAAAACAAATCATGAATGTACGTGAAAGAAATTATGACATTATGTATTTCCTTCTTTGTTGTTGGTATGTTTTTGTTTGTTTTTGTTGTGTCTTAAAATTAGAATATATTTGAACAGACGATAATGCCATAAATGTGTGATTTTATTATAAGATAACAGAGGATATTTTTGGAAAATTGGCGGAAATATGCCTAGTCGAATTCGCATTAACTATAAAAATTACATAAACATTGTAATGGTTCTAGAAGCCGTTACCACCCAAAATATTTAAACATAAAACTACTTTCGCAGATATTTAAACAAAATTTTTTCCACGTCATAATCACCCTTACGTTTAGGAATGTTTGGATGTATTGAAACTTCGATTAGAAGGGTTGAGTATTTATGCAAACATCAGCATAGTTCGATTATTAGAGATTATTACGAATAAATTTGGGTTAAAGATAGGAAGCAGTCCAACAGACAGCGAGGTATAAGGATATATCTTAGTTGGCTACAAAAGGATATACGATGATTTGCATGCTGCGTTTGCACTATACGTATTTACTAAAATTATCATAAGAGATTATCAAAACGAGTAAAAACGCTGTTTAAATAAATCTATACCCAACATCCTGATCCCTATTGAAATGGCACGATAAGTCCCTATATTAGCAAAATATTTAAACTAACTCCTTATTTCACCATAAGTACAATTAATTAATTTTATTTGTTTGAGTTCACATATCAACATGGTAACCAGTAGTGTCTTCTTTGGAACCAAAATTCCATTTTTTAGACCCATCGGTACATAAGTTCTACAACAATCTTAGCGCAATCTTCAAAAAAAAACATATTTGGATCGCGCGTTCTAGTCTATTTTGGGACGCAAAACCGAAACGTCCATTAAACGTTCATAAAATTATGACGTTGAGCAAAAAGAGTACTTTTTTTCGAGGTACTTTTAGTAACTCGAAGGGAAATCTTTAGAATTCCACGATAAGCATGTTACTGCACAACTTTTACCATGCAACATCTACCATTAATTACTTAATTTCTTCTCCAGAAATCACGAATATAACTCCTTCGTTAAAAGTTATAAAACATCACCATGTTGAGGGACCAATACCTATACTGTACCTCTACCTGCCCTCTGGGTCTCATTATCCGTTTGCAATATAACATAATGCCGTGTTGCATTGCATTGAAAGGTTAAATCAACTGTGTGCCAATTTAACTTGAATACACAGCGCCGGGGTACACTACAATACGATTATCTGCGCTCCCCAGGATGTCTGGAGGTTTCAAGTTTAGGAATCTGCTGTGTGGGCAATTCCTTCCTTTTGGTTTGGGGTTGAGAACCACAGCCACCATGAAACTTACCGAAGTCCGTTGCCATCAGATCAGACTAGAACCATAGTTCTAGAGGCTCCTAATCATCCGCGGCACCTGTCCAAAGTTCAACATGTTTTAAATTGTGTGTTGGGTATTGTTGCATTCTTAAGTGCAGCCCATAAAATTGTTAGGTGTATGCATTAGATAATATTTGTACGCTCTCTCATGATTGGACTTTTCCACATGGTGATAATGGCCAGTGGTAGGAGTACTTAGGATGAATACCGGCCTAAGGGATGTACACATGTTATTAAAAATTGTATTGTATATTTTATATTGAATATTTGGTCTACGCTTTGATTTGTAATCTCTGCAGGAGGTTTTACTAGATGACTTGAAATATTTTCAACATTTGATATAATCACTTTTTGTATAAATAAAATGTAGTATCTTACAAATGCTTAAACGTGAATGACGTGTTTTTCACGCAGCACCAGACGTGAGTTTAAGTTTGAGCTCCACATACTCTGACATTAAATATCTACACAAGAGATTTGCTTTATGTCACCATTAAAAGAAGAGAATGAATAGGACTATCTAAGATGTAGCTTAATCATGCAGGAAAGCTCCGGTCTGTAGTTAGCTCGTCCCCGGCGGGGCTAGACCCAAAAGTCGAAATTTGCTTAGATTCTGTTCGCTGTTACGCATTATATTTAAAAATTTCCGATACAATGACTGTCGTGTTGGCTCATTTACGCTGTGGATGGCAAAATCTGGACAAAGGTGTGCACTATAAGATCTCAGCCTAAAGATTTTATATTTCCAAGAAATTTTTGTAACAGTGAATGTAATTACAATACAGATACAATCCAGAAAAGTTGTGCTCAGTACATTTAGTATACTGAACTCATTAACACGGTTATATGAAATGCCAAATGTAAACTTTCCTCGGTGGTGGAGGCTGTACAAATAACTGTCCTTAACATTCCTAAAATTTTTTTTACGACTTGGTGCCCCTTTACGTATTTTCTACTGAATTGACCCTAAAATATGCCTCACCACCAAAAAATGTCACAATCATTGCATTAACTTAACCAAGCTTAACATCGTTTTTGCTCAGAAATAAAATATAGTTTTTGAAAAAAATAAAATTACCCGACCGTTAATCTTTAAGCCATTCAGTTGTTACCAATTCCGGTACACCGGAAACAATCTGTGAATTTGTTGAGCATTAACTAAAATACTTTTATTTGAATTCCTTAATATATGGTGCCATTTAGCATGAACTTAAATTTAATGCTCCTCGCCTGAATTCATCACCACCACCATCCTTAAATTTCTGTGCAAATAACCGCAATAAAATGTAAATAAAATTGTCGAAAACATTACACAGTGGGTTACTTTCCAAATAAAGACAAATTCCAATCGGGGCATAAGCCCAACATTAGTAAAAGTTAAGAAAAAAAAACCGTTCTTAAGGTCGGGCAGCCCGAACCTTAAGAAGGCAACCTTTACTACGAAAGCGCTAAAAAGGGGCTTTTTTGGCCCTTTCGGCACAAGCGTCCGTCCCTTATCGCAGCCAAAACTTTAATATATCTCTATATTTGGATTAGTTAAATTAAGTGTCTATATGCAACTATTGACTATTAATCGCCCTTTTCGAACATGCGGGACATTTTTGTGGGCCACATGAGCCAAAAAGTTCATCAACTATGCCTTTTTAAAGTATCAAGTGAGTCCTAAAGAACAGTATTTATTTTAACCATTATCTGTCGACAAAAAATTTTGATTTTTTAAGCAAATACTCGTACTCAAAAAAAATGTACTTTTTACCGAGCTGCCTTTAGTCCCTTACAGGGAAACCTTTTCCCGCTGGGCCGAAACCTTCATCATACTTCTTGAAATTTTCAAGATTCTAGGTTTGACCCCTATCGTGCTTTCAACAGACGGACGGACGCACATGGCTAGATCGTCTTAGAGTTTTACGACGGTCAATACTATATATACATATGTGACGCGCAAAATAGAAAGGGACCTAAGGTTAAAAACCAATTTGTGCAGGAGAGCCATTTTAAAGATTAGGTCCCTTTCTATTTGCGCTTTGAATCGTCGACTTCACTTTTATAAAACGCGCATATCTCTGGGAGGGAACACTTTTGGGGCATGGGATCGGTCTCATTCGATGCTCAGATGTTGTACACATCAAAAAACGAAAAAAAATGAAAATTGATTTTTTTTACCCTTAGGTCCCTTTCTCAATGCGCTGTCACATAAATAAATGAAGTTATATACTACTTTTGAGAAAAATCAATAATTCCGTGACTTTTCCAACTTCCCTCGTAGTTATATGAAATTCAACACTGCTCCCATCAAGTATCATCTGTTAATAGGCTACTGTCAAATTTTGAGAGAAAAATACATCCGAAAAATGTCGAAAAAATCCACGATATGGTGTTGGCCGATAGAAGAGAAAAAGTGCGTAAGATTGTTGATGCCATACGCATTTTATATGACAGTGTGGTTTCGATTTTACACGATCAGTTGTGTTTTAAAAAAGCTGTCTGCAAGATGCGTGCCGCGATTACCATGTCATCAAGATAATGCACAGATGCACACATGTGCAGTCTCAATGGCAAAATTGCAGAATTGTGTAACGAATTGATACCTTATCTGCCATATTCTCCGGATTTATTCCCCAGTGACTATTTTCTATTTCCAAACCTTAAGACATGGTTCGGTGGAAAGAAATTCAGCTTTAACGATGGAATTATTAATCAAACAAATGCCTATTTTATGGATCTCGAAAAATCCTTTTTTTTAAAGGAATACAAAAATTGAAAAAACGTTGCACTAAGTGTATTGAGCTTAAAGGAGATGTTGAAAAAAACTGTTTTTTCGAAAAGTCTTGGAATTCTTGATCCGCCTTCGTAAATATAAATAATAATAATACCGAACAAAAACTCGAATATAAATAATTTGACTATTTGATAGTATTGTTCATGACAATTGGTTGGCGAGGAATGATAAAAGAGAGGAAAATGACCAACTGAGAAAGGCATTTTAAAATAAGTGCAAACGACATTAAGTTCAGAAGTTATACGAGTGTGTGTGAAGTTATACGAGTATACGTGTACATCTCCCGAAAACTGTACTCACTGCGGCGAGTTCCGCCTACAGTAGAGGGTATACAAAAAGCTCAAATACCCACTGTCCACACTAAATAGAGATATCAATGGACGTATTTGCCATCTCTCCAGCTGTTTGTGTATATTAGACTGGGTTACAATTAATATATTACCTGATAAAACATTTGCATTTAAACGTGAAAATTGCACTGGTGGATCACGATTTTGCACTGCCTCTATAGGGCTGGAGAAAATGAACGCCTTTTTGTTATTGGAAAAGCAGCAAAGCCTCGATCGTTTCGCAATATTATTTTGAACAATTAACCCGTAACGTGGCGATTAAACAAAAAATACTTGCAAGACCTTAAAACTGTTCAATTGCTTACCGATCTTCAAATTCGAGGGCATATCAATAATTCTGTAACTTTTCCAACTCCCCTTGTAGTTATATGAAATGCAACGCAAACCGTACAACCTCGTGGATTTTATTAAAAATAGAAAAAACGTGAATTTCTAGTGCTCATTAAACATTATTTTTGCGGAAAAAACCGTCAATCAACCCAAGGAAAAGCTTGATAAATACTATGGCGACTCTGCACCATCGATTTCAATGGTAAAAAAGTAGTTTGCAGACTTTCGTTGTGGTCGCACAAGTACAAATAACGCTGAATGTTCTGGACAGCCAATTGACAATACAACCGAAAATGTCGAAAAAAATCCACGATATGGTGTTGGCCGATCGAAGAGTAAAAGTGCGTGAGATAGTTGATGCAATACGCGTTCATATGGCAGTGTGGTTTCGATTTTACATGATCAGTTAAGTTTAAGATAGCTGTCTGCAAGATGCGTGCCGCGTTTGCTCTTATTTCACCATAAACGTAATTGTGTGACAACATTAAAGGATTGTTTGGAGTTGTTAACCCCGCAAGTGGAATGATCCATTAGAACACTCTGGAGACCAAGCAGCAGGATTAACAATGCGTTTAGTTTGGGATGCTCGCGGGATAATCCACATCGATTGCCTTTACAATAGTATGCAAACTTATTGGACCGATTTTACGAGGATTTAAAAAAAAGTTCTTTTTCATCAAGATAATGCACACGTGTGCAGTCTCAATGACAAAATTGCAGGAATTGGGTTACGAATTGGTACCTCATCCGCCATATTCTCCGGATTAAGCACCCAGTGAGTAGCTCGGTGGAAAAAGATTCAGCTCCAACGACGAAATTATTGATCAAATGAATACCTCTTTTATGGACCTCGAATAATCCTGTTTTGTGGAAAGGATTACAAAATTGGAGAAACGTTCAATGCACTTAATTGAGCTACAAGAAGTTTATGTTGAAAAATATTAAATTTGTTTTCATGTTTTATCGATAAGTCCCGAAATTATTGATATGCCCTCGTAAAACTGCTTAAAGACAAATAATTACAGGGTTGGCGATTTAACATTTGAATCGGCTATAAAAAAAAGTACTGATAATTTGTTTTAATTTCCGGTTTATTGGAAAGGTTGAACTTTGTCATTTGATAATATTCATTCATATGACTACTACAATAGGCACCTTATCCGATCAGCCCAATTTTTCAGTATATTTTGGACTGTTTCGGGTCGAATCTCTTCAATGGCAACATCGGTTTCATGTTTCATCGCTTCTATTGTCTCTGGATTTTTCCCTACATTTATTTTTAATAGCTCCACACAGAAAATAATCAAAATCACAGCTCCGAGGCGGCGAATTGGCATCACAATTTCGGCAAATTAATCGACTTTCAAAAACAATGCGTAAAATATAGATGGTTGCGTTGGCTGTGTGATATGTGGCCCCATCTTGTTGAAACCATAAAGCCGTCCATGTCATTCTCTTGAGTTTTTGGAAACAAAAATTCGTTGAGCGCGGCGCGGTAACGCTCACCGTTAATGGTAACGGCGGCTCCCTGCTCATTTTTGAAGAAAAGTGGTCCAATGATGCCGCCAGCCCAAAATCCACACCAAACAGGGACTCGTTTGTACTTATAGATGCATTGGCTTCTCAATAATCACATGTGGGTTATCTGAACCCTATATGCGGAAATTTTGCTTATTAAAAAAAGCCACCGAGATGAAAATGAGCTTCATCTGAAAACACGATCTTTCAGTAAAATTTTTTAACTCCTGCCAAACAACAATCATGCCATTGGGCAAAGCGAAACGCATTGGATGGTGTTCCATTGTTAAATGACAAATTTTAACTTGTTTTAGAGCCAATTCAAATTTAAAATGATAAATCGCCCACCCCATACGAGGGCTGCTATATATATATTTCTGACCTAATAATGAAAATTCCGAATATTTTTCATCAAAAATGGTTTTATTATTTTTCAAAGTATTCTCCAGCATGCTTTATACACTTTTGCTCAAACAAATTGTCGAAACACTTTTCCAATCCGATTGAGACACCTGCAAAACATGGTTTTTGAACGCTTCAACAGCATCTTGTGACGACGAAAATCGTTGAACACGCTTTTTTTGATGTACTGGAATAAAAAGAAGTCATTGGGTGCCAAGTCAGGGCTGTAAGGCGGTGGCCCATCAATCCGATGTTTTGGCAGGTCAAAAAGGCGCTGGTTTGAGCCGATGTGTGAGAGCTCGCATTGTCATGATGCACAATGATTCGTCTACACTTGTTCGTTTTTCGAATTTCTCCGAAGACTTCAGGCAAACAAATTGTGGTGTACCACTCAGAATTGACCGTTCTACGTTGCTCAAGCGGAACAGTCGCCTCATGACCAGTTTTGCCAAGAAACAGGCGACCATTTGCTTCGAAGTGCTTCTTCCACGAACAACTTTCATTGGATTTGGCTCGTCTTCGAAGACCCACACGGTCAATTGCTGTTTTGTTTCGGGCTCATATCCATAGATCCATGATTCGTCACCTGTGAAGATCTTACAAACGTCTTTTAAAGCACCGCGATCGTATTTTTTCAAAATTTCTTTGCACTTATCGACACGAGCCTTTTTTTGAGCGATTGTCAAATTGTGCGGCATCCAACGAGAACAAACCTTTTTTGCGGCCAGGTGTTCATGCAATATCGAATGTATGCTGATGGAAGAAATGCCCAAGGATGCCTTTATCTCACGGTATGTCACATGGCGATCTTGCATTATCAGTTCACGCGCGGCATCAATGTTCTCTGGACAACGTCCGTTTTTGGACGACCTTCACGACCTTCGTCTTTGAGCGTGCTCCGGCCACGATTGAATTCATTAAACCAGTTTTTCGCTATACAAAGATTTAAGTTCATCGATGCACTCTTGTGATAATCCACGTCGAAAGTTGTGAAAAATATTTGGACGAAAATGTTCACGAGTTACTTCCATTTTTTTGCCAAATTAATTTTTTCAAGTCACTGTAAGTAAACAACACAAATGATGGTCGTACGTCAAAACGTTCTGAGTACGTTTATGCTAACAAATCTCACACTTGGTGTTGCCTAGGTCAGAAATATATATAGGAACCCTCGTATTTTCTCTTTTGTACTTTCTCATAGGCGGACACCTCTCAAAAGCGGCCTAAATTCTCTATTCCCTAGGTGTCCCCTTATGAAAGAGTACACTGTTTAACGTTCGTGAATACTTTCGACCCGCTTGAACGTCTATGGCAGCATATCTGAACGTATGAATGTGCCTGTATCCGTCATGAAGGCCAATTTCAACATGTTGTGCATGTCAGTGAATGCGTAGCGAATGAAAGGATATGTTGCACCACCAATCAACATTGTTTTAGTTGTTTCCCCTTATGTGTAATTATTGTTAATTTTATTGCAGTAATTTTCCAGCACTAAAAATTGCTACTCATGGTGATGTTGCCTCTGTTGTTGTCATTGCTGCTGATGCTGTTGTTGTAACTGCAATTTTATGTTGTTCGTAACTTCGGTTGCAAGGCACGAAAAACAAAATGTAATGAAATTTAAAATGATTTCAGTTAACCGCCCAGAACCACCCACACATTAAGGAGATACACACATACATATGTATAAATGTATGGACATACAACCAGCAGTGTATTGGGCATGTAAATTCCCCACTCTCAATTGAACTTACCTCGTCTATATCACCGAAACCGCCCGTTCCACCAGCAACGCCACCAAAGCTGCCACCACCCGGGCTGCCGCCGCCTCCTCCTCCACCATCTGCAATGGCATGGTAGACAATTTCATAGCCGTTTAATCCTAAATGCTCACGGCTCTGCCAGGATACAATAACCGAGTAGGGCTGTATATCCTGTATGGCAATTTTGGGTATTAATGGTGCATCACAAAATTGCTGCGGCTCCATTTTGGCAAATATCTTGCCACGCAACTCGGCCGGATGTTCGCACCTTAGATAATTAATGTTATCGCTCGATGACATCATTACGGACGACGACGACGATGACAGCGAGACCGACGACAGCGATGACGATGCAAACGAAGAGGATGATATTGAGCCGCCCGTTAATAACGACGTGGATGCCGACGATGTTAAACTGGCGGTAGTGGATGACGACCATTTGCGATGATCACGTAACCATTCCCAGAGTTTTTGGGCATCGCAACTGCAATGCAGTGGATTTTCTGTGTAAATGAATGTGCATGCATCGTCGGTGTAATGGCATCGTTCGTTGTAAGGGCAGCAAATTACGCTCCAAAATCGGGTTGGGGGGGAGGGGGTGGATATACAGTCATACGTACATTTAAACACGATTAAGTTATATTACATTTCATACGGTTTAATTAATGTCAAAAGCCATTTAAGTTCCACCGTGGATATGCATTTCGTAGTCGTGCGTTGAAATGCATTTGTAGGCCACATTAATAAGAGGTTGTCAGGTTGTCGTGTTGTTGCAAAGGCATGAAAAGAGAGAAAAGGAACGAGTAATCTAATTAGTAGAATTGCCAAAATTAAAAGATTGTCAGTGGTATAAAATGAAGTTTTTTTTATAATTAGCTAGAAAATTCAGGTTTTTTTTCGATGTAATAAAAAGTTGCTACCTCATGACCGAAGAGATCTTTTTAAATATACTTTGTATGTTGAGTTGATCATAAATGTATATGTGACGCGCAAAATAGAAAGGGACCTTAGGTTAAGAACCAGTTTTGTTCAGGAGAGCCAAGAACCAAGATTAGGTCCCTTTCTATTTGCGCTTGGAATCGTCGACTTCACTTTCAGAAAACGCGCATATCTCTGGGAGGGAACACTTTTGGGGCTAGGGATCGGTCTCATTCGATGCTCAGATGTTATCCACAGCAAAAAAAAAAGTGAAAAGTTGACGAAAAGTTTTGCTCAGGAGAGCCATTTTAAAGATTAGGTCCCTTTCTATTTGCGCTTAGAATCGTCGACTTCACTTTCACAAAACGCGCATATCTCTGGGAGGGCACACTTTTGGGGCTAGGGATCGGTCTCATTCGATGCTCAGATGTTGTCCACATAAAAAAAAGAAAAAAAAAGAAAATTGATTTTTTTTACCCTTAGGTCCCTTTCTCTATGCGCTGTCACATATGTGAATAAACATAATAGTCGGTTCTGGGCAATGGAAAACCCTCAAATTATTCATCTGTCACCTTTGCATCCATTACAAGTAACAGTCTGGTGTGCAGCTGTTAAGCACAAACTAAATGACGAAACTCTCTCAAAATTTGACAGCAGTCTATTAACAGATGGTACTTAATGGGAACAGTGTTGTATTTCATACATCTACGAGGAAAGTTGAAAAAGTCACGGCGTTAGTGATATGCCCTCGTATTAAATTTGAAGTTGCTCCAATTTTGCTAGAATAAATCAAATATAGCCCCATAAAAGGTTTCTGTTCCTGTCACTCTGGGCACAAGGTTTGCTCTCACGCGTCTAAATAACTACGTTTAGCAAGGTCTGTATTTGAGAAACTAAATTCAATCATAGAATAAAATTCTCCACTCACCTTCAAGTCTCAGCGTTTTTATGTTCGTCTCCAAGGGCTTCAACGCTTCTATCGGTATCAGCTCAAAGTAGTTCTTTCTCAAATCCAAAATATGCAGCTTTCTCAAATAGCGAAAGGCATCCACCGACAAGACCGTCATGCGATTACCCATCAAATACAGCTCAACCAAATTATGCAAATGGGTAAAGGTAAATCTCGAAACACGATCCAATTGATTAAAGGATAAATCACAAACTTGCAACTGGGCAAGATCCGACGAAAATTCATCCAGCTCACGCAAAATATTGTGTGATATATTCAGTACCCGCAGATTGTTTAAGCCCTTGAGGCGTTCTATGGGCAACAGCTCCAGCTCATTAACACTTATGTCCAAAGTCAATAAATTGCTTAAATTCGTAAAGGCCCCGGGTGATATGCGCGTTATTCGATTATTGACCAAATGCAAATGTTGCAGGGCCTTGAAGGCTTTAAAGTCGTAGGAGGTGAGTATGGAGAGATTGGTTTGGCATATGTAGAGTTCCTTTAGATAGGGATATCGCTCCTCGATGACGGTATATATGGTGTTGATGGGATTGCCTGTAAGATTGAGCCAGGAGAGGCGTGGCAACGATATATCCGATAAGGCTGAACTGGGTATTTGCAGGAAACGATTGCTGGACAAATCCACTTTCTGCAGATTTATGGAGTTTCGGAGGAAGTTTGCCGGCAAAGAGAGTAGAAGATTGCCACTCAGATCCACCGTGTCGAGTTGGGTAAGATTGACCGCATTGAAGCCGGTTAGAGAAGTGATTTTGTTTTCTTTCAAATTCAACTGTCTCAAATTCAGAGTTCCGCTCAGCTTGTAAAAGTCTATGGTGGAAAATAAATTTCGCGACAAGTCCAGCACCTCCAGAGTACTTAGATTGTAGAGGGCCACATGAGGAAATTCGGTCAATTGATTGCGGCACAGCCTCAGTTCTTTGAATACATTCAGGCCTATGAAGAGGTTTCGGTTCATTGAGTTCAGCAGATTGTCACACAGATCCAACTTGACCAGATTAGTGTTTTTCGTAAACATGTCCTCGGGCAGCGACACCAGTGAGCAATTGGACATGGTCAGATGTTGTAACGATCTTAGTTTATCAAACATTAGAGATAATTGACTTTGATTGGCAAAGTTATTGTGTGACAGATACAAAGTTCTCAAACCGGGAACTTCCAATTTCTGTATATCGGACGGCGTCAAAATATTCCACTCCAAATTCAAATCATTCAAGTTTTGCAATGATTTAAAGGTATTCGTTTCTATTTTCCTCAACGAGGTATTTTTCAGATTCAAGTGCGTCAGGGACAAATCTTCAACGAACACATCGTTGGTTATTTGGTGCATGGGATTGTGGGAGAGATCCAGAATCTTGAGGTTTTTTAGTTTGTTGAAGGCATAGCCCTCTATGGCTTCTATGAAATTGTGTGACAGCACCAACTCCTCCACATTGACCAAGGACGAGAAGTAATCTCTTCTCAGCTGCTTCAAACGATTCCAACTCAAGTCTATGTATTTCAAATTTCGCAATTTCGCAAATGTGTCGCGGTCTATGTCGCGTATGAAATTGTGATTCAAATAAAGTCTCGTCAAGTCCACCTGATCTTCGAACATGGTCTTTTCGACCCGCATCAGTTCGTTGTGGCTCAACCACATGATCTGGATCTTGTCTTGCTTGCGAAAGGTTTTCGGATGTATCTTATTCAAGTAATTCGCCTCCAGTTGTATGGTTAAGAGCGATGAATTCTTGGAATCCTTGGGAAATATATCTTCCAACACGGTCAACTGATTGTCCTGCAAATTGATGTGTTGCAAATTGTTCAGTGTTTGAAAGGCTCCCGGTTCTATGTCCTCGATGTTATTTTTCTGTACATGCAGCTCTTGTAAGGTGGGCAAGGGTTCAAAGACCCCCTTGCGGATTCTTCTAATGCGATTGTTGTGTAAACGCACCTCCCTCAGGAATTCCAATTTGCGGAACATGCCGATCTCCAAATCCTGAATTTCATTGTCATCCAGCGACAACGAGCTCAACTTCTGACACTTGTCCAGCAGGGTCACCGGCAAAAGGGGTATGAAATTAGCTCTCAAATACAAGTGATCCAAATTGACCAAAGACGAAAAGACATTTGGGTCCACATGGGCTATGGCATTGGATTCCAGGTAAATCACCTCCACATTTGACGAATTGGTAAAGGCATCTGCTGGCAACTCCAAGATATTATTCTCCGACAAAAATATCTCCCGGAGTTGAGGTAAATTGGAAAATACTCCGCTTATCAAATGTATATGATTGTGGCTCAAATCCACCGTCTGCAATCGTTTATTCTTGTCGAAAATCTTCGAGTCCAACGTTATAATACGATTGTGCGACATATCCAAAGACATCAGCTCCTTGAGGCTTTTAAATGCTTCCGGCTGCACAATTTCAATTTGATTAGCATACATGGACAGGGTTTTCAGTTGTGGAAACGTTCGAAAGCAATCGTCGAGAATTTCGGTAAATTTGTTTGAACTCAAATCCAAGAACGTCAACGAAGGCAATCTTAGGGCCGCAGCTGCTGTTGCATTATTTGTTACTAATTGTATGTCGCCATAAAAGGTGGAGATTTTATTATTCGATAACCTCAAGATGCGCAAATAGTCTAGTTTCCTTAGGGCCATCAAGGGAAAGGATCTCAGGCTGTTCTCCGACAAGTCAATCTCCTGCATTGATTCTTCAAGGCCTACAAATGCATGTTCGGGGATTCCTTGTAGCCGATTTCCCTTCATATTCAATTTGGACAGTCTTAGGCCATAGAAGCTGTAATCTTCAATTTTCGAAATTTCATTGTAATCAAAATCCAATGCACTAAGCTTTTGCAGGGAATTCAGAGCTCGTGATGGTAACTGGAAGTAAAGAAAAAGGAAAATATTTTTTTATAGAAGAGCTATAGGCATATTTTCTGTACAGAAATATTAAGACAAGCTGGGCACAATTTTTTATAATTAAATTAATTAAGAAATGTTCCTAAAAGTGTAAAAAACAGTTAATAAAGTGAGCCTTATACAGCGTGGGCCAAAAGTTACCATAAGGGTTAAAAACTTTAATACCTGGAATGGAAATCTTTTTACACTATTTATGAAAAATAATGTCACTTAAATGATTCCGTTTTCAGCTTTGCAATGATGGGCTTGTTTAAGAGCATTTTCCATAACATCTTTCAAAATTTGTGGCTGTAGCGTTAGAATTTGACCTTGTGTTGATGGATTGTCTGGGACTTGTTCAAAAACACTCGCTCCTTCAAATAACCCCCAAAGAAAATAGTCGGGTGCTGACAAATCTGGCGTCCGCGTCGGCCAAATAATTTCCGAATTTCTGGAAATTTTTCGCTCTTCAAAACTTTGACTAAAAAGTGACATTGTGTCTCGGGCAGTCTGTTTTTAACAGCAGGACGTAAAAAACTGTTCTATCATAAACCGTTACCGCTCTCCATTTACGGTTACACCACTTCAATCTTTATTCTCGAAGAAGTAAGGCCTAATGATATTTGCAGATGTGATCCCACACCATACTGTACACCTCATGGGGTGCAATTGGCGTTGATGAATGGCTCATGGATTTTCAGAACCCCAGAACCTACAGTTCTGCTTATTAACAAAGCCATTTAAATAAAATAATTGATCGCTGATTTTAATAATAAAATTCTATTATTCTGGTTCTTTGTTCAGCTGTGAATCCCTCTGAAAATTCTGAAAAAAATATAAATAAGATATTATGGGGTTTGGTAACTTTTGGCCCACCCTGTAATTATGTTTATCGTTCCGAATATAAGTCTGTGTTTGTCCTGTGATAAAACGTACTTTGTGTTTGCAGACAGGCCGACTGTATTATACCCTGCACCACTTCAGTATGCAACAAACTCGCCGAAGAGAAAAAGTTTTCTATTTTTGATAAAAAAAATCGATTGAAAAATTATTCAAAAATGGTGTGCACAATCAGCGCACAAAATTGTGAGTCGTTGAGTGAATTTTCACTCAATAAACCAATTAAAATATTGGCAAACACTGATCTAGGTGAGGAATAAATTAATTAAAAAAAATTATGGTATAGGATAATCAATCTAGAGGTATTTTTTCGAAATAAAAAAAAATACAAAAATTCAAGTGTGAAATCTTTATTGTTCATTCAAAAGTATATTGTAGGCCGTTTACTTCTGGAATATAATTCACTTCAAATGTTGGCCACAACTCCGCATCAGGGTGTCCATTCTGAGTGTCCGGTATGGCGAAATACTCTCAAACCGTGGTTTTTGCGTTGTATGTCTTTCCATGGTGAAATGGCAAACAATACAGAAAGGAAACAAGATAAAGTTTAATACAACTCACGCGTAATCTGTAAAAAACCCCTTTTGGAAAAAATAACTATAAATTGATCACCCGCTACAAATTTGAAAAAATATGGACCGACGATTCCATCAGCCCATAAAGTGCACCAAACCTTGTTTTTCGCGGTGTTAGTCTTTCCATAATAAACAGGCAAACAATACTAAAAATAAAAATATAAAGTTAACCTCAACTCAAACGTAACTTGTAAAAAAAAACACTTTTGAAAAAATTACCTCTAAATGGACCATCCTATATTAATCAAAAATAGATTGGCAAAAAATGGTATTGAGGAGTCGTCTGCCGTTTTGTATGCAAAATCCGTACTGAGCTATAACTAAGTTCAGTGGCTGTACAATTAAGATCAGGCAACTACGTATCGTATTTTAAACTATAATTACTGATAGTACTGTTTTCAACCAAACAGAGTCAACACAATAAAAATCTGTAAGCATATGTGACGCGCAAAATAGATAGGGACCTAAGGTTAAAAACCAGTTTTGTTCGATGCTCAGATGTTGTCCACATCCAAAAAAGAAAAAAAATGAAAATTGATTTTTTTACCCTTAGGTCCCTTTTTCTATGCGCTGTCACATATATTAAAAGCATAAAAATTACACTTAATTTATGTTCATAAACAGTAAAGTAATAAAAATGAGAGCTTTGCCTGTCTGTTAATTATTTATTCAAAAGTTTTAATTGGGTGCTATTTTTCGATTCCAAAATTTTAACAACGCACACACAGAGAACAGATTCGTTGTCACAACCGAATTTTGTTGCCAGCCGTATGACTAAGGTTACGTGCACCTCTAGTATTCCATCAGTACAACCGAATGTTTGTTGATGCTCTGTAGTTTTTTGTTATAATTGTAACATACCAAGTATACAACACACCAAGTATCCGAACCTTCAGAAGAGAATTTTTGGATCTAAACATATACATACTTTTTCAACGAATCAAATTAAAACTTTAATCAGAGACAAAAAAATGTTTGCTTACACAATTGAAGTACCTGATGTACGAGGGTTGCTTTATATCTATTTCTGGCCTAGGCAACACTAAGTGCTAATGGAATTAACTCGTGAACATTTTCGTGCCATAATTTTTCACAACTTTCGACGTGGATTGTCACGACAAGAGTGCTTCGATGAACTTAAATCTTTGTATGACGATGAAGCACCATCCTATAGCACTGTGAAAAACTGGTTTAATGAATTCAATCGTGGCCGACGCTCAAAGACGAAGGTCGTGAAGGTCGTCCAAAAACGTCCGTTGTGCCAGAGAACGAACATTGATGCCGTGCGTGAACTGATAATGCAAGATCGTCATGTGACATACCGTGAGATAGACGCATCCTTGGGCATTTCTTCCACAAGCATACATTCGATATTTCATGAACACCTGGCCGTAAAAAAGGTTTGTTCTCGTTGGATTTCGCAGAATTTGACAATCGCTCAAAAAAAGGCTCGTTTCGATAGGTGCAAAGAAATTTTGAAAAAATACGATCGTGGTGCTTCAAAAGTCGTTTATGAGATCGTCACAGGTGACGATTCATAGATCTATGCGTATGAGCCCGAAACAAAACAGCAATCGACCGTGTGGGTCTTCGAAGACGAGCCAAATGCAACAAAAGTTGTTCGTAAAAGAAGCACTTCGAAGCGAATGGTCGGCTGCTTCTTCGGCAAAGCTGATCAATTGGCGACTGTTCGGCTTGAGGAACGTCGGACGGCCAATTCTGAGTGGTCTAACTCCATTCCATTAAGGTGTTGCAAACATCAGCACTTAGTCATGCAGTGTGGTGTAGGGCATAAAAATGTAAAATACCTCACCAAGATCAGTTTATATTATCGAAGTAGACATTGACTAATTACGATTGATTTTTTAAGATATGTCAACTTTCAACAATAGATCCCGATCAGTAAGTAAACAAGAATTATGTCGTACATGCATACGCGTGTTCTATTGGCACTCGCTTAGTGGTAGGAAGTGGACTCCCAAGGCGATAACTTCAAAGCTTTAGAGAATTTCTTAATTTTTTTTCGTATACAAGAACTGATCGGCTTTGAGCATCATAATCCTTCGGATTGAAAATTTGTATTAATGAAATGTTACTCTACGTATTCAAGAAATATTATAGGAGAGTAATAGCCGAGCTCGCTTTAACTCGCTAAAAGTTATGCTTAAATAACTGTCTTCCCAAAAATTTAAATTATCTAAAACAAACGCATTTTAACGGAAATAGTCTATAGTTTTCTGTAAACAAAATATTTTTTTTTATTTTTTTACAATTGCGTGAAGTTATCGCGTTAGCGACCTCCTAAGCGTGTAGTGTCTGACAAAAGTTGTTTTCGGTTGCCTTACGAATGAATCTTGTCTATAATTCAGTCAGTAAGAAAAAGTATTTTTTTTGGTGACGCGTCGTAACGCCCGTGGACATAATGCCCACGGGCGCTATGTCGCACCTAAAATGGACATAACGCCCACGGGCTTTATGCCATTTTAATTGGACATGAAGGCCCATTTAGTCTCGACGGTTGACGGTAGATTCTGCAACCTGCAGAAGTCTACCGTCGTCAACCGTCAAACTGTAGTTATCTCCCTCTAACACATGCAAAATGCAATCCTCAACTGAAATAGCTGATTGCCTACCGTCAACCGTCCACCGTCAACCGTCGAGACTAAATGGGCCTTAAAGCCCATGGCTGGCGCGACATTAAGCCCACGGGCTTAATGTCCATTTTAGGTGCGACATAACGCCCACGACATTCGAAGTGTGGTCTGTTTTTGTAACAGTACCGTTATTTCCAATGTTTGCACACCAACTTTGGTATTACTTTGCAATTGAAGAACAGCTTGACGTTTGCAGTTTTAAAGTGATCTTTGTTGTGCTGCGTGGAAGCAAAAAGCGTGTGCTATTAATAAAAATGGAAAAAAAAGTTTTGAGTTATGAATTCATAAGTGGATATCGCAAAAATTCCCAACTCCTTTTGTTAAAAAAGGAGAGACAGATATTCAAGAAAAAAAGTGTTCACAAAGATCGTACACGGTACATATGCTACATTGATACCTGCAATGTAAGTGTTTCTGTGAACGGAGATGGTGTCTGTGAGCAGCTAAGTTTGGATTATCATCATAACCGTGCACCTCCGGAGGACATAATTAAAAAATTTGAGATGCTGCGAAACATAAAAAGTGCTTGTAAGGAAAAAACCGCTGCAAAAAGGAAAGGAGTTCGGGAAATTTTTGATCAAGAGTGCATCAAAGATGCACATCTGGCATCCTCTGTGTGCTTCCCACAAATGAGGAGACAGTTGCAGCGAATTCGCAATGAGGGAAAGCCGAGGGATCCAAATACTCCGCAGGAATTGAAATCGATGTTCGAGGAGGATAATTTCTTGTTGGAATATGGAAAATCTAAACATATAGATAAGCCGTTTTATCGAGAAACTGTAATAGAAGACGATTTTTCATATACAGTTTTTATATCTCCAACAATTTCGGACATAATTTCCAAAAAAACTAACGATCGTCGCTATTTACTTGATGGCACATTTAAAACTGTACCGGCTTGCGGATATAAGCAGTTGCTCGTAATTCATTACCATTACATGGACCATGTAAGTAATCCAACATTGGTTGATGTGAAATTGCATACAAAATAATATTTGCCTTACCTTGCAGACTTTCCCTTTCATGTATATACTGATGTCAAAAAAAAAACAGAGAAGCATACCAACATATGTTTCAATTTATTGACACCAAAATTTTCAAATTCCAACCATCCGTATATCATAGCGATTATGAAACAGCCTTACGGAAAGCTTTACTATTAGTATTCCCGAATGTGTCCTTAAAAGGTTGCTGGTTTCATTACTGTCAGGCCTTACGGCGAAACTCCGTAAAAATTAAAAATTTCGGCAAAATAATGAAAAGCAACGAAGAGTGCAATAAGTGGTACCGCACATTTTTGAGTCTGCCGTTAGTGAAGCCCGAACAGATTGAGGAGATGTTTCAGGTTTTGCAAAACAGTACCATAATGTCCTTAACAAAGCACCGAGAATGCCTTAATTATTTTGTGAAATACTTTGAGAAACAGTGGATGACAAAGGTAAATTTTATAGCAGAAGTTAAATAAAAGTTAGGAAGTTTATTTTTGATGTGTGTAACTGAAATAGAGACAAATAGAAAAGGTGAATTAAGAAAATAATCGGCGCCGATTATATTCTTACTTCACCTTTTTCCTTCTGTACATGGAACCGCTTATGTTCTATTTGTATCTATTTCATTTGCACAAAAAAGGTGGGGTTCCACGTACAGAAGGCAAGAGGAGAAGTTAGAAAAAAAAATCGGCGCCGATTTTTTTTTCTAACTTCACCTCTTGCCTTCTGTACGTGGAACCCCACCTTTTTTGTGCAAATGAAATAGATACAAATAGAACATAAGCGGTTACTTCTGTTACATGTTTGTTTCTCTTGTTTGTGAAGATTTTTTTCTAATCCTGTTCGATCCTCTTTACTTGTACATTGAACCACTTTAAGTTTTCCATTATGATTTTTCAGATCACACCTTCCGGATTTTCGGTACACCTGCAGAAAGTGCGAACTACTAGCTCTTTGGAAGGATTCAACTCCAAGCTCTCTAGCAAACTAGAGAAGCAAGGTCGTTTTATAGAATTTTTGGAAATTATCCGCAATGAAGACTTCGCGCAGTCTGTATCTCTGGCCCAATCATCTGCTGGTCTTTTGAATGTGCTACCACAGAAGCGAAAACGGCATAATGTGCAGGACAATAAAATCCACCAGGCGACACAACAACTGGACAAAGGCCACATGTCCCTGTCAGATTTCTTCAACGTCATAATAAATAGAGATAATAAAATTCTAAACAATTGTGACGTTGAAGAAACAAATGGCGAAGAAGAAATATCGGAAGAAGAGGACACTGAGGGCAATTTACACTACAGCCAGACGACGGAAGTTTTGAAATGCATTATATGTACACTGGTTGCCAGGACTATTCTTTTGCAACCATGCAAGCATTTTAAAATATGTTGCGGTTGTTATGACAAATTGGAAACAAATGCAATCAAAAATAATTCATCTTTACTTTGTCCATATTGTCGTCAAATTGTTGAATCTAAATTAAAAATTTTTCAATAAGTGTTATGCTCCTTCGGAATGGATATGTTAGGTGAATAAAATTGCAAAACTTGAAAATTCAAATTTTCTTTTCCTATGGACCCATGGGCGTTATGTCCCACTTAAAATGGACATAAAGCCCACAACAGATGCGACATAAAGTCCACGGGCTTTATGTCCATTTTAAGTGGGACATAACGCCCACGGGCTTTATGTCCATTTTAGGTGCGACGTAGCGCCCGTGGGCGTTATGTCCACGGGCGGTATGACGCGTCACCTTTTTTTTAAGCACCAAAATTCTTTACAGTTGCTCTTGTAAAGAACTTTACATAGCAAATAGAAGGACATCAATTTAAAATGGCATCATCTGTGTCTAAGTGCATTATTTATGACAGCCGACAAACGATTTACATAAATCATTATGTGATATAGCATAAAGAATTACAACTTCAAATGTGATTGACATTTTAAATCGGATACCGTAAATAAAATTTCAATCATATTTCCTTTTTATTTCAATTTGCCCTGCCTACGACTGTCTCAGGTGACATGGCTCAACATTTCATTATTATTCAGCTTGTTAAGCTAAGCCCTTTTACAGTGTTTTATATCGTCTCCAATTGCTGGGAGTAGTGCAATAAAACTTAAGTGAATGGCGGTAGACAGGAAACGGAAGAAGACAAATGAATATTGCAATAATTACATTTAACCATTACGTCTCATACATCGCCAGACAGGCGGACCATCGCATTGCCAGTACATATTCACCTAGACACTCTCCAACACACGCACACACACACACACCCGTACACATAAATTCAATTTGAAAAAGTCTTGTATTACAATGTGGCTGCGAAGAAGCAGGCAAAATGGAACAGAAGCGCTTGGGCGACTGTGACAATTTGCACGTTTTGCCTGGCACGCAGTTAGCAATTGACATATGTCACCTTTTACCAGGACCCGATAACATGCTGCACGTTCGTTATTATCCTGGCGCTGTGAACCTTTTTGCAATCATGCACTCACGAATGACACACCTCAGCACTAATGGGTGGGGCACCGCAGGTTCCATGCCTCCGTACGCTGTGTCGGGTTGCCTGCGTTCACAAGCGACAAACTGTTTCTCTACTCGCACTCTTCCTTTTGTCTTCTTAAATTCTTACAAAAAATCTCACAAACTATTTTTGTAAAAATATTCTCCTTTTCCCCCGTAAGGAAAGGAAAGGAGAAGACAAACCAACCCGTGTTTGGCTGTCGGCGACTCTTTTAGCGACAATTTGCCGCACGTAGTTCGCATTCCTCATTGGAATTGCGACATTTACCAGTCAGCGTCTTTATCCTCGGCACAGCCAGTTTGACTCCTTTGCAGCGACAGGACATTTGTCGGCGACATGGTTTCTGCGTGGCTGGTCCGCGTCGTTGGTGCACAACACCCAGTGGCAAGATACACATACTCGTACCTACTGGAACTTACTACAAAGCAAAAACAATAGCAACATGAATAATAATTTTATTAATTCCATTAAGTTTTATTATTTTCACAGATTCCGCTCTCACAATGCTTACTTATACAAGGTACATGCGTACGTAAGTAAAAGAGCAGTATTGCCATGTGGCTACGTTTACCCCCACTGCGTTAGCCGACTGTTGTCCGTTTCATTTACATTTTGAAATGAATTGTTTCGTTTATCGTTATCTTTGTTCAACTGAATCTGTAGAATTTCTGCGAAATTTGTTGACATAACATGAATGAATGAATTCGACTGTAGTTCTGCGTATAAATATTCTGCGGGTGAAAGCCAGTGACACAGATGACGAAGACAATAAGTCAATGGAGGGGGATGGGGTTCAACAGTTTATTGGCCTGATTGAATAAATTCTATTAACCCTTAACATGCTGCAATTATTCGTTGTCGTGCTGATGCACCGTGGGGAATTTCATATGTTGTATCTTAAAATAATTATAGTTTACTTTAATCGGGTAGTCTATCTAGAAGTTTTTATATTCACCATCGTAGGATCGAATTTGAAATATATATGTCATATACCTCGAAATATTAACCGGAGATCTAAAAAGTATATACGAGAGATTCTCTGCATAACAGATAAAACAAAATACTATTTTACCCACAAAATTTTTTTTGTAGAGTTTTGTAAATAACCAATGTAATGCGAATAGTCTATATGGGGCCTTAAGGAGAATATCGAGCAAGCTTTTCGCGAGATAGAGGTAGAAAGCCGCCCTTAAGGTCTCAGCAAATCGGGTTGGAAGTATGTAAAACCAGCCGAGGAAGCCTCACGAATAACGTTTTGTTCTATAAATAATATAAATATTTACTCCTTCGAATAAACAGGAAGTATAGTCATTGTGTTTCGCCAACCTGAACCTTAATAACGCGTGTTCCATTTCAAGGTTCCAAACTTTTTTAAAGAAAAAAACAGAAAATTTTTATTATCATTTGAAAGAACATTCTTTGGCATTTATTTTATGAAGATTATGTCTATCAAACATTGGCCGCGTCTTCGTCTCAGATGGTCCATACGTTGAGTCCAATTTTCGAATGGCACGCGTGATGTTTTGTTCCAAGGCCTGAATCGAAGCGGGTTTGTCCGCATAAACTTTAGACTTTACATATCCCCACAGAAAAAAGTCTAACGGTGTGAGATCACACGATCTTGGTGGCCAATCGGCCGGCCCAAAGCGTGAAATTATCTGCTCACCCAAGTGTTCTCTCAATAAATCCATTGATTGATGCGATGTGCTGGTAGTGGCGCCGTCTTGTTGAAACCAAATGTCACCGAGATCACGAGCTTCAATTTTAGGCATCAAATAGTCGGTTATCATGGCACGATAACGGTCGCCATTGACGGTTACGTTCTCACCGGCATCATTTTTGAAGAAATATGGACCGATGATTCCACCGGCCCACAAACCTCACCCAACCGTTGTTTTTTCTGGATGAAGTGACAGCTCTTGAACCTCTTCTAGTTGCTCTTTGCCCCAAATGCGGCGATTTTGCTTATTTTCATACCCACTGAGCCAGAAATGGGCCTCATCGCTAAAAAAAATTTGGCTCGAAAACGTTGAATCTTCTTGGAACCTTTCAAGAGCCCATACAGCGAAGCATTGTCGCTTGGGAACGTCGGGTGGCTTCAGTTCTTGCACCAGCTTTATTTTGTAGGCTTTCAATTTAAGATCTCCGCGTAAAATACGCCAAGACGTTCCATACAACAGTCCGAATTGCTGCTAACGGCACCGAATCGACTCTCCACGGTCTTGGTGTACACTCTCAGCTACGACCGCTACATTTTCTTCACTGCGTGCTGGACGTGGTTTATTCGGTCGAATATTATCCAATAATGAATGCTGGGACTTAAGATGGGTGATGGTGTTGCGAGTAGTACGCTCAGTAGGCCGATTATGTTGACCATAAGTTGAACGAAGTGCACGAAACACAATCCTCACAGAACGTGAATTTTCGTAATAAAGTTGAACGATTTGTAAACGTTGTTCCATGATGAAATGCCAAACAATACCAAACTAAAATAACATGACAGCATGACACGACTCACACGTGATCTGTCAAAAAAAGGCTATTGAAAAAAGTATCTTTACTTGGATTATCTATTATTAAACCCATCGTCCTTAAGCTACTTAAGAGCAAAACAAAATGGTCCGTTTTTTGGTCCCTTTCGTCCCATGCGTTCGTTTAGCCAAAATAATGATTTGTCTACAAAAAATAATGATTTGTTAAGCAAATACTCAAAAAAGTCTTTCTACCAAGGTACCTTCAGTCCCGTAAAAGGAAAGTTTTTTGCCCCTAGACCGATTTCGCCCATTTACAATCCCAAACAGCTTATGACCAATAGCCATCATTATGCAAAAATTCAGGATCCTAGGTTGATTCCGTTGACCACTTTCGTGATTTCAACAGACACACAAACGGACGGACATGTCTCGATCGTATTAGAATTTTACGAGATCAATAATATTATGACTTGAACAGTTTTTATTCTGGTTCGAGACCTTTTTGTTGTTTCTTTTTCAGAATCAACTAAAAAATTGGTGAAATGTATTGGCTACGGTTGCCAGGCAGACTGTACAGCTGTTTCTACACCCGGCAACGTTTTTCTTCAGCAGTCTTTGGCAACGAATACTTCGGCTACAAATCAAATGACTTATACGGGAGTCTCATTACACTGTGGAACATTTTTGGGGTTATTGTCTGGGGGGTGAGAAATTCCAAGTCAGGGTGATGGTACTAGGTCAGTATATTAAAACCCTCAAAGGGTTTTGCGTTCTCGAGTTATGTCAAACTACGTTTTTGCCAACATTTCACTTAATTGTAAATAAAAGCAGAACGCGTTAATCGATTTCTATGATCTATGTCGCATTTTGTTTATAGGTTATGTGACTTTACGTGAAAGTTATAAGACTCTACACGTTTTTCCGTTTGGGATTTATATGTTTTAAAAAAAAAAAAAATTTTTTTTTGGCAAAATTTTCTTCATAAATTTATTTCTAATTGCAATAATGTTGATTTGGTAGAGAAACACTATATTAATGGATTAAAGAAAATGTAATTATTAATTTTTCTCAATTTATTTCAGCAAAATCGAACTAGTTGTTCTCGAGTAATGTCAAACTACGTTTTTGCCAACATTTTACAACTAAGCGAAAAAACATCAAGATAAGGATCAGTATATTAAAACCCCTTTGAGGGTTTTAATATACCGACCTAGTACCATCACCCTGACTTGGAATTTCTGACCCCCCAGATTGGCTGTTGTACTGTGTTATCAATAATATATACTTTATATGGTCTCCGATCTATATTTCGTGGTGTTGCAAACGCTATGACAAATTCAATATACCATCCACCCCTCTGTGAAGGGTATAAGAAAAAAGCGGAACAAAATAATTTGTTTTCATTTCGTTGAATTTTTTAATAAAAAAAACTTGAATTCTCATGACTGTTGGAGAAAAACCTTGTTTAAATTTGAAACCATTTTATTTCCGATATCGCTTAAATCAAGCATTGTACATTACCGGAGATTAGTTATTAACCTTATCGGTCCACATTTTCAAATAACCCGAATACAAAGGTCCTTTCCGGTTAAGGGCCTTGCCATTCTACAAGTCACTTATCAAATAGGATTTTTACCAATTGTAGCATAGTGCGTTGCAAAAAATTAGTTACAAAATCATTTCAAATTGAACTGGATCGGCCCATGTTTATATATAGCCCCCATATAAAAATATCTTCTGATTTTACGTCCGACCGCTCTAATAGCCCTTAATTTATTCCGACCTTGCTCAAAATTGGCATAGTAAATTATAAGTGTACAGGCTTTCTAACCAGGTGAAATAGGATCATATAGCTTCGTGGATTCATATACCCCATGAAAGGACTGAGGTTTTCTAGGTTTGAGGTTTTCTACAAGCTCTACGAGCAATATTTAATATATGTGACGCGCAAAATAGAAAGGGCAAAAACCAGTTTTGTTCAGGAGAGCCATTTAAAAGATTTAAATACGTGTAACTTTGGTGTACCATAACTTTCATAAATCGCGCATATACCTGGGAGGGAACACTTTTGGGGCATTGGGATCGGTCTCATTCGATGCTCAGATGTTGTCCACATCAAAAAAAATTGAAAATTGATTTTTTTTTTACCCTTAGGTCCCTTTCTCTATGATGCGTTTTCACATATGATGTTGTTTAGATTTAGTATATTACTCGTAGAGTTATAAGACATATTAATCAATCCTAGTAGAATTAAGCGTCTTGCTCGAATTTCGCACGGTACATTGAGTTCAAACCTGGTGAAATAGAACCTTAAAGATTCATACAACCCACATAATAGGACCCGCAAGGTTTAAGATTTTCTATAAGCTCTACTATCAACATTTAAAAGGAAATGTTGCTTAGATTTAGTATGTTTGAGTTATGAGACATATATATCAACCCGGTGGAATTAGATTATATCGTTCAGAATCTTTCGCTCTACAAGCCATATTCTAAATTCCGTATTGCAGATGTTAAGCATAGTGCGGCATTTGCGAAATTAAAATATAACCTACCCTGATTAGTTGATGTCACATCAGCTTATATTTCTTTACAGGCTTACCCGTCGAGAAGTCTCAGTTAGAATTAGTCTGATATTTGTTAAACTTAGAACAAAAGCTATAAGAATTGCTCACTGCCTCAACGGATGTTGGACACCTGATATAAATCCGATGGTCAATATCCTCATGAGATAAGAATATAAATACTGACTTTTTTTTAGTTAAAACTATTGAGGATGTTGTCACATTTCGTACGCATCTAACTAGAAACTCCAACTAAGAACTGACATCCAACTAAGAACTACGATCTTGAGAGAGAATGTAAAAGCCGGTAGCAAAAGCTCCGAAAGTCTTGCCTATTTTTCAGTTTTACATAATTGATTAAAACATTTTTATGAAGATGGATATTTTTATTAAATGGATATTTTAATTAAAAAAAAACTTAAAAATTTTGAAAAAAACAAGTCAGGTCAAAAAGGATAATATTGTTTGATAATAAGGGCTTCCAATAGATTAACCATGCCAGATTCTTGATGTACATTTTTGCAAGCCCTGGCCAGCCTTCATGCCAGAACAATGGCGTGAATGAGTCAAAGTCAGACGTTGCGATTGACCACGTTGACAGTTGATGCGTTGCAACTGGCAGGCAGTCAAACGTTGGCAAAGATTGTGTGCAGAGCGAACGCATTGAAGAGTCTTGCTGGGATTGTGACACTTCAAACGGTTGCAATCGATCTTGGCAGCACGGGGTAGTCGACCAGCTGGGGCACAACGGCCACTGCCATTGGGATGCTTGATGTTGCGACAACGTATGCCAGCGACATTGGAAATGGCTAAGGAGAAAGCAATAAAAGTTAATAATAAATCGATGCAATTGGGGAATTTTTTCCCAACTTACTTGCGCGGTTGGATGCTCGGCGACGGCAATTCTCTTCGTCCAATTGGCATTGACTCATGCGGAAGCACATTTTCTGGTGATTGTCGGCTGCGCAAATGGCTTGGCTGGGCACATTGCGTTTACAGACGGGGCGACATGGTCGAGTAGCCTCGACACTGACGACCACAACTAGAGCTGTTCAATACAGGTTAAATGTTATCCTTTTAAGGATAGTTATAATATTTTCAATGACTTACCGAAAATAAAGAGAGCTTTAATCATTGCTATGATATCGATTGCTTACAACGAACACTGGATAACATTATGGATTTTTAAGCTGCTTATATACAGTAATTTTCAATGAGTAGCAGATGGATTACATCGCAAAACAAAAGAAAATTTAATTTATAAACACAAAAACTTATTGTTGTGATACGAAATTTGAATGAATGTACGAGAATGAACGTAGCTACGATTTGTTTCAATTAAATCAGGCCATCAACGTTTAGTTTATGATGAGACAGTAAAGTTGTAAAGTATGTTTGCTTTTATTCTCTGAAGCCTTTATATTTTGAAAAGCTTTACTTTATAGGCAAACCCGCGATAAATACAGCCCACGTCAGAAACAACGCGGAACGTGAAGTAAGAAGCATAACAATGTGGTTTTCTGTAGAACTAATCAGAAAATGTCTGGAAATCGTTGGTGTCTGTTTTCTCTGTTTTTAAGGCAGACCAATACGAAATTCTAGCAAACATTTTAAGAAACTCGATGTTGGGGACTGCAGCAAAGAGAAATCTTTACACCTTGATTGTATTATCTTTATATACCACCATGAACCATAAATCGTGCGCAACTATCGGTTGATCAATCTAGAGGTATTTTTTTTCAAAATAAAAAAATACAAAAATTCCAATCAAGTGTGGAATCTTTATTGTTCATTCGAAGGAAATTTTTTGCCATTTATTTTTTGAATATAATTCCCTTCAAATGTAGGCCGAAACGACGCCAACGTCTGAGGGTTCAATTTTGGATGACTCGTTCGAGCATTTCGACAAGTACACACAGGAGAAGATATGGTTACACTATGGTCACCGCAACAATAATATGTTCTCTGCAATAAAAGCAACCATCGTATTGTTTTTGAATTTTATTTTGACAACAGTATGATTGCGTCAATATAAGTATTGTTGAAATGTAACAATAGTATTATTGCCAAATAAAGAAATAAAGGTATGGTTGTAGCAACCATATACACATGCTTGGTGCAACAAAAGTTCTGTTGTTTAAAAGTTACGTTACCAATAATATGATTACGGCAATCATACAGTATGGTTGCGACTATGAACATAACAAAACAGTTTTTTTAGAGTATTCATGTATGTGTGTAGGTATGTTTTTTGATATACAAAAAAAACACACACACACGATACAGTGAATGGTTGTTCTTCGTTAAAAAACAACGACAATCGGATGGTAGTTCGAGGGATTTTTTGTGTGAAATACTCAAATACCAACTGGTTCTCGTATACCTAAAATCTGCCTGCACTTAAGTATATAGCCATTGATCATAGTTTAATCACATCTGTTTTTTTGGGGTCTACGGATGGTGAAGTAGCATTCACCCCTGCTGGGAACTAACAGTATTTTCGACTGCCGTAGGAATATATATTTTTGTTTCTCGAATGAGATGTTCAATAAAAACATGGCCTCAATTCTGGCTATTAACTTATTGTAATGCAATTTAATATAACTTGCTTGATAAAAATCTGTATTTTTGAATAACAACATTACCCAAGCCTAATGAATAATTTTGTGAATCATAGTATCGTTTTGTGTGAATCATACTTTAGTTGTGAGGATCATACTATGGTTGTATGAGAATCACACTATGGTTGTGAGGATCATAATATGGTTGTGAAGATAATAGTATGGTTGAGTGTGAATCATACAATTGTTGTGAGGATCATAGTATGGTTGTGGAGATCATAGTATGGTTGAGTGTGAATCATACTATGGTTGTGGGGATCATAGTATGGTTATGTGTGAATCATACTATTGTTGTGAGGATCATAATATTGTTGTGTCACAACCATATACCCAACAATAGCATGATCCTCTTCGAATAATGTCACCCCAACATACTTTTTATCTGCTTGTATGGCGAAATACTTAAAAAACCGTGATTTTCGCGGTGGTCTTGCATGATAAAATGGCAAAAATAAATAAAGTTTAACACAACTCTAGATTGAAAAAAATACCTCTAGATTGATCACCCTTTATCAGGTTGTGTGCGCAACTCTTACAAAACTAACCCAGTAATATCATTACATCCCATGGTTAAATTCGATTTAATATTTCTATCATTTTCGAGGTGGAAACCGCCACTGAAAAATTGTGAGTTGTTTTTATGCGGGATTGAACCTGGGTTAACTGACATGATAGTCGTGCATACTTCCATCACACCACGGCGGCTTTCCACCACGTTGATGCCGGCGACTTTACAAGTAAGAGATTTATCTCTTAGCCATGTTAAAACTTCTCTATAAAATGAATTTGCCGTTCGGAGCTGGCGTTAAACAGTAAGTCAGTCAGAATTGAATCGTGCTCAATGATTTGAGAGAAATTAACCTTTTTTGCTTAAATGAATGTTGTATAACTAAAGTAAGTAAGGGAGAATATCTATCACTTTTCAGCGGCAGATTTTCTACCTTGTAAGTTTTTACAAGAGATGGTCTTCAAACCATGTACGATAAATACTACAGAGAACTAAGTCTTCCGCTGATTACCGTCAATAATGCTAGTTTTCAAGCTCATTCCACCTGCGAATCTTTATGACGCTCAAAAACATGGAAACTTCAATTGGATAAGCATAGCTTTTTCAATGCATTTTTAAATGTATCGCAATATCGTGGATTCAAAAGCGTCAACGATTGTACTGAGCTACCTAAATCTTTACTCAAAAGTAGTTAAACGCACTTAAAACAGCGTCAGCTCTGGCTTGAACGTATGTGATTGCTTCAGCAAGAAAAAGGCATAACAGTACAGGAAGGCAAGATTCGCGACTCATTAAAAATGCCATAATGGAAGACATAAATGTCGAAGTTCAAGAAAAACATGTTTGAAGCAGGCTACAACCAGTAAAAGTTTTGAGATAAAACTAAAGACAATAAGGCTGTAAATATTTCAATTTAAAATTAGTTATTACTAGCGAAAATATTAGGCTGATCTTGATCTATACACCACGTCAAATACCACCAAGATACTCGTAAGCATATCTATACAAACCTTTTATTTGAAACCAAATAAAAAGGATCTCGGTTTAACATATGTGACGCGCAAAATAGAAAGGGACCTAAGGGTAAAAACCAGTTTTGTTCAGGAGAGCCATTTAAATGATTTAAAAACGTGTATCTTTGGTGTACCATTACTTTCATAAAACGCCCATATCTCTGGGAGGGAACACTTTTGAGGCATGGGATCGGTCTCATTCGATGCTCAGATGTTGTCCACATTAAAAAAAATAAATTGAAAATTGATTTGTTTACCCTTAGGTTAATTTCTCTATGCGCTGTTACATATATGCCTCTGTGAATGTCACCGAGTGACAAAGGATTTCGTTAGCAGTGAGCATACTAAGGCGTCAACATACTGATGCGTCAACTTACTAGTTATCTAAATGTGTATATATTTCGAAACTTAAATAAAATATTTATAGCATTATGTCGTCCCTACGAGAATGCAAAAACGTAAGATAAAGATTTGGAAAAGATTTTTGTCGAAATTCAAAATTATCATTATTCTCGAACTATAACTAGACAGCTTGCGATAAGGCCATAAAACCATTCAGAACACTTTGTCCTCTGTTAAATCGAAGCTGAAAACTATACAAATGCGGCTTTTACCCATTTTACCTTTAAAATAAAAAAAAATGTGTTAGTATAAAGTCTAGCTTTTAACTTAATGCAAGTTGTACAACTTCATGTAATACGAGGTGATAAAACTTATAATGTTGCCTAATATTAATTGGTTTTGAAATTTTCGTTGAAGCTTTGCCATAACCGGTCGGGCTATATGTGCAGTTGCTCCATTTTGCTGGAACCAAATGCTGTTGAATCGGATAAGTCTTCGGTGCAGTTCTAAGTAAAAAAAAAACCTTCAACATCTTTACGAGTAAATAACGATCCCCATTGACAGTCACTATTAGACCGTTTTCTTCAAAGAATTTTGGCTCCACAATGTAGATTGATGAAACTGCGCACCACACAGTAACTAGCTCTTGGAGCCGTTCTATCTTAGGAGTATTTGTGGATTAAATTGACAGTCCTCATACGAGCCATGTTTTATTCACAAAAAACAATAATAATTTGCTGCTCTTGTAACACAAAAACCAGTCCCATTTACTCTGCGAAATGTTCATTAATAAACTAGGCCTTTTAGTCTTTCAAAGTTAATTGAAATTATTTAAAATACCATGAATGCATATATTTTAAAAATCTGTCTCAAACTTGCGCTAGGGCAGTAGACCGCAAAAGCCTAAAAAACGGCGCATGTTGCCAAAATAATCCATCGATAGTAAATATGGATATAAGGATACTCAACTTAAATCAAATTTCACTTCGAATCTAAATATGGATATATTTTAAAGATTCGACTGAGATTATGGTTGGGCAGAAATTTCTGCAGCTCGCAAGTTTGTGAAAAATGTTCATGAGACTGGCATGCTTATAAACAACAAACGGTTGGCACTGACGGCAATGTGGCTGCATAAGCCGAAAGGGTGCGACTCAATCCTTGATTCTATATTCAATCGCCATCGATCTCAATAGCACAACATTTAACGCACCTGACTGAGAAGATTAGATACTGCATTGTGTTGCACTGTGTCTTACGCGCATTAAAATCTACTCCATTCACTCGAACCTATTCGGAAATGGTCAGTAGATCCCGGCCAAGTGTCTCATCCATAATTCGCCTTTTGTCTTCAATATCTTGAAGACTCGGCCTACGGTCGAATGAATATGAATGACAGAGGTTACTGTCATCCGCAAAGGAGTATATTGGATTCACGGTCTGACCCAACAGATCATCAATGAAAATTAGAAATAAAGAGAGAGAAAGGACAGATCCCTGTGGTACTCCTGCAGTAAGCCTATGTTTGTTGGATGAGAACCCATCTACAACAACTCTTATAGTGCGATCTCTAAGAAAGCTAGATATAAAACGAGCGAAAGTATCACCGACACCAAAAGCCATCAGCTTTGATAAGAGTGCACCGTGCCAGACTCTATCAAAGGCCTTGGAGTTATCCATAGTCATAACCTTACTCTCACCAAACTGGTGGATAGACCGACTCCAGCGCTACGACAAGAAAGCCATCAGGTCTCCCGTTGAGCGATCTCTACGGAAGCCATACTGTCGATCACTAAGCAGGTTGTTGGACTCTAGATACCTCACAAGATGGTGGTTAACCATGCTCTCCATTACATTAGAGAGCGCAAACGACTAAAGCTTTTACTTCCCTGGGAGAAGAAAGAACCTTTGTGCGTAGACGTTGTTTGTATAGATTTTTTTCACGCCTAAGCACTCTGACACACGAAGTTCTTGCCGGTTTTCGCAGCAGTTCAGTATTGGCGTTTTTGTTTAGGCGCCATTTTCTGAACGCCTCCCTTTTTAGATCTGACAACAGCCCTGTATGTCTGGTTAAACCAACTGTTTTTGGCTGGTTTAGCCGACATAACTTTATTTGGAATAAATGTATTTTATTTTTTATTTATTTTGGATCATTTCATTTTCTTCGATAATGCGGCTGAAAACACGATTTCATTTAGCGGTATAGCGGACTGACAACGCATTTATACTCATGGAGTATTTGTGGATTAGACTCACTCCATAAACGGCAATTTTGGTTGTTAACATTGCCGTTTAGATCAAAATTGGCCTCATTTGACATCTAAACAAGCAAATTTTCAAGTTGTTGTCTTCTTTGGCCATTTCAATTATTTTTTGGCAAAAATTCCATTCGAATAGGCAAATCCAAAGTGTTTGACTTGCTTGTAATTTGGACTCTGTACGGAAACAAGTTTAAGTCGTCATGAATATCCTTTGTATTGGCCGTCTGCTAACTATATCTCGAGCCGATAAGTTTTAAGTTGAAACGCTTGGATTGACGATGCGACAGCCGCGATGGTGTTTTGAGCCCGAACATAGGGATTTTTATGGAACGGAATTTGTGCCATGCTTCTGGATGGTGTTTTGAGCCCGAACATAGGGATTTTTGTGGAACGGAATTTGTGCCATGCTTCTGGATTCGGTAATGTATACCAGCCTCATAATGGTCCATCTACTCGGGGTAGTTCCGACAAACTCCTACCTAAATTCCATTTTGACGGATATGTAGGACAACAAAGCAAGGTACCGCTGCACTATCCAAATCCTCATTTCGGTATCCCAAGCCTAAATTTTAATAAATCTAAATAGTAACCATCCAAATAAAATACAGAATAAGCCGATTGGTCACACAGAAAAAAGATTATTACGTTTTTTTTTGTAGCACTATACGTGCAGCAACCTGTATTTGGATTTCAAAGTCTAGCCCAGGGGCTTTTAATAAGGTAGTGTCCACAGATTTCACAAATATCAGTATTTCGAGATGTAACAAACGGAATGACAAACTTTATAGGCATTCCCTCCTGAGATCGAAACTAAAACTGGCTGCTTGGCACGAATGCCTCGATCGCCTAATCTGACGGTTCAAGGCATGAACCTAAAGCATGAATGGTATGACTCGAAAATCGTTCAGATTTACCAGCCAAATTTTAGTACTTGTTACAAAATACCACTTATACATGGTGGAGCGCGGGATTTGCTTTTTTGCACTGCGGAGAGTGGATAGTGTGCTTGGCTTATAATGGCTGACGGGAGATTTGTATTCGTCTGCCTTTTTAGAGGCCATCATGCATCTATCATTGCAGTGCAGCGTGCTTTCCGTTTACGATTCGCTGTTTCCCCAAGCGGACGTGTTCCTGGGCGGCAATCAATTGTAAATTGGGAAACTTCATAGAGAGCAACAGGGAAAGTGTCATGTGTACGAAGGGGACCTGAAAAAAGGATTACAACACCACACAAACATCGAGAAAGTTAGAGCAGTAGTACTGTAATCTCCAAAACGCTCTGCTCGGAAGCAATCACTTGCTCTTGGGATTTCCTGGGTTTTTTCAGCCGGCTCTTGAGGCAATGCCAGTAGAGGATACATGGTTCCAACAGTATGGTGCCACTGGACACACAGCGAAAGTTACCATGAATTGTGTGAGGCAAATGTTTCCTGGACGGCTTATCTCTTTGAGGGGTGATGTAAACTAGCCGGCCCGCTCCCCATACTTTGTCCCATGCGATATTTCCTTTGGGGTTACCTGAAGTCGAAGGTGTATATCAACCGTCCCAACACCTTGAAAGACCTAATTAACAATATTGAGGCTGAAATTGGCAGAATACCAGTCTACATGTTTGTTAGAATTCATGACAACTTAGGAAAACAAATGCAGCAGTGTGTGAATAGCGAAGGTCGACTTTTGCCATGTACACTATTTAAAACCACGTTGTTTAAAAGTTCCCCTACTGTTCAATATAATTACAATATAAAATACATTTTCTAAGGTTCATAATTTTTTTATTTCATTCCCAAATAAGCAAATAACCGCGCTCCATCCTGTAATAATGGTTGACACTTAAGGGGTATTAGGAAACAATCCATAACCAAATAAAAAAAAAACAACTTTGTTGTATATTCGTAAAAAATCATGATTTTATTGATATATATTTACTAAATTGACCTTTCTAATACGGGCTCAGGTTTAACTAGATTCGATTAACCACGTCTAGGTATAGATTTACATTTCCGTTGTACTTGGCCCGCCTTCATGCCAGCACATTGACGGGGGTCTGTCCATTCGACACGATTTAAGTGACCTCGTTCGCAATTCAAGCGTTGCTGCTGACAGTTTGTTAATAATTTGCAATTATTTCTCTTGCTTCGATAACAGCTCGTCTGAGGACTTGTGTCCACACAACGCAAGTTCCGGCACTCTGGACGGGCAGCACGCGGTTTACGGATGGGCCGAGCACAGCTACCGGAACTATTTGGCGATTTAAGACGACGACATCTATTCATACTTACTTGCAAGAGAACTGAAATTGATTAGATTAAATAGGTTAACATTTGTTGGTCCTTTAGATTGCCAAAGACTAACGTGGTCGTTTATTCAGGCGACGGTGACAGTTGTCCCTGTTCAATTGACATTGAGACATGCGGTGGCAACTAATGCCTCGATTGTCGGCTGCACATACTTCCCTAAGATGGGCATCGGTTCGGCATATTTGCCGACATTGTTTGGCTTGTTGGCCGTAGACAGTTACGGCTAGGACTTGAAGGTGAGAATGGAACTGGTGAGTACTTTAGCAAAAGCAAAAGGATTTTCGGGAAACTTACCAAAAATTAAAAAAATCTTAATCATTTTATGTTTCACTAGATAAAGCTGGTTGGCGGCTGCTGACTTTGGAAAATTACGTTCGGTCTTTTATACCAGAAGCTTAAGTAAAATGTAAGCTTATCTTACTGACTTGTTCAAATACGAAAGACCACACTATTTTTATAATTCTAGAGAATTATAACTCAATAGCCTATGCTTACAACACGTACTTACAATAAAGAAGTAATAAAAGCTGTTCTTGTTTAAAGAAGCCAGACGGGAAATTTATTAAATTGATTTTACTTTACAAAGTGAAACACCTTTTCATAGGAAATTCCAGAACCTACATTACAAAATTTATTGAAATCTGAAATTCATTCATTCAACTCTCAAGCCAGACCTTTATTCACAAAGTTGTATTGTTTGGATTCTGGTTTGGATTATGTTTAAAGGAGGTCACTGTGTTAACCCTGCTATCTTCCTATTGTTTTCTTATTTATTTATTAAATAAATTTCTCATTGAATACTTTTGTATATAAGCCGTGCAAAAATTACAGAAGTTATCAAGAGTTCGTTGTACGGCATCATTACCATATCATTGAAAAACTAAAAAAAATGATTAAGGCTCTTTTCATATTTGGTAAGTAATGGAAAATGTCCTTATCGTCCTACAAATAATATCACATTTTTTTTTAAACAGCTCTGGTTGTGGTCGTCAGTGTCCACGCCACTCGACCATGTCGCCCCGTCTGTAAACGCAATGTGCCCAGTCAAGCCATTTGCGCAGCCGACAATCACCAGAAAATGTGCTTCCGCATGAGTCAATGCCAATTGGACGAAGAGAATTGCCGTCGCCGAGCATCCAACCGCGCAAGTAAGTTGGGAAAAAATTCCCAAATTGCATCGATTTATTATTAACTTTTATTGCTTTCACCTTAGCCATTTCCAATGTCGCTGGCATACGTTGTCGCAACATCAAGCATCCCAATGGCAGTGGCCGTTGTGCCCCAGCTGGTCGACTACCCCGTGCTGCCAAGATCGATTGCAACCGTTTGAAGTGTCACAATCGCAGCAAGGCACTTAAATGTTACCGTTGTGGACACAATCTTTGCCAACGTTTGACTGCCTGCCAGTTGCAACGCATTAATTGCCAACGTGGCCAATCGAAACGTTTGTCCTTGACTGATTCACGCCACTGTGCTGGCATGAAAGCTGGTCAGGCCTTGCAAAAATGCAGCTCGAAGCCGAAGCGTGGTTAGTCTAAAAGCAGTCCTTATCATGATGAATTATTATTATCCTTTCTGATGTATTCAGAATTATACAGTAGTTTGATCGTTAACTAAAAATGTCAAGAATTATTTCAAAATTTTCCATAAAATGTGTGCACATATAAAAAAATAACTCAGCGTTTGACTATATAATACTGGACAGGAAGAGCAAAAATCGTTGGGTTAACAATAATTGAAGAGCATCGTACTATTGTTGGGACAATCAGAATAAAAAAATCTTATCGCTATAATAGTAGGGCTCTATTAACTCTAATAATATCACAATCAATTATTTATTTTCAATTTATTATTTTTTTATTTATTAAGTATATTCCAATGACCAGATTATAACCATATTATTCCAATGGCCATATTATGATAACCATAATATTATCACAACCATATTATTCGAATGAACATACTCGTACTACTCGTATGATCACATACAATCGTAGTATGTTTCCCGCAATCATAGTATGATTCAAACAACCACAATATGATATCCATAACCATAGTATGATTTCCGCAACCATATTATGATCACATACAACCATTTCCGGATTTAAACAACCACATTATTTAAACAATGACACCCATAACTATAGTATGATTTCCGCAACCATCACAATCATAGCATAATTCCTATAATCGTACAATGTTTCCGATAACCTTGGTGTAATGTCCACAACCATATTATGATCCCAAAGCTTACAACACGTACTTACAATAAAGAAGTAATAAAAGCTGTTCTTGTTAAAAAAAAAAGCCAGACGTGAAATTAATCAAATTGATTTTACTTTACAAAGTAAAACACCTTTTCATAGGAAATTCCAGAACCTACATTACACAATTTATTGAAATCTGAAATTCATTCATTCAACTCTAAAGCCAGACCTTTATTCACAAAGTTGTATTGTCTGGATCTGGCATGCTTTATTTTAAAAGAAGGTCACTGTGTTAACCCTGCTATATTCCTATTGTTTTCTGATTCATTTATTAAATAAATTTCTCATTGAATACTTTTGTATTCAATGAGAATGTATTCGTTGTACGCCATCATTACCATATCATTGAAAAACTGATCCCTTAAATTGGAACAGATTCGAACAGAATAGCACAAACAATTGTAGCCTTAAAGGTGTCAATTGTTGCTCGTTAATCATAGAGCATAAGCCAGTGACTTGTTGCCTCACAGGACATAATCGAGAGGTGTTAATTCGCATGACCTAGAAGAATAATTGACCGGTCCATTTCTCGAAATCAAGAAATCGATAGTCGCGGTCGTGTATGTCACGTAGCACCATGCTTTTAAACCATACTCGCAATAATGTCATCCATAATTTCAAGCAACCAATCAGTGATACGGTAACTGATTACGGTCCATTAACCGTAATGCGAACTCCGGCTACACTTTTAACGAGATACGAGTAGTGCCCAATGATGCTGCCTGTTTCTCGTGGCTGCTTATTCTGCACCAGCTGCATCTTGTACAGGTGTAAGCCTAGATTTTCGATTAAAGTGTTTAAACCCGAAACCAAAACCGCATTCCAATTTTTATCTCCGAACCCGACGTTCGGTTTCTCGAAAATAGCTGAAACCCGATTGTCGGTTTACCCGGATTTTGGTGAAGGTTTTAAGATTGTTGTTTGTATATGGAATACGCAACTAGCAAAAATGTCTTAGCTAGGCCCGCCTTAAGGGATACCGCTCAACTCTGAATCACCAGTAGATTCTATTTAACGATATCTGTTTGTCCTTCCCTTAATCCTACCTTTGTCTATCTAAAGTGTGTTTTCAAACAACAGGTCGCAATTGTCCGAAGTTTGAAAATTAAGTTTTTTGGACAGAGGCTAGTGGTATGTTCAAGCGATTTTATGTTTTTGGCTCTAGAAACCACAAATATAAAACATCCAATATCGATGAAATTTGGCAAAATTTATTAAGATCGATCAGTAATCACATCAGCGGTCCACGTGTTTATAAAGCACCAGTGCAAAAATCTCTCCGGATACACACAGAGAACATCCGGTTATATGCAGATGCAAAGGAGGAATTCTTCGGCCAAGGCACTAGGTGCCACTACTACAGCAACAACAACAACAGATTCCTCGCCACAAGCGAAATTTTGTGCCAACCGATTGATTGGCCTCGAGTATCCCATCAGAGCAACCGAGTCTAAGTTGGTACTCTGTAATTTTCAGATATTGAACCGAACCTTCAAAAGAGATTTTTTGTAATAAACCAAAATAATTTAAATTTTAGTCAGAGGCAAAAACTGTTTGCTTATACGATTGAAGTACTCATTGACGACGAAGAAAAAGAAAAAAAGAAAGAAGAAAAAAGAAAATTTGGTTAATCGATTGGCTTAAAATCACTAATAATCGAATTCGTATATTTAAAAAAAAAACCATTTAATAATTGGTTATAGCAACAAAATGTTTACAAAAGCATTGGTTGTGGCAACTAAGTTCCTTTTTTGTGTTTCATTGGTATGACCGATCACTAAGTTGTGAGTACAGTACGATGATCATATTTATCATCTTGTGGTATTTTGAACTGAATACCCATTACAATTATAAACATTTGGTGATTTCAACCGAAATTCCTCTTTTGCAACCGAATCATTGTGGTACCAACCGATTTTCTACGAATTTGTTCTCTGTGTGTAAAATATATTATATAATATAAAAAATATAGCTCCATATATATCCTATTTAATTAGTACATCCATATTAATTCCGATTTCAGTACAATTTGGTATGGTATCTATCGATTAACAAACAAGCAGACTTGGACCGATTTGATTCATACAAGCTTTTTTTAATAAAGCCAAAAACAATCTGTCTGGAGCCCAAAAATGATATCCCATAGTTATGGCGAGTTATGGCTTCAAAAAAACTAAAAATTATCTAACGAAGGAAAAAAATAAATAAGTTTTACAGTTTGGCTAAAGTAGAGTGACGGAATCAATGTTCGAAAATCAGACCCATAATAGACATACTCAAGTATGACCTTATTTTCCAAAATCTAGTTAAATTAGGATCCTATTCTAAGGCACAATTACTTAACGTCTGATTCAAAGAATATTTTCTATTCTTAGGTAAAAGGCTTAATACGAAATGTAGGTTAATGCTGGTTTTTTCCTTTAAAAAACCGTCAGTCTGTTTTATCCAAACATGCGCTTGAATAAAACACGAAATGCCGGTTTTCTGAAACTCCGGTTTTTTTGTACACTCTAATTTCGGATAATCTTTTACAATATCGTTTAAAGTAATATTCTCCATAATCGCTTCAGCACTCACATTCCCTTAATTTGTATCATTTAGAGAATATGTGTTGTAAAACTTATTCACAGCTCGACGAATGGCTTGCTCAGATGTACAACTATGTTCACCGTTAAAATCACGAAGTCGTCTATAAGTGGTGCGAATCAATGATTAATTTTCAAAGTGGATTTGGATATTTTGGTAGAGATATTCAAGCAAAAATCTATTCATGATGATTTTCCAAGGTGTGATAATGTCTTTCGTAACTTTAACGAGAATTGTAGGCTGTTGAGATTTCCATCAAACTAATTAAACACAATAAAACTCCCACGCACTGCATACATACTTAAATACAGATACACAAAAAGTACTGCATGTATCGGTAGAGATATTCAGTAAAAATCTATTCATGATGATTTGCAAAGGTGTAAAATGCCTTTTTAACGTTAACGAGAATTGTAGGCTGTTGAGATTTCCATCGAACTAATTAAACACAATAAAACTCCTACGCACTGCATAAATACTTAAATACAGATACACAAAATGTACTCCATGGTAGTTATCATAAATCAAGTGATGTGAGCTTTATCTTATACATTTTTTAGTTGTTGTTTCCATTCCTTAAATTTAAGGCAAAATTTGATACTAAATTTACAATATATAAGGGGTGGTCCAACCATAATGCAGGATGGTAATTGTAAGTCGCACCTTTACGTCAAGTTTTTTGCCCAACTTAATTGGACATTTCTTGGTTCAGTCTTTGACAAATTCAACCATAAAAAAACATAATTGAGCAGCGTGTTAAGATTGTTGAAGCTTCCAAAGAGGGCATTCAAATCAAAATGCATTTCTTGCCTTTCCAAAGAAAATCATCTTCAGCGGTGAGGCACAGCTTTACCTCAGCAGATTCGTTAACAAGCATTATTTCTATATTTGGGCACATGAGAAACCATGAGTATTTGTTCTTAAGGCGGTGCGGTGCGTCCACAAAGATTAATTGTTTTGTGCGGTTAATGGGCTGGCGGCGTCATCGGACCGTACTTCTTCAAAAATGATATCGGCCAAGCCAAGCATCGTTAATGATGTTCACTATCGCGGGATGACAACGGACTTCTTGGTTCAACAAATTGAGGATATGGACCAGGACGATATGTGGTTCCAACAGGATGATACCACTTGCCACACAGCCAACGAAACAAGGGCTCTTTTGTGCGAGAAATTCAAAGGCAGTGTTATCACACGTAGTGGCGATTTGAAATGGACGCCACGATCAGGTAATTTGACACCGCTGGACTTCTTTCTTTAGGGATATTTAAAGAAAAAATATACGTAATTATGCCAAAAATAATTCAATAAAGGAGGAGATAATTCTGCACAATAACGACACTGAACCTCAATTATATCTCAAAGTCATTGAAATCATGAACCATCGGTATGCCACCGAATCCGTGGCTAGAATTTGGCCCATATTTTGTTATGCACATAATTGTCATAGACCTATCATAATAGACTAAAAACTTTTTGTTATATTTACGTTAAATATCGTGCGTTTTAGTTGGACCACCCTTTATAATTGACTAGCAATAATTTTCACATACCAATTTCTTGATGCAATATTAAGGTCGTCTTTTTCTAGGTGTACAAATACTTCAGAACAGGTTGTTAGAAATGTTTGATATGTTTTCAAAAAAGAGTCTCCCCTAATTGTATTTATGGGTCGAAAGCCTTATTTTGAAAGTGAATATCCTGGTTTAGTGGTTTTGGAGGCAAAAGTTAAAAAATATGATTCCTTACCTTCACCAAGTTCATACCTATACTATGTATATAATAAACTAGTAATTTTCAACGTGGCACTGAAGTTTAGGCAGATTTTAAGTATTTCTTTAAATCAAGTACGGAAGGCTAAGAGTTCTGTAGTTGCATTCAAAGCCGTCATTCGACTGTTCTTGAAATTTAATGATTAATCCTTGAGTTCAATTAAAACAGATGCAATGAATTTTAAAACAACTTGCCTATGATACAAGTTTTTATTTCGAAAAACTCAAAACAAGTGTTTTCAAATGACCTTAGGTTAAATTGTATAAAACTATGGGAATTTTGAATAATTTTGCCAGTTCATAAATCCAGTTTAAGAGAAAACAATGTTTAAAAATCTATTTTTTACATGTAAGTATGAAATATTCTACTACATTAAAAGTTTTCTCACGTTATTTTTTTCATACAAAGACTATATCCTAATCTGGATGTGTACATCTGCTTATGGACAATGTCCTTCGATATGTAGACCAACCAAACCAGGTCCAATGGTGTGCGTTATTAATGACCGACAAGATCTTTGTGCTCGAATGCCACAGTGTGAAGTAGACGAAATGAATTGCCGCCTAAGGGCAATAAATCGTCGATGTAAGTTTTTAAGGCTGGGTAAAATTTAATCTATAAAGTTTAATATTCTTTCTTGTTTTTTTTATTGATTAGCCTTAACTCTCACTGATATCAGCAACTGCCGCAATAATAAGTTCATCTTATTTGCTGAGCCGTGTGCGAATAAACCCACACGCGTTCAACGTGCCACCCGTACCAATTGTAAGCATATGCGATGCCTCGATCCAAGACCAACGTTGGGCTGCTATAGCAGCAGAGATAGACGATGTCGACTTTTGACCTACTGTCAAGTGCAACGATTGAATTGTGAAAGTACTTCCGGTAATCAATTAACAAGAGATGATCCGCGGCTTTGTTCTGGTATGACAGCTGGGCAGGCATTACGTGAATGTTATCGGCCAACGAATAGACATTAATTTTGAAATCAACAACTCGAATAAAAATAATGGGAATCGTTTGTATTTTTTCCATCCAAATGATTTAACATCTTAAATAGGCATTGTTGTCCGATAACCCTTACTTCACTATTAGTGGTGTTTTGGGTAAGACGTCGTAAACTAAGACTGGATATCAAAAACGTAATAGTTAAGTCATATGTTAACAATTTTGTTTCTGTCAAATAATTTTAAGTAAGTAAGTACTGGGATTAAACAGGCTCAAGACCTCTTGCTTCTATATTTAAATAGAACGCAAGTTTTTAACAAAATGGCAAAGTGACATTGATATTCGTGGCTGCACACTACTTTTATCATGATTTCGGGTCCGTGACAACCCTCTTCAGAAAGCCTTGCTGCAATTGTTGAAAGTAAAACCGAACTCTATAAGGCCAGGCTCTCCACAAACGAATGAGAGCTACATGTTCGTCTACCGAGGCATAAAACTGTTTGAGGAGACTGGAGATTTAATAGACCGCCACCGGTCGGGCCGCCCACGCTCTGTTCGAACACCGCATGTCATCAAAGCCGTTAAATCAAGAATCCACAGAAATTCGCTCCGAAAACAGAAAATCATGGCCGGTGAGACGAATATTACGCAAAAGTCCATGAGTCGAATCATCAAAAAAGACTTCGGACTTAGGGCTTTCAAACGACGTACCGGACATTTATTGACCGCAGCTTTAAAAACAAAATAGGATTGAAAAATGTAAACGTTTTTTGGTGGAGCACGCAAATAAATTGCATAGAAAAATTTGGTTTACCGATGAAAAAATTTTTACCGTTCAGGAAAAATTTAACAAGCAAAATAATAGAGTGTACGGGCGGTCATCTAAGGAAGCATCTGAACTGATCCCAAAGGTGGAAAAGGGCCATCACCCAGCTTCAGTCATGGTTTGGTGCATTTTGCAGAAATGGAGTCAAAACATCGGCAAAAGTTTACCAAGAAACCGTTTTGGAAGCTGTTGTAAATGAAGCCTCTTAACAGTTCCCTGTTCCAAAACCAGCCATGGACTTTCCAGCAGGATTCTGCGCTAAAACGTCCCAGGGCTGGCTTTGAAACAATTCGCCAGCCTTCATTTCCTCTGAAGATTGGACCTCAGGCAGTCCAGATTTGAACCCATTGGATTACAAATTGTGGACGGCTTTAGAGGACAAGGTTTGTCACAGAAGATGCCCCAACATTGGATCTCTTAAGACTGCTTTGGTTCGAGCTGTGGCCAATTATCCAATGGCCAAGGTTCGTGCAGCTATTGACGATTGGCCAGTGCGACTTAAGGCATGTGTAAAGGCAAAAGACGGACCTTTCGAATAAGTAGATTCTTTTTGGATACAATATACATCAATAAATATATTAAAAAATATTTGGTCCAAAAACATTCAGTACTTTTTATTTTACAGCATAAGACATGTGTAACAGTATTTATGTCTCTACTAAGTATAATAATATGTTCTCCGCAATATAAGTATGTTCATCGCAATCATTGTATTGTTTTCTGAATTTTATTTTGACAATAGTATGATTGCCGCAATATTAATATTTTTGAAATGAAACAATGCATGTGGTATTATTGCCAAACTTAAATATGAAAATATGATTGCAGCAACAATTCAAATAAGGTTGGTGCGACAAAAGTATTGTTTTTTGGTTTTTATGTTATCAATAATATGATTTAAGCAATCATACTATATGATTGAATATGCTTTTTAGAATAATGTTATTTTTATTTAATTTAAAATAAAATCGATTAAGTTTCTTTAAACAGATTTTTTCTAAAGTTAAATAAATAACTCCTATTATTTAAAATATAATCTATTTTTGAAAGGGTGACAACATAAAGTTCTCGAACCAGAATAAAAAACTGCTGAAGTCATAATAATGATAAAAAAACCCTAATGAATAACAAAAAAAGAAAAAAAAACTATTAATAAGGATTGGAACGCCCTAATGTGCAACGCATGTATGAGTATATGACGCACAACAAACATTCACACTTTGGTTGTGCTTTTTGCATTTGTGGTTTTCAACGAAGACCCATGCGAAACGGAATTGGTGGAAATGATATTGCGCGTTAAAGACGCACAGTTCGAAGACTATACGCAAAGGGTAATTCTCATTAATAAAAATGAATCTCCCGTATAAGTCATTTGATTTGTGACCGAAGTAATCGTTGCCAAAGACTGCTGAAGAAAAACTTTGGCGGGAGAAACAGCTGTACAGTCTGCTTGGCAATCGTAGCAAATACATTTCACCAATTTCTTCTTTTTACGTTGATTCTGAAAGGAACAACATAAAGGTCTCGAACCAGGATAAAAAACTGCTCAAGTCAAATAATAATAAAGAACGAATAAATAACAATAAAAAGAAGAAAAAACTATTTTTTAATAATTTTAAAAAATCCAATCTACTGTTAACAACTTAACCAATTAACAACTTAACCCAATTCTAATAAAAAAATTTGGGAATCATTGTATAATTGTGTGTGATCATACTATGGTTATAGGTGGCATAGCATGGTTGCGTTTGAATGGTTGCAAGGATCATACTATGGTTGTATGCGAAACATACTATGGTTGTGAGGACCATACAATGGTTTTGGAGATCATAGTATGGTAGAGTGTGAATTATACTATGATCATATTATTGTTATGCGTGAATGTTAATAATATAATTTCTTGTGAGGATAATCATATTGTTGAACCACAACCGTATACTCAACAATAGTATAATGATTTTCCTATATTTTTATCCAAACCATACTTTTTTTCTACGTGTTTATGCCTCTATCTAGGGTAAGTAAAGGGTGCTCCAACTAAAAATCACGGTGTTAATTTTAAATAAAACAAAATGTTTTCATTATCTTAAAATTTAAATTATCCCAAAATTTTTAATTATGCTAGAAGGATGACAATCGGCCAAATGCTTACAACGGTTTCGGTCGCATACCTCTATCCGATGATCCATATTTTCAATGACTTTAAGACATAATGGAGGTTCAATGTTCAATGTTGTTAATGTGCCAAATTATCTCACCCTTTAGCTCTTAAATTGTTCTAAGCTTATTGACGTACACATTTTCTATTAAATATCCCCAAAGAAAAAGAATTTCAACCGGCGACCAATAAACATCGTCACAGCGTGAGTTAACACGGTCATCTCATTTCTCGCCATTGTTTCGTTGGCTGTGTGGCAAGTGGCACCATCCTGTTGGAACCACATATCATCCATTCTACATCTTCAATTTCTCTCCACAAGAAGTCGATTATTTTCTCGCAATACCGAACACCATTCACGGTAACTGCATGGCCGACCACATTTTCAAAGAAGTACGGCACGATGGCAGACCGATCTTGACGAGCAGGTACAGGTGCTTTTACATTTCCTACAGACCCGGTTTGCTGAAATGTACGCACAATTCTCCCGATTATGGACTTTTTTTCGAATTTGCTTATCAAAAAAGTCACGAAATGCATTTTGATTTAAACGCCCAATTTTTTAAAGGCGAGACAATCTTAGCTCGCTGCTCAATTGTGTACCTCTCAATGGTTGAATTTGTCAAACACTGAAACTAAGAAAAGCCAAGTTAAGTTGGGAAAAAAATCTTGGCGTTAAAGTTTGACTTACAATTAACTTCATGCATTATCTTAACTTTATTTTTTTTAAAAAAAAATTAATCAGAGAGCTGTGAACGATTCATTTCATATACTCCCTGTCTGGGACCATCTGTTTAACGCCGGCTCCGAACGGCTAATGCTTTTTATAGAGAAGTTTTCCAACAAGTGAACTTTTGGTGTGCGTATTATGTGAATTAACACCGCTGGACTATTTTATGTGAGGCTATGTGATTGTCTACGCAGATAAGCCCGACACGATTGACGCCTTGGAAGAGAATATTCGGCGCGTAATTGCTGACATACGTCCCTAAATGCTACAAAAAGTGATCGAAATTGGGCCTCTCGGCTGGAATTTATTCGAGCCAGCCGCGGCCACCACTTGCTCGAAATCATTTTTAAAACATAATGGCAAACCCTTATCTTTATAATAAATCTAAATTCTTGGCCATAGCATTAAACTGTATTCGTTTTTTTTTTGAAAACTATACGTCTTAAAAAAACACTTTAAATAAGGTTTTTTTGTTAATTTGGCCGAGTATGAGGTCAAACTATTTTCACCGTGAATGGTGCGAAAGAATTGGTCTGCCAGATCCTTAGGGTATGTTTACTTGTTTTAAATTTTTTCTGCTCATATAGACCCTGAGCGTTCAGCATACTTCTATGGCCACAACGAAAATCGTAAGTACGTTCTGTCATTTGAGGGCGAATTGTTTTGTTTACAGTATGTTGAAAAAATCATCTCAGTCAAAAATGGAATTATCCCGTGAACATTTTCGTGCGATGCTTTTTTACGATATTCGACGAAGGTTATTTAGAAAAAAATGTTAACATCAAATTGTTTCGTCTTTTGGCGATGAAGCGCCAAGTACCAAGAGTTCAGTCTCAGACGCCGTCCGTTCCAGGATGAATTTCGTGAAGGACGTCCAACTTCGGTCACTTTGCCAGAAACCGTCGACGCTGTACGTGAACTGATTAAGCAAGACCGACATGTGATATACCGTGAGATTGAGGCATGCATGGGCATTATTATGACAAGCATCAATAAGATATTGCATGTTCATTTGGTCGTGAAAAAATTTCTTCTCGATGGATCCCACATAATTTGACAAAGGCTCAAAAAAGGGTCGTATGGATTAGTGCAAAGAGATGTTAAAAAAGTAAAACTCGGGTAGCTCAAGGGCAGTGAATAACATTGTCATAGGTGACTAGCCATGGATCTATGCATATGAACCCGAAACAAACAGCAATCGACCGTATGGGTCTTTCAAGACGAGCCAAATTCAACAAAAGCGGTTCGTGGACAAAGTACATCGAAGCGTTTTTTTTTCAGTATAACCGGCCATGTTGCTACAGTGCCTTTAGTGGAACGTAGGACGGTCAACTCTGAGTAGCATACAACCATCTGTTTGTCAACAGTGTTCGAAGAAATGAAGAAAGATAATAAGAGAAGACGGTTCATTTTGCATCACGACGTGCTCTCACACATCAGCTGAAACGATGAGCTATTTGACAACTGAAGCTGTCGGATTGACGGGCCATCCACCGTACAGCCCTGATTTTGCACCCAATGACTTCTTCTTATTTCCTAGCATCAAGAAAAAAATGCGTGGTCAACGTTTTTTATCGCCCGCAGCAGCTGTTGAAGCGTTCACAAATCATGTTTTGGAGGTGTGTCAATCGGAGCGGAAAATTTGCTTCCAAAACTTGTTTGTGCGCATGCAAAAGTGTATCGATCTTAAAGGACAATATTTTGAGAAACATTAAAACCATTTCCAATGATAAATTATTGTGTTTTTATTGCCGGACCCGAAATATAAACCGAAATCAAAGACGATAAATAATAGAAGATGGGCGATTTGAGATTTATCGAGAAATTGGCAAACACGGCAATACTCAGACTGGGGAGAAAAACTCTGAAAAGCTTTAGGTTTTCGTTGTCAAATTTGCTATTGGTGAGTGCACAAAGAATTATAAAACAAGAGAAAATGTCAAAAATGTGTAGAAATGTGCAATGAAAACAAAATGCTTTATATCTTGATGGGGCGGCTCATATACGATATTGCAAAAAAAGAAGCACATCGCCCATCTTGTACAATTTATCGTCTTTGACCGAAATATCAACATTTTTCTTTTGATCGATAAGTATAAAACTTAAAAACTCTTCGTATAATCGTACAGGTGATTACTATCATTTTTGTTTATAAAGGGTGTTTTTTATTGAGGTATAGAACTTCGAATTGAAATAAAACACAAGAAAATCGTTTTAATGTCCATCAATTTGGCTTTATTGGAAGGATAATTTTATGCCATTAATGTTTAAATATGATTTCGGGCATTTGGCCGCCGCGGCTGGCTCGAATAAAGACAATTCTACAGGTCCAATTTTCAACCACTTTTTCGAGCATATGGGGCCGTATGTTGGCAATAACGCCACGAATGTTGGCTTCCAAGTCCCCTAACGTGTTTCTGGTTTGTTGGCGTAGACGAGCGACTTCACATATCCCCAAAGAAAATAATCCAATGGTCCATGTTAACCGATCCATGGTGAACCGAATTAATTGCTCTGATGGACGATTATGTCGACCATAAAATGGACGGAGCTTGCGGTAAACTTCGCGAACTGAACCATTATTTTCGAAATAAATTTGCACGATTTGCAAGCGTTGTTCTTTTGTCAACCTGTTCATGATGAAATGGCAAACCAAACTAAATATTAATCACTTGACAGCTGACAAAATGGCCGCCAGTTAAAAAAGTGATGCCAACTTAAAGTTCTATACCCCAATAAAAAAAACACCCTATAGTTCGGAAGATTTTCTTTGAGTTGGAGTTTTAATTAAAATTGTCAAAAATTAATTTTTTGGTCTTTACTAATAATCTTGCTGTTCTATAACGGATTGACCGATTTGTACGGAATTTTATTGATATTAAAGCCAACACTACGATCTATATTAGTATAGGTATATAATCTAATATTACTTCATAAAATTTTGTTTTAAAAAATATTCAAATTCTTAAATATATTTTTTTCAAAAAATTTCGTAGTCGCCGATTTTTTTTTTAATTTTTATCAAATTGGCGAATTTTGGCAATTTTAATTTTTTCAACCTCCAATCCATTTAGTATTATAAACTTCTCCAGCAAAAAAAAATTTAGTTACGTGTTAAATATTATGTATTTTAAATTCGAATATAAAGCATAAAACTTGTTGTCCTGACTTAAGAAAACATTGAACAAAATTTACTTACTAATAGCCTCAGCATTCACTTTTAGAATAAACTGGGAACTTCTCTTAACTCAGTGAGATAAGGACGAAATAATTCTTATGGTCACTGTCATTAGATCTATGAAACTTCAAACAATTTTAAATACAAGTTAATTCTTTACTTTTTTTATTAAATGAATATATCCCAAAAATAGATAACATTGCAAAATCGTATTTATTTCCCATTTGTAACAGTTCTGCATTTCCTTAATGCCTGGCCAACTCGCATGCCACCACAACGACGCCTATCATCCCATTCCAAGCGATTCGCTGCACCACGCTCACAATTGACGCGTTTCAGTTGACACTGAGTTAACAATTGACATTGATTATCTCGGCTACGATAGCAGTTCAATTGTTTGCTAGGATTACGACATTTCAAATTTCGGCAATTTGGTCGTATGGAACGAGGTTTGCGTCCAATTTCACGGGCACAAAAGCCAATGTTCATTCTTAGGAAGCGGCATTCTGTCATATCGACAACAGCTAGGGCTAAGAACCAAAAGAAATTTAACCAATTTAAATCTAGAAGAAACTTGGAGCCTTACGTGCTTGGTTGTTCTCGCGCAATCTGCAGTTTGCCGTTTCCAATTCACATTGCGTAAGGCGTAAGCAAAGTACACCACTGTCATTTCGTATGCATCTGGCTGGACTAGAAACATTGGGTCCGCATCGAAAACGACATCTGGCATCAGTCGGTGCAAAGGTGAGTGCAGCCAAAATTAGAGCTGGCAGATTTGTAATGTCGTTTACTAGTTTGAAATCAGGTTCTTATGCTAACAGGAATTACTTACGCACTAAGATAAATATTCGCATCATTTATTAGTTGCTTAGGTGTGGCACTGTCGATACTTTTAATAATTCCAAGCGTTTTATACATATTTGTATATTTGATAATTTTCATGTTTAAAAATTAAACAATTGCGAACTACAGGGTTTTAGGTCAAGTCGAAATAGTCCACCTATGCATGCGCGATTGCAAGTCTTTAGTAAAATATTTTAAGTAACAATGAAATGAATTTTTTATTGTTTTGCAGCAATATTTTTTTATTTTGGTGATTGAGGCCAATCAGGTGTTGCATTACTATCAGAATAATAAAATATATTTCTTTATTTGTAAACACTTTACCATTGTAGGGAGAGTTTGCTGAGTTCGTGATTTCGTTTGTAACGCCTTGATCAATAGATCGGAGCCCTACGAAGTATCTAAAGGGTGTTTAAATTTTAAGGGCCAATGTTGATTTTAAATAAAACACAAATTATTTAGGAAATTATTGTCATTTCTTTTTATTATGATAATATTGGTTTGGTTCAATTATGTATGGAGCAAAATATCGGCCAAATAGCCGTCGCGATCTCCGCGGCACACCCCCATCCGATTTCAAATTTTCCGGTCCAAATTGTCGATGACGCTGAGGCATAATTGAGGTTCTAAGCCCTTAATGTGCCGAATTCTCTCATCCTTTAGCTCTTGAATTGTTGCTGGCTTATCAACGTACACCTTTTCTTTCAAATAACCCCATAGAAAGAATTCCAACGGTGTCAAATCACATGATCTTGGCGGCCAATTAACATCGTCACGACGTGAGATAACGCGGCCATTAAATTTGTCGCGCAAAAGATCCATTGTTTCATTAGCTGTGTGGCAAGTGGCACCGTCCTGTTGAAACCACATATCGTCCACATCTATATCTTCCCATTCGGACCATACAAAGTTCGTTAACAGCTCACGATAGCGAACACCATTCAAAGTAACTGCCTGGCCTGCCTTATTTTGGAAAAAATACGGCCCGATGATCACTATCGCGAACAGCAGCAATATTTTCTGCGGTATGAGCTGTACGAGCATGCACTGGTGTTTTCACATTTCCTACGGACCCGGTTTAAAATTTTCTAAAATATTTGCACGATTTTTCCGATTTTACGCACATTTGGACGATTAAATTGAAAAATCACGAAGTGCACGATATGCTTTTTGATGTGCCTGAATAACTGTAACGCTTGTAGTAGCTTGTGTATCTTAACACGGTTCAAATTGAGTTAGTCTGACATTGAGAAATATCAAATGAAATGTAAAAAAAAAAAATACGTTTAGGTGTGGTTCACATTCAACATCGGCCCTTAAAATTTAACCACCATTAACATAACTAGAAGAACTCGGCCTAGGTACCCATGCAATTCTTTGTTGTTGTTTGTATCTCCTAATAATTTTAATGAATGTGACTGAACAATTTTGAAATTGAAAGAACGGCAAGTTGGTAGTAGAACATCCTCTCCTTCGAAAATAATCGCTGGTGTCTTGAATTTTGCGCAAATCTGTCATTGTAAAAAAACAAAACGTTGGTTCGAACTTGGATTGTTTAATGAAATTTTATTTAAAATAAATTAATTCGATTTTTACTGACTTAAAGAAATTTTTCCAAAAACCTAACATTACAGCATTAAGCATAAACTGCTATGTCGAAATTAAATACTCTGTATTTACGACAGTAGTATCCCACTCTTCTTTTGCAAATTTTTTACCATGAAATCTCGTTCAAAATCTTATTCTGGATTTTCAAAATTTACGAATTTTTTGTGGGATTTTCTTTTAACATAAACCATCTGCTGACAGTTATGAAAACAGCAAATGGAATTTATTTGTCTTTAACTCTTGTTTACCTCACTTCGAAGCTCATATAGTTTTTTCGTATTTATCTTAAGTCCTCTGCCAGTGAGCGGGCCTAAACTTCATCAGAGAAATTATCTTTGTTAAAGCGATATAATTTTTTGATTTTGAGTAAAATCATACCATAAATTTGAAAAACTCTAATTTTTAAACGACCGCGCCACATATGGTCCAAATTTGGTGTTTATCGGTCCAGCGGTTCTTGAGTTGTAGACGCTCGTACACCGAACTTTATATTTTTATATATTAATTCCAATCGTCGTAAAATTCTAAAACGATCTAGCGATGTTCGACCGATACCAGTCGAAATAATTTCGCTAGGACTCTGAAATTTTGCACAATTATGACTTATACTCATTTGGAATTGTAATTGCGCGAAATCGGTTAAGGGGAACAGGTTGTCATTCAAAGCGATAAAGGTACCTCGGAAACAAGTACTCTTTTTTGAGAATTTGAGTAATATATCTTAATTTTTTTGCGGACGATCCATAACTAAATTGGGGTCTCTAAGCTGAGATGCACTTAATACCTCAAAAAAACTTAAAGCCTCATTTGGCATGGTCATGTAAGATTAATCAAATTTAATTTTGATTCGGTATATGCAACGGCCCGTATCGTCAAAACAAGCGATTTTAAGTAAGTATTGACATATAGGTACACAAATTAAGACTTCAATCCAATCCAGAATTCAATCCATATCTAACTATGGATTAATTTAGACAATTTAGCTAAGAAGTTGGTCGGATTCATGGAAGAAAAGCCTTTTATGAAAAGTCTCCTAAAAGAAGCGGCCACTACTAATTTTGAACTTCTAGGTTCTTAAATTAAAGTTTCTCTACGAATGAAAATAAGGATTCTTTTTAATTTAACTGAGATTGAGGCTAAGACGCATGAACCCAAGGGCCCCAAAGACAGCCTCTAATGAAAGGTCTTTTTAAAGAAGCGACCATTAATAAATATGGACTTCTAGGTTCTTAAATTGAAGCAATTTTCTCTATGGAAATTTTTTTTTAATAAAATTTTTTTTCTTTAATAAAAGTTTTTTTACCGATATTTTATTTACAATCTGTCTTGCGACAATAAGTAAATTTAATGACATTAAGTAAATTTAATGACATCATTTAACTGAGAGTGAGGCTAAGACGCATGGAGGCAAGGGCCACAAAGCCGACCCTATTGGCCAATAGTAGCGACGTGCTAGGTGGGTGCTTAAATAAAAGAACATTTATTAAAAAATCCAAATATGGATTTATTAAAAAAATTTTGTACAATTTGGAGTCAGGCACAAAGATTGTAGGAAACCAAAAAATGGCTTGTATGGTTAAAACGAGTAGTAGATATGTACTCAGAGAAAATATATGGTTACTATATGGTCACGCTAACAATAGGCGTGTTATATTGGTACTCGCTTATAAATCGAGTAAGTGAAGGCTAACGCGATAACTTTAAACCTTTATGAGCATTTTTTCAAAATTCTTTAAATACAAGAACTGAGTGGCTTTACGCATCACAAACTGTAGTTCGTAGAAAAAAAAATAAAGTATTTTTTCGGACGTGTGGTTTTCAAAAAGAAATAAAACGCATATAGTTTAATGTTATGGCCAAGAATTTAGCTTTATTATAAAGATAAGGGTTTTATTGTCAGCAATATCGCGCCGAATATTCTCTTCCATGACGTCAACCATGTCGGACTTTTCTGCGTACACAAGCGACTTCGCATAACCCCGCAAAAAATAGTCCAGCGGTGTTAAATCCCACGATCTTAAGGGCCACGCCACAGGCCCACGAAGCGAGATAATGCGCTAACCGACAGTTTCCTTTAATGAATTGATTGTTTCGTTGACTGTATGGCATGTAGCGCCGTCTTGTTGACACAAAGGTCGTCCTCATCAACTATCTCCAATTTAGGCAGGAAAAACTCATAAGCGTAATGATGACTCTAAAGCGTAATGTTACAGCGTGTTGACTGTAACATTATGGCCAGCTACATTTTATAAGAAATATGGACCAATGATTCCCTCTACCCATAGAGCACACCAAACCGTGACTTTTTGAGGATGTTAGGGCACCTCAACAATGGCTTGTGGATTTTCATGACTTGAACAGTTTTTATTCTGCTTCGAGACCTTTTTGTTGTTTCTTTTGCAGAATCAACGTCAAAAATCGAAGAAATGTATTGGCTAGGTTGCCAGGCAGACTGTACAGCTGTTTCTAAGCCCGCCAAGGGTTTTCATTAGCAGTCTTTGGCAACGATTACTTCGGCAGCAAAACAAATGACTTATACGGGAGACTCATTTGAATTACTGAGAATTACCCTTTTCGTATAGTCTTCGAACTGTGCGTAGAGCAATCTTCAAAGCGCAATATCAGTTCCACCAATTCCGTTTCGCAGGGGTTTTCGTTAAAAACCACAAATGCAAAAAGCACAAAGTGTGCGTGTTTTGTGCGTACGAGGGCGGTTCGGAAAGTTCTTAGCCTATCAATGAAAGAGAATAGTTAGTTTTTCAAAAATATTTTTATTTTTCAATATAATCTCCTGAAACTTCAATACACTCAGTCCAACGCTTATCTAGCAATTCTATCCCTTGATTAAAATAGTTTTCCTCAAGGTCTTCAAAATAGTGGTTTACAACTGTAATTTCATCTTCATTTGAGGTAAAACGCTTGCCAGCAAGGATTTTTTTTAGATTTGGGAACAGATAAAAGTCACTGGGAGTTAAATCAGGAGAATAAGGTGGGTGGTCAAGCAACTCGTACTTTAATTCGTTGATTTTAGCCATTGTTAAAACACTCTTGTGCGCTGGTGCGTTGTCTTGATGAAAAATTATTTTTTTGTGTTGTAAGCCAGGACGTTTTTCTCGAATTTGTACATTTAATTGATCTAAAAGGTTGCAATAGTACTCTGAATTTATTGTTTTAACCTTTTGCAGATAGTCAATCAATAAAATACCTTTGAAGTCCCAAAAAAACCGTTGCCATAACCTTACCAGCCGATTGAATTGTTTTTGCCTTCTTTGGGGCACTTCCTACAGCTTCAGTCCATTGTTTGGATTGTTATTTTTTCTCTGGAGTATAGTAGTGGATCCATGTCTCATCAACAGTTATGAAACGACGCTTAAAATCCATTTTATTTCGCTGAAAACGATCCAAACAAGCTTGAGAAATGTTCATTCTTATGCGTTTTTGGTCGACTGTTAACAAGTCCGGCACCCATCTTGCAGAAAGCTTTTTCATCTGTAGTTCCTAATGCAAAATTAAATGGACTCGATCATTTGAGACGCCCATGATATTAGCTATTACACACACTTTTATTCGTCGATCATTTAATACCATATCATGCACTTTGGCTACAATTTCTGTTGTTGTTGCTGTTTTTGGACGTCCACTACGTGGTTCGTCTTCAATGCTTGTACGACCACTTTAAATTCAGCAACCCAATTTTTTACTATTGCATATGAAGGAGCACTTTCACCTAACACATTCACCATATCATTATGAATTTCTTGTCCCGATAAACCTTTTTTATGTAAATATTTAATGACACCACGCATTTCTAATTTTTCCATTGTAAAAAAATCGCGGATGCGTCTTTTGTGAACACCTGTTTCTATATGAAGGAGTTGCCAGATCGAAACAAAATTTTACATGTGTTCATAGCAGAGATGGACGTTTCCAAAACACTTAAGTTTTTTCTGTTTATACCGCGCTTTTCGTGCTAGGCTAAGAAGTTTCCGAACCGCCCTCGTAATGTTACACCGTGTTGACTGTAACATTATGGCCAGCTACATTTTTTAAGAAATATGGACCAATGAATCCCTCTACCCATAGAGCACACCAAACCGTGACTTTTTGAGGATGTTACGGCGCCTCAACAATAGCTTGTGGATTTTCATGACTTGAACATTTTTTATTTTGGTTCGAGAACTTTTTGTTGTTTCTTTTGCAGAATCAACGTAAAAAAATCGGTTAGGTTGCCAGGTAGATTGTACAGCTGTTTCTAAGCCCGCCAAAGGTTTTCTTCAGCAGTCTTTGGCAACGATTGGTTCGGCAACAAATCAAATGACTTATACAGGAGACTCATTTGAAATACTGAGAATTACCCTTTGCGTATAGTCTTCGAACTGTGCGTAGAACATTCTTGAAAGCGCAATATCAGTTCCACCAATTCCGTTTCGCAGGGGCTTTCGTTAAAAACCACAAATGCAAAAAGAACAAAGTGTGCATGTTTTGTGCGTACATGCATTAATACATGCGTTGCACATTAGGGCGTATCAATCCTTATTTAAATATTTTTTTTTCTTTTTCAGTCTTTTATCATTATTAAACGTGAACAGTTTTTATTCCGGTTCAAAAACTTGTTGTTGTTTCTTTTTTAGAAGCATTACTCCAAATGCAGCAATTTTGGTTATTAACGTACTCATTCAACCAAAAGTGAGCTTCATCGCTGAAAAATTTTCTTGTAAAAATCAGGATCGGTGGCCATTTCGTTTTGGGCCCATTCACCACTTTTTGCTTACGTTGTTCTGGAGTAAGCCTATTCATTATAAAATGGCAAACCAAACTGAGCCCAAATCAAGTGACAGTGGCAAAAAAGACCAACTCCGAAGAAAATGCGGCCAGATTGGAAACCACACGTTTAAAAAAGACACCCTTTATAAGGTAAAAAAAAATAAATACATACAAACTTTAAAAAAAAAAACTTTAAAAAAATATATGCAACTACAGATAAACAATTTACATCCCAGAGCTTCTGATTTTTTGGTAAGTTTTTATTTAATGAGCCTTTAATTTATCAATGGATTTCTATAGAAAAATGTATTTATTTTTAAAAAAGAAGTACATCACAATTTTACCCCACCCTCTTTACAGTTCTACATTTCATTAAAGCCTGACCAGCTCGCATGCCACCACATCTCCGTATGTCATCCCATTTCAAACGATGCGCTGAACCACGTTCGCAATTGATGCGTTGTAATTGGCATTGGGTTAAAAGTTGACATTGATTATCCTTGCTGCGATAGCAATTCAATTTGTTACTGACATTACTACATTTCAAATGTCGACAATTAGGCCGGATGGAACGCGGTTTGCGTCGAATTTCACTGGTACACATACCAAAGCCATTCAAACTTATCTCCTGGCATTCACTTAAGTCAGCAATTTCTAAAACTAAAGAACGTACAAATTATTTTTTGACACGGTTAATGGACATCATTCGCAGGCCTACTTGGTTGATTTCTCTCCCGGAATCGGCAATTGGCCAAATTCATGCTACATTCTCTCATAAGAATGCAAACTACTCTCCGGGAATCACTTATACACCTAGGAACTATGGAATCCAGAGGTCCACATGTACGAGGACAGCTGGCATAGACAGCAGAAAATAGTGCCAAAATTAAATCTGTTCAATGTAAACGGTTGATTATGGTTTTAGTAGCACTGATTTTTTTAAAAAAGTGTAAAACTTACACGAGAAGATTAAATTTCCTGACATTTCGTATCCAGGTGTTTTTGTTGTGTAATACTGTCAAAGTATAAAATAAGCTAAGGGGATTTTATATGTTTTCATTGACTTTTTATACAAAGCAGTCGTGACACAATTTCGGGTTTAAAAACAATAATTGAAAAATACGGAAACATGTGGTTTCGATACGGGTCACAAGTAAATGTTCTCAAGATAGAAACAATGCATTTTTTATATAAATATTTTGTCAATCAACTTATTGTTTAAATGCAGTATGAGTAAAGGTAGGCCAAATCTAAGTTTGTGTTAATTAAAATTTCATTATTTTGAAGATCTGTGTAAATTTAGACTCCGTTAATTTTTGACCCATAAAGCCAAAATTTTAAAAAAATGTACAGATGAGCAGAAAAAAAAATTGGGTGGACGGTCAAAATTTTAAAAACATGTACAGATGAGCAGAAAAAAAATTGGGTGGACGGTTGACGGCTGACATAACGTAAACCTATGATTACAAATAAACAGTGAAATTTCAGCACAAATCCATATGTATTATTTTAAAGATACAGGCAAATCTGTTTTCTTTTTGTTTATATTTATTCGGTCTTTTATCATTATTATGACTTGAACAGTGGGTTAAGAAACAGCTGTGCAGTCTGCCAGGCAACCAAGCCAATACATTTCACAATTTTTTACGTTGATTCTGAAAAATAAAGAACAAAAAGGTATCGAACCAGAATAAAAACTGTTCAAGTCATAAAATAGGTAATTCTATGTGAGCAAAAAGCGGTTTCCTAAGCATCTGTTTATATGTCTATCCAATATTTGATTACATATTTATTAGATCTGAGTAAATTCTGAACCCAGCTTTTGGTAAGAAAAAAATTGTGAAATTATCACATGGACACAAAATTTTAAATATTTTTAGAATTCACATGGACACAAAATTTTAAATATTTTTAGAATTTTAATATACTTGAGTTCCGGACCGAAACCAGGGCCGAAAACTCGGTCCCTTTGAATGTAGGTAACGAAAATAATGTAATTTCTTTACGTACGATAAAATATGTTATCTGTTTTTATGTAACTGTGGCGGTTGTAAAATTCAATTTTCTATTTGACTTACAAGTAAAAAAATAATATTAGGCTCTTCTCAAAAAATAAAATCAAAAAGAATCGGACAAAATCGGTGGTGATTTTTTTAAATAGAAAATCCAAAACTAAAATACAATTCAAACTATTTTATTGTGTAAAGATAATCACAGAATTTTTTTAAGGTTTTTTGCTTTTTAGCATCAAAAATTCAGAATTTTTCGAATAAAAAATTCATCATAGACACTTTTAAATAATTAAAATCAAAAAGAATTGGAAGATTTTGTTTTTTCTAATAGAAGAAAGTCCAAACTAATTTATTGTGAAAAAAACTCGCCGAATTTTTGGTGAGTTCGGTTTTCTGACATCAAAAATTAAGAATTTTTCAAATAAAAAATTTATCATCGACACTTAAAAAATGAATTTAAAAAAAATACCGGGCAAAATCGGCGAAGATTTTGTTTTATATTGTAGACGAAAGTTCAAAATAATTTATTTTGCAAAAAAATGTCACCGAATTTTTCTATGTTTTTGCTCTTTGGAATCAAAAATTGAGAATTTTTGGAATAAAAAATTAATTATACCCACTTTTAAAAAACTGAAAAAGGATTTTTTTTAGTCCAAACTAATTTATTGTGCATAACAATTTTAACAATTTTATGATGTTTTTTTTATTTTAAGATCAAAAATTGAATTTTTTTTTACATAATTATCTATATTAAAAAATTAATTAACAATATTATTTATAAAATTAAAAAAAAAAATAAAAAAGCTAAATTTGTGCCACTCCTGAACAATTCAAAAATTATAAGCTAGACCCATTTCGTCTAAAAATGCGTCTTTGACGAATATTTTCTTTCAGCTACACAAAGGCAACACTAAGTGTTTTCTGGCGCCATATGACATTTCTATTGGAAAGTTTGAATTTTTTTAGCATAAACGTACTCAGAAAGTTCTGACGTACTGCCATCATTTGTGTTGTTACAGTGACTTGAAAAAATACATTTGGCAAACAAATGGAAGTAACTAGTAAACATTTTTGTGCGATCATTTTTCACAACTTTCGACGTGGATTATCACGACAGAGTGCATCGATGAACTTAAATCTTTGTATGGCGACAAAGCACCATCCGATAGCACTGTGAAAAACTGGTTTAATGAATTCAATCGTGGCCGACGCTCGCTCAAAGACGAAGGTCGTGAATGTCGTCTAAAACGGCCGTTGTGCCAGAGAACATTGATGCCGCGCGTGAACTGTTAATGCAAGATCGTCATGTGACATATCGTGAGATGGAGGTATCCTTGGGCATTTCTTCCACCAGCATACATTCGATATTGCATGAACACCTGGCCGTTAAAAAATGTTTGTTCTCTTTGGATTCTGCAAAATTTGACAATCGCTCAAAAAAGGCTCGAGCCAAATCCAACGGAAGTTGTTGGTGGAAGAAGCTCTTCGAAGCAAATGGTCGCCTGCCCAATGGCGACTGTTCCGCTTTAGAAACGTAGGACGGTCAATTCGGAGTGGTACACCACAATTTGTTTGCCTGAAGTCTTCGGAGATTTTCGAAAAACGAACAAAATAAGACGAATCATTGTGCACCATGACAATGAGAGCTCTCACACATCGGCTCAAACCTGCGCCTTTTTGACCGGCCAACACGTCAAAATGATAGGTCATTCGCCGTACAGCCCTGACTTGGCACCCAATGACATATTTATTCCGGCACATCAAGAAAAAAATGCGTGGTCAACAATTTTCGTCGCCAAAAGATGCTGTTGAAGCGAGTGAAAATGTGCTTCGACAATTGATTTGAGCGCATGCAAAAGTGTATAAATCATGCTGGAGAATACTTTGAAAAACAATGAAACCATTTTTGATGATAATTAATCGCATTTTCATTAATAGGCCCGAAATATATATAGCAGCCCTCGTACTTAGGAACGAAACTAAAATCTTAACAAATCACTCACTTTGAATGGGGGGCCCAAAAAACTATATAATATATAGTTTTTTGGGCCCCCTATTCAACAAAACATATTTGAGGATTTTACTTTAAAAGATGGTATTGAAACGATTTGTAAAGAAATTAGAGTAAGTATATGTCCATAAATTTGAATAATGATTCAAATTTGCATAATTTCTGGATGAAAAAAAAATCCATAAATTTTAATTCCTAAAAAAAAAGTTCGGAAAAAGGTTCGAAATAAGGAGCTGAAGTGAACAATTTCTTACTAGGATATCATAGTTATTGGTTTAATTTTACGCTTAGGGCAAGCTACCTAAGGGTCGAAAAAGCGGTCATCTACAAATATGAACACTTTCATACTTGATAGCGCTAAAATTCCCTCTCCTCAAATATATAATTTTTTTTTTTAAATTTTCCTTAATCTGTTCTGGACCTAATTAAAGAGTTATGAATCCACCTGAGACAAATCTTGGAGAATATTTTAATGGAAAGAGTACGGAAAATTCGCTGTACCTAAAATTAAAAGCGGGTTTTAATTATTTTCTACAACACATGATATCTCGCACTTTTTAAAATATCTACACGGAATGTCTTTAGCACCAGCATGAGAAAGATTTCCACTCACGAGCAATACAAATACATGAAATGCGGAAATCAAATGAACCGGAAATTCGTGTAATTGGTGTTGATTTAACGCAAATGCTTTTTTGTTGAACAGCAAACTTTTATTGCTGCGTTCATAGTCATATTTTTATTGTGGTTTTTATTTCGATATTTTTTTTGTGGCCAATAAAATTGTATTCACCCCACCTTTGAACGGCCCCGTCTGTTTCTCAGAGACAACTACCGAAAAAGTTATGGAAACTGGATACGATACCACACGCCCAACCATACCATCCTGCTGGACCGCAGACCAAACGACGACGGTAAAGTGTAAATTATTTAATATGCCCTTAAGCAATGGCTTTTGCCATATTTTCTCTGAGTGTACAGTGGGTGGGTGGGTGTTTGTGCGAAAATGGATGATGCTTTGTTTTATCCAAAAATATCACAAATATTCAAAGCATGGCTTCGGTATTGATAACGCCAATTTCTGTTTGGTCTTCCGAGGTGGCAGGCCCTTGACTGGTGCTGGACTGGTGTTGGGCGGGGGGTTGGTTTGTTGTTATGATAATAAGCATATTTTGGCGGTTGGTTTTAATGGCTATTTTTAGTATTTGTGTTTGGTAGTTAATGGCTCAGAAAGCTATTAGTTGGCCTTTTATTATCAGCCGCCTGTCTACCGTCTAGTTGTGCGTGCTGTTGCGTCCACGGCGGCAGGGTGATTTGGTGGGGTGAAAATTGTTGGCAAATGTAATTAGAAAACAGATTTTCTGTTCTGGTTTCGTTAAAGTACTTATATTTGTATTAGGAGTATTAAAGCTCGAAATATTTCGTAAAATATCGTACAGAATGGGAGATTAAAGAAAAAAGCGTATTGATCCCTTTGATTTGGACTAGTGGGAAAAGAAAACAGCCTGCACAGAAACTACCTGTTTTGGACTAGCAGTGAACTCAGTTCTGCCATTAATCTTTAAGATTCTATCTAAAAAACCATTCAGCTATTACTGGTCACTAGCCTTTGGTTGGTCACTCTCAGAGGCCACTTATTTACTAAAGTCCCCTAGCATTAAGAAACAAGTACAGACTTCTATCAAATCAATAAGCTGTGCACGCCATAATACTTATCCTTTCTAACCGGAGCCTGCTGCCACACTTTTTCATGGCTTAGAGAGTTGTCAAAGCCAGGTTCATTCAGACTTGATCCTGTTTTTGTTTGTGTGACAGTCGCGCAAACTAACCATTGAACCAGGGCGCGTTGCTTTAAAACGGCGCATCGACACCATTTGTTTTTTTACATAACTTGTTCTTTTCCATGTAAATTAAAGAGTAGGTGCAAAACACACATTTCTGTTTAATGATCCTTGAGAGGGCCGCAGTGGTGTCCTGGAAGTGTGCACGACTATCATGCCAGTTAACACAGGTTCATCCCCAGATTAGAACATCTAACAACCTTTCAGCAGCGGATTTCCACCTCGTAAATGCCGGCGACTTAACGAGTAAGAAATTTAGCTCAGAGCCATGTAATAACTTCTCTATAAAATGGACTAGCCGTTCGAAGACGGTGTTATCAGTCGAAGACGGCGTTATCAGTCGGTAAGTCACTGAGTTTAAAAATTATATCGCGTACATTTTACAGATTTAAGAGAAGTTCTCCCTTGTTCATTAATGGTATGTTGTGGGACTTAGGAAAGTAGATACGTACATGTGACAGCGCATAGAGAAAGGGACCTAAGGGTAAAAAAATCAATTTCACTTTTTTTCTGATGTGGACAACATCTGAGCATCGAATAAGACGTATCTCATGCCCCAAAAGTGTTCCCTCCCAGAGATATGCGCGTTTTATGAAAGTGATGGTACACCAAAGATACACGTATTTAAATCTTTAAAATGGCTCTCCTGAACAAAACTGGTTTTTACCCCTAGGTCCCTTTCTATTTTGCGCGTCACTTATGTATTTTCAAAATCATCCGAAAATTTGTTCTTAGACGTGTGGAGCGTAGGGACCCGAGACGGCCTGTGTAGTCAATACTATCGATGAATATTTATTATGAAAATATGGAAACTTTTAAAAGATAATTTTCAAAACTAGTCGAAATATGAATATACTCGTATCTTAAGGAGCTGGCTGGAATTTTGGTGGGGCCTGTGGACCCAGGGAACCAAAAACGACCACAGAAATGTAGTGAAGACTCGTGTAGGCTAATAGGCGCTATTTTGGGCTCGGTAAACAGATTAATAGTGATATCAAAAACGGATATAGTTGAAGTGGGCATTTTTTAAAGAAAAATCCTTTGTAAAATTTACGATTACGGCTGGGATGGCAGGGAGAAACGCATCAAAAAACAACAATTGAGTTGACTTGGAGATGTCGCTGAAGTAGAAACCAACGTACCAGCCACAAAGGCGTTCGACGATAAGTAGCAATGTGAGGGCTGATAGCGGAGAAGGACTCGACCAAGCGGAGCAGGATGCAAGTATTTTTGGTATTCAAAACTAGAGAAAGAACGCCAAAACCAAAATGTTTAAAAAAAAAGTATGGATCAGGCCCGGACGAACAAGAGGTTTTGTTAGTAATCTGGACTCAATCGGTGCGTCTAGCTAGAACATAACATACACGTAGAAAAAAGTATGGTAGGGATAACAATATTCGAAAAGCATCATACTATTGTTGCGTATATGGTTGTAGAACAACAATATTATGATCCTTACAACAATAGTATGATTCAAATACAACCATACTATGATCCTCACAACAATAGAATGATTATTCAAATACTATATTATTATCCATATTATGATCCCCAAAACAATAGCATGATTCACACATAACCATACTATGATTCCCATAACCGTATTATGATCCTCACGACCATAGCATGTTCCTCACAACCATAGTATGATTCACACGCTACCATGTTATGATCCCTACAACCATAGTATGATAACACACAATTATACTACGATCCCCAAAGTTATTTATTAGAATTGGGTTAAGTTGGCAACAATAGATTTGAATTAAGAAAATTATTTAAAAAAACACTAAAGAGGATTGAAACAGTAGTAAAAATCAGTTTAAAAAAACGTAAGCGTTTTTATTAAAAATATTTCAGTTAAATTAATCCAAAGCAGTTAGAAAACTTTTAATTTTCATATAAAAATTACATGAGATCCGTAACAAAAATATTGTTCTAAATAGCATATTCGAATGAAGTAAAATTACAATCATACAGTATGATTGCCGTAATCATATTATTGTTAATATAAAACCTAAAAGAAACAATACTTTTGTTGCTTGCTACATACATACATATAATACTTTGTTGCTACAACCATATTTTCCTTTATAAATTTTGCAATAATACTATTTTTACATTTTGACAATATTTATTCTGCGGCAATCATACTATTGATAAAATTAAATTCAGAAAACAATACTTTGGTTGCGACACACATACTTTTACTGCGAAGAACATATTATTATTATTGCCCTGACCATATAGCAACCATATTATTTCTCCGCCTGTAGCTAAAGGCTATCAAAAGAGCAGACGCCGAAAGTCAGATGCGGAGTTTTCCTTCAGAGGCTACAACGAACGCATCCCTAATTTCTACTTGTTAACAGAGACATCTAGCAGAATAAGGAGGTCGGTAGATTTTTTGATTATCTCTAATCTGGCGTATCAAACATTTTGTCTGACCAAGAGCAGACAAAACAAATCGCTCTGTATAGGTAGGTCGGGAAACTCTATATGTCACTTTAATTACTGAGTAAATACTATAGCCGCCCTTTGTGAACCCGCAACTGTCATAGGGCATCTTCCCTCTTTATTGCCTGCGGTTTAAACAATGGTACAGAAAAAAGGTAGTGTTATGCAGTTAGCTGATTTGTAATGCTTTTTCGTAAGCGTTGCCTGGCGCCATCTGATATTTCCATTGGAAAATTTGACATTTTTTAGCATAAACGTTCTCAGAACGTTTTGACGTACGACCATCATTTGTGTTGTTTACCATAACTTGAAAAAATCAATTGGCAAAAAAATGGAATTAACTCGTGAACATTTTCGTGCGACCATTTTTCACAACTTTCGACGTGGATTATCACGACAAGAGTGGATCGATGAACTTAAATCTTTGTATGGCGAAGAAGCACCATCCTATAGCACTGGGAAAAACTGGTTAAATGAATTCAATCGTGGCCGACGCTCGCTTAAAGACAAAGGTCGTCCAAAAACGGCCATTGTGCCAGAGACATTGCAGCCGTGTGTAAACTGATAATGCAAGATCGTCATGTGATATACCGTGCGATAGAGGCATCCTTCGGCATTTCTTCCACCAGCATACATTCGATATTGCCGTTAAAAAGGTTTGTTCTTGTTGGATCCCGCACAATTTGTCAATCGCTCAAAAAAAGGCTCGAAAAAAGGCAAAGAAATTTTGAAAAAATACGATCGCGTTGCTTCAGAAGGCGTTTATAAGATTGTCACAGGTGACGAATCATGGATCTATGTGTATGAGCCTGAAACAAAACAGCAATCGACCGTGTAGGTCTTCGAAGACGAGCCCAATCCAACGAAAGTTGTTCGTGGAAGAAGCACTTCGAAGCAAATGTTCGCCTTTTTCTTCGGCAAAACTGGTCATGTGGCGACTGTTCCGCTGGAGCAACGTCGGACAGTCAATTCTGAGTGGTACACCACAATTTGTTTGCCTGAAGTCATCGGAAAAATTCGAAAAACGAACAAGAGAAGACGAATCATTGTGCACCATGACAATACGAGCTCTCACACATCGGCTCAAACCAGCGCCTTTTTGACCGGCCAAAACGTCGAAATGATGGGTCATCCGCCGTACAGCCCTGACTAGGCACCCAATGACTTATTTTTATTTCCGCACATCAAGAAAAAAATGCGTGGTCAACGATTTTCGTCGTCAGAAGATGCTGTTGAAGCGTTCAAAAACTATGTTTTGGAGGTATTTCTATTGGAGTAGAAAAAGTGCTTCGACAATTGGTTTGAGCGCATGCAAAAGTGTATTAATCATGCTGGAGAATAATTTTAAAAGCAATAAAACCATTTTTAAGGATAAATATTCGCATCTTCATTAATATATATAGCATTAGAAATATATATAGCTGCCCTCGTACAACACAGAAGGTAGTGACTGATTTACAATTTTTTTTCGTAGAAATTTATACTTTCCAATTTGAAAAAGACGATTCACGAAGTTTGTAAAGCTTAATTCAAACATTCAAAAACATATTTTTGGCATTTTCTTTCAAGTGACTGTGACAGCACAACGAACTGTTTATTCATTGTTGGACAAGTGGCAATACCTCGATTATTCTAACATGGTTGAAATTTCCATTCGCTTTGTTATACTTATACTTTTATTTAAAAACATATTTTGACAATTCTCTTTCCCTCTCAACATAATCATTTTCTATTGCTGTTATAAAATTACTAATAGCATTACAGATTATGTTTAACAAACTTTTCGTTTTTATTTTTCATGTGCCCCCAACAATATTCCCGCATATTTCGAGATTGTTTAGACAAAACATCCCATTACATTTGTTGTGTCAATAACTTGTACTGGTATTTTGTTTAATTTTAATTTAATTTTCTCTGTGTGGTCGCAGCACTAAAGCGGAGGAAAAATTCTCTTACTAAAATAAATTGCACAAATTTCAGGATGAATGAACCCACTTTCATATGTTGGACGACGGCACCATCCGACATCAGAAAAGCACTGAACAAATAAAAACATGAATATAATTTATGTTTAAACACTAAAAACAAACCATCAACCAAACCATTTGCATGTGTCAGGACACATTCAAGTGTACGTCGGCACATTCAAATACTCGTACAAACGGAGGCACAAATGTAAGCCTGTGAATTTACTGCTGCGGACGCGCTCAGAGGCGGATGAAACAACTTGGAGGGCGTATCGAAAGGCCTTTCCATTGCTTACGAATGATATTTCAAATGAGCACATGGTGTTCTAAAGAGAAACATAAGATTCCTGGCAACCGACGTATTAAATTACACGAAAATATGTCAATTGTATGTGACGCGCAAAATATAAAGGGACCTAAGGCTAAAAACCAGTTTGGTTTAGGAGAGCCATTTTAAAGATTAGGTCCCTTTCTACTTGCGCTTAGAATCGTCGACTTCACTTTCATAAAGCGCGCATATCTCTGGGAGGGAACACTTTTGGGGCATGGGATCGGTCTCATTCGATGCTCAGATGTTGTCCACATCAAAAAAAGAAAAAAAATGAAAATTAATTTTTTTACCCTTAGGTCCCTTTCTCTATACGCTGTCACATATAGGATTTTCTAATAACAATTTCGTATCTATATGTCAAAGCACCCTGAAATATTTTTAATGATCTTTCAGTGTCCAAACTTTAGTCGAAGTCATCATTTTCATTATGGTAAAGTTCACTTAAGAAATCAATTAAAATTACTACCGAAATTGGCAAAGTTTCGCGAAAATTCGGAATTTTATCGAAAGATCATCTTCAGCGATGATGCTCATTTCTGGCTAAGTGGTTTTATCAATAAACAAAATATACGTTATTGGACGGCAACAAATCCACATGTGCTTCAAGAGACACAAAATTGCTGTGTGGAGTGGTTTTCTTGCCGGAGGAGTGATAGGGCCGTATTTTTTCCGTCGATGAAAACAATCGTCATGTTACTGTCAATGGAGAGCGCTATAGTGCCATGTTAGACAAATTTTTTTTAACCGAATTGGATGAGCTTGACATCGCCGATATGTGGGTTCGCAAGACGGTGCGGTGCCACTAGCCACACAGCACGTGTTAAAATCGATTTACTGAAATCGAGGCAAATTCGATGAACGTGTTATCTCAAGAAATGGTCCTGTCGAATGGCCACCACGTTCATGCGATTTAACGCTATTCGATTTCTTTTATGGAACCACATCAAGTCATTGGTCTTTGCCAACAACTTTAGACAAGCTCAGAGACAACATCCAACGCGAAATTGCCAACGTTTTGGTCGAAATGTGTGCAAGAGTGGTGGAAAATTGGGTCTAAAGAATAGTTCTCTGTACACCGACTCGTTGTGGTCATATGACCGAAATCGAATTTCATTCTTATAATGTGACATTTGCACTACACCTGGAATAAATTTGAGCTCTATATCTAAAATATTCTGTGTTCTGTTAATATATAAAATTGTTATGACCTTATTGGAAAACCCTGTATATATAAAAACACAAAAAAAATCGTAAGTAAATGCTTAAAACAGGTTTCCCCATTCTTCTATCCGTGGTACCTTTAGGCCCACAGCCTAGAATTTCGGTTTTTTATGTTTCCCGTTTTAATGGAACTTTTACGCCATTATACGGAAAAAGTTTTGACGATTTGCTTCAAAAATCTTTAGTGGAAGAACATACAAAAAATATATGAATTGGAAATAAGAATTTTATTGGCCATAAACAATTTTCGACTTTTTAAGGAAAAATAAAAAAAAGATTTTATTGTTTGTTGAACTGAAAAACCATTATTTTTACGAGGACTGCTATATATATTTCTCGCCTAATAATGAAAATGCGATTATAAATCATCAATGGTTTTATTGATTTTCAAAGTACTTTTAAAGTATTCTTGTATGCGCTCAAACCAATTGTCGAAGCACTTTTTCCACTCCGATTGCGACACCTCCAAAAAATGGTGTTTAAACGCTTCAACAGCATTTTCTGGCGACGTAAGTCGTCGACCACGCTTTTTTTCTTGATGTGCGGATACGATTCGTCACCTGTGACGATCTCATAAACGTTTTTTAAAGCACCGCGATCGTATTTTTTCAAAATTTCTTTAAACTAAATAACACGAGCCTTTTTTTGAGCGGTTGTCAAATTGTCCGGATCCAACGAGAACAAACCTTTTTTACGGCCAGGTGTTCATGCAATATCGAATGTATGCTAATGGATGAAATGCCTATCCCACGGTATGTCACATGACGATCTTGCTTTATCAGTTCCCGCACGGCATCAATGTTCTCTGGCACAACTGCCATTTTGGACGACCTGCATGACCTTCATCTTTGAGCGAGCGTCGGCCACGATTGAATTCACTAAACCAGTTTTTCACAGTGCTATAGAATGGTGCTTCATCGCCATACAAAGATTTAAGTTCATCGATGCACTCTTGTCGCGATAATGAACGTCGGAAGTTCTGAAAAATGATCGCACGAAAATGTTCACGATTTTTTTCCATTTTTTTTTGCCAAATTGATTTTGTCAAGTCACTGTGAACAATACAAATAATTATCGTACGTCAAAACTTTCTGAGTACGTTTGTGCTAAAAAATTTCAAACTTTTCAATGAAAATGTGAGATGGCGCCAGACACAACATAGTGTTGCCTAGACCAGGAATATATATAGCAACCCTCATAAATTGAACATTATAAGTACAGAGCACTAACTAACATTCGGCTGTACTGATGAAATACGTGAGTAAACCTTAATCATTCGGTTGGAAAAAAAATTCGGTTGTGACAACGAATCTGTTCTCTGTGTCTGTAACACAAATGGGAAGAACTTCGATCGTATTTTTTTATGAAATTGCACAAAAATAATTGCATTTACAAAACCAAAAAACAGTCTTGTTTGGATTTCCATAATTACTAATCTCAAAATTTGACAAAAATATTTAAAGCCATAAACCGTCATTCAAATAACGCCATTTAATAATTTGTTTTGTGGTAATCATAAATCTGTCCAGAATTTGTCATATACTTCGGATCGGAAAAAAAAATATTTTTCAACATAATCTTCTTTTAGCTCAACACACTTAGTTCAAAGTTTCTTTAATATCTTTATCCCTTCCAAAAAAATTCAATATTTTCAATAAAATAGGCATTTGTGTGATTTTTTATTTTATTTTATCGTTGGAGCTGAATTTTTTTTCACCGAGCCATTTCTTTAGGTTTCGACATATGAAATAGTCACTGGTGGCTAAATCCGGAGAATATGGCGAATGAGGTAGCAATTCGTAACTCAATTCATGAGTTTTACTATTGAGACTGAACCCGTGTATTAAACTGATGAAAGATAACCTTTTTCTTGGCCATATAGGGTCGTTTTCTTAAATTCTCGTTAAATTGGTCCAATTTGTATTTATTTATTTGGAAATTTATTATAATTAAAATTACAATAAATCTTAGAAAATAAAAGCACCAGCAACTATGGATATCGGTCTAATCGGTCCAATAATTTAGCATAATATACTCCGTTTGTTGTTATCCCCATTTAAAAGTAATCGATGTGGATTATATCGCGTGCATCCCAAAAAACTGTTGCCATCACCTTATTGGCCGACAAAGTCACCCTGGCCTTCTTCGGAGCCGGTTCACGCGAAGAAACCGTTTGTTTAGACTACTGCTTGGCCTTCGGAGTGTTGTAATGGATCCATGTTTCACCCACAGTTACAAAACTCCGCAAAAATAGTTAAACAGCTCCAAACAATTTTTTTTGAAGTTGTCACTCGATGACGTTTATGGTCAATTGAGAGCAAACGCGGCACCCAACTTGCAGACAGGTTTTTTTAAACCCAACTATGTAATCATGTAACATCGAAGCCACACTGCCATATGAAATGCGTATGACATCAACAATCTCACGCAATTGTACTCTTCAATCGGCCAACTGAATATCTTGCTGCTGTTAAACACAAACTGAATGACAGAACTCTCTCAAAATTTGACTCTAGTCTATTAACAGATGTACTTGATGGGGGCAGTGTTGGAATTTACATAACTACAAGGAAAGTTGGAAAAGTCAAGGAATTATTGATATGCCCTTGAAATAGAATAGAGAAAAACAAAAATCTTGCTTTAGTTTCACTAAATTTTTCGTTAATTCCGTAATGTTTTTATATGGCATTGTCGTTGCTCAGAACTACAGGGTGGACCAGAAGTTACCATGGGGCTTAAAAAATTAATAACGTTTTCGTTTATATATATATTTTTTCCAGATTATATAAATAACACTTGGAGAATAAATAATGAAGAGATTAAAAACGGAAGAAAGAACCAGAATAATAGAATTTTATTTTTAAAATCATCGTTTATATATATTTTTTCCAGATTATATAAATAACACTTGGAGAATAAATAATGGAGAGATTAAAAACTGAAGAAAGAACCAGAATAATAGAATTTTATTATTAAAATCAGCGATCACATATTATAACGCAAAGTTTTGAGAGATGAAGCTCATTTTCATTTCAATGGCTTTGTTAATAAGCAGAACTGTAGGTTCTGGGGTTCTAAAAAGCCAAGAGCCATTCATCAACGCCAATTGCTCCCCAATAGGTGTATAAGTACAGTATCTTGTGGGTCACATCTGCAAATATCATTGGGCCTTCGAGAATGAAGATTGAAATGCAGTAACCGTAAATGAAGAGCGGTATCGTTTTATGATAGAACATTTTTTAAGCCCTGTTCTTGAAAACAGACCTGAGATCTGGTTTCACCAGGATGGAGCCACTGGCCACACTGGCCGAGACACAATGGTACTTTTAAGTCAAATTCTTGGAGAGCGAATAATTTCCAAAAATTCGGAAATTATATGTCCAGCGCGATCGTCAGATTTGTCAGCACCCGACTATTATCTTTTGGATTATTTTAAGGAGCGAGTATATGTGAACAAGCCCGGGACAATTCTTCAACTCAAGGCCAACATTGTTGCAGAAAGTCGAACGCTACAGCCACAAATTTTGAAAGATGTTGTGGAAAATGCTCTTAAGCGAGCCCATAATTGCGAGCTGAAAACTTGGGTCATTTAGTGGCATTATTTTTTATACTTAGTGTAAAAAAATCCATTTTGTATAATCTAAGAAAAAAATAAAAAAATAATAAACGAAAAAGTTATTAAAGTTTTTAACCACATGGCAACTTTTGGTCCACCCTGTATTATCGTTTATTCAATTTCGGTATTTATGCGGCGGCATCTCGTTCATTAGGCATTATACATCTTTTCGTGTAGGTATACACTTTCATAACTAAGCTTTATATGAACTTCAACTTAAATCTATAATACTTAACGAGGGCGGTTCGGAAAGTTCTTAGCCTATCAATGAAAGAGAATAGTTAGTTTTTCAAAAATATTTTTATTTTTCAATATAATCTCCTGAAACTTCAATATACTTAGTCCAACGCTTATCTAGCAATTCTATCCCTTGATTAAAATAGTTTTCCTCAAGGTCTTCAAAATAGTGGTTTACAACTGTAATTGCATCTTCATTTGAGGTAAAACGCTTGTCAGCAAGGAATTTTTTTAGGATTTGGGAACAGGTAAAATTCACTGGGAGCTTAATCAGGAGAATAAGGTGGGTGGTCAAGCAATTCGTACTTTAATTCGTTGATTTTAGCCATTGTTAAAACACTCTTGTGCGCTGGTGCGTTGTCTTGATGAAAAATTATTTTTTTGTGTTGTAAGCCAGGACGTTTTACTCGAATTTGTACATTTAATTGATCTAAAAGGTTGCAACAGTACTCTGAATTTATTGTTTTACCCTTTTGCAGATATTCAATCAATAAAATACCTTTGAACCGTTGCCATTACCTTACCAGCCGCTTGAATTGTTTTTGCCTCCTTTGGGGCACTTCCTCCAGCTTCAGTCCATTGTTTGGATTGTTCTTTTGTCTCTGGAGTATAGTGGTGGATCCATGTCTCATCAACAGTTATGAAACGACGCTTAAAATCTATTTTATTTCGCTGAAAACGATCCAAACAAGCTTGAGAAATGTTCATTCTTATGCGTTATTGGTCGACTGTTAACCAGCCCGGCACCCATCTTGCAGAAAGCTTTTTCATCTGTAGTTCTTCATGCAAAATTAAATGGACTCGATCATTTGAGATGCCCATGATATTAGATATTTCACGCACTTTTATTCGTCGATCATTTAATACTATATCATGCACTTTGGCTTAAATATCTGTTGCTGTTGCTGTTTTTGGACGTCCACTACGTGGTTTATCTTCAGTGCTTGTACGACCACGTTTAAATTCAGCAACCCAATTTTTTACTGTTGCATATGAAGGAGCACTTTCACCTAACACATTAACCATATCATTATGAATTTCTTGCCCCGATAAACCTTTTTTATGAAAATATTTAATGACACCACTCATTTCTAATTTTTCCAGTGAAAAAAAATAGCGGATGCGTCTTTTGTTAACACCTGTTTCTATATTAAGGAGTTGCCAGATCGAAACAAAATTTAACATGTGTTCATTCCAAAACACTTAACTTTTTTCTGTTTATACCGCGCTTTTTGTGCTAGGCTAAGAAGTTTCCGAATCGCCCTCGTACAATTCCCTTATCAATTTAAGCCTTTCTATTACTGAGCCAAAAACATATGAGATAAATCTTTTACTCGTTAAGTCACCGGCATTTACGAGGTGGAAACCCGCCGCTGAAAAATTGTTAGATGTTCTAACCCGGGTTTGAACCTGGTTGACTGGCATAATAGTCGTGCGCACTTCCATCGCACCACGGCGGCCCGCCCATTATACTCGTAGGCTACAAAATCTAAATCTTCAGGTTTTCATTAAACCGGAATCCGTCTCTAGTCGATAAAGTCAATTAAATATAGGATTTACAAGTAATTATTTTATTATAGCGTATAGCTTAAACTGATTTGGGCTGATGATGTTAAATATCAACGGGTCAACTATTTCCGGAGATGTTTATGTTGCTGAAGAGAAAAATCCATGCCGCATCTAGAAAATTAAAAGGTTATTTATTCCGGCCCGGATCAATGGAAATTAAAAAATGTTTTCTGCTTTCCCGGGATATGAAAAAGACCGGGAAAATCCCTACTAAGCCTTCATCGCTCAAAATGTGAAAGTCCTAGGCCATTATTTGCACCGTTATTGTAGTTTCTACATACAGACAGACATGGCTAGACCGTCCTGGATCTTTTTGCAGGCCTTCCCATAACCACAACTGCGATTCTACTGCCATTGTTTGGCATGTATATGCGTGTTTGAGAGAGTATGCGGCAGCAACTAAATTAAATACAAATGAAGATTCTTTTACAGCAGCACAAATAAAATTTTGAAACATAGGAAGCCATGCGTTTGTACTCGTATGTGACAAAATATGTGGGTAGTAGCATACATTTGGAATGATGTACTACATGATGATGACGGTCATGATGATGACAGTGGCGATTGCGACATGGCGATGACGATGACAAAACTCGGGAATATATGTGGGTAAACATTGTTGAAATGTGACAAAATTGTACGAAATTCATTGTGCGGCAAACACACACACACACAAGTGTGCCACTTTTAAGGCCCATCCACCCCACACCCTAGTGTAGGATTTCTTTTTTTTGTTTTGTTGTGCCAGCGCCAACATTTGTCTTCAACACATTCACTCTCACACGTATACACGCACGCATACACCAGGATATCCTACACACATTTATACATTTATAATAACCCTACAACAAACATTCATTTACTCCTTGAATGACATATAAATTGTCACGAATGTAAAACATGATGGCACTCCTTGTGTTCCCAGCTCCTAGTGTTGCTAGCGAAGTGTAATTGTAGTGGAAGCAGAAGCAGAAGCTCAAGTGGATGTACACATATACGAACATGTTACCATTCTGTTGTCCTATTGCGTAGCAGTGTAGTGGTGGCTGTAAATGTAGTTGTGCGTGCGCCCCTGTAGTCGTGTGAGTGTGTCTAACAAAACGTAAAATGTTTAAAATTTTGTTAATTCCATTTGTCGCTTGTGTGTAATCATTCTTGTTATCAGCAGTAACATTTTGCGCGTGGTTTCGGCTTGATCAGGTTGGTAAAAAGCTAAGTCCAATAGTTATTGTTTATATAGACAACATTTTTATAGGTTCAAAAAAAAAACGATCCCCTTCGACTTTGGGCAAATGAGTAATCAAAAACATTAAAATTATGCCAAAAATCCACATATGGCATTCAGTTTAGACTATGTTCAATCCTTATACCATGGGGGTATTGTCCCAAAACCGTCAAAAAAATAGGTCCTTCAGGGTAAGGTCATGAACAAAACAATGGCATTTTCCGTCAGGACTATCGGCTGTAGAACAATTCACTTTGAACATGTTCAGAAGGAACCCAAACTATTTCTTCTTCCAATACTATATAAAACCTGTCTCCTTGACCTTAGATACATTGGTATTTGTAAGTTAAAAGGGTGCTCAAATCTAGTACCTTTCTACACATTGCCCTTGATACATAGACTAAGGGCTCAGTAAAAGATCCCGGCCAAATTAATGAAAGGGTATCAGAAAACGAAAAAAGGTCCCTTCACATCCAATATAAGAATTATTAATATTCTAAGGGCAAAAACATGGTTCTTAATGTGGACACAAATCCAAATACCACACGCTAGGAACATATATGGTTACTATATGGTCACGGCAACAATAATATGTTCTCTACAACAAAAGCATGTTCGTTGCAACCATATTATTGTTTTTTAAATTTCATTTCGATAATAAATAGTATGATTGCGGCCATATTAATTTTGTTGAAATGTAACAATAGTATTATTAATAATATAATAATAATATGTTCTCTACAATAAAAGCATGTTCGTTGCAACCACATTATTTTTGAATTTCATTTCGATAGTAAATAGTATGATTGCGGCAATATTAATTTTGTTAAAAAGTAACAATAGTATTATTGCCAAATTTAGAAATGAAAATATGGTAGAAGATACCATACAAATATGGTTGGCGCAACACAAGTATTGTTGTTTAAGATTTACGTTAACAATAATATGATTACGGCAATCATACCGTATGGTTGTGACTACCCAGTAAACCAAATTTGCCGACAATATCTAATATCAGACAATTCTGAACAATATCTGAACTCTAACGAGAATTCTTACCGAAATCGTTACAAATTCTGTTCGATTTGTCTGAGGATTTTTTATTTATTATGTTCCGAAATATCTGAACGAATTCGGCCCGAATTCTGTTAGACTTGTCTGTGGGATTTTTATTAATTTTTTGTTCAGACTTTTCTTATCGAACTCGCAACGAACTCTGAACTATTTATCTGAGGTAGTCTATTCGTTTAAAATTTTTGTTATTTGCTTCATATTTTCACAGTAGTTGTTCTTGTGTTCAGACATGTCGGAGCTAATTCTGAACGAATTCTTAGCTGTTTGTCTGAGGTATTTTTATATTTCAAATTCAAATTCTGAACGTTTGGTTAGCTTAGCTGTGCGAGGGATTTTTATTGTGTTCGGAGAAAAACTCTACTGCCGGCAGTTCTCGTTAAATGCAAAACTGGTTGCCCTTAAGTGTATAGCCACTAAACATATTTACAGCATCCCCTTTTTGTAATTCCTTTTTAGGGGGAAATTTAGAAATATAGTTTAAGTATGTACTAATGATAAGTTGCAGTCCACTGCAACTTCAAAATTTGTATTATTTAGATAATTTTAGATAAATATTTACATATACGCTAGAAATTAAGAATTAGCATTAGTCGAAAGATGTATTAGTTTAAGATAATGGAATAATAAATTGAAATCGAAAAAAAAAATCATAGTTACAGCACAATTATTGCTTGCGAAACTGCAGACAATCCTGCTTGTAACTAATAGTCTTTCCGAACGCTTTTTGAAAATGTTTTACAACTTTTTTTTGTAGAACAAAAATATTTTCTTCTTTTTGATTGTTTACATTCAGCATTTAAAATGACATATGCTCAGAATTCGTTCAGAATTCGGTTCGAAATGTCGGTAAAAACATCAGAATTTAATAAGACTTAATGCCAGAGTTCTGACTGAAGTCGTTCAGAATTAGTTCAGAATTCGATACGAGAAATCGAAATTTCCTTTCGAATTTCCCAAGACTACAGTTCAGAACTCGGTCAAAAATCGGTTCGAAATGTCGGCAAAAAACTTCAGAATTCCCTCAGAGAAGTAGTTCAGAATTCGTGTCAACCTTCTCATATGTTTTTCGTTACGAACTCGCTAATATCCTGATCCGAAATCGGAACATTTTGGCGATTGTCGTACAGAATTCTGACCGAATTCTGAAGGTTTGGTTTGCTGGGTATGAACAAAACAGGTTTTATAGACATACGTGTATGCATGTGTGTTTTTTGGTATACCGCAAAAAAACACATACACACGATACAGTGATTTGTTGTTGTCCCTTATAAAAAAAACAATAATAATCGAAAGGCAGTTCGAGGGATTTTTATTGTGTTTACGTTGTTTGCTGAAATACTCTACTGCCGACTGATTCTCGTTTATTTGAAATGCGCCTCCACATAAGTATCTAGCCATTGATCATGGTTTAATCACGATTGCTACTTGGGGTCTACGGATGGTGAAGTAGCATTCACTCTCTACCGTCACCCCTGCTGGCAACTTTGTCTTTTCGACTGCCTTTTGAATATATTTTTGTTTATTTAATGAAATGTTCAATGAAAACATGGCTCAAATGTGGTTATGAGCTAATGTTATTTTAAATAACTAGTTTAATGAAAATCTCTATTTTTAAATAACAACATAACCCAATCCTAATAAATAACTTTGGGGATCGTAGTATGTTTCAGTGGAATATGCTATGGTTTTGGGGATCATAACATGAATCATACTAAGGTTGTGAGGATCATACTTTGGTTGTGAGGATCATACTATGGTTGTGAGGATCATACCATGGTTGTGAGTATTATACTATGGTGGTATGTAAAAGATGCTATTGTTGTGAGGATCACAATATGGCTTTAAACAAGAGTTTGGATAAATTTATGATACAGGGTATCCGCCGGGAGGGTGTACTACTTTCTTTGTATATAATTTTTGATTAAATGAAAGAGAATGGATCTTATATTGATAAATGATTTATTTAATGTCGGCAATTATGTATGGAATACAATATGAGATAAATGTCCGCCTCTGTTAGCGTCACAAATGCGAGCCCTTTTGAGCACATTTTTCATTACATTCAGCACGGCGTCAAATTAAGGTTGATGGATTGTTTTGAACACTTTCTTGAGCAGCAGTAATGTTTTCAGCCGATCTTGCAGTACGTTGTGGTCCATGCTTGGACCTATCAGCTACAGACCCTATTTCTTCGAATCATTCACTACACCATAAATAGTGCGTTTTGTTGATTTTGATAAAATGTTTTAACGAATTAAACACGTTGGTTTATCGAATATTTTTCCATAATAAATTTGCCACGTCTCTACTTCACGACTGCCAAATATAAACTGTCAAGACTAATGTTTACCAAAATGGCGGCAAAACAAAGTAGTATGCCTTTCCGGCGAACACCCGTATAAAACTACACCACTTACATATGTGACAGCGCATAGAGAAAGGAACCTAAGGGTAAAAAAAAAATCAATTTTCACTTTTTTTTGATGTTGACAACATCTGAGCATGGAATGAGACCGATCCCATGCCCCAAAAGTATTCCCTCCCAGAGATATGCGCGTTTTATGAAAGTGTTGGTACACCAAAGATACACGTATTTAAATCTATAAAATGGCTCTCCTGAACAAAAATGGTCGATGCTCAGATGTTGTCCACATCAAAAAAAGAAAAAAAATGAAAATTGATTTTTTTTACCCTTAGGTCCCTTTCTATTTTGCGCATCACATATGCTACATATGTGACAGCGCATAGAGAAAGGGACCTAAGGGTAAAAAAATCAATTTTAATTTTTTTTCTTTTTTTGACGTGGACAACATCTGAGCATCGAATGAGACCGATCCCATGCCCCAAAAGTGTTCGCTCCCAGATATAAGTGAAGTCGACGATTCTAAGCGCAAATAGAAAGGGACCTTGTCTTTAAAATGGTTCTCCTGAACAAAACTTTTCACTTTTTTTTTGATGTGGACAAAATCTGAAAAACTGGTTTTTAACCTTAGGTCCCTTTCTATTTTGCGCGTCACATATGGTGAACACACGTTCAATCGATTCGGTATATTTTAACTATTTCCACGTGTACTAAAGTATTTGTCTGCTATGCAGACGTTGTCTTAATCTAACAATAGTCGATAATCGGATCCGAAATCACGAACTTTAATATACCCCAACTGATTATATTGTCCCTCGTAGCAACATCGCAACACTCTGGCATTGTTGCTTTACTTGCGTTGGTTATGTTGGATGAAAATCTTGTTAAATATAACATAAATTTTGGGATTTATAATTGTAATGTTAACACAAATACAGAAACATGGCAAACTAATGCCACAAATACATACACACGCTGACGATTCACACAAACGACGACATCCGTGTTATGCTGCAAATTATTCTTGCAACAAATTAAATATTAAATTCTCACACGTACATCCACACACATACACGAGTACATGTACAACATTGATGAATCGGTATTCAACACGTTTTTAACTTGAGGTTGGCTCTTCGCAAACCCCAAAAAAAACCAAAGCAAGTCCCAAATAAAGGATAACCGAAGAGCATGAAGTTACAACAGTCCTGTATTCATCTCGCCCGATGAGTGCGTGCTTGTAAGTTTTCATAACAAACACGTTCATCTTGCGTGAATGTGTGTGTGTGTGTGTGTGAACACATCCGCTTCCGTTCAAAATTCACGCATGCACACGTGCTTATGTTCACCAAGCCAGCACAGACGTACCTTAACATACAAGGACTCCAATACATTCATGCATATGTATACGTGTACGTATGTACGTAATGAATATTATGCGCGTAATATTCAGTTTTGTAATCGGTTGTATCTTTTGCTCATCCCTTTTAACGGCAGTAACCACATGTAATGTTGCATATCTGTCCGTATGTGTTTGTGTGAACTGTTGTTACCATAGTTATATCATTATGTATTGCGTGTGTGTGTATGTACTATGTATGTATTTGTGCGGTTATGTAAATGTCGACATGCTGTTCCATCTGTAGTTATGTTCGTTTCGGTTGTGTTCATTCGTAGTAAAGTCCTCTCGTTATGGCTGCTGTGTGGTACGTACCTGTGTTAATTTTCCATTAACGATGCTCAATGATTCCAATGATGCACGTACATTCTTGAGACTATTATCTTTCAATGTTTCCAAATGTGAGTGGGAGAACTGTAAATGTCTAATATTGACACCAGGTTGAAAGACATCCTGCGATAAGGACGTGACCGAACGATCGAAATCGTAAATTGATAACGAATGGATAGGTGATGATATGCGCTCCAGCGTCGAACGCAACGAAATCGCTGTCGTGCCCGGACATTCAAGAAACAGTCCTGCAAGAAAAAAAATTGTGATAAACAGATAAGGAAATATTAATAAAACTTTAAACAGATTGTATGCGAAACATTTAGTTTTTGTACTTTAGATAACAAAGATTAGAGATGAAATGATTTTCGCAATTTTAGTTCAAATTGAAAGTTCCGGCACTCCGACTTTACCATTTAGAGATAAAATGATTTTCGCAATTTTAGTTCAAATATTCCAATAGAATCTTATATTATCTTTACCATTTCGTTTGGCAATAAGTCCTAAGTATAAAAATGCAATTGGTTTATGTTGCAAACACTAAATTTTTGTTGAATGAGCGAAATCACAAAATATTGGTAATCTTGATGCTAACATTGAATAATTTAATTTTTATCTTGACCAGTTGACAAAATTAATTACAGTCAAACTTCCATATGTCGAATTTTCTTTAAGTCGAAGTCTTGCGGTAGTAGATCAAAGGAGTCAAATTCCCATAAGTTATTCTTCTATAGGGTAAATTTGCTTTTTTGCACCGTAGGTTGTGGCGGCACTGTTTGTCGACGAGAGTGGAGAGTGAACGTGGCTTATCGTGACAGACGGGAGATTTGTATTTGTTTGCCTTTCAGTTGCCATCATGCATTGGACACGTAAGGAGAGGTCATTTTGTGTTGAAGCGTATTTTTCAAATGAGCACTCGATCATTGCAGTGCAGCGTGCTTTCCGTTTACAATTCGCTGTTCCCCCACGCGGAGGTGTTCCTGGACGGCACTCAATTGTAAATTGGGTAACTTCATTGTGAACAGCAGGGAATGTGTCATGTTAACGAAGGGGACCTGAGAGAAGGGTTACAACACCACAAAACATCGATAGAGTTAGAGCAGCAGTACTGCAATCTTCGAAACGCTTTGCTCGAAAGCAATCACTTTTTTTCAGCCGGCTCTTGAGGCAATGCAATTAGAGGATACATGGCTCCAACAGGATGATGTCACTGCGCACACAGTGAGGGTTACCACGAATTTTTTGAAGAAAATGTTTCCTGGACGGCTTATCTCTTTGAGGGGTGATGTGAACTGGTCGGCACGCTAACTAGTCTAAGTCCCATGAGATTTTTCCCTTGAAGTCGAAGGTGTATATCAACCGTCCAAACACCTTGGAAGACCTAGTTAATAATATTGAGTCTAAAATCGGCAGAATACCAGTCGACATGCTTGATACAGTTCATGAAAACTACCGCGCTCCACCCTGTAGAAAATATTAGTTTCTCAGTTCTCTCTAAGTTTACAATTACTCGCACTCAGAGTAGAGCAACAAATAACTAAAGTGTGGGCCATTTAAAATTTGAACTACCGATTACTTTAACTTTGAAAGGTAGAATAAAATTGGGAAATATTAAAAACTTACTTCCAAAGTAGTGAGTCATTAACGCAAACTGTATAAAATTTACGTAGACATTTTTCTAGAAGATATGGGGGTTCAGTTCATTTTGTGAAACGACTTCATGACAAATGGATCCTTTTTGTGAAAATCCCAACCTAAGTGCGTTCTTGTTCTGTGCGTTCAATCGAAAGCAATGCTGCTGTGACTAAGAATTTCCACGAGCATCCATCAAGTCGCCATCGTTTTCAGGAAGTGGACATTTATCGCACGTCTTTGAGAAGAATTTTGCAGAAAGACCTTGGTATGAAGGCTTACAAAGTTTAATTAGTCCAAGAACTGAAACCTCATGACTTTCCGAGTTGTTTTCGCTTCGCCCAATGAACTAAAGATTGTTTGGCTGAGATGAAGAATTCTACCAAAAAAACGTGTTTCATAAGCAAAATTTCATGAATCCACAATGAATCCAATGAATCCACAACGAGTCACTGTTTGGTGTGGATGCTCTGAACGTTGGTAATTGTCATAAGACAATTTATCTCGCTCTTTTAAAAAACCACCACCGAATGCAAATGTTAGCTGTACAATCTTCTTAGCGCAATGATATTGCACTATGAAACAATATTGCACTTCCAACGCACAGTTGGAAGACTATACGCAAAGGGTAATTCTAATTAATCATAATGGGACGCCCGTATAAGTTATTTGATTTGTAGCCGAAGTAATCGTTGTCAAAGACTGCTGAAGAAAAACCTTAGCGGGTTTAGAAACAGCTGTACATTCAGCCTGATAACCGTAGCCAATACATTTCACCAATTTTTTGGTTGATTCTGAAAAAGAAACAACAAAAAGGCCTCGAACCAGAGTAAAAACTGTTTAAGTCATAATAACCGTACAAATATAAACAAAACAAAAACATAATAAGTAGGTTATTTTAATGTTAAAAATTGTAATTGTGATCCATCTAGAGTTATTTTTTCAGAACAAAAAAAAAATATAAAAATTCAAATCAAGTGTGGAATCTTTATTGGTAATTTGAAAGGACATTTAAGCCATTTAATTTTTGAAATATAATTTCCTTCAAATGTTGGTCGCAACTACGTCTCAGGTTTTTCATTCTGAGGGTGCAATTTTGGATGACTCGTTCGAGCATTTCGTCCGGTATGGCTTTAATGACACGCGTGATGTTGGCTGATTTTTGAAGTGACCTCTCGATAGATCCACTGTTTGAGCAGCTGTATGGCAAGTGGCACCGTCAAGATTACGGGCTTCAATTTCAGGTTGCATACAGATCGATATCATGGCGCGATAGCAAGCACCATTCACGGTTACGTTCCGGCATCATTATTTTTGAAAAAATATGCACCGATGATTCCACCAGCTACCACACTTGATTTGAATTTTTATATTTTTTTTGTTCTGAATAAACACCTCTAGATGGATCACCCTTCATATTTCTGGTTATAAGAGGTAACCTATAATTAGTTAACTTAACAATAAAAATGATTTCTATAACAATCTTCATAGTTAATAATATTAACAATTTCATTGTTAAATTGAACATGTATTGTTTCAATATATTAACTATGAAATTTTAATATTAACAATTTTCGTGGTTAACATTGTTGAAACAACAATAATTATTTTAATAATAACAATTTTATTGGTTAAAAAACTCAACAATGCATTGTTAAAACAACAATAAATATTTTAAAACTAATAATTTTCATGGTTAAAAAATTCAACCATAGAATAGTTAAATTAATTAATATTATTTTTAAATACCAGTCAACAACAATATGTTCAAATTAACCTTATACATAACGTAGACTCCAAATTATGTTTATTTATGATTAAGTTAACCTTAAATAAGGTTATTTTTCTTCTCAGTGTAAGCACGGTAGCTACCGAACGATAAGAATGGCTTATGATCATAAGCTGTTTTGAATTGTTAATGGAAACAAACGGCTCAGGGGGAAAAAGTTTCCCTTTCAGGGACCAAAGGTACCTCACTCAACAAATTATAATCTTTTGTGGACGAACAAAAACGGGTACATACTGCTAATTGGGACGCACTTATTACCTCGAAAACGGCATAACTGTCGTCTCATGTAGCCCAAAAATGGCCCGTATTGTCTAACGGGAGATACAAAGTTAATATGGACATAAAGTTTGATAAAGTTGATTTATTGTTAGTCTTAAGGGCCGAAGAGAAAAATGGGCATATGGGTACTTAAGTTAAACACAGTTTAACTACGAATCAAAACAAGTTTTCTTTTAAAGATTTGGCTGATATTGGGGTCAGACTCATGGACCTTAGAGGGCCAAAAACGGATATCTTTTATTCACGTTGGAAGGTATATGTGACGCGCAAAATAGAAAGGGACCTAAGGGTAAAACCAAGTTTTGTTCAGGAAAGCCATTTTAAAGATTTAAATACGTGTATCTTTGGTGTACCATCACTTTCATAAAACGCGCATATCTCTATCACTTTTGGGCATGGGATCGGTCTCATTCGTTGCTCAGATGTTGTCCTCATCAAAAAAAAGTGAAAATTGATTTTTTTTACTCTTAGGTCCTTTTCTCTATGCGCTGTCACATATAAGGTTCGGCTTGGCCTAACTTAACATCGATTTTGCATAAGTGACATGCATATCAGCTCCGAGTGAAATATCTGCCGGAGCCTGAACTAGTTTGAACAGATTATTCCGATTAAATCTAATAGATAATAGACAACATTTGTGTAAACTTACCATCCTCAAACTTGTAACAAGGACATGCCGAGCTTTCGTCGAAACTGGGACATTCAATGTTGTTGCCAAGACCAACATCCAAATTTTGATTGAAAATATTCATTAAGCCCGTTGGGCCACTGGAAGATGAGCTGAATATGCTTGAACTGCTACTGCCTCTGCTGTCTGAACCACTGCCGCTGTCCAAGGAACGTACAAAACGCGAAAGAATAACATCAGCAACGGTGAATCTAGTGTTGTCATGTGGACTAGAATCGATGACGTTCGTCAATAGAGATATACTAGTTGGTGGTGCTGGTGATGGTGCTTCTGACGATGATGACACAGAGAATCCTGGTGTTAATTCATACACATTCGCAGCATCGTCAACGTCTCTGTAGCCAGTGGTAGAATGTGATGGCAAATGCGCTTGCGAATGGTTACTTTTGCTGCCAGCCAGCGTTGTTGTTGCTGTTGGTGGTGTTGATGTTGCTGTTGTCATCATCTCCAAATTGCTTGCTGCCCTCAGACTCATATGTTCGGCGGCAGTTGCATATGGCGGCACTGTGAATGTTGTGATGACGGCTGCAAAATATGTCAGCAATTGTAAGAACTTTCGAGCTTTATGTTGTTGTCGAGGTCTCTTCAGTTGTTGCAAATGTTCGTCTTCGCCTTGCTGCAGTTGCTGATGAGGATGTTGATGTCCATGTTGTCCTTGTCGTCGTTGCTGATGTTGTAAAACATTTGTGCTATTTTGGTGATTTAATGAAAACATGTGGCCATGGTGTGGGTGTTGATGTGGATGCGAAAGGGCGTGTAAGTTCTGATGTTGCTGCTGTTGGTGGTAGTCGGTTGCTGAGTAGTGTTTGTGTTGTCGCTGGTGCAGCATCGTGTATTTGACGTTTGTGTTGATGATACTGTTGAACCAACAAGAAATGTTACTTTTGCTACTGTTGCTGGCATTCGTTGCTATGGCTTTTCTTAGAGTTCTTAATAAGCACGTCGGTGTTGTGGTAGTCGTTTTTGTTTTTGGTGCAATAGAGGAATTCGTTGTTGCTGCTGATGTTGATGCTGATGACGATAACAATGATAATGGCGACGATGAAGTGTGCTCTTCAAATATTGAAGACCTCACACGAATCATTTCTGATGACGTGGATGGCCGCATGGCTGACGATGTGAATGACGACGATGATGACGATGACATCGTTAGCGATGGCGATCCTGCAGCAATTGTTGTCATTAGTTGCTGCGCTTGTGACTCCTGTGATGTTAGCGTTAATATTTCATTTGTTTGCAATGCTTTTGAGATGTTGTAGGACATTGTAGCCCTTGGTGTTGTTTCCCCTTTGCGTATCATGTTGCCAACATTTCCCATCACTTTTCTAACTCTGGACTAAAATTTGAAAGAATATCCTTGTCTGTCCTTTTTCTTTCTTTCTTTGTTTTCTTTTGTATGCTGCCTTTTTGATGAAGCCTTTTCTTCTAACGCCGTCGTTGGATCTGCGTTCTTGTTAGCCTGACTGTTGACGGTTTCAATTCAATTTGCATAATTAATCCTGGTGCATACAAAAACCCAAATGCCTTCAACTCTAACTATCTCCTCTTTGACGGTGCGTGCGTGAGTCGGCAAAAGTTCCTTCAAGAAATTCTGTATTCTATGCACTACTCTGGGGGTAAGTATGGAGTAGGATGGATTTTCCTATGTGCAGCTTTCAAAGATGAACGTTAGTTTTGAGCTCTCAGCTTCGTTTAGAATACAGTTAAAGCTTCATAGGTATATTTGGAAAACTATTTGGAATAACATTTTATTCCGGCATCGTTTGTGTTTGTACAAATGCAAGATTTGTTTGACTGCTGTTGTTGTTGTTTCATTCAGTCTTTCGTGGCTTTAAATGGTTTTGAATAGCAATTATCTGAAAATAGAATAAAAGTGGTATTTTAATTAAACGAATTGTCTTTCTGACTTTGTGATAAACTTAATTAAACGTTTTGGCGGAATATAAGGAAATACTTTAAAATACTTTAACATTAAAATATATTTATATACATATAAGCTTTTCTGGTTCTTAAGAATCTTTTCATTCTGAAGGTTTCAATAAATATGGTCATTAAAGCGAGCAAAACAAAAAATGTATCTAATGGGTGATCCAAGTAGAGATACCTTTTTCAATAGCCTTTTTTTGACAGATCACGTGTGAGTCGTGTCATGCTGTCATGTTATTGAATGACGTTTACAAATCGTTCAACTTTATTACCAAAATTCACGTTCTGTGAGGATTGTGTTTCGTGCACTTCGTTCAATTTATGGTCAACATAATCGGCCTACTGAGCGTACTATTCGCAACACCATCACCCATCTTGAGACCCAGAATTCATTATTGGATTATATTCGACCGAATAGAACACGTCCAGCAGGCAGTGAAGAAAATGTAGCGGCCGTAGCTGAGAGTGTACACTAAGACCGTGGAGAGTCGATGTGGCGCCGTTCGCAGCAACTCGTACTGACGTATTGAACGACTTGGCGCATTTTACGTCGAGATCTTAAATTGAAAGCGTACAAAATACAGCATGTGCAAGACCCGACGTTCCCAAGCGACATCGTTTGGCTCTATGGGCTCCTGAAAAGTATCAAGAAGATCCGACGTTTTCGAGCCAAATTTTGTTTAGCGCATTTCTGGCTCAATGGATATGTAAACAAGAAAAATTGCCGCATTTGGGAGAAGAGCAACCAGAAAAGGGTCAAAAGCTGCCAGTTCATCCAGAAAAAACAACCATTTGGTGTGGTTTGTGGGCCGGTGGAATCATCGGCCCATATTTTTTCAAAAATGATGCCTGTGAGCACGTAATCGTCAATGGCGACCGTTATCGTGCCATGATAACCGACTTTTTAATGCCTGAAATTGAAGCTCGTGATCTCGGCGACACTTGGTTTCAACAAGACGGCGCCACTTCCCACACATCGCTTCAATCAATGGATGTGTTGAGAGAACGCTTCAGTGAGCAGATAATTTAACGTTTTGGGCCGGTCGATTAGCCACCAAGATCGTGTGATATCAGACCGTTAGGCTTTTTCCTGTGGGGATATGTGAAGTCTAAAGTTTATGCGGACAAACCCGTTTCTATTCAGGCCTTGGAGCAAAACATCACGCGTGTCATTCGCCAGTTACCAGTCGAAATGCTCGAACGAGTCATCGTAAATCGAACTCAATGGATGGACCATCTGAGACGTAGCCGCGGCCAACATTTGATAGACATAATCTTCAAAAAATAAATGCCATACACGCAGAGAAAAGTTATGGTTGCTATATGGTCACGGCAACACTAGTATGTTCTTTGCAATAAAAGTATGGTCGTCGCAACCATAGTATTATTTTTTGAATTTCATTTTGACAATAGTATGATTCCGGCAAAATTAATATTGTTGAAATGTAACAATAGTATTGTTGCCAAATTTAAAAATAAAAATATGGTTGTAGCTACAATATAAAAATGGCTGGTGCAACAAAACTATTGTTTTTTCTAGGTTTTATGTTAACAAAAATATGATTACGGTAATTATACCGACAAAATCTTAATTTTTCTTAATTTGACAATGTTATTGTTACGAATCTTATGCAACAGTAGTACTTTTTATATGAAAATTAATTTTTTTCAAAACAAACTTCTTTGGATTAGTACAACTGAAATATTTTTAACAAATGATTTTTTTCTACAGTTAAATAAATTAATCCTATTTCTAAGAGTTAAATGCATTTTTAAATAATTTACTTAATAAAAAATTATATTGTTGAATAGCAACTTAATCCAATCCTTACAAAAATTTTGGGGATCATAGTATGGTTACGTGTGAGTCATAGTATGGTTGTAAGGATCGTACTATGGTTGTGAGGATTATAATATGGTTGTTGGGATCATAGTATGCTTGAGTGTGAATAACAATATGGTTGTGGGGATCATAGTATAGTTGTCTGTGAATAATTCTATTGTTGTGAGGGCCATAATATTGTTGTGGGGACCATAGTATGTTTGTGTGTGAATTATACTATTGTTGTGATGATCATAATATTGTTGAGCCTCAACCATATACCCAACAATAGTATGATGCTCTTCGAATATTGTTATCCCAACCATATTTTTTTTCTGCGTGTAGAATGTTCTTTCAAATGATAATAAACATTCCCCATTCGATTTGAATTTTCTGTGTTTTTTTCTTTAAAAAAGTAGAAAACCTCGAAATGTATCAAGCGTTATTATCTATAAACGTTTGGTTGCAAGAAATTTAATTTGCAATATACATTTTGTTTTATCAAAACAAAAGACTAGATCTTAAGAAATGACCGGGTCGACCATAACATCGTGAAAAAAGCTTTGTAGGATGCCTGCTTTTAAAAATAGTGTGAATTTTCTAATGTTTGTTTTTTTTATTTGGTTTCTTTCTAGATCTCGCGGGATTGCTGTCAAGATGTCATCTCAGTTGTCTTGTTAAACATTTGCTCATGGAACGACTTACACTGCAACAATGTCTGCAACGGGTTCGGCAACAGCTCCATGATGACCGGCTGCATTTGCGCCGAACACAGTTCCGGCTCAATTTCGGTAAGTAAGAATTACAATAGTTGTATTTAGAAAGAAAATTAATAAGCAGTTGGACCTGCAAACTGTTCGCATAGATCACATAGTAACACCCCCTGGTTTTGAATCGTGTGACAAAAACTGAGAATCATTAGCACTATTTCAAGGATTTTTGGTAAACGCTCTATTTGAAGAGGCAGAGATTTGCCAACGTATTATATCCTTTAGAGGTACCTATTTATATGAATGCGAATATCTGAATAAGCTACAGACCATAGCTCAACTAAAAACTATATTCGAGGAGAGTGCCTACTCCGAAAGTCTTGAATAAGGAAAGAACAACGTTTAATACTTCCTTACTACTAAAGTCCCACAACATCCCATTAATCAAAACCCTCTGGACATGGGTACCTGTACGATCTTTGAAGTTAAATATTTTTCAAACCAACAATGCTACAAATTTATATGGTTCCGTAACTTCCTTCAATTAGCCATTTTCTTAACTTCTTTCACATTTTAAACTCTCTTGAATTGGTGAGGTTGGCTGTGGAGCCATTCAAAGTCAAAGAGTCCTTACCCTCCTGATAAGGGCACCCGGCTACCCATAAATGAGGAGGTACTTTTCAAAACATGATTATTCCACTTTTTGTGTTTTTGCACAAATTGAGAAAATAGTTTCTTGGGTATGCCCCTATATATTTAACCCGAAATTTTGGTGCATTATTAAAGGCGTAAAGATTAGTCATTGTTTTGTGTAGGATTTAAAAAGTTGGCACTTCTACATTTGGAATAAATGCATGATTTAAAATGGAATAATCTTGTTTTGATGCGGCTGGTTGGAATAATCATGTTTTGATTCAAACCACTGTGGATTAATCTTGTTTTGCTGAAACTAATTAGGTATCAGATATATTAAGTTGAAATAAAACAACATTAGGTTCATTTTAATCTAAAGAAATTAAAAAAAAAAATTATTTTTTCTTCTGGATTAATCATATTTTGTTCCAAAAATGTATATTTGAAATGGATAATGTCATTCTGAAGTGGAATAATCTACTTTTGATGAAATCATGCATTTTTCAATTATTTTCCTGGTGTAATTATTGACATTTTGAAACATTTTATTTTCGCAGAGTATTCAATTCAATGCTACCAAACAAAAAAAATATAAAAATTTATTTTTTTTCAAAAGTGGAATAATCATGTTTTGAAAAGTACCTCCTCAAATGTCCTCATGTTAAAAAAAAAATTTATGTTTTTGATTTCTGTTTTATTGGTTGTTTACATCAAACATGGTAAAACAAAATTACCAGCTAGTGCAGCGAGGAGCTATAATTTTGCTGTGCTTGTTGCAAGTGGGCCGCTTACAGCCATAGTATTTGTTAGGTGTTTTTCGGTCGGATGTTGGATCAGTAGCCACGCAAAGATATCATCGACCCTTTGATAACAACTGTCCAGTTGTATCTCCCTCAGTTGTATCCGATGGGACTGTGGAATTCTTGAAAACTTTTTTTGGTATAATTTTGTTGGTCATTAGCTCGAGAGCTGCCCGTTATAGCGTTATTCGATTATTAGTGGCCCTTTCGTTCATGTTTTTAGTTACATACTCTACGCCAAGTGTTGCCAAAAAAAAACCTCGACGAGAGCTCCGCCTGTTTTGGCACTTGGATGGAGTCTGGAGTAGACACAAAATGCACCCAAAGCAGTCACTACGATCATGTTAAAAAAAATTGACCAAGGGTCATCTATCAGTTTCCGTTTAGGGCTATATTTAGACACCTTTTGGTACATTATATCTACTCCACCTTTGGCTTTGTTGTGGTAGTAATTAACTTTCTCTTTTCGTTAAACAGTGGCTCACCTCGAGTATAACGTATAATTGACAGAAAGTAAAGGCTTTTATACTTCAGTGAAGTAAAAAAATTGTCTGTTGCCATACTCAGACCAGATTGTTTGTAAAAATCAACTAAAGCGAAAACAATATTTATTCCTACGATTACTTGTCATTGACTACCAGGTGGCTTGTCTGTGTAAATGATTCCATTCAAAGGATAGCTATCGGCTGTGTTACACAACCAAAATATTTTGATTCCGTACTGTCTTTGGCAGAATATTTGTGTAAAGCTTTTTCGACCTCTAAATGAAAATAACTGCTCATTCACTGTTGCGTTTTCATCAGGGTATAACGAGTATGATTATTTTCGCTTTTGGTAATGATGAAAGTTAGGAAATCATCACCAATATTCAGTAACAACAACAAAACACTAAATACATTTAATGCGTTTTATTGGTATGATCGTGAAGCGATAATAAACATTTGGTGACTGCAACTAAAACTCTTTTTTTTGCAACGGAATTTTAGTACTTCCAACAGATTTCCAACTAATTTGTCTCTGTATGGATATACGAGGGCGACCGCAAAAGTAACTGGCCTAACATAAAAAGAACCGTTTTTTTAGAATTATTATTATTAATTTTTCAACATAATCTCCTTCCAACTCAATACACTTTATCAAACGTTTTTCAAGTTTTTTAATTCCATCCGAAAAATAAGATTTTTCAAGACCTTCAAAATATGTTTCAGCAATAACCTCGCTATTGGACGAAAATTTTTTTCCACCGAGAATTTTTTTTAAATTTGGAAACAAGAAACAATCAGAAGGAGCCAAATCTGGACTATATGGTGGATGCGGAGCAATTTCAAATCGTAATTCGGCCAGTTTTTGTTGAGTTAAAAATGCAGTGTGTGAAGAAATATTATCTTGATGAAAAAGAGCTTTTTTTCTAAATGCGGTCGTTTTATCTTGATTTCTTCACTCAACCAATAATGCACAATAATATTCACTATTTATAGTTTTTCCTTTCTCAAGATAATCAATAAATATTATACCCCTTGCATCCCAAAATACTGTGGCCATTACTTTTCCTGCTGACTTAACAGTTTTCGCCTTGTTGGGACCACTTTTACCAGCTTCTATCCATTGTTTTGACTGTTCTTTGCATTCTGGGATGTAGTAATGGATCCATGTTTCATCAGCAGTTATGAATCGGCGCAAGAACTCGCTGATAAATCGCTAAAACGCTCCTCGGAATTGGTCCAACGGACCATTTTTTGGGGCAAAGTCAACAAACGCGGCACCCATCTTGCGGATAGCATTTTCATGTGGAGTTCATCATGTAAAATACTCCAAACATGTTTTTCGTGTATTTTAACAATATCAGCAAGTTCTCTGAGCTTTATTCGTCTATCTTTAGTCACTTCATTAAATATTTTTCTAATGTTTTCAATAGTAGTAGCAGTTTTCGGTCTTCCAGAGCGTTGTTCATCTTCCGTACTTGAACGACCCATTTTAAATTGTTGAACCCAGGATTTCACGGTGGAGTATGTTGGTGCATTATCACCATGAACAGAATCCAATTCATCTTTGATTAATTGTGGCGTATAACCTTTCATATAAAAGTGTTTAATTACCGCACGAAACTCTTTATTTTCCATTTTTCAAAAATTATAAAACTTGTTTACTTCAATCACCTGTAACAATGAAAATAATCATTAAATATTTCGGAAATTTTGACAGATGGCTTATAAAGATTGCTTTTAAGAAACAAAAAAAAAAGTTGCTAGTAAAACAGAAAATGTGCCAGGCCAGTTAGTTTTGCGGTCGCCCTCGTAATTCCCTTAAATAGATCACAACTCCCTCTGAGTAGTTTTTTTTAGTAAAATGTCATAAAAAAAGAATTTTCTGGCGATTTAAAAGAAAAATCGGAACAGCATAAATAAAGTTAGGACAATTTTTTTAGGTTGGGCCCTCCTTTAAATTGATTTCAGGACAAGTTAGTATGTAATATGGAAACTTTGACTAAAACTTTTAGTTAGTAAAACAGAAAATGTGCCAGGTCAGTTAGTTTTGCGGTCGCCCTCGTAAATTAAAAACACATACAGAACTTAGTTAATGTTATTTCTTTATTTTAAGTACTTAATTTATTAATATTCCTAATTTAGTTTACTATCTAGTACAACATAACTTATTTTCCTGTATTAATAACAATGGGTTGTACATTATTGGTGTTGTAGCCACTAAGCAAATTTGACAAAATGGTGCTGGTGGTTCCGGTTAAACCTGAGACGCCTCTGCAAAGTTTGCGTTGATTCAAAGCGATGCCTGTACAACGGCTGCTATTAACAGCGGTATAACCTTTAAAAGAACGATAGGCAGTTAATTTGGCCAATTGTACTAAGATCCTTTTATACAGACAAAAACTAGTTGTTTTCCGAGTAGTTTTCTCATATTTTTTGTGTAAGGAGAAAACAAGCGCGAAAGCTTCTATTTTTGTCAGTCTAAATAGTTTTAATAGTTTTAACTTACCTATACTGTCGGAACAGTTGGCCGATTGTAGGTCACAATTATTTTTGAATTTCGTACACAAGTTGGAGCGACCGTAGCGGCCACAAACGGTCACATTGCTCTTGCACGTATTCGCTTGAATCACACAGACTCTGGCTGCATTTAGGGATTGGATGGTGATCACAGCGAAAAGGATGCACAAGACAATGATGAATTTCATTTTTTTTTTAATTTTTACTGTTTTCTATAAGTGAACTTTGTATTCGAGTGGTGAAACACAAAATGATGGTGTTCTAAGGGAGCTCCACAGATTTTATAGTAATTCGGTGACTCTGCTTTTGGGGGAAAACAAATAGATACGCACAACGCGAAGTTTTGCGTGCTAATATTCCAATATTCAGAAAAAGTAAAACAAAGCCAATGTCTTTAAAACATTTGAGCAAATATTTATTATACATTCAATACAAAGAGAGTATTTATGGAATCATAATAAAACCCAACATAACTTATGACCATGTTTTAGCATAACTTTCTTGCAGTGAAAGTGAACGTTGTGTTTGTTGTTAAACAAAAAACAATCTTCTTAAATCCGATATTAAAATTTTAAATATAATCGATAGTTTTTGTAGAGCATGTTTTGCTAATGATTACAAGACATCTCGAAATTTATAGATGTCAACATGACTATTGACGCTTGGCTCGTTTCTGTAGTTTTAGTTTCATAGCCAAGTTTAGGTTAGAAACATGTTTTTATACTACTTTTCACTGTAAGAGGGAATGAGTTAATATTCTATTTAACATTTTGTATATCATACCTTTACACATTTGGAATAAAACCATGTAAGTATGATAATAAATGCCCCGTACCACAAAGTATGGAAACATGTTAAAAGAGCTGAAAGTTCCGCCATGCCTGTAATAAAGGCACTCTCTTAGCAGCGTAGGCTAGTGTTTTTTACAGGGGTCTAGCATATATCTTCGAATTTATTAAAAATTAATGTTTTTTGATAAACTCTCCTTGCGTCATAGGCACATCTTTGGACCAATTTTTCGATCACTAAAGTTTTTTGATTTCACTGATTTTTTTGATTTCTATTCCCATATGCTCTCCCCTTTTTGGTCCCCAATAGTTTTATGCTTTACGATAATGTCAACAAGATCTGTAAAATTAAAGCGAATTTGAGAACATAATAATATTAAATTTTTAACAGATGTATATTAGGGCGGGTCGATTTAAAAATCGCCCAAGTGACAAGAAAAATTGTATTCTAGGGATCAAACTAAGAAACTTTGCCCGAGGAACCATGCCTCTAAAACGAACTCTTTTGTCCCGACTTTTGACCCATTGGGTTTTCGATAGTTGTTAACGTTGATGTTGCTTCATCTTCCGATGTAAAGGATATTGAATTCATTGTAAACATAAGAAAATATAAAAGAACGAGAAGAAATCCACTTAAACTCTGATAACAATAACATAACAATCCAAGAAACAGTAGCAACAAAATTAAGCACACATAACAAAAATGCCTTGTTAAAACAAAGATGGTATCTTTGAAATGGCTCCACATGCGAAATTTCTTTGTTTCAAAGACTTATTTCTTTGGACTCGATTGGGGCACTCTAAATGGGTCAAAGTGGGATTTTTCAAAATCTAACCCCACGGGTCAAAAGTCGGGACATCAGAATTCGTTTTAGAGGCATGGTTCCTCGGGCAAAGTTTCTTATTTTGATTCCTATTCAACGATTTTCCTTGTCACTTGATCATTTTTTTGCCTCCCTTCAAATCGACCCGTCCTGGTGTATATATTTATTAGATTCGAATTTTGCACCAATTCCAAAACAGGTTCCAATTGTCTCAAATAAGGCCTTAGAAAAATAGACAAATATTTTGATACAAAAATTGTCTTTCAGACAAAGCGACAATCCCTAGACAACCATTTTCCTTGTCACTTGATCGATTTTTTGCCTCTCTTCAGATCGACCCGTCCTAGTGTATATATTTATTAGATTCGAATTTTGCACACATTCCAAAACAGGTTTCAATTGTCTCAAACAGGGCCTTAGAAAAATGAACGAACATTTTTAAACAAATATTGTCTTTCAGACATAGCGACTTTTAATCTCGATGGCTGTGTTACAAGCAAAGCCCTAGAACGTCATTCATAATTTGTGTACATTAACGTTATCGCACAATTTGAAGTGACTTATTTTATAGTCTCTTCAAAAAGTCATGAGCAAAAATTAGATTTTTTATTACACAAAGATATTTGCTTAATACCTATTTAAAAAGAATGTTCGTCGTTTTGACGAAGAATCATGGTTAGAGTGTCCAAAAATAAGAGGTTTTCAGAAACCCTCACTTCGGCTTTTTTTTCAAAACCTTGTTTTAGAAACTTACTGTTCTTTTTTTAAAAGAGTCAAAACATTGTCCAAAGTTCCCGTTTTGGGAGCTGTTGTGAAGCCTCTTAACAATTCCCTGTTCCAAAACCAGCCATGGACTTTCCAGCAGCATTCTGCGCCGGACCATAAGGCTAAAACGTCCCAGGCCTGGCTTCGAAACAATTTGCCAGCGTTCATTTTCTCGGAAGAATGGCCCTCAGCCAGTCCAGATTTGAACCCATTGGATTACAAATTGTGAACGGTTTTGGAGTACAAGGTTTGTCATAAAAGATACCCCAATATTGGATCTCTTAAGACTGCTTTGGTTCGAGCTGTGGCCAATTTTTCAATGGGCGAGGTTCGTGCAGCTAATGACGATTGGACAGTGCGACTAAAGGCGTGTGTAAAGGCAAAAGGCGGACATTTCGAATAAGTAGATTCTTTTTGGATACAATATACATCAGTAAAAATATTAAAAAATATTTGGTACAAAAACATTCAGTACTTTTTGTTTTACAGCATAAAACGTATGTAACAGTATTTATGTCCCTACTAAGTAGTAAAGGAAGGAAAAATTTTCAAAAACCTTTTATTTGGTATATGATAAAATTATTTGAACTACTTTACATACTAAGACGACACCAGCTCAACAATATTGTAATATTCAGAATAGGAACATTTGGTAACAATGTAACGGGGCTATATCAAATAATAAGCCTCTAGGACTCAAATGAGTCTAAAATTAGTTGTTTGTCAATCAAAATATACCATTCCAAATTTAATTGAAATCGGAATTAAAATGGATGTTCGAGAACGGTGGTATGTTATATCGGGAAAGATCATTGTACTTGAAATATATCAAACCATGAACCGGTATGACCCATTTTTATCTGAGCTTATTACTACTCGATCGCAATGAGCTGAACCCAATTCATTAATATTAATTGTACTATGTGTCTTCTAGAGCTAAAGATATAAAATCGGTTGAACATATGTGTGTAAGCTATCACTAAACTTTAACCGATTTTCATAAAAGCCAACAGCATATTTCAAAAAAACTTACTTTTGCAAATTTTATAAAGATCGGAAAATAATTGTGAACTCTAATTTGAAAACAAGCAGTAGAAAGTCTGCAGGTAGACAGGCAGATATCGTAAAATCGAATCAAATGCTGATTGATTTTGATTAAAGCGGTACAATTAAAGGTGGGTCTAGCTTAAATATTTCTGATATAACGTATTTTGTACTTCAATATTTTGCCAGCAGCGACAGCAAAAAACTTTGGGATTGGAATTTAAAACCAGAATGTCGGTTTTCAATATAGGACACTCTAATGACGGGGTTCAAGTAAAATACAATTTTGGTTACGAGGGTTGCTATATATATTTCTGTCCTTGCGCCATCTGACATTTCCATTGAAAAGTTTGACATTTTTTAGCGTAAACGTACTCAGAACGTTTTGACGTACGACCATCATTTGTGTTGTTTACAGTGGCTTGAAAAAAAATCAATTTGGCTAAAAAATGGAAATAACTCGTCAATATTTACGTGCGATCATTTTTCACAACTTTCGACGTAGATTATCATGACAAGAGTGCATCGGTGAGCTAAAATCTTTGTATGGAGATGAAGCGATAAAGTAAAGGTCTTCCAAAAACGGCCGTTGTGCCAGAGAACATTGATGCCGTGCGTGAACTGATAATGCAAGATCGTCATGTGGCATACGGTGGGATAGAGGCATCCTTGGGGATTTCTTCCACCAGCATACCTTCGATATTGCATGAACGCAATATTTGACAAACGCTCAAAAAAGGCTCGTGTCGATTGGTGCAAAGAAATTTTAAAAAAATACGATCGCGGTGCTGCAAAAGACTTTTATAAGATCGTCACAGGTGACGAATCATGGATCTATGCGTATGATCCCGAAACAAAATAGCAATCGACCGTGTGGCTCTTCGAAGACGATCCAAATCGAACGAAAGTTGTTCGTGAAAGAAGCACTTCGAAGCAAATAGTCGCCTGTTTCTTCGGCAAAACTGGTCATGTGGCAAATGTTCCACTTGAGCAACGTAGGAGGTCAATTGTGAGTGGTACTCCACAATTTGTTTGCCTTAAGTCTTTAGAGAAATTCAAAAAACGAACAAGAATCATTGTGCACCATGACAATGCGAGCTATCACACATCGTCTCAAACAAGCGCCTTTTTGACCGGCCAAAACGTCGAATTGATGGGTCATCCGCCGTACAGTCCTGACTTAGCACCGAATTCGTTTTATTCCCGCACATCAAGAAAAAATATGCATGGTACGATTTTCGTCGCCAGAAGATGCTGTTAAAGCGTTTAAAAATCATGTTTTGCAGGAGTCTCAATCGGAGTGGAAAAAGTGCTTCGACAATTGGTTTTAGCGCATGCAAAAGTGTATAAATCATGCTGGAGAATACTTTGAAAAACAATAAAACCATTTTTATTGATAAATATTCGCATTTTCATTATTAGGCCAGAAATATATATAGAAGCCCTCATATAACATCAATTCTATAATTCGACTTAAATGAGGCCTAGACCCAGAATTCAAATATGAAAATGTGGCAGTCAGAAAAAGTGAAATTTTCTCACTCTCTTCGAATCTACGGACCCAAAACAATGAAATACGACATTTACGATTTGACTAAATTGAAGACAATGATCCCGAAATAAGTCAAGTTAAACATGAACAGTTCCAATACCAAACTGAAACGCAATCCATGGTGGAATAATGAAATGCTGCACATATCTTTGCGCTTAGCTGTGAGCTCTACAATGGCATTTTAACCCATATTTTGTGGCAAAAGATTGCAGAGTAGGACTTGAACGATCATTCAGCAGAACGGCGTGTCATGTCGGCCCACCTAAAAAGAAATATATTAAAAATATGTTTTCATGCAAACATTTAAATGTTCGGAATATGCTACAATCATATGAATGTTTGAGTGCAAACATATTAATGTTTGGGTGCAAACACATACATGTTTGCACGTAAGCATATTAATGTTTGTGAACATTGCTTCAAACTTATTTATGTTTCCCCCATTAATGTTTTCTGCATATGTTAGCAAAGTCGTTTTTTCCTTCCGTGCCAGCTCGGAGCTTCGATTTGCCGTCGATATGACTTTTTTGTGGGATATTCTCACGGATTGATGTTATGTGGACAATCCATAACGATTTAGGGCGTTATGTGAAATAAAGCCAGAACCATCACTATGTTCTTGAAATGAATTGGATCGACTGCAAAGTCAGCCGCGGCTGTTGCATTACATGCATTAAATTAAATTGTGTTGCAAAAATAATGAGAAGTTTTTGCTCAGATATTAAACTGGGACCCTTTGAAGTACACATTTTATTGAAACCGAAGTTTGGGTGTTGATTAATCTAAAGGGAATTAATGAAAACGACAAGTGTTTATAAGTTAGAATTGAAAATGGTAGTTGAATGTTTCCATTCTTCACAATTTTTTTTTCGAAAAAAAATAAATATTTAACTTTGAATTCCTGAGCATAAACGCATGAAACATCTTAAAAACGATCCTTAGACCTATTCAAACATACTAGATATGGGTACTGACTAATAATGATGTTTCCTCGCGAGCTGCATAGAGTATTGAGTGAGATTATGGAGAGAAATGAATTTTTTTCCTGACAAATATTCCTATTCATTTGTGCTGAATTTGTCAATTTAAAAAACCACTGAAATTTGATGAAATTCTGGAACTTTGCCAGAGCCACCGACTCAGAAGTTAGGTAGTAATTTTTAATGATTTCAAAACGTTGCTCGTAAGTGAACTTTATCATGATAAAAATGTTGACTTTGACTAACGATTTGACACTGAAAGGTCATTTAAAACATTTCATAAAGATACGCGCAGAAACAAAGTATGGTTGCGGTGACAATATTCGAAGAGGATCATACTATTGTTGGGTATATGGTTGTGGCACAACAATATTATGATCATCACAACAATAGTATGGTTCACAGACAACCATACTATGGTCCCCACAACAATATTATGGTCCTCACAACAATATAATTATTCACACACAACCATACTATGGTCCCCACAACCATATTATTATTCACACTCAACCATACTATGATCCCCACAACCATATTATAATTCTCATAAATATAGTATATTTAACATACAACCATAGTATAATCCTCACAACCATAGTATGACTCACACACAACCATACTATGTTCCCCAAAATTATTCGTAAGGATTGGGTTAAGTTACTATTCAACAATAGAGATTCTTTTTAAGTAAATTATGTAAAAATACATTAAACTCTTTATAATAGGAGTGACTTACTCAACAGTAGAACACATTTACTTATTAAAAATATATTATACTAATCCAAAGTAGTTTGTTTTTAAATAATTTATTTTACATATAAAAGTACTTTTATTGCGTAAGATTCGTAACAATAACATTGTCAAAAAAATATGCTGGTATAATTGCCGTAATAATATCATTGTTAACATAAAACCCAAAAAAACAATTCTTTTGTTGCACCAACCATATGTATATTGTTGCTACAACCATATTTTCATTTTTAAATTTGACGACAATACTATTGTTACATTTCAACAATATTAGTATTGCCGCAATCATACTATTATCAAACAAAATTCAAAAAAAATACTATGGTTGCGACGACCATACTTTTATTGCAGAAAACAGGCTATTGTTGCCGTGACCATATAGTAACCATATATTTTCTCTGCGTGTACGAAATTGTTATGTGCCTATTGGAAAACCCGTTATATGCGAAGATAGTTTGGTAAACTTTCCCGTTTTTATTCCCCATAATTATTATTTCCAAGATTAAAAATTGACTTGTTTCCCAAAACCATAGATCATCGCAGACCTATACGAGCACTCGTTTAAAGCAAAATTGTTTGCTGTGCCTCAAAGTGTACCCTTGATTAAATTAAACAACATCAAAAAGATATGTCAAGCTTGTTCACATTGATCATCTTCGAGTTTAATAAATACAAATATTTAAAAATTATGTTAAGCAAACCGTAAGTAGCAAAATGTTCGCACAACGATCATTTTGAAGCGCTTAGCTCGTGTTCTAACAACAGTTAACTAACAAATTTGAAATGCAGATGTGGGTGGGTGCTTGGTTCATGGTGGTTCATGTATTATGTCATAAACTTAAATTTTATAATTAATCGCAAAAACGATACAAATTTTCAAAACTTTACAATCCTTTGGTTCCTTGCTATGACAACCAACCAGCTATGACAAGCACAACAATTGCACGGTTGTAAAAGGGATGTGGAAAGCAGGAGTAGGAGTAGAAGGGGAGCATATCTGTTATGATTCATTAAATTCTCATTATAATTTTTAAGTACAAAATGTCAACACATAAATTTGTTAAAACCATTTTGTGTAAAGACGTCGCATCTCAGCTCTCGCCAGCACAACAGCAACAAAATGTTTATTCACTTTGTATGTGCTGCAGGATCGGCTCGCTTAGGGGCCTAATCAGGCTTATTTTAACCAGGGGCGCCACAGAAAATTTGCTTAGTACGGAAACGTGGAAAATAGGACAAAATTGTTTTATATGTAGTTTTTCTAGACAAATTAAGTAAATTCTTGATTCAAAAAAGAGAGCCTGCGGTAAAAAAGAAAAAAACTTCGGTACCACAAGAAAGTCCAAGTTATATCCCAAATAAGAATATCTAAAATTGTTCAGTAGTGGGTTCCACTTTGTATATGCCGGCGACTTTACGAGTAAGATATACGTCTCTAAGCCTAAAAGCTTATCTTTAATATACAACAGCCGTTTGAACCCGACTATAAGCAGTAGGTCCTGGTCAGTGATCATAAAAAATACACCGTGCACAGGCCACTGATTTGAGAAGACCTCCCCGCTATGGATTGACTAGAATTTAACTTTCAGTTTAATTTGAGTCAATCGCTTCTGCAACAGCTTAATGCACATCTGCTTTTTTCGCTGTGAATTTTAGGTTGCTATATATATATTTCTGGCCTAGCAACACGAAGTTGGCATGGCGCCATGTGGCATTTCTATTGGAAAGTTTGACATTTTTTTGCATAAACGTAATCAGAACGTTTTGACGTACGACCAACATTTGTGTTGTTTAGAGTGACTTGAAAAAATCAATTTGGCAAAAAAATGGAATTAACTCGTGAACATTTTCGTGCGATCGTTTTTCACAACTTTCGACGTGGATTATCACCACAAGAGTGCATCGATGAACTTAAATCTTTGTATGGCTATGAAGCACCATCCCACAGCACTGTGAAAAACTGGTGGCCGACGCTGGCTCAAAGATAAAGGTCGTCCAAAAACGGCCGTTGTGCCAGAGAACATTGATGCCGTGCGTGAACTGATAATGCAATATCGTCATGTGAGATACCGTGAGATATAGGCATCCTTGGGCATTTCCACCAGCATACATTCGATATTGCATGATCACCTGGCAGTAAAAAAGATTTGTTCTCATTGGATCCTGCAATCGCTCAAAAAAAGGCTCGTGTTGATTGGTGCAAAGGAATTTTGAAAAAATACTATCGCGATGCCTTAAAAGACGTTTATAAGACCGCCACAGGTGACGAATCATGGACCTATGCGTATGAGCCTGAAACAAAACAACAATCGACCGTGTGGGTCTTCGGAGACGAGCCAAATCCAACGGAAGTTGTTTGTGGAAGAAGCACTTCGAAGCAAATGGTCGCCTGTTTCTTCGCCAAAACTGGGCAGTTTGCGACTGTTCCGCTTGAGCAACGTAGGACGGTCATTTCTGGGTGGTACTACACAATTTGTTTGCCTGAAGTCTTCGGAGAAATTCGAAAAACGAACAAGAGAAGACGAATCATTTGCACCATGACAATTCGAGATCTCACACATCGGCTCAAACCAGCGCCTTTTTGACCGGCCAAAACATCGAATTGGTGGGTCAGCCGCCGTACAGCCCTGACTTGGCACCCAATGACTTCTTTTTATTCCCGCACATTTAGAAAAATATGCGTGGTCAACGATTTTCGTCGCAAAAAGATGCTGTTGAAGCGTTCAAAAATCACGTTTTGGAGGTGTCCTAGAGTGGAAAAAGTGCTTCGACAATTGGTTTGAGCGCATGCAAAAGTGTATAAATCATGCTGGAGACTATTTGGAAAACAATAAAACCATTTTTGATGATAAATATTCGCATTTTCATTTTTAGACCAGAAATATAAATAGAAATATAAACAGCCCTCGTATAAACTGGCGAGACAAATTTCTATTTCAACTGAAATGTCATTTAAAAACTTGAGCATTTGTTATTGAAAGAGGAATTACTCCACAAAATAACAAGCTCCCTAAAGAGATTCTTGAACTACTGTATCATTCATAACAAGAAAAAAGGTCTTTAAGTTCGGCCTGGCCGAACCCCTTCTGTGCAGATGGCATATTTCTGCTGGCCCATAACTTCTTAAAAATGGTGGTAAAACTGCGGAAAGTATATACTAATACATACGAGGGCGACCGCAAAAGTAACTGGCCTAACATAAAAAGAACCGTTTTTTTTGGAATTATTATTATTTATTTTTCAACATAATCTCCTTCCAACTCAATACACTTCATCAAACGTTTTTCAAGTATTTTAATTCCATCCGAAAAATAAGATTTTTCAAGACCTTCAAAATATGCCTCAGTTTCAGCAATAACCTCGCTATTGGACGAAAATTTTTTACCACCGAGAAATTTTTTTAAATTTGGAAACAAGAAATAATCAGATGGAGCTAAATCTGGATGCGGAGCAATTTCAAATCGTAATTCGGCCAGTTTTTGTTGAGTTAAAAATGCAGTGTGTGAAGGAGCATTATCTTGATGAAAAAGAACTTTTTTTTCTAAATGCGGTCGTTTTATCTTGATTTCTTCACTCAACCGATCCAATAATGCACAATAATATTCACTATTTATAGTTTTTCCTTTCTCAAGATAATCAATAAATAATATACCCCTTACATCCCAAAATACTTTGGCCATTACTTTTCTTGCTGACTTAACAGTTTTCGCCTTCTTGGGACCACATTTACCAGCTTCTATCCATTGTTTTGACTGTTCATTCTGGGACGTAGTAATGGATCCATGTTTCATCAACAGTTATGAATCGGCGCAAGAACTCGCTGATAAATCGCTTAAACGCACCTCGGAATTGGTCCAACGGACGATTTTTTGGGGCAAAGTCAACAAACGCGGCACCCATCTTGCGGATAGCTTTTTCATGTGGAGTTCATCATGTAAAATACTCCAAACTTGTTTTTCGTGTATTTTAACAATATCAGCAAGTTCTCTTCACTTTATTCGTCTATCTTTAGTCACTTCATTAAATAATTTTCTAATGTTTTCAATAGTAGTATCAGTTTTCGGTCTTCCAGAGCGTTGTTCATCTTCCGTACTTGAACGACCCATTTTAAATTGTTGAACCCAGGATTTCACGGTGGAGTATGATGGTGCATTATCACCATAAACAGAATCCAATTCATCTTTGATTAATTGTGGCGTATAAACTTTTATATAAAAGTGTTTAATTACCGCACGAAACTCTTTATTTTCCATTTTTCAAAAATTATAAAACTTGTTTACTTCAATCACCTGTAACAAAGATAATAATCATTAAATATTTCGGAAATTTTGACAGATGGCTTATAAAAGATTGCTTTTAAAAAACAAAAAAAAAGTTGCTAGTAAAACAGAAAATGTGCCAGACCAGTTAGTTTTGCGGTTTCCCTCGTATATAGGAAAAATCAAGGTCCTATGCCTAAACCGCACCAACACCTTGATTTTCAAAATAAGCAATATTAAGCTAATTTAATTTCTTTACGAATTTGGGCAGTAACATGTCCTCTACAGATGTCTCATGAGGGAACCGCACAGCACCAAAAAGGCAAGCCAGACTTTGGAAGACCTTCAAAAGTTGTTAAAAGTGTCCCCAAATCCACTTTAAAATCGTATCAAAAAGGAAAACCAGGCTTTCGGAGTCCTCCAAAAGGTCTAAAAACGTCTCCAAATCCACTGAAAAACCAAACTTCGCCGATTCTCCTCAAACGTAGCATGCGTACTTCTCGCAGACGACAGGTCATTGCGAAAGATAATGATGATATTTTGGCCAAACATGTTCCCAAATACGGAATTGTGAGCAAGAGCAGGAGAAGCTCGAATCCGTGACAAATAGCAAAAGAAAATGGAAGAGGACCATACTCTTAGAAGATTGAATAATGATATTATGGAAATGGAAATTTTGGCTAGTTCTTTCTCCAGGCAGCAGACCTGCTAAAATCTGGAAGCAGGCGACTGTGATGGGCAGAAAGTGATGCGGAAGCCGCAGGATAGTTCAAATTGAAAGAACTTTTGCCACAACCCTTTCTCCCTTACTAGAACCCTAGGAATTAATATAAATATAAAGGGTGATCCATCTAGAAGTATTTTTTCAGAACAAAAAAAATATAAAAATTCAAATCAAGTGTGGAATCTTTATTGGTAATTTGAAAGGCCAACATTTGAAGGAAATTATATTCAAAAAAATAAATGCCATAAAATGTCCTTTTAAATAACAAATAAAGATTCCACACTTATTTTGAATTTTTATTTTTTTTGTTCTGAAAAAATACCTCTAGATGGATAACTCTATATAATCAAGGATTGACGAATATTAACCACTAGTAAATTTACTGTCCTGACAGTCTACGGCGCCCGATACCCTTGATCAGGCCCCGTGCACTTGTAGTGTGTAAGAAGCTTGGGAAATCTGTGTGAATTCAGTGCCGTTGTTGTTTGTAGTGTGCAATTTCGCTTTGCTATAGTTCTCGTTATGGATTCTGTGTTCTGTTTTTTTCTTTCTTGGTACGTGTATGAGATCCTACTACTGCTCCAGCTCCTGTTGCCTTCTTCTATTCTCTATGTATGTGTGTGTGTGTGTTTGTGAAAGTGGTTCTTTGTTTGAGAGAATTTTTGGTTAGTTACCATCATATCCCATAAATCTAACGAACGAACAACCAACAATATTGCCACACATACACGCACATTGAACACAATACGAGTACAGCAGCTCCAGCAGCAACAGCAGTGACATCATGTCTAACATGAGTTTAAACATTGAGTGACAGGAAACAGGAAACTTGTCTCTGATAGTTTGCTAAAAATAGAAAATAATTAAGGCGCTAATAATTTAAGATAATCATTTGATATGCATACAGCAACGCATACAATCAATTCTCTTTGAATTTATAAGGAACAATTAATGTTAAGAGAAAAACAGAGGGAGAGAGAGTGGCTGGAAATTAATGAAATGGATGTGACGTTTTGTGGAAAGGTAAATCACATTTTGGGAGCACAGTTTCGTTGCTTAAAACGAATTTAACGAAAACTGAATTGAGGTAGACCCATTGTATATCCTACTTTTCCGTTGTGTCTACAACTTATAAAGAATATGAATTTTCTTAGAAGTTAATTTTATGAGGATTAGAAAATCAGATTGTTAAACTAAGCCAGTTGTAGAATTCTTAATAAAGTCAACTACGCACCGAGTTAAAGTTGTTTCAAACTCAGACCGTACAAAAATTTGTTTGGACCCGACGACTTTTAATTGCAATCATCAAAGTTTTATAAACTTAATTGAAATATGATTTAAGTAAAACCTAACGTTCCATGTCCATACCTAATATTCTGTTGTCCAGATGAAATACTGCATGCATTCGGTTGACCAAAAAATAGACTATGGTAACAAATTTGTTCTCTAAACATATGTAAACCTATTCTTCTTTATTTAGACGAAATTTTTAAAACTATGTTGACCGTATTTATTCAGAACCATCGGAAATCTTACCACACGCGGAGAAAAAACCGCTAAGAGATCGGTACGAACTACAAAGATTCCGCCAAAAAAAAGACTTTCAGTTGTCATCAAATAAATGTTAAAAATCTTGATAGATAATCGATTTTACATACCATTTGATAAGAGCTGAAATAATTCTGAGGTACAGACAACTGCTTCATGGGTTATGCCAATAAGGTGGGGGCCACAGTATTGGTTCTCAGAACCACCCACAACTTACAGTGAACAGAGATAAATTAAACTTGTATCTTAAAAGGGCTTAAAAAGTTTTTGGTATGGCTTCTTTTAATTGAAGCTTTAAGGAAATTACAGTTTATTTTAAAGATTTTACATATTTTATAACTAAGGTTCCATGTACTGAAAGTCGTAGTACACGAACTTACATCATCTTGTAGTGATGGAATATTTTGAGTACATGCGACCACAATCTCTCGGTTGCCAATAAAAATCGGCTGCGACAACGAAATCTATTCTTTGTGGGCATCTTGTCATGGCTATCCGTCTGACAATTTGCCTGTGTTATATTCAAAATCAATTTGCATTTCGTACACTTCGTAATTTTTTGGTCAGCATAATCGACCAAATATGTCCACAATCGGGAGAATTGTGCCCACACAGAGAAAAATCAGTTGGAAGTCGGTCCGAACTACAAATTAAACGACTTTCTGCTGCAATAACCAACATTCCATAGTGTTGATGGTAACATGGTCCGAGATTTCATATGACGGCTGTCACAACCATATCACGGTATTCACATCCAATCACACAATTATACCAACAGAATTTAGTTTAACTATTGGTTGCGACAACTGGCGGTTATTGCAACCAAGCAATTGTGATGTACAAGTTACCTTGGTGCCAATAATTAACGATGACAACAGATTAGTTCTTTGTAGTGACCAAACCAAAACTGCTTAGTTGGCTGTCAACATATAAACCATTAAATATTTTCTAGTTCTAGTCACAACAAAATCGTTGTTTACGACGAAAACATATTTTGAAGTCCTCAAAAATTGTATGAAAAAAAATGTTCCAAGACGATACTGCCATATAAAAAAACGAACTATAAATAAAAAAATATTTTGCAGAATATACAGGGTGTCCGCCGGGAGGGTATACTACTTTGTTTTGCCGCCATTTTGGTAAACATTAGTCTTGGCATTTCGTATTTGGCAGTCGTAAAGTAGAGACGTGGAAAATTTATTATGGAAAAATATTCATCAAACCAAAGTGTTTTCATCGTTAATACATTTTATCAAAATCAATCATCTATTACTGTGACGATGAGAAAATTACGTGAAATTTTTGGGAACAAGAACTTGCCAACAAAACGCACTATTTATCGGGTAGTGAATATTTTTGAAAAAAGAGGGTCTGTAGCTGATAGGCCCAAGCATGGACCACAACGTACTGCAAGTTCGGCTTAAAACATTACTGCTGCTCCAGAAAATCTTCAAAAAAATCCATCAACCTTAATTCGACGCCGTGCTGAATGTAATGAAAAATGTGCTCAAAAGAGCTTGCATTTGAGAGACTAACAAAGGCAGAAATTTATCTCATATTGTATTCCTTACATAATTGCCGACAATAAATAAAACATTTATCAATATAATATCCATTCTCCTTCAGTTTATCAAAAATTATAAACAAACAAAGTAGTATACCTTTCCGTCGGACACCCTGTAGAAACAGGCGAAACAGTAATTTAGCGACATTAGTTAGACTTAATGTCTTCACAATCACCATTCTGTTGTAGCGATATGTTCACTGTGTGCAGAATTGCCGCATTTGGGCAACTGAGAAGTGATTATCGAAAAGCATACATCCACAAAGAGTGACTGTTTGGTACAGTTTATGGGCTGACGGCGTCATCTGGCCGTACCTCTTCAAAAATAAGGTCAACCAAGCCGTTACCATGAATGGTGTTCGCGGGGTAATAATGGACTTTTTGTGGCCAGTAATTGAGGATATGAACCTGGACGATATGTGACTCCAACAGGATGATGACACTTGCACAGCTAACGAAACAATGGCTCTTTTGCGCCAGAAATTCAATGGTGGTGTTTTCACGTCGTGCCGATGTTAATTGCCGCCACGAACATGTGATCTGACACCTTTGCACTTCTTTCTTCGGTAATATTTAAAAGAAAAAGTGTACCTCAATAAGCCAAGAACTATTCAAGAGCTAAAGGAAGAGACAATTCGGCACATAAACGGCAATGAACCTACATTATGGCTCAGAGTCATTGAAAATATGGACCATTGGACAGAGGTATGGCACCGAAGCCGTGGAGGGCATTTAATCAACATTTTGTTTTACAAATAATTGCCATAGATCCATCAACCATAATAGACAATATATAATATTTAAATAACTCTCTAAAAATATTATGTTACGTTTTAGTTGAAACAGCCTTTAGAAATTCATAAACATTCGCCTTGAAGATCGGGTGAAAAAAATATTGACAAAACCTTGAGCAAAAAAATAGCAACTGTCATCACTCTCCAAACAATTAAAAGTGTTCAAAACTATTTAAATTTAATTTTTATTTACCGCTCGCTCTACTCATGTTTTCATAAAACACAAAACCTTCAAAAATCACGGCCACACTTGTTTCATGTTTACTCTTCTATACACGCTTTTCAAATGAATGAAAAAAACAACTAGAAAAGCCTTAGTCAGTCAGACGGAAGGCTAAAGTAGACTAGCTAGTATACAAGAAATATTCAACCGAAACCTAAGCAAATTATGTCAATATTATTATGTAGGTTTTAAAGATATTTCATTTGACTTCTTCAGTAGCAGGATTTTAAGTACATTGATCTATTGGAATAATTTCATAATGCTCTAACACGGAACAATTTTAGCTTCCAAAGAACAGTGGTTCTACTGCGCCTCGTTTAGTAAAATTGTGAAATATTTTGATTTTCTAATAATGGTGATTTTCATTAGAATAAAAGCTTTTAATAATTTTTATTGAAATAAAGTTGGCTTGTCTAGTTAGTTATTCCGATTTGAATGCAGTTTTACATAGACTTGAGGCGAACCAAAGCGGAACTAAAAGTACAAAGGTAGAATCCTTGATTTTCAAAAAACTTTAAAAATCAGCCAAGTGTTTTTTTTTTCAATTTTAATCAATTTTGTCATGTCTAAGGTGTTAATAAAGACATATCAAAACCTATGGTGGTTATCTCATGTGGATGAAAAGAGGTCTAAAAAGTTTAAACCAAAATTTATTTGTTATTTTGCTTGTAGCTAAATTTAAATTTTAATAGTATTAAAACTGTAAGTTTAATGTTACTGCGTTACAAAATTTTAAATTAAAATTTTGTTTTCTTTTAAATAAAGTATTTTTGGACATTGCGAGCAAATTTCAGTTTCTTGAATATGTTAAAAACAAAAAGAATAATACATAAGACGTACGAGGGCGGTTCGGAAAGTTCTTAGCCTATCAATGAAAGAGAATAGTTAGTTTATCAAAAATATTTTTATTTTTCAATATAATCTCCTGAAACTTCAATACACTTAGTCCAACGCTTATCTAGCAATGATATCCCTTGATTAAAATAGTTTTCCTCAAGGTCTTCAAAATAGTGGTTTACAACTGTAATTGCATCTTCATTTGAGGTAAAACGCTTGCCAGCAAGGATTTTTTTTAGATTTGGAAACAGGTAAAAGTCACTGGGAGCTAAATCAGGAGAATAAGGTAGGTGGTCAAGCAACTCGTACTTTAATTCGTTGATTTTAGCCATTGTTAAAACACTCTTGTGCGCTGTCTTGATGAAAAATTATTTTTTTGTGTTGTAAGCCAGGACGTTTTTCTCGAATTTGTACATTTAATTGATCTAAAAGGTTGCAATAGTACTCTGAATTTATTGTTTTACCCTTTTGCAGATAGTCAATCAATAAAATACCTTTGAAGTCCCACAAATCCGTTGCCATAACCTTACCAGCCGATTGAATTGTTTTTGCCATCTTTGGGACACTTCCTCCAGCTTCAGTCCATTGTTTGGATTATTCTTTTGTCTCTGGAGTATAGTGGTGGATCAATGTCTCATCAACAGTTATGAAACGACGCTTAAAATCCATTTTATTTCGCTGAAAACGATCCAAACAAGCTTGAGAAATGTTCATTCTTATGCGTTTTTGGTCGACTCCGGCACCCATCTTGCAGAAAGCTTTTTCATCTGTAGTTCTTCATGCAAAATTAAATGGACTCGATCATTTGAGATGCCTATGATATTAGCTATTTCACGCACTTTTATTCGTCGCTCATTTAATACCATATCATGCACTTTGGCTACAATTTCTGTTGTTGTTGCTGTTTTTGGACGTCCACTACGTGGTTCATCTTCAATGCTTGTACGACCACGTTTAAATTCAGCAACCCAATTTTTTACTGTTGCATATGAAGGAGCACTTTCACCTAACACATTCACCATATCATTATGAATTTCTTGTCCCGATAAACCTTTTTTATGTAAATATTTAATGACACCACGCATTTCTAATTTTTCCATTGAAAAAAGATCGCGGATGCGTCTTTTGTGAACACCTGTTTCTATTTGAAGGAGTTGCCAGATCGAAACAAAATTTAACATGTGTTCATAGCAGAGATGGAAGTTTCCAAAACACTTACTTTTTTCTGTTTATACCGCGCTTTTTGTGCTAGGCTAAGAAGTTTCCGAACCGCCCTCGTAATGTTACTGCGTTAAAAATTTTAAATTAAAATTTTGTTTTCTTTTAATTAAAGTATTATTGGTCATTGGGAGCAAATTTCAGTTTCTTGAATATGTTAAAAACAAAAGGAATAATACATAAGAGGTACTATCGGTGAATTGCAGCCTTGCGGCGAAATTGAGCTTCTGTTCATGAAATGGAGTTTTCGTCAAAAACCGACAAACCAACTATTAATTGTAATAAAAAATCAATAAAATAAATATAATCAATTAATTTAAAATTTTTTGCAGTGGATAAATTTAATAAAATGTGCATGAACTATCTGCTTGCGATGATTTTCATAATAAGTTTCCCGTGCACATAAACCCGAATTCACAGTTTAGCACTTTGTTTATATTTTATTTTTTTAGTAAAAGGATTCAGAATTAATAAAAATATGTTGGGTTACCTCAATACTTCTTTTCTTCAAGTCAATTGGAAGTTGAAAAAAGTTACCCATTTCAACTACAATTTCTTGATCACAAAAATCGAAATTTTATCCATTTCAGGTATTCTTATGTTCTTTTGAAAAAAATTAAATTTTGGTTCTGGTTCCCAATACGGATGCAAAATTCAATTTTAATAAAAACAATTTGCAGGGTGATTTAGTCAAGACTGGACAAACTTCACCAGCGTAGTCCTTGGCTCTTTCCATGAAAATATGTTCATCTACGACCATGCCCAAAAAAGGCAAGGGTCGAAATGTTAGCGGTTTCAAAATTTTCGGATTGGTGGTCGGAAGGCAAGGGGCGAAATGTAAGCAGTTTGAAAATATTCGAATTGGTGGTCGGAATGTATTTGGGTAAAATTGCTACCTTCTGAACAAACAAAAAAATCAAAATAAATTTTCTTAAATTAATACGTTTTTCAAGGATCAAATTGTGTTGACTCCTCTGTATGTTTAATATTTGCATAAAATCAATTCATTTGATCTTCGTTAGGTTTCAATAAATACTTGTAGCATTTTCAAAATAAATATGTCTTTAGTACTGTGGAAATTGGAAACGTACATTTACAGGAGTAAATAGTACAGAAATAGTACAAGAATTTTGCATCCCTATTTCGAACGACAAAAAATTTAAATCACAATATGTGACGCGCAAAATAGAAAGGGGCCTAAGGGTAAAAACCAGTTTTGTTCAGGAGATTTAAATACGTGCATCTATGTATCTTTCATAAAACGCGCATATCTCTGGGAGGGAACACTTTTGGGGCATGGGATCGGTCTCATTCGATGCTCAGATGTTGTCCACATCAAAAAAAAAGTGAAAATTGATTTTTTACCCTTAGGTCCCTTTCTCTATGCGCTCTCACATATGTTTATAATAACGAAAGCAATCTGGTTCGACTTATACAAGACAAATATAGATATGATTAAGTTATAGCAATTAAGGCAATAAGTCGGTTGTACCAGTTGAATTATTATTTGCTTTGAATTGAAAAAAAAAGTTTGCCAAAAACTGGTAAGAACTTCCAATATGTTTTTATTGGTGCCTCACAAAATCATTTCTCGGTCGGCCGGTAGTTCCCGGTCTATGTGTAGAGGATTTATATCGTACACAGCTCCTTATTTGAGAGAAGTCTACCAAAGGTTCCTTAAATATCTTTAATTTAAATTTTGATATAATCTTTTTGCCTCCTACTTCTGTTATATCAAAAAGTTTGCTTCTGTATTCCCACGATTTTAATGGGTATTTTTTTAATTTAAGAAAAAAGTATGAAAACATTACCAAATATTTAAGATAAACATTAGATCGCGAACTTGACAAAAAATTAAAGCCATTTTTGCCAGTATGTAAAAAAATTAAAAATCAACAAATTTTCTCGCGTTGTTTGGTAGTAAAATTTGTTTAACTTAAGTATATTCTAATTAATAAAGCTTACGTGATAAAGTTTTTTTCTGAAATGACTTTCATCGTTCGTTTTTAAAAGACATTTGTAACTTTCACGAACGGGACATAAATTCAAGCAAGATTGTTTTTATTTTTTATTACACATAAAAAAATATTTAAAAAAGTTTTTGTTGTTTGATATTGTGAGAGGCATACCATATCTCCGTATGTAAAAAAAAATAGTTTTAAAAAAAACCATTAACATTTCAAATAAAAGCCGATTTTCTAGTGACAAAAGCAACATTATATTTTATTCAATAATAAGCAGTTAGCCATTAATTATTAAACAGTATTTTTTTAATTTTCGCAACAGATTTTTTTTGCACTTTTGATTTGTTCGTCTCAGTGGACCTTCCGTTGGCCACGCCACCTAATGTGTGCTTAAATTATTTGTTGGGCTTCCTCCGGAGCATGTTTATTTGATTTAGAAACGAACGAGTCTTGACTTGTCAAACTTTTTTGGATTTGCATTCAATGTTGTACACTGTGAATAAATTTCAAAGTTCTTCAAAAACACTGAAAAATTTAATTTTTGAATTCGGATTGGTCTTACTAATAAATATAAAAAAATATATGGATATATCCCTAGAAGATTTGAAGTAGGATCTCTATGATTTTTCAAAATTATTATATCAACCATTTTGGGATTTCCATGACTGTTGGATGACCAACAATAAAACAGTCAACATATTTTCTGGCCATGTACGAGTATCAAAAAGGCTTAAACCAGTGATATATCTTAACAAAAAGTAGGTTTGTACTATTATGAAGTTTTTAGAATTTGTCATTATTGATGACCTGTGGAGGAAACAAGTTATTGTGTGGATGTTCTTAATCAGTTCTAAATCAGCTTTTGTAAAACCTGCTGGTTTTTTTAGAGTTTCCAAAAAATCACCCAGCTATGTCAGTTTTGTTACGAAATTGCGTTCAAATGTAAATCTTGTTGTCAACTAGATTTTTTCTATTCGTTTTAGTTTGAATTTTTTTTAACTGGTAGTTAATACGAGGGCGACCGCAAAACTAACTGGCCTGGCACATTTTCTGTTTTACTGGCAACTTTTTTTGTTTTTTAAAAGCAATCTTTTATAAGCCATCTGTCAAAATTTCCGAAATATTTAATGACTATTTTCTTTGTTACGGGTGATTGAAGTAAACAGGTTTTATAATTTTTGAAAAATGGAAAATAAAGAGTTTCGTGCGGTAATTAAACACTTTTATATGAAAGGTTATACGCCACAATTAATCAAAGATGAATTGAATTCTGTTCATGGTGATAATGCACCATCATACTCCACCGTGAAATCCTGGGTTCAACAATTTAAAATGGGTCGTTTAAGTACGGAAGATGAACACCGCTCTGGAAGACCAAAAACTGCTACTACTATTGAAAACATTAGAAAAATATTTAATGAAGTGACTAAAGATAGACGAATAAAGCTCAGAGAACTTGCTGATATTGTTAAAATACACGAAAAACAAGTTTGGAGTATTTTACATGATGAACTCCACATGAAAAAGCTATCCGCAAGAACGCTGCCGCGTTTGTTGACTTTGCCTCAAATAATCGTCCGTTGGACCAATTCCGAGGAGCTTTTAGCGATTTATCAGCGTAATCCAATAGAGTTCTTGCGCCGATTCATAACTGTTGATGAAACATGGATCCATCACTACATCCCAGAATGCAAAGAACAGTCAAAATAATGGATAGAAGCTGGTAAAAGTGGTCCCAAGAAGGCGAAAACTGTTAAGTCAGCAGAAAAAGTAATGGCCACAGTATTTTGGGATGCAAGGGGTATAATATTTATTGATTATCTTGAGAAAGGAAGAAATATAAATAGTGAATATTATTGTGCATTATTGGATCGGTTGAGTGAAGAAATCAAGATAACACGACCGCATTTAGAAGAAAAAAGTTCGTTTTCGTCAAGATAATGCTCCTTCACACACTGCATTTTTAACTCAACAAAAACTGGCCGAATTACGATTTGAAACAGCTCCGCATCCACCATAAAGTCCAGATTTAGCTCCTTCTGATTATTTCTTGTTTCGAAATTTAAAAAAAATTCTCGGTGGAAAAAAATTTTCGTCCAATAGCGAGGTTATTGCTGAAACAGAGGCATATTTTGAAAAATCGTATTTTTATGTTGAAAAATAAAGAATAATAATTCCAAAAAACGGTTATTTTTTATGTTAGGCCAGTTACTTTAGCGGTCGCCCTCGTATATATTCCGCTTTAGAAAAACGGGAAATAGGAACCACACAGTTTGTCATCGCTATATTCAGAAAACAATTTTACTCCCTTCTTTTACGTAGTTTTAAAAAGTTTTGGTTTAAATGGAAATAACTTTTCCTGTCTGTTTTGAACATCACGGAAAACACTTTAAAAATCATATTCAAAGAGCTGAGAAAACTTTCAAAAAGTTGCATTGTTAATTTTTCAACACAAATAACAATAAATGAGTACAAACAAACCTCTTTTCTTAAAAAAAATAAAATAAAAATAAATAAAAACATAGCAAAAGCCTGTTCAACTGTGTTGATATAATTTTTTGATTTTTTTTCGTTTTTTTGGGATTGTTTTTTATAATACAGAATTACGAGGGCGAATCTTGAAAATCAAAATATTTTGAAAAAAAAATAAATAAAGATAAATGATTTGAAGACGCTTCACAGTAGAAAAAATTATATTCAGAAAAAATATGCCACAGATTAGTCATTCCCATTGTCACCTCAGCACTGCTTTATATCTTATTTTAGATTTAAAATTTTTTTTCCAGCACTTTTTTCTATTTAATTTAGATCTTAAACATTTTTGTTCAGAATCGAAATATGCTTTCCAGGACTAAACGAATCTTTAAAACTTTACATTGTTTTATTGTAAAACGAAAAGAGGAAACTTTGTTAAAACCAATCCATTGTTGGAATACTATGAAAGCGGAAATTTTTTTATACCGAATAAACACAAATTTGTCTTCAAAGTAATTTTCTGTTTAGATACGTACTTTGTCACCACAACTGAATTGAAACGAATTCAGGTTAGCACTCGAATATTTTTGGTCCCATTTTATTTAGTTCCGAATATACTTTGAAATTTTTACCTATTTACTTATGCTTAGTCCGTGTCAAATGCTTTTATTTATCCTAAAATGTCGTTGCTGATATTGGAGAATTATGAACCATTGTTTAAATATCATATCTAGTTTCCGTTTTTCCCGAAAAACGTTAAAAATATTTCGATTTTTTAAAACAAAGCAGGTTATTAGAGAAACTGTACAACACTGAGAATTTGAAGCACTTAAATCACATAATTTTTGTTTTAAATATACTAAATTAATTCAATTAGTTCCGAACAAAATTTTAAACATTTTTCTTTTCTTAGTCCGTATTAAATGCTTCTGTGTATTTATCCTAAAATGTTGATAGGGGATGAGAGATTTGAACTGTGTTTAAATTATGCGATTTTTATTTTATCACTTCAATGAAAAATATCGATATTTGTTTCCTTTCTGTCTTTCAAGATTTTTTTTTAATTTGGAAATAAATGTAGAATAATTAAACTTTTGTTTATGTTATTTAATATTAAGGCTTTCAGGCATGTTTTTATTCAAAAATATTTTTTTGAAAATATTAAAGGTTGTTAAAGCTTACGTTGTGAAATGTGATTTTTGACATCGTTATTCTTATACTTGTTGAACAAAAATTGCCAACACCTTCAACCATATGAACAGTTGCTTAATTAACACAACATTGTTTTGAGATAATAACGTTTCAGGTTTTTTTTAAATAAGACTTGTGAAAAACTCTGTTTTAATATAAGTTTAAAGGGGGATAATCAGGCTACTGGCTGATGATATTATCGCAATGACATTAATTGCAAATAAATAGGACTGATATTATCATAATGTCGAGCAGGCTGTGTTATTTATTTTAAATCAATGCACACGTTTTTACTTTAATATACTTTGTTTTATTTAAATTATTCACTCCATTAATCCATTAATTACGAAATATTCTGAATTTGTCGGTCGGGTTATTGTGCAGTAAAACAAAGTATTCGAGGTTAAGATTTTTTTTTAATAATTCACTCTTTTATTTCACAATTTTAATATAACATTCAATACTCATCGATATTTATCTTCATGCATTTTAGATTTTCCCTGGGTATACGCTTAAGATTCAAATAATTAATTTTTTTTGGAATTGTAATTTGTGGTGCTAATTTTTGATATCACAGTAAGGTCGATTTTGTAAGCTGTTGCTTTAATTTATCCCATGAATTTTTCTGGGTTCTCTTTCGTTGTAGTAATGACTTTGAAGGAATTCTATGCTTTTTTAATTAATACTTTTTCTTTCTTGTATTGTTAAAGATAACTACTCGAATTTATTTAAATTGAAGAGTTCAAAGCTTTCCGCAGTCACGATGCCGAGATATCGGGCCATAAAGTTCAGGTTCACGTTTTGGTCATTTTATTGAAGTAAACGTATAATAATAAAAGCATTAGTTCCTAAACAAATAGTTAATTTTATATTTAATTTCAAAAGTCGCGCCATATTGTAAGCAATTTCCTTGCATGATATTTTGTTTATTTTAAAATTGCATTTAATTATGTTTTATGCATATGGAATCATCGAGCGAAAGACAAAACACGTAAACAAATTAAAGTCAGAATGGTCACACTATTGGTTACTCTACACCACTCTGTAGTCCACAAGACTCAGCACCTCTGCCTACAGTACCTTTGTTTTGGGGCTTTTCCAAATCATGGCCCAGTTTGTCTTAATTTCACCAAAGATAACTGCTGGGCGCTTGTAGCGTTCTATACGATATTTGGTTGAAATCAAATAAATTATTTAGCTTTTAAAGCCGAAAGCTCTTAAATCTGGAAGGACGTTTGCATGGGGGCTACACGAAAATATAAACTTATATGGTCCATTTTCACCACAGCTGGTAACTGGGCGCTCATAACGTGCCATGCAAAATTAAAGCGTGTTCGGGTTTTATTTGTGACTTCCGAAGCCGAAAATCGTGAGGTATATTTGTTTGGGATCGATTTTAAAACTTCAACCTATATGGTCCAATTTTACAATTTTTTTAAGGTATGTGTTGGTTGCTGGTAACGCTTTATGCGAAATTTGGGCGATATCGGGTGCAATAATTGGCTTTAAGAATTTTAGATGCTGAAATCGGCAAGTACCTTTGTATGGGCGGTATACGAAACAATGGACCTATGTATATGGTCAAGTTTCACAAAAATTAATTTTTGGTCGCATGCATGGTACCATGCACAATTTGTGATCAGTTTTACTTTACTTACTACAGGACCTTAAAATTGAGAGGGACATTTGTATGTGCAACCAACAACCATCAGCAGCGAAATTGGATTTCCAATCCAGCAGCGAAATTGAATGGGAGTTGCTTACTTGTATCGCTTTGTGCGATATTTTTTCGGAATCGGATGTAATATGTGGCTTTTAAATCTGTAGGCTTTGAATCAGGCTAAAGCTGTGTATAATGTCAAAACCCGGACTATTTTCAATAGTGTTCATCCTTGGCCCAAAATTTTTGAAAAATTTTTAGAGTTAAATAATATTTTTAAAACATTTTTACTAAAAATTTGACAAACGGAATTGAAGAAACGTCATGCCAGACGCAGTCCAATGTCAATAGTTTTCGTCCTGGGCGCAAATTTATTATTGTTTTTGAGTTATATAATTTTTTTAAAGCAATTTTAACTAAAAATTTGCCAATTTAAGTAACGTCACGTCTGACATTGAAGCTAATTTAAAAATCGAGAAAACATTATCAAATTTTTAAGATGGAAAATAATCTTATTTATGTTTCTTTAAATCCTACTAAAAAAAGTTTCATACTAAAAGTCCTGTAAAATTCGCAGAGTTTTGCAATGAAATGTAAGAAAATCCCATTTCCGCTTTTTGTCAGGTCAGCACATATTTTTACTTATGTCTTTAAATCTTTAAAGTCGATTGTTCTATTTTTTTCACTCAAAATAGTATAACCTAAATATAAATAACCTTTTGGAAATTTCGACCTTATTTAATTTTTTTGAACGTTTTTTTGAGCAAGCGTAACGTCACACCAGTTTAGAAATACTCGTATGCCCATAGAGTTTTTGGTTCTTAGTTTTTGTCACTTTTTTCTTACTTCAAAGAAAATCATAAGGCGCTAGCAGGAGACGAACCCCGACCTCCAATTTCGTATACCAACGCGCTTGCTGTCTATGCTTAATGAAATTTTACTAAAAATCGTTAAGCGCAAATATTTGAATCAACTATTATTGGTCCACTTTGTGGTAGTAGAATTTTACCAAGTTTTCACTAGTTCACGTTATTAATTCTTTTCATGACATAAAAAATTGTATACTTTCATATACTCGTACACCTTAATTGAGGAAACAATATTAAAGTTTTTTTTTTTAATTTTTGTAAAAAATTTAATCATTCAAAACGTCGTTTGCTCGTTAGAAGGGAAAAAGTCCTGCTAAGTTCGCAATTTGCTTTGCAGGTTTTTAGTGTAAGAAAAAACTGTGTTCCGGTTTTTGTCACGCCAGCGCATACTTTTTCTTATGTCTTTAAATCCTTAAAGTCGATTGTTCAAATTTTTTTATACTGAATAAATATAACCTAATTGTTATGTAAAGCAACCTAATAAAATTTTCGACGTGTTTTTTATAATTTGTTAACGTTTTTTTCGTACGAACGTTAAGTCATGCCAGTCTGGCAATATGCCCATATCAAGACTTAATGACATTTTACTGGAAATCGTTAAACGCTAATATTTAAATTAAACTATTTTTATTCCACCAAATTAGTACTATTTTTTTTCCTTAAAAAAATGGGTGTCCTTTCATATACACCAATATTTCGTAACTATTGCTTTGTTTTAAACAATTTTGTAAAACATTTCATTATTCAAAACATCGTATTTCGTATGCATACAACAATATTTAATTGAGGAGATAAAATAATTTTTTTTTTATATTTTGTAAAAAAACTTTATCATTTAGAACATCGTTTGTTCTATAAAAGGGAAACTGGACCACGACATGAAACTGTAAACGCACTTTCACTCCATATTTTATTCTATTTTCGGATGTTTTATTTATGTCATCCGGTTCAATAGTAATAGGTTATATCTTTTATTTGTTTTTTAATTAAATTCAAAAAAATCAAAGCATTTTTCGGTTTCTGGCCATGACTTTCAATTATATCACTTAGGACTTAGGCAAGATAAGATAATTTATCGGATTTTCGTCATCACAGTAGCACCTCAAAAAGGCGTACGGTTCAATTATTTTGTTAAAGCACGCAAAAACCATCTACCTTAATGTAAGGGCTAAGCATTATTCCCAGAAAATAATCCACCATCACTGTTTGACTATCACAGGCAGAATAACGAACATTGTCAGTTACATGTTGCTATATCCTTGCAACTGGAGTAACTTCCAACTTTCGCTCTTTTCTTTGTTATGCTACACTCCTTGAGTACACTACACGTCAGCACGGCACACGGTATTGCTGTTAATTTCTTTAACACAAAAACGTATAGCATACTTTAGGGATGCTAGAAAATAACCCGCCAAAAACAAAGAACACGACCGTTACAAAAATCCAAACGAAAACTGGATCCACACCGTTCGAGTGTAACGGAGAGACTGAAGGGGCAACTGTCAAGTAACATGTAGTTATGCCCCTGAAGTATCTGAAGTAACTCACTGCCGCTCTGGTCCTTTTTTCCAACGAATTCTCATTGTGAGCGCAACTCTCCAAAAACGAAAACAGCCGCTGTATTAAGTAAATCATACATAAACAAAGAAGTGTGGCATATTTTAGGGGAGAAGCGCAGAGAGAAACCACCACACAATAACTGAAGATACAACATATGTTTTTGTGCTGTGTGCTGCCTTGCCTGCCTGCTATGTTGCCATGGCACACTAATGTTGCACGCAACAAACACGCTACACATGCCATGCGCGACAATTATGTCAAAATAACCACAATCAATACGGGGTATGATAATAAATGTTTCAAAACATATTCGACCAGACGACAAGTGTTGTTTAGAAAACAAAAAAGGTTAAAGAAGCAAAAAAAAATAATAATGAAATAAAAAACAAATACCAAATGCAATTAAATGTAAAACATGAGTTTTGAAAAAAATCCTATGTAAAAGTTTAAGCTTATAAGTGACGATTTGAAGCAAAATTTGCTCAATTACAAAGTGCGGTGTTTACAAATTGTTAAAGCCAAAATGAGCTGGCTAGTGTACGAAGTGTCTCAAACAAAAAGTGCTTTTTCCAATGAGTCAATATTACCTTAGAGTCTGGCAGTTACTATGTTTTCATCAATGATGGAAGAAGTTTATCAAAATTTTAAAAAAATTCAATATAAATCAGAAAAATAAAACAACGAATTTTTACCTAAAAGTCAAACTGAAAAACAAATTTTAAAGAGGTTTCATTTCTTAAAGTAAGTTTACTAAATCTATGATAAGTACAAATATGAATTACACCTCGTCTTTTAAATTTCTGTAATTCACAGTCTTCTTCCATTGATTTTTCCATTAACTCAACACACACAAAAAGAGGAAAATAATGAATGGCAAAAACTTATACGACAAAAAGCACCATATTTTTTCCCGCAAAGTACTGCCATACACTTCTCACTCATTGGGTGTTTGCTTTTCGTTTTTTTTCTTTCTTATTTCGGTTTAACACGGAATTTTACTCTAAATTCTCCGTTGTCTGTTGTACGTTGTGTTCTCGATGGAATACAACTTTTGTGCCGTGCAACGTTGCCGCTGTCTCTATAAGGGTGGCATTTGCAGCACGTGCAATTGCCATAAAAAAAATATTCCCATTCTTCCTCCACTGCCTTCGTCTTTGAGTCATTTAGCCAGCCAGCCGTTAAAAAAAGGTTCAAATATGGTTAAAAACAAGTAGAATTCGTTGTAGTGGTAACAAATGGTACAAGTGGAAAATTTGAGAATATTCGTGAGCACAATAGGTGGAGGTGTGAGGAAGGCAACCGAAGCGTTATCATTTATCAGATTTTAAATATGTTCACACGTTCATAAATATGCGGTAGGAACAGCTAAAGTCTTGAAAGAGAGAGAGAGAGGTCAATAACGTGACATACCACGTGAGTCCGGTAGGCAGAGAAGTTGAAACAATTTGGAACAAATCCGTCCGAATTAAATATATGTGACGCGCAAAATAGAAAAAACCAGTTATGTTCAGGAGAGCCATTTTAAAGATTAGGTCCCTTTCTATTTGCGCTTAGAATCGTCGACTTCACTTTCATAAAACGCGCATATCTCTGGGAGGGAACACTTTTGGGGCATGGGATCGGTCTCATTCGATGCTCAGATGTTGTCCACATCAAAAAAAGAAAAAAAATGAAAATTGATTTTTTTACCCTTAGGTCCCTTTCTCTATGCGCTGTCACATATATAATATTCGGGTCCACTTTAAAGAAAACCGGAAAGTTATAAAGGGTGGTCCAAGCATAATGCACACTGTTCACTGTGAGTCACGTCTAAACGTCAAGTTTTTTTGCCCAACTTAATTTGACACTTTTTTGTTCATTCAACGATGAAAAGGTAACAATTGAGTAGCTCGTTAAGATCGTTGAATTTCGTGCACTTCGTTATTTTTTGGTCGGCATAATCGAACAAATGTGTCCACAGTGGATTCACTAACAAGCAGAATTACAGCATTTGGGGACATGAGAAAGCTAATGCATCCACAAAGAATTACTGTTTGGTGTGGTTATGGGCTGGCGGCGTCATCTTCCTGTACCTCTTCGAAAATGAGGTCGACTCAGCAATTACCGTGAATGGTGTTCGCTATCGCAAGATGATAACGGACTTCTTGTGGCCAGAAATTGAGGATATGGACCTGGACGATATGTGACTCCAACAGGATGGTGACAGCTAACAAAACAATGGTTCTTTTGCGAGAGAAATTAAATGGCCGTGTTAGATAACGTCGTGACGATATTAATTGACCGCCACAATCATGTGATTTGACACCTTGGGACTTCTTTTTTGGAGATATTTAAAAGAAAAAGTGTGCGTCAATATGCCTAAAACAATTCAAGAGCTAAAGAATGAGATAATTCGGCACTATAACGACATTGAACCTCCATTATGTCTCACTAGTCGTTGGAAATATGGACCATCGGATAAAGGTATGCCACCGAAGCCGTGGCGAGCAGTTAGAGGGAGATAACTACAGTTTGGCGGTTGACAACGGTAGACTTATGCAGGTGCAGAATCAACCGTCAACCGTCAAGACTAATTGGAACTTTACTCGTGGACAACACCGACCGAGTAAAACAAATACTTTCTTTTTTTTAAACCCGGTCATCTTAGTAATTTTAGAATTCTCCCCAAGAGAATATAAAAATAGCGGGTTTCGACCCTATATTTATAACTGGATATATCAACAACTAAATAAATATAAACTTGGTCGCATAGAATTTTAAAAGTTTAGTATGGTAACAATTCTTGGATTTAGCCATGATAATAAGACTGAATAATTATTTAGTGATAAGTTAGACCTATTTACACGTGAAATTTTCCTACTGCAATTCTGTTGCTATTTTTATGATTTTAGGTGAGCGGTAAGATGAACGAAACGGGGAAATACAACAGAGTGCGTTGCAATACCTTTGTTCCAATGGGCCAAATAAAAGTATGACGTTTCCCTTTAATCATTTGTTTTTTTGATAGTTGAAAAAGCTCGTTTTAAAAATAGAGTTTGTTGAAAAGTGTAAAATAAGAATGTGTTATAAAATAAATAAAAATAGTCAAAATGTGAACAAAATTACTTTTCACTTAACGGATGATCAAACTAGAGATATTTTTTTCAATAAGGTTGTTTTTACAAATTACGCTTGAGTTGTGTTAAACTTGATTTTTTTTCTCTTCAGGATTGTTTGCCATTTCATCATAAAAGAACTTACACCGCCACAACGTCTCCAAACTGTGCAACTGTATTATGGAAATGATTGTTCGGTGAGAAACGTTTTTCGTGCGCTTAGACCTTTTTATGGTCGACACATTTCTGGCTGAACGGCAACGTCAATAAACAAAATTGCCGCATTTGGACTCAAGAGCAACCGGGAGAGGTTCAAGAGGTGCCATTATACAAAGAGAAAACTACGGTTTGGTGTGGTTTATAGGCTGGTGGAAACATCGGTCCATATTTTTTCAAAAATGATGATGGGCGGAACGTAACCGTCAGCGCCATGATATCGATCTTTATGCTACCTGAAATTGAAGCCCGTAATCTTGACGACACTTGGTTTCACCAGAACGGTGCCACTTGCCATACAGCTTCTCAAATAATGCATCTTTTGAGAGGCCATTTCGAAGAGCAGCTAATTTCACGTTTTAGACCGGTGAGTTGGCCGCCTAGATCGTGTGATATCACGCCTTTAGACTTTTTTTTTGGGGCTACGTAAAATATAGGGTCTATGCTGACAACTAGCTACAATTCAGGTTTTGAAGGCCAAAATTACGCGTGTCATTAAAGCCATACCGGTCGAAATGCTCGAACGAGTCATCCAAAAATGTATCCTCAGAACAGACACCGTGAGTAGTTGCGGCCAACATTTGAAGGAAATCATATTCAAAAAAATGGCATAAAATGTTCTTTCGAATGAAAATAAAGATTTCGCACTTTATTTGAATTTTTGTATACTTTTAGTTTAAAAAAATTCCTCTAGATTGATCATCCGATATTTATTACCACAACAATGTTAGTCTGCATGCGTTTCAAATTTATAAGAATGTCAGAAACAACGACATTATAAACTAGAATTTCAGCAATTCAAACGCGGACGAATTGCACCCGTAAATGCAAGTGGCAACATCAAAAGTTAATCGTAAAGAATTGTTGTAATTAAAATTGTACGTGTAAACGCGGACTTTAGGCTTAGCTTTCCACACAACTTCTTACCTAGTGTTTACCAAAAACACAACTAATGTAAGTACAAGGGTTGCTGTTTATGTTTCGGGTCCTGACAATACTGGTGTTGCAAACTGGAACATCCGTTGGAAACTTTGACATCTTTTAGCATTATTTTACTCAGAACGTTTTGTCATTAAAGGGCGAGTTGTTTTGTTTACATTGTACTGAAAAATTCATCTCAGTCAAAAAAAGGAATTATCCCGTGAACATTTTCTTGCGATGATTTTTACGATTTTCGGCGTGGGCTATCGACACAAGAATGTTTAAATCATCTTGTTTCGACTTTTGGCTATGAAGCAACATCAAAAACCACTGTTAATCGCTGGTTTCAAAAGTTTAGACTCGGGCACCGTTCGCTCCAGGATGAATTTTGCGAAGGACGTCCAACGTCGGTCACTTTGCCAGAAACCCTCGATTCTGTGCGCGAATTGATTAAGCAAGACCGACATGTGACATTCGGTGAGATTGAGGCATCCTTGGACATTAGTATGACAAGCATAGCGTTAGCTCAAAGGCAGTGTTTAACATTGTCACAGGTGGCGAATCATGGATCTATGCATATGATCCTTGGAAATTAGTATGACAAGCATCAAAAAGACATTGCATGTTCATTTGGCCGTGAAACAAATTTGTTCTCGTTGGATGCCACATAATTTGACGAATGCTCAAAAAAAGGCTCGTATGGATTGGTGCAAAGAGACGTTGAAAAAGTATAACTGCGTTAGCTCAAAGGCAGTGTTTAACATTGTCACAGGTGACGAATCATGGATCTATGTAATGAACCCGAAACAAAACACCAATCGACCGTTTGGGTCTTTCAAGACAAGCCAAATCCAACCAAAGTTGTTCGTGGAAGAAATACATCGAAGCAAATGATTGCGTTGTTTTTCGGTATAACCGGCCATGTTGCCACAGTGCCTTTAGTGGAACGTAGGACGATCAATTCTGAGTGGTATACAACCATCTGTTTGGCAACATTGTTCGAAGAAATGAGGAAAGATAATAAGAGAAGACGGATCATTTTGCATCACGACAATGCGAGCTCTTACACATCTGCTGAAACGATGAGCTATTTATTTGACCAAGATGTCGAATTGATAGGCCATCCACCGTACAGCCCTGATTTGGAACCCAATGACTTATTGTTATTCCCTAGCATCAAGAAAAAATGCATGGTCAACGTTTTCCATCACCCGAAGCAGCTGTTGAAGCGTTCAAAAATCATGTTTTGTAGGTGTCTCAATCGAAGTGGAAACAGAGCTTTAAAAATTGGTTAGTGCGCATGCAAAAGTGTATTGATCTTAAAGGAAAATATTTTGAAAAACAATAAAACCATTTCCAATGATATATTATTGTGTTTTTATTGCCGGACCAGAAATATAAATAGCAACCCTCGTATATATATATATATATATATATATATATATATATATATATATATATATATATATATATATATATATATATATATATATATATATATATATATATATATATATATAAAAGAAATGTGAATAAATATAATGATATCTGTAAATTGAAAAAAAAGAACAAAAAAAATATTTATAACCAAGGTTAGGGTTCGTGATCATTTGTGCGTCTAATGGGTCTAATGTAATAAATATTTAATCCAGCGGAAATTATTTGTTCCGGTGTAAAATATAAATACGAGTACCACAATATTTTGTCTAACACCTGTTCTTCTTCAAGAAACTTCTGTTTCTTATTAAGCGTAACCACTTTTTACTGTTCATCGTTATCACAGATAATTCAAAATTATTGGAGCATTACAAGGAGTACTCACTCACCTTTTTTATTGTTCGTTCCACATATTCGTTTATCTTTGCCCCCAACGAAAAGAAAGGAATGGAGAAAGCATTTTCATAGTTTTGTTCTTTTGATTAAAATGCAAATTATGACATCAGCAATACAATGTGTGCCGGTCTATGTGTTCGCTGTTTGTAACGATGATTTGGCGTGGAGACAAAGCAAAGAATAGAAGAAGAAAACAAACTTCAAACAACAATGATAATGATAACGAAAAAGTGCATTATCCCCAATGTCATTATTATGATGATGTCGTTGTTGTTGGTGTTTTTTTTGGTTTGTTGTCATTTTTCTTTATTCTTAACAATCTTTTTTCAGTTCAAAGGCATCAAAGCGCAACCGTATTCGCCGGCGTCTTTGGCATTTTTGAACGCAACATCAGCAACCGCCGCTATCATATCCGTATTCTTCTTTTCCCATATTCCCATACGGTGGGATAACACCAACACATATACCGATTCACTGCTTAAAACCTACACACACACACAAACAACAAAATAATTATAAAACAAAACAACAACAAAAAGTGGAAAAAAGCGGGTGGAAAAATAATTATCAGAAAAAAAGAACGCTCGATGATGACTACAACAACAACATAACCGCACAACAAGTGAAGCAGATACAAGTTCGGAAGAACTTGTGTACACTGTAAGAAATAAGAGGCAATAATGTGTTTACTAACTAATACTATGCCTTTATAAAGAGGGACATAATGGAAATTCGCTTTTATTATCTGATATCCTTTTATAACCTTTACCGAAAAATTACATGCATAGGTTGGGTCATTTAAAATTTTAAATTTGAACCAGCTGTTAAAAAAATACTGAAAGTTTTTTCAAGTGTCTGGTTTTATTGGAAAGGTTGAACCTTGTCATTTAATAATGGAGCACCGTTCGATGCGTTTTCGCTTTGCCCACACGCAGATAAAAAATATGGTTACTATATGGTCACGGCAATAATAATATGTTCGGCGCAATAAAAGTATGTTCGTCGCAACCATAGTAGTGTTCTCTAAATTTAATTTTGACAATAGTATGATTGTCGGAATATTAATATTGTTGAAATGTAACAATAGTATAATTACCAAATTTAATAATGAAAATATGGTTATTGCAACAATATAGATATAGTTAGTGCGACAAAAATATTGTTTTATGGGTTTTTTTTTTGTTAACAATATTTGATTACGGCAATCATACTGTATGATGGTAATTTTTTTCGTTCGAATACGCTTTTTAGAACAATGTTATTGTTACGGATCGAATGCAATAATAGTATTTTTTATAAGAAATTAAATTTTTCAAGCAAATGCTTTGGCTTTGTTTAACTGAAATGAATTTAATAAAAACGCTTACGTTTTATAAACTGATTTTTTTTACTAATAAATAAATCACTCCTATTATTTTAAATTTAATGTATTTTTAGATAATTTTCATAATTCTATTCTAATGTTGAAAACTTAACGCGATTGTAAAGATCATACTATGGTTGTATGTAAAACATACTATGGTTGTGAAGATCATAATATGGTTGTGGGTATCATAGTATGGTTGAGTCTGAATCATACTATGGTAGTGTGAATCATACTATTGTTGTGAGGATTATAGTATGGTTGTGAGAATAGTATGGTTGTGTTTGAATCATAATATGGTTGTGAGGATCATAATATTGTTATGTCGCAACCATATACACAACAATAGTATGATCCTCTTCGAATATTGTCACCACAACCATACTTTTTTTCTGCGTACTGAAGATTGTTTGGCAGGAGATGAAGAGTTTTACCGAAAAATCGTGTCTTCCAATGAAGCTCATTTTTGTCTCGTTGGCTATGTCACTAAGCAAAATTGCCGCAAGTGGGTTCAGAGAGCCCACACGTGACTATTGAGACGCCAATGCATCCACAACGAGTCACTGATTGGTGTGGATTTTGGACTGGCGGCATCATTGGGCCATTTTTCTTTGAAAATTAGCAAGGCCATTACCGTCAATGGTGAACGCTATGCTTAACCAACTTTTGTTTCTAAAAATTCAAGAGAATGACATGAACGACATTTGGTTTTAACAAGACGGAGCCACATGTCACGCCGCCAATGCAACCATTAATATTTTAAGCACTGTTTTTGAAAATCGAATAATTAGCTCAAATTGTGATGTCTATTAGCCGCATCACAGCTGTGAGAGCCTTTTGGATTATTTCATATGGGGACTTGTGGGGAGCTATTAAGGATTAATGTTACGGAAAGCATCCAGGTACAATTGAAGCGTTGAACATGAAATCGATGTTGCCATTGCAGAGAATCGACCCGAACTAATCGAAAATTTACTGAAAATTGGGTTGATCGGATAAGGCACGGCCGAGCCAGTTGTGGTAGTCATTTAAATGATATTGTGTTTCATTATTAAATGACAAAGTTCAACCTTTCCAATAAACCGGAAATTTTAAAAAAAATTATTAGTACTTTTTTTACAGCCGAATCAAATTTTAAATGACCCACCCTGTATAATGAATTTGTAATTCCGTTTGTAACATACACTCGTATTTCCCTCTACTTTATAATAGGAACAAACGGGGAGTTTCTTTTAAATATGTGAGCGGTTCACGTTGTAAATCTTTTTTTCCGAGAACGGGATCTGCTGTTTAATGGCCGCTTCGAACGACTAATGAACGACCAATCGTAATGCACAATGTTAATTTTGAATCACGCCTTAACGTCAAGTTTTGTGCCCAACTAACTTTGACATTTTTTTGTTTCAGTGATTGACAAATTTAACCTTAGAGAGGTACACAATTCAGCAGCGCGTTAAGATTGTTGAAGCCTTTTTTGAACATGGGCCTTTAAATCAAAACAAATTTCGAGCACTTCGTGATTGTTTTTGGTCAGCATAATCGACCAAATGTGTCCATAGTGGGTTCGTTAACTAACAGAATCGCCGCTTTTGGGCAAATGAGAATCCACGAGTGATTGTTGAAAAGCCGATGCATCCACAAAGAGTGGTTGTTTAGTAGGGTTGATTGGCTGACGGCGTCATCGGGCCGTACTTCTGGGAAATGAAGTCGGCCAAGTAGCTACCGTGATTAATGTTCGCTATCGCGAGATGGTAAGGGACTTCTTGTGGCCAGAAAATGAGGATATGGACCTGGACGAAGTGTGGTTCCTACTGGATGGTGCCACTATACACACAGCCAACGAAACAATGACTCATTTGAGCGAAAAATTCAATGTCCTCGTTATCTCACGTCGTGGCGATGTTAATTGGCCGCCACGATCGTGTGATTTGACACCGTTGGACTTCATTCCTTTGGGGATATTTAAAAGAAAATATGTACGTCAAAAGCCAAGACCTATTTAAGCTAAAGGAAGAGATAATTCGGTAAATTAACGACATTGAACCTCGATTAAGTCTCAGAGTCATTGAAAATATGGACAATCGGACAGAGGGTTGGCACTGAAGCAGCTGTGGGCATTTGACCGATATTTTGCTTCACATATAATTGTAATACTCGTAGATCCTTCTATCAAATAAATAATATTAAGATAGTTCTCTGACTTCTCTAAACTTTTTGTGTGATTGACAATTAACATCGTGCGTTTAAGTTGGACCAACCTTTAAAAGATTTTCCATCACTTAAAGATTTATATCTAAGAACGTTATAACACCTCGAAATGTTAATAGGAGACCGTGTGTCTTTTCAAAGCATCAAAGTTTGGCTTTACAGTTTACAGTCAAATACAGTTTTTTTTTGTCAAAAAGCCATGTCTGAGATTGTAATAAGCGAAGTCAATACAAGGGAAAAAAAGTTTCCCCTTAAGGCCACAAGGTATCTCGAAAAAACTACACTTTTTTGAGTATTTGATCATCATACTCGTATCAAAATTGTTTCTAAACGAACCATGGCTTAAATGGGGACTATAAGAAGAGAAAAACTTAATACCTTTAAAAGGGCCTGGTAGCTGGGCTCTTGTGGCCCTGAAGACGGACTCTATTATCCTCAGAAACGTTTACTAAAAAACCTCGACTTATGGTGATTTAAAGGTACTTTTATGTTAATTCAATATACATATCTTTAAATCTGCCTAAAATTTCCCACTGGAGGTATATCGTTATGTGATTGGAAGTGTAAACTTTGTGATCAGATATATATAAAAATATTTCTTATACTCGATGGGTATTGAAATTAAAGCAAATTTCACTTCTAATCCAAATATAGATTTATTTTGAAGATTTCACTTAGATGGGGGCAAAAACTTATGCACCCAATGGTCCCAAAAAGTTGCAAGAGAAGCGACAACTGGTAAATATGGACAAATGTACTCAAACAAAAGCAAATTTTATAACAAATCCAAATATGGACTTATTTCAAAGATTTGGCTGAGATTTAGGCAAAGACTTTTGGACTAAAGTGACCCAAAAACTACCCATATAGTCAAATCCAGCAAGTTTGGTTGCATGTGGACTCACATTTAGGAAGATTACACTTTGAATCAAAGCGAAAAAAATTATGGATTTATTTTGCAGATTTTGCAGTGAGCGAAAAAAATTATGGATTTATTTTGCAGATTTTGCAGTGATTGGAATCGGGCGCAAATACCCAAGAAGCGTTTTGATCGGTAGTTTACCGTAGTTTACTTTCCGCAGATCAACGAACGGATGGACATAGCTAGAGCATCTTTGATTTTGACGAAGGCGTCTCCGACCAGCATTTCGAGGCGAGGCAAACGGAATGAATAATTTAATATACCCTAAAACTATGATGAAGGGTGCCAAAATAATAATAATATGAGGTTTGGTGTTTGCACTGTAATATATTGGCCAGGTAATTTATTTATTGGCCTGGAAATATTCACAGACTGTGTAGGTCATGATTGAACACAATGGTCACCTTCACTTTTAAACGGACGTTTATTAGTCGGCTTAGGATCAGATTTGTTTCATAACATACGTATGAGTGTACAAAGGTAAGAAGTCTACCGCTACTCCCTCGTGGTCGAAACAAAGGTTGCATAATGAAGGTTATATAAAATCCTATTAGAAATATACTCGTAGTGATAGAATCATATGTAAACAAATTATTTTTTGGAAAAGTATAAGAAGTACCAAGTTTCTTTAATTAAACGTTAGATTGAGTAAAAGCATATACGAGGACTGCTATATATATACCTGGCCTAATAATGAAAATGCGAATATTTATCATCAAAAATGGTTTTATTGTTTTTCAAAGTATATTCTAGCATGATTTATACACTTTGGTATGCGCTCAAACCAATTGTCGAAGAACTTTTTCCACTCCGATTGAGACACCTCCAAAACGTGGTTTTTGAACGCTTCAACAGCATCTTCTGGCGAAGAAAATCGTTGAATTTTTTTCTTGATGTGCGGGAATAAAAAGAATTCATTGGGTGCCCAACGGCGGATTACCCATCAATTCGACGTTTTGGCCGGCCAAAAAGGCGCTGGTTTGAGCCGATGTGTGAGATCTCGCGTTGTCACGGTGCACAAAGATTCGTCTTCTCTTGTTCGTTTTTCGAATTTCTCCGAAGACTTCAGGCAAACAAATCGTGGTGTACCACTCAGAATTGGCCGTCCTACGCTGCTGAAGCGGAACTGTCGCCACACGACCAGTTTTACCGAAGAAACTGGTGACCATTTGCTTCGAAGTGCTTCCTTCACGAACAACTTTCCTTGAATTTGGCTCGTCTTCGAAGACCCCCACGGTCGATTGCTGTTTTGTTTCGGGTTCATACGCATAGATCCATGATTCGTCACCTGTGACGATCTTATAAACGTCTTTTGAAACACCTTGATAATAGTTTTTCAAAATTTCTTTGCACCAATCGACACGAGCCTTTTTTTGAGGGATTGTTAAATTGTGCGGGATCCAACGAGATCAAACCTTTTTTACGGCCAGATGTTCATGCAATATCAAATGTATGCTGGTGGAAGAAATGCCCAAGGATGCCTCTATCTCACGGCGTGACACATGAAAATCTTGCATTATCAGTTTACGCACGGCTTCAATGATCTCTGGCACAGCGGACGTTTTTGGACGACCTTCGTCTTTGAGCGAGCGTCGGCCACGATTGAATTCATTAAACCGGGTTTTCACTGTGCTATACGATAGTGCTTCATCGTCATACAAAGATTTAAGTTCATCGATGCACTCTTGCCGTGATAATCCACGTCGAAAGTTGTGAAAAATGATTGCACGAAAATGCTAACGAGTTATTTCCATTTTTTTGCCAAATTGATTTTTTCAGGTCACTGTAAACAACACAAATGATGGTTGTACGTCAAAATGTTCTAAGTACGTTTATGCTAAAAAAAAGTCAAACAAATGGAAGTGGCAGATGGCGCCTAGGCCAGAAATATATATAGCAACCCTCGTACCGCGAAAACCACGGCTTGGGGCGGTTTATGGGCTGGTGAAATCATCAGTCCATATTTCTTCAATATTGATGATGGCCGGAACGTAACCGTGAATGGTGCTCGCTCGCTATGATATCGGAATTTTTGCAACCTGAAATTGAAGCCCGTAATCTTGACGATATTTGGTTTCAACAGGACGGTGCCACTTGCCATACAGCTGCTCAAACGTTTTGGTCCGGTGAGTTGGCGGCCAAGATCGTGTGATATCACACCTTTAGACTTTTTTCTATGGGACTACGTAAGTTCAAACTCAATGCTGAGAAACCAGCTACAATTTAGGTGGTGGAAGCTGACATAGCGCGTGCCATTTCTGCCATACCGGTCGAAATGCTCGAAAGAGTCATCCAAAATTAGACCCTCAAAATAAACACCCTGAAACGTATTAGTGGCCAACATTTGAAGAAAGTTATATTCAACAAATAAATGGCATAAAATGTCCTTTCGAATGAACAATAAAGATTCGACACATGATTAAAATTTCTGTATATTTTTATTTTGAAAAAAATAACTAGATTAACATCCCGATATTATAAAAATCAGCCTTCTTATTTGAGTTCATGCTGGAATACTTAATAATGATGGAATAATATTCCGTCACTGTAAAATTATATCCTTAGGTCCATCTAGTGATATAGCCCTGTCGATGTGTAGCACCGCTGCATAATAAGCCATATATTTGGTGCAATTTAACCAAGACTTTCGAATAGTATCAATAAAACCGTTCTTCATGATGTTAGGCCCTTTAGCTCAGCAGCCAAATAGTTGGTCCTAATTAAACCACGTTTGCCGTAGTTAATAATAATGGCGAATTTGGTAAATTATGACTATTTCGGTCTACTATCGAGCAGGGCCCCCTTCCGATTTGAGTCCCTAAACGCCATATTCCAGCTTCGGTTTAGATTATGGTATTTTCGGTCGAACCCTGATAAAATAGGACCGCATACAAATTTCCCTTCAGATTCGCAGCACAAGAAGCCACATATCAATTCTTGCCCTGCTAAAATTTCCTGTAACAAGATACTATACAAATTCGAGAGTCCTTTCAGGATATGTTTTGGAAATCCTTCCTTTCGAATAAAAATTGTATTTCATTATTTCACCATCAATTTCTTCAAGTGTAAATGAGATGACTCATATCTATGTAAGCATTTAAAAAAATACACCTGAATATGTAATTTTTCGATATGCATCGATGAACTTTTCATTATCATTTGTTGTGCTTGTTACTGCCGCTGCTGTATTTAAACAGAACAATTCACGTTAAATTCTGATGGTTGATTCAGTTTATGCTCTTTTTTCCTGCCGCATTTTAACAACCTTCTCCGTTAAGTTTTTTTTATGGCGAAATTATGTACGATGACAATAGTTCAACTAGAGTGTACCTTTTTTACATGTGAAAGAACGAAGGCAGCAGAAAAAAAACGCAATTTCAGATCGACAATGGCAACAGGGCCACAAAAATAATTTAAATGACAAAACCAGCCAGTACGAGTACATCATCATCGTCATCTCCGGCAGCGGCAATGACGACTTCATTCATTGTCATTGTCGAAGTCGAAATTATTTAACATATCAATATCAATATTGTGTGCTCGTATGTAATCAAAACAAATTCATCCATGAATTCATGAAATTTTGCAGATGTCATAGGAAAAGCGATTGTTCACCACAAGTTTATGGAGATTTTCTTGATGCCAAGGACACAATACGAAAAATATCATGAATTTCGATTTCGAAAGCCTGCAACGCTCCACAAAGACCTTAGCAAGATAAAAATAAATCCTTGCATTGTATTCCTGCTGGCTGGCATAGAAAAATGGTTATGAATTTTGATAAGAAATTCATAACATATTTCACGAATTTGACTTTGTTATTTCACCTTTAAGTTTCCTCCTTCTGGTTCGGGTGGTGGCACTTCAGTTTAAGTTTTTCTTCGTCTTCTTTGTTGACGTTTCACCTGCTTTCGGTTAAAAGTTCTTTGCTGTGAAGCGTAACCAGAAGATGAAAACGAACATACGAAAAAACACCTGTGGCTTGATATACAGATATAAACAAACACTTCCATAACAATGGGAAACAGAGGCAGAAAGGTAGACAGGCAGACAGTCTGACTGGCGGAGGAGGGATCGTCAGGCAGACATTCAGAAAGCGAAAATAACTCGACAAGTGTTTGTGAAAAGGAGAAGGCGTCATCATCATCATCCTGGCCGCACAACTCCAAACAATGGAACTTGAGTATCAAACAACTTTTACCTTTGCTCTTTGTCATCAAAATGAAAAAATAAGGAACGGAAAAGAATGAAAAAATACGATGAAAAGGAAGAATAGATGTTGATGTTGCACGACGTCAAATGCGTTTGTAAGCATACAAATGAAAAACGTACTCGAATGGAACAATTTCATTAAATGCATATAAAGTGTTTTTAGATCCCTGCTGTCGACTAAGTAGTATGTTTAAGTACTTGTAATGAAATAGGAAGCTGTTCTTAGTTTAGGTCAAGCAACATTAACTGATGTCTCGTTGGGATGTACAATTTGTGGTGACCGAACAGCGGTTTAAAAAATCATCATTGCCTACCCTTTCTGCGGGAAATCGTCCTAAAATATTCCTCGTAGAAATTGGCATTGCGCTTATATCAGCTTTAAAAGCGACTTAGCTTCGTTTCGCGGCAAATTCCGCACTTGTCGTGAGATACAATAGGTGCGTTCGATTGGTGTTATTTTATTTATGATTGAGTAATTGATAAGGAGATAATTTCATATAACTGCCACAAATAATTTTTGTTTTTCAAATGATGCATCACAAATATTTTTGAAAACAAAATATTGAGCATAAAAAGTTTCTTTATAAATTAAAATAAAAAAAATACAAAAATTCAAATCAAGTGCGAAATATTTATTGTTCATTCGAAAGGACATTTTATGCCATTATTTGTTCAATATAATTTCCTTTAAATGTTGGCCACTGTCTTACGGAAATGAGCGTTCGGTGAGAAACGGGAAAATACGCTGTTTTCGACCAAAATTTTGTTCTGTGATGAGGCTTATTTCTGGCGCAACGGCAACGTCATTTTACAAAATTGCAAATTTGGGCTGAAGAGCAACCAGAAGAGGCTCAAGAGGTGCCACTTTACCCAGAGAAAACCAAGGTTTGGTGCGGTTTATGGGCAGGTGGAATCATCGGTCCATATTTTTTAAAAAATGCTGATGCCCGGAACGTTACCGTGAATGGTGCTCACTATTGCGCCTTGATATCGCACATTTGGCTACCTAAAATTGAAGCCGTAATCTTGATGACATTTGTTTTAACAAGACGGCGCTACATGCCATTAAGCCAACGAAACAATCAATTTATTGAAGGAAACTTTTGGTAAGCGCATTATTTCGCATCGTGGGCCTGTGGCGTGGCCTCCAAGATCGTGCGATTTAACGCCGCTGGACTATTGTGGGGTTATGTATAGTCAATATTATTTGGTGTTTTTGGTCAATTCCAGATCTTTTGTGTGTTGTGTTTTTTAGCTAATAGGACCTAAATTATCTTGTAAATAAAATTCCTTTAAATTAACATTTACCCAACGTTTCGTCAATTATTTGTTGACTTCCTCAGGGGTTTGGTCTATTTAAATAAAACATATATCACAATTTGAACAATTAAGTATTAACAACAGCTTACGAGTATTTAACTTACAATATTAATTTAAGAATTTTACATTGAAATGAATGTTCGATTTAAACATATAAAACAACATAAACATAACGTAAACCGAATATCACAGAAAGTTTAATGTATTGCAACACTGTACGTGGCGGTTCGGAAACTTCTTAGCCTTGCACAAAAAGCGCTGTATAAACAGAAAAAAGTTAAGTGTTTTGGAAACTTCCATCTCTGCTATGAACACATGTTAAATTTCGATCTGGCAACTCCTTCATATAGAAACAGGTGTTCAAAAAAGACGCATCCGCGATTTTTTTACAATGGAAAAATTAGAAATGCGTGGTGTCATTTAATATTTACATAAAACAGGTTTATCGGGACAAGAAATTCATAATGATATGGTGAATGTGTTAGGTGAAAGTGGTCCTTCATATACAACAGTAAAAAATTGGGTTGCTGAATTTAAACGTGGTCGTACAAGCATTGAAGATGAACCACGTAGTGGACGTCCAAAAACAGCAACAACAACAGAAATTGTAGCCAAAGTGCATGATATGGTATTAAATGATCGACGAATAAAAGTGCGTGAAATAGCTAATATCATGGGCATCTCAAATGATTGAGTCCATTTAATTTTGCATGAAGAACTACATATAAAAAAAGCTTTCTGCACGATGGGTGCCGCACTTGTTAACAGTCGGCCAAAAACGCATAAGAATGAACATTGCTCAAGCTTGTTTGGATCGTTTTTAGCGAAATAAAATGGATTTTAAGCGTCGTTTCATAACTGTTGATGAGACATGGATCCACCACTATACTCCAGAGACAAAAGAACAATCCAAACAATGGACTGAAGCTGAAGGAAGTGCCCCAAAGAAGGCAAAAACAATTCAATCGGCTGGCAAGGTTATGGCAACGGTTTTTTGGGACTTTAAAGGTATTTTATTGATTGACTATCTGCAAAAGGGTAAAACAATAAATTCAGAGTACTATTGCAACCTTTTAGATCAATTAAATGTACAAATTCGAGAAAAACGTCCTGGCTTACAACACAAAAAAATAATTTTTCATCAAGACAAGGCAGAGTGTTTTAACACTCTTGTGCGCTTAGCTAAAATCAACGAATTAAAGTACGAGTTGCTTGACCACCCACCTTATTCTCCTGTTTTAGCTCCCAGTGACTTTTATCTGTTCCCAAATTTAAAAAAAAATCCTTGCTGGCAAGCGTTTTACCTCAAATGAAGATGCAATTACAGTTGTAAACCACTATTTTGAAGACCTTGAGGAAAACTATGTTAATCAAGGGATAGAATTGCTAGATAAGCGTTGGACTAAGTGTATTGAAGTTTCAGGAGATTATATTGAAAAATAAAAATATTTTTGAAAAACTAACTATTTTCTTTCATTGATAGGCTAAGAACATTCCGAACCGCCCTCGTAACTGATACTTATGTTGTCAGTGTCTTCCTTCAGATTCATCATTATACCAATTCGTTGTTGTATTCTCAAGCTTTCTATTGTCAGTATCTTCTTTTCTCCCTTTTATCTGATTATTATCTTTACATTGTTAAAATCAGCTGTGTGCCCTGTGTTAAAGATGTGTTGGGATAGCGCTGTGCGTTGTTTCTTTATGTGTAGTCGCTTGTCTTTGCAGAAAAGCCCGACACGATTGACGCCTTGGTACAGAATATTCGTCGCGTTACCCCAAATGCTGCAAAAAGTGATCGAAAATTGGGCATCTCGGCCACTTGCTTAAAATCATTTTTTAAACATAATGACAAACCCTTATCTTTATAATAAAGCTAAATTCCAGGCCACAACATTAAATTATATGCGTTTTATTTCTTGTTGAAAACCACACGTCGAAAAAAACACCCTTAATAACAACTTAGGCCGATAAAGTTCAATTTTACTAGGTTCAATTTCACCTGTTTGCTTATAACGTTCTATGCTAAATTTCCTCAGAATCGGATTAAATATATGTGACACCGCATAGAGAAAGGGACCTAAGGGTAAAAAAACAATTTCTTTTTTTTTTAATGTGGACAACATCTGAGCATTGAATGAGGCCGATCCCATGCCCCAAACGTGTTCCCTCCCAGAGATATGCTCGTTTTATGAAAGTGATGGTACACCAAATATACACGTATTTAAATCTTTAAAATGGCTCTCCTGAACAAAACTGGTTTTTACCCTTAGGTTCCTTTCTGTTTTGCACGTCACATATGATTTCTAAAGCTGCAGGTACTTACATTAGCAAGAACTTTTGTGTTTTATAAATGCATGGACAACTATGAAGCAATTTTAATAGAGTTTGGCCTCTAAAGCGAAAGGTTAAATTTTGCGAATAATACTTGGATTAAAACAATTGGTAGAGAGGCGCACCTAAAGGCATCGCTCAGTGATAGGGATTTTAACTCGACCGGTTTAATAAACATTAGGTTTAACTCTTTTAAGTTCAGATGTTCCAAAAATCAGCACTAAGTTTTAAAATCTTCTTAATTTGGTATGGGGTATTTACTATACTTTGAAAAGGCTTCATCCAAATCTAAATTATAAATAAGTGCTAAGTAGGAACATAAATACTGTTACAACATTGAACTCATCTATTTCAACAGTAGAACAGAACATACCCCGTTAATGTCATATGGGTTTTGAAAGCTAACCTCAATAGCGTTAACCTCAATAACTTGCACAGAAAAATTTTATTCACCGACGAAAAAATTTTTACCGTTCAGGAAAAATTTAACAAGCAAAATAATAGAGTGGAAAAGGGTGAAAAAGGGTCATCACCCAGCCGCAGTCATGGTTTGGTGGGGTTTCTCTTACGATGGGGTCACTGACCTGCATTTCTGCGAAAAAGGAGTCAAAACATCGGCCAAAGTTTACCCAGAAACCGTATTGGAAGCTGTTGTGAAGCCTCCTAACAATTCCCTATTCCAAAACCAGCCATGGACTTTCCAGCAGGATTCTGCGCCGGCCCATAAGGCTAAAACGTCCCAGGCCTGGCTTCGAAACAATTGGAACATTGGAACTCTTAAGACTGCTTTGGTTCGAGCAGTGGCCAATTTTCCAATGGACGAGGGTCGTGCAGCTATTGACGATTGGCCAGTGCGACTTAAGGAGTATGTAAAGGCAAAAGGCAGACATTTTGAATAAGTAGATTCTTTTTGCATACAATATACATCAATAAATATGTTAAACAATATTTGGTCCAAAAACATTCAGTACTTTTTATTTTACAGCATAAAACGTGTGTAACAGTATTTATGGCCCTACTAAGTATATGTGATGCTCTCCACAGTATTTCAGCAAGTAGTCCAACCTCAACCTCTTCAATTTTTTTTGTGTTCTTTATTGAAAATAAGCAGACCCATATTTCGTTTCTAAGCTGTATGACCTGTTAGATATTTTTTTGTCATTTTTGCGATTTTTTGTATTGGTTACGTAAAATTCCTGCATATTCTTTTTGTTTACTTTCAGACCCACATAACGGATACCCTTTAACGCTTATATTAACCGATGGCTAAGACTCTAAGAATTCCTGAGTAAGTTTTTAAAACATAAGATCAATTAGAACACTTTTTTTAATCTAAAAAATAGAAAATACTTTCATCTTCAAACTACGGTTTCTAGTAGAGAAAGATTATTTTACTTTCTTCTTCTGATGGAACTTTTGGTTTCACATAATTTCATGAGTTTCTGTGTCATGTTTTGCGGAAGATTATCAAACGTTAGAAGCGCTTTACTATAATTAACTTTTGTTTTCCTCCGTAGAGAAAACACCACCCCGTGAGATACTGTCTTAATGATTAAGAACAACAATTATTAATATCTTTTATTCTGCCCGTTGCTTTGATGAGGCTTTATCATGCTTAATAGCATAACTAATGACTTTTATGAAAACGCCTGCCAGGAATCACTTAAGAGACACTATAATTAAATATATCAAAACCAAATACCATAAGACCGGAGGCTAACATGCGTACTATTTCATTTATACTTTCGATATTTCACAGGCAAATACCATGTTTCTGCTTTGGTTAATAGAATTTTTAAATAATTCTACGTTGTGTCGTCATTAAAGCATCATGGGAACAACAACATTAGCCGCATGGCCATGTCATTTAATTTATGTTCGGATAAAATGCATTTAAAACAATTTTCCAGGGGAAATATAACACCACACTAACAGAGCCGAGGCACTATCGCTAACGCCACAGTTTTAGTCATATCAGTTGACTACCGTAAGCCAGTACTCGTATTGCAGCTCCAGTCTAGCCCTGCCAACCAATTCCATCCCATCACATTTCATCCCATCATTATGTTAATTATAATTTCCAAGTAATTAAATGCAACCATTTGGTCACCACTTTTTTTGTTTGTAGTCATAACTACAATCAGCACAAACAGACTGGAGTCGGTCGGTGCTGGAGTCGGCTGGCTGCTGGGCCATAACATTATCATCAGCGGCATTAGCAGCAGCATCTCTTTTCGCTGTCTAATTTTAGTAATTTCCTTAAGAAAGTTTTTCCATTTACTTTTCTGCACTTGAGCGGAGTTGTGTCTATATCGTCTGCTACTTTGCTTGCCATATTGAAATAAATAAATACGAAAAACAAGGAGTGCGAGATGTAGAGTCAGCCAGCAACAAGAAATAAGAAAAAATCCGAAGTTTCTCTAGAATACCATAAAAGGGTCTCTTATAAACGCCATAAAATTAGTACGCTGTGCTGCTGCACTAGCACCAGCAGCCGTGGCAGTAGCCATCTTCAGCAGCACGGCACCTAGCCGAGCGAGCGGCGGTTGCTTGCAACATGATGTTTTTAGCTTGTAGAGCACCGTTAAAGGAACAAGGAAGTGCTCTTAACTTTTACTATAATAGTAAGTACCTGCTCTTTACACACTCTTCTGCCATGTTTCCAAGAGCTTGAGCAGCACAAAATGGCAAAGAAAGAAAAACTGAATAAAGAAAATGTTTATGTTGCCAGTGGTGTTGGTGGTGCTGGTGGAGACGGTGACGGTGCTGGAGCTTGTCTTTTTTGGTTCCCTTCCTCGCTGTTGAACATGTCATTTTAGAACATGCTGCAGCGTTTAGACTGCGATTTGAATTGATTGTAATTACTGGTAAACATGCTACCACAACGGAATAGCAACCTGCAACACTAACTACCAGAGCTCAACATGATTGTTGCAGCAAGACACACACACACACTAACAAACAGAGGAAAAAGAAGCTGTGTATGTAGTCAGTTGCTTACTTTGTCAGTAATTACATAACCTTCCCACTATATTGACTTTTCTTGATATGACCAAGTCGATTACCCAACAAAATGTTTTGAAGGTCATTGTTATAATGTCAATAGCTTGTACATTTGTAAAGCATCGATGATTTACTTAAAGAACATGTTAGGCAAATTAATTAATTTGAAATTAAATTCTATGCAAAAGTGACACCTATATGTGACGCGTAAAATAGAAAGGGACCTAAGGTTAAAAACCAGTTTTGTTCAGGAGAGCCAATTTAAAGAGTAGGTCCCTTTCTATTTGCGCTTAGAATCGTCGACTTCACTTTCAAAAAACGCGCATATCTCTGGGAGGGAACACTTTTGGGGCATGGGATCGGTCTCATTCGATGCTCAGATGTTGTCCACATCAAAAAAAGAAAAAAATGAAAATTGATTTTTTACCCTCAGGTCTCTTTCTCTATGCGCTGTCACATATATAACTCCGCCCTACAGGGGTATTATGTACAATATAATTTTTTTTCAAATTCGGTTAAGACAAGTCCATCTGTCCGTCTATCTCGCAAATATGAACTAATCTTGATCACGTTATGCTGTTTTTGGCTATTGGCGGTCCCTATGAAATTGGGAGAAATTAGTCCTTGCCCTAATGTAGCCTCCATACAAAAGTACCTCCAGATTTGATAGTCTAAACCACATAACAGCGGCAAACTGCATCACATTTAAATTTTGCACACAAGATAGACACTGCTGGAAATATACCAAATTGGTTTTAATCTTGATATAGCCAAATGAACCTCCATGTTGTATCTAACCAACCCAACAGCGGCTAACTTCATTAGATTTAAATGAATTTTGATTTGTAGCGTGGATTTGCCAATTAATTAAAATCAACAGAAACGGTCCATGCAAATATAAACATTTTCGCCATAATGCTTAAATAAATATTATGCTTTGTTATTTTATAAAAAATACTGTATAATATATGTTACTAGGGCTGCTATATATAATTCTGGCCTAATAATGAAAAAGCAAATATTTATCATCAAAAATGGTTTTATTGTTTTTCAAAGTATTCTCCAGCATGATTTACTCGTATTAGTATACACTTTTGCATGCGCTCAAACCAATTGTCGAAACACTTTTTCCACTCCGATTGAGACACCTTCAAAAGATGGTTTAACACTTCAAAAGCATCTTCAGGCGACGAAAATTATTGAGCACTATTTTTTTCCTTGATATGCGGGCATAAAAAGAAGTCATTGGGTGCCACGTCACCCAATGACGACGTTTTGGCCCGTCAAAAAGGCGCTGGTTTGATCCGATGTGTGAGAGATCGCATTGTCATGTTGCACAATGATTCGTCTTCTCTTGTTCGTTTTTCGAATTTCTCCGAAGACTTCAGGCAAACAAATTGTGGTGTACCACTCAGCATTGACCTCCTACGTTGCTCAAGCGAAACAGTCGCCACACCTGCTTTCTTGAAGAAACAGGCGACCATTTGCTTCGAAGTGCTTCTTCCACGACCAACTTTCGTTGGATTTGGCTCGTTTTCGAAGACTTACACGGTCGATTGCAGTTTTGATTTGCGCTCATACGCATAGGTCCATGATTCGTCACCTGTGAAGATCTTATAAACTTCTTTTGAAGCATCGCGATCGTATTTTTTCAAAATTTCTTTGCACCAATCGACACGAACCTTTTTTTTAACGATTGCCAAATTGTGCGGGATCCAACGAGAACAAACCTTTTTTACGGTCAGATGTTTATGCAATATCGAATGCATGCAAGTGGAAGAAATGCCCAAGCGTGCGTCTATCTCACGGTATGTCACATGACGATCTTGCATTATCAGTTTTCACACAGCATCAATGTCCTATTTCACAACGGCCGTTTTTGGACGACCTTCGTCTTTGAGTGAGCGTCGGCCACGATTGAATAATTTAAACCAGTTTTTCACAGTGCTATAGGATGGTGCTTCATAGCTATACAACGAATTAAGTTCATTGAATTACTCTTGTCTCGATAATCCAAGTCGAAAGTTGTGAAAAATGATCGCACGAAAATGTTCACGAGTTAATTCCATTTTTTTGCCAAATTGATTTTTTCCAGTCCTTGTAAACAACATAAATGATGGTCGTACGTCAAAACGTTCTGAGTACTTTTATGCTAAAAAATGTCAAACTCTTCAATGGAAATGTCAGATGAGTTGCTGTTACCTAGGCCAGAAATTTTTATAGCAAACCTCGTACTGCACTTTTAGGATAACCGATCTTTGCTTTTTAGACTACACTTTTTCTAATTCAAATTGAGAAAATACAAATTGAAATGGAGAATCTCACATTGAAATTGAGGAATATAATAAATTAAAATTCAGAAAATGCAATTGAAAGTGAGGAATGTAAACTAAAATTGAGCAAATACAAATTGAAATTGAGAAAAGATAAATTTTAATTGAAAAAATTCAAATTAAAATTTAGACAAGTAAAACCGTCGCATAGTTAGGCCGAACCTATTGTACCCTTTAAACCACCACGCTACTTAATCGCCCTTTCGGCCCATGCGTCCGTCCCAAACCACAGCTTAAACTATTTTATATTTGGATTAGTAGCAATATTTGCTTTATAGTACCGATACTCCATGTTTACTATTTACCGCCTGTTTTGATCATGCGGAATGTTTTTGGGCCTAATGAGCCAAAACGTCTAGGAACTATGAGTATACCCTTTTTAAGATATTTAGTGCATTTCCACTAACAGTTCCCATTTTAACCATTGCCTTTCACGAAATAGGAAATGTTCAAAAAGTGTACTTTCACCGAGGTACTTAAGTCTCTTAAAGGGAAACGTTTACCACCCCCACCCCCCTGGACCGATTCCGACCATTTATAAGTAAAATCCCAAACATTATATGACCATAAGCCATCATCACGCTTCTTGGTCGATTCGTTTAACGCTCGTTTAACGATCGGGCTTTCAACAGATACATCGACGGATGGACGGACATGGCTAGATCGTCTTAAAATTTTACAACAATCAATAATATATTTAGAAAATAAGGTCTCAGATCTATATTTTGTGGTGTTGCAAACAGAATGAATGACAAATTGAATACCCTCTCTTTTTGGTTGGAGGGTATTAAAAGGAAAATTTCGAACGTAGTATGATAAAACCCTGTTAAATGTTGTACTGCTCTAAGTCATTGTTCGCAAACTTTTGAGCAGACACATTTCGCGTATTCCGATGCATTTTTTGCATAAGGCTTAATTTTTTACTGAATGTTTTGATTGGGTTTACCATAATGTTGTTTGATCCTAGGTTAAGATTAGCCTTCGTTGTATTTTGAAACACAGTTTCAACTCTCCTCTTATCGATTTCCCAGCTCTTCTAATTCACCAATTATCCTATCCAATTTTAATCAGCCTGCACAGGAAGAACATCCAATTTTCAGAAAAATACCATCCGAAGAAGAAAATCCACAAAAAGAGAAGGATACATCGCAACAGCTCTTATGTTCTTTAGGGACACTACAGTTCAAAGTTATAAACATAGACAAGAACCATGTTCCGAATACAAGAAACGTAGCAATATCAGTTTGTATGTTCTCAATATCAAATTGTCTTTTCTTTACATTCATTTGTAGAAGCCACAAATTGCACCCCATCACGCTCAAGTTTTGTGCGATTTCAACTGAGTATGACCTTGCTCGAGCTCCAGATATATGTGCTTAATCGACAGAAAAGCAGAGTGGTGTGGGGTATCTCATAGTCGGCTTGACTTTAACTTTTTATTAAACTTGAAAGAGTGCACTTTTTCACTTTCCCGGTATTGGTGATATAACCCAAATCCGTATTTCATGCAATCTCACTATTTGCGCAGTGGAAACCTGCCTTTGAATCTGTATTGAGTTGTCTGATCCACAGGCTATGTAAAGGTTTTTCTTTAAAAAAAGAAATATTTTCTAAAAATATGCAACATCAACTAAGTTGCGAAGTCCGAAATGTTTTAGGTTTATTATCTTAAACAATTCTTATTCTTCAATTTCTTCAGTAAGATTTGTTCTTACTTTTACTATCCATATAACAAAATACTCGCATTCGTAGCCAAGAAGTTTCTCTGGGTTGCTTCATTACAACTCTGATATTTACGCATAGCTACAGCAACTCGTACAAGTATGGTCCGATAAAACTTGTTACCACCATTTTATGTTGTTTTTGTAAGAGTTGAGTTTTTTTTCGTTCTTTCAATTCCCTTTAAGATTATTAGCTTTTCCCCCTACAACTGCGGGAAATTCTAGTTGGGATAGATGATGTTGGCGTTGCTCTTGGAACGGGTCTATACGTACGTATATAGTGCGATTATTAAATGAAGTTATTTTTACTTAAACTGACATTAATATGAGCACAAAATTATTTTTATAACAAGTACTTGTGGCCATAGTAGTTGTAATGATAATAATACTTAAAGACCAACGGCCAACGGACAAACAAATGAACGGACATCCATAACTGGTATCGTAGGAAAATGTTCAACAAACAACTTTGTGTTGTGTGAACCTGAAGAAAGTTTTCCATGAATATGAAATACACAGAATTTGTTTATGGAACATACCTTCAGTGGAGTGGTTACAAGGCTGAAGGAGGATGCGAAACAGTTGTTCCAATCTGTGCATTATAATGTTTTGGATGCATTACTAATAAAAAAATTGTATTTTTTTTTGATCTACTAAAATTTCCATACCGTTTTGGTAGTGTCGATTATGTCATAAATTCCATTATCATTAATTTTATTCCAAGCGTACCCCGAGATTTTCAAGCAATCGAAATGGGCATTTTGCTTTATACTAAATATTCCCCAAAACCAGATAATCAAGAGCTTTACTAGCAGCGTCCTATTGTAATGACTAGTTCCAAATAATCCCCTTTTTTACTAATGTTTTCAATATGAATTCAGAGAAAACTTTACAGAGTTCATGACCCATATGCATTTTTCAATATAAGTTTTTCAAAATCATATTTCCATTGTTTCAATAACAAAGCGAATACTGAAACTTGACCTCGGTCTATGGAAAGTAAAAAAATGTAAAAAAGTGTATACATATTTTATACACCGAAAGAATGTTCTTAATACCAACTACAATATATACATTCTCAAATAAAAAATACAAGAATTTAACGACCAAAATTGTGAACTTGATTAATAAATTTAAGGTATTTCTTTTTATCAAAATTATTTCTCTTTTGGAGTACCCATGTCTTCAGGCTAGTTCTTGGATCTCTAGGACCCATGAATCCGGAACCAAAAATAAGCCAAATCTTACAAAAAAAAAACATTTACAGTCGGACAGAGTTGACTCTACTCGGCGACACAAAAAAACTATCACCTACGTAGAGATTCTCAATTTGACACCTGGAGTAGCAGGACCACAAGTCACGGCAGACTTTTGTTGCTGTTACATCAAAACACTGTTAGATATGGACCAATTTCATCAAAGTTGTTTAATAGTCATTTCAGGCGAAATTTTACCTTTTTCTATTTCCCTTTTTATATCCTTCATCATAGAATAAATGGTGTACTCACTGGTTGGATAGTAGCGAATGGATATCCCATAAAGTATATACGTATATTCAGAATCTTCGTAAAATTCTTAGAAGATCAAGCCATGTCAGCATGTCTGTCTGTGGAAAGCAAACTTTAAGTTGTCGTACTATTGAAGCTATAGGGCAGACATTTTGCAGAAACAATTGTTAATGGACTGAAATGGTTGGTACTGAAAATGGACCAGATCAGTCAAGAGGTAAACATATCATGAACTAGTAGAGATACGACGAGGAATGGATGGAAACACATCTTGAAAGAAAAGAGGGCCGTGCCAAGCCCACGTTTAAAAAAATCGATATTATGGCCAAGGTAATGGAACGATCTTTAAATAGTTTTAACAGAATTAAATCAGTGACTAGAAAATTATTATAGATTATGTTAGGGTAAACTGAATTTATAAAAGTATATTTAATGTTGGTATGGAAAAACAGACCTCGATAGAAAACAGTCCGGCGCCACGCATCCTTGACATAATTTTCATATGGGACCGCAATCCACAATGGAGGGTGTATAAACTTTGGCACGGCCGAACTTAGTTTGTTCACTTGTTATAACTTTAGCCAGGATAATAAACACGGCAGAATCTCAAATCGGAAGGAACCTTTTCAACACTTTCTGTGCGAAACTCGAGCAGAAAAGGATTTGATAAAGTATGTGGCATCTAAATTTAATATGGTTAGTCTTTGACCAAAACGTTCACAAAAAACCAACTTTCGTTACTTCCATTAACACTTTTGATGGACAGACAGGTGGGACATTGCTCAATCGAATCATATTGTCAGTCTTGGTCGATCAGATATATATTCAGACCGGGTATATCTCATTTTGTGTGAGGTATTATAATAATTAGCACAAATTAGAATATCCCGTACCACAGCATGATTAGTTTCGTAAAGAAATTGCATTGTATCGCCCATACTCTGGGATGTAGTGTTAAACAAGTCTAATATACCTTAAATTAGGAGGCACAAAAGTAGTTGCTCACGCAGCCGCCGTTGTGGTGCTGGTTCGAGGCAAAATTTTGTGAAATCATGGAACAAAAAGGAGGCAAACAAAACTAGTTTTAAACATCAGGAAAAATCTAATTCCAAACTTTAAACTCCCATCGCTAGACTGGGATACGCTGCAGCTGTTGATAGAAACATTTTCCTGGAAGCGTAACACTGAAAAAAGAGACTAAGGTTTTTTTCTACTACTAAGTCCTCAAGATGTTTGAAACGAAATGATGCATGATATTGAATTGCTTCTATTGTAAGTTTATTTAGGTTTTAAGTACACAGTATTTTCGAGCTACAAACTACTTTTAGCTAAGACTTTGCCAACTGGCCCCAAAAATGTCCACGTGGCGCTGGGGCAAAAGTTTAATTTGATTATTTTGTACGAAATAAATGAATAAAAAAAATCTTCGATGATCTACTGCATGTGCAATGCCATTATCAAAGCAATTCTCATGTATGGCTCCTTGGATTTGCTAACTGCTGAGGAAACGAAAACTTACCTGTGCAGGCTTGAAAAAATTCAGAGATTGTTCTGTGTAGACAGCACAGGAGCGATGAGGTCTACACCACAAGCAAGCCTGGAAGCGATGTTGGATGTACAGTCCGCGAAGGGCTAGACATGAGCGGCGAAAACTGCACATAGTTTGAGATAGAACGGTATAATAATAGCTCAATATTATAAGTAGTAGTTACACATGGAACGCTTGATTAAGGCTCGGACTTTATGACGCCGCTGCTGAATCCAGCAAAAATTTTAGCCTGCAGAGAATAATGGGCAGCAACTTCCGTCATAACGGAAGACGAAATATCAATTTCCATGGACGGCTCCAAGTCAAAGTCTGGCACAGGATGGGGAGCATTTTTGGAAGCCTTTGACCTTCAAAGTTTGTGAAGATTCCCGGCGAGTAAGACTGTCTTTAGGCAGAGTTTAACACCATTCTCTTAGCCGCTAGAAATTCACCACATTCTCTAAATCGATGTGGAAAGCATGGCAGATCTTAAAGCCTTAATTAATATATATATATATATAAAGTCATGATGCCTCTCTGACTGCCTTAATTCGATCTTCCAAATCCAAGCTCACGATATTACGCTAACGAGGGTATCACGACACATCAACACTCCTGGAAACGAGCCAGCATACGAGTGCGTTAGGACAGGCTCCTAAACAGAGGACGAAATTGAGGCCTGAGATATGTTCAGGATATTCACTGAGCTATTGAACTATATAAAAAGACAGCACGCCAAACACCAAGGCAGGGCCAAGATGGGAATCGAAACAGGGGTATAGAATCACACGAACTTTATAATTGTGAAAGTGGCCAAATGGAAATGAACGCTGGCAAATTGTTTCGAAGCCAGGCCTGGGACGTTTTAGCCTTATGGGCCGGCACAGAATCCTGCTGGAAAATCCATGGCTGGTTTTGGAACAGGGAATTGTTAAGAGGCTTCACAACAGCTTCCAAAACGGTTTCATGGTAAAATTTGGCCGATGTTTTGACTCCTTGTTCGCATATATGCAGGTCAGTGACCCCATCGTAAGAGACACCCCACCAAACCATGACTGAAGCTGGGTGATGACCCTTTTCCACCCTTGGGATCAGTGCAGATGCTTCCTTATATGACCGTGCATACACTCTATCATTTTTTCTTAAACAGTAAAAGTTTTTTCATAGGTGAACAACATTTTTCTGTGCAAGTTATCAGCGTGCTTCACCAAAAGACGTTAGCATTTTTCAATCCTTTTTTTTTAAAGCTGCAGTTAATAAATGTCCGGTACGTCGTTTGAAAGTCCCAAGTCTTTTTAAATGATTCAACTCATGGCCTTTGCGTGACATTCATCTCACGGGCCATGATTTTCTGTTTTCGGAGCGGATTTCTGTGAATTCTTGATTTAACGGCTTTGATGACATGCGGTGTTCGAACAGAGCGTGGGCGGCCTGACGGGTGGCGGTCTTTTACATCTCCGGTCTCCTCAAACAGTTTTATGCATCGGTAGACGAACATGCGGCTAATCCCTAGTGACCGGAGCGTTTTGAAAATATCGTTTTTTTTTCATTTCACACTTGAAAAACGCTATTACAGCGATACGGTTCCCATTATCTGACCACTCCATGGTGAAAGTTGAAACAATTTTAAAATCCCGCTATTGAGGTTAGCTTTCAAAACCCATATGACATTAACGGGGTATGTTCAGTTCTACTATTGAAATGGGTGTGTTCAATGTGGTAACAGTATTTATGTCCCAATTAATATAGGGGCTATTCTATAAAATGCATTGATGTATATTAAATACAGCATGTCCAGTTACGTCTAAACAAACTATGCCCTAAAAACTTTTCAAGTTTTATTCACGATATAGGAATATTTTGAAGTCACTTTTGATTATTGAGTAACATTTAGGTCGTCTCCCTTCTAAAGTAGCGAACCTAGGGGATTATCTGAACATGCTTGTTATCGTAATTTTTGTTAATGTAAGCATTTTGATGGTGTAAATTTCAAAGACTATTTTCAGTTAAAAATGTTAATAGATACGGTCGTATTCATATTGTTTTTTTTTAGATTTTACAAAATGTTTATTAGTTTATTTAAAACACATTTTTAAACGCCCCATACATTTTTGACAACTTTTTTGGTAAATATTTCAGCTTGTAATTTTTTTTCTGTGTATTAAAAATGTGCATCTACAAGTGTACTTACTTATATACATAAATACATATTAATATCAAGAGGATGTCAGAGGGTTTTCCGTCGTTCTATTTGACTTTTCCTATAAATAAATACATGCACTCGAATTTACACTTGACAAAAAATGGAAAGTTAAGAACTTTGCACTTTTTTTTTTGCTCCTACTACATATCATCAACAAAATTGAGAAGAAAATCAAACAAAATGAAAATGTTTATTATATGAACTCAAAAAGTTCATACTACGAGTACTACTTGTATGACCCAAAGGAGGAGAAAAATGCCGTAGCATATTTGTACAAATGAACATTTTATGTACGAATACGAGTATATATATTTCATGTATACAGAACAAAATATGAACTCTAGTACTATTTTAGCTATTGTCACCCAAACAGAAAGGATGTATGAAAGAAAAATAGGAAATATGTAATGTTTATCTATGAACAAAAAAGAAACAGCCGGCAAAGAAGAGGAAGAAACTGCCAGCCAAGTTAAGTATTTTTTTTAAATATATTTCAATGTGATGACAAAAAACTGAGTTTTATTTTATTATAAAAATCCTGACAAAAAGGAAGTGAAGTGCCATAAAGCAACACCCCTTCTATGGAGAACACATATTTATACGCGTATACATATATTTATACGAGTATCTAGTCATCGGCATAAAAGTGGCCACAGGATTTCTTTTCAAATGATACATCAAGCAATGTATATGAATGGTAAGGCTGATTGTACCTCCTCATAAACTACAGTAGATTCGATTATTTTTACATCGTAAATAACTTTCGATTAGATTATTAAACTCTAAGCCATGGCAAAACTACTCTACACAATGCATACGCCGTTTCAAGCCGGCTTTAAACAGAAGGCTCCGGTCAGCAAGTGATTTTGCAAAATACCCCTATCTACCATGATTTAGATGAGTGCTTTTTGGTTTTATACCATCAAACATCTCAGAATATTTCTGTAAAAGTATCCCCAGGGAAATCAATATACAAATATACAATTCATAAAACAGAAATGTTTTTGGTTAATTTATTTATTAAAATTCAAACCCACCGATTATATATATTTAACACATTTTTATTTCTATGCACGCAGAGAAAATATATGGTTACTACAGGGTGGGCCAAAATTGACCTTGGGGTCAAAAACTTTTTCGTTTTTTTTCTCAGATTATATAATATACAAAATAGAAATTTTTCTACACTAAGTATGAAAAATAATGTCACTTCAATGACCCCAAGTTTTCTGCTTCGTAATGGTGGGCTCGTTTTAAAGCATTTTCCAAAACATCTTTCAAAATTTGTGGCTGTAGCGGTCGAATTTCAGATTTGTGTCAAAGCCATTACATTTAAGAAATTTCCTTTTATGTCGGGCCACTCTTGCTCTGACAATCTCAAATTGGTGTACAGAATTTATACCCTTTTGCAGAAAATATCTGAGAAACATTTTGGTTATAAACGATACAAGTGTGCGTATCTCGTATGGATTTTGTTGGTGACGCCAACAATTGTTGCCATTGCAGTACAATTTTCTGCTGACTTAACACAAGTATTTTTCTGATATTACTTTTTCGTTGCAAACCGTATTTCTTTCGCATGCAGAAAGAAGCGCAGACATTCGTACGTACGCAAGATTTTTTTATTACAATCTTATGCCATACATTTATTTCACTTTTGATGGAGAAAAATTTAAAATTTATGACATCCTTTTTGAATAAGTTTAACTTTAAATAAAAATTCGGCACTAATGGCATTGAGTTCATCCAAAACGAATTTTAAATACTGAAAACATTTCTAAGAGAATTTTTCGACTCTAGGGATCAAAGTCCAGCCAAGGCTTATTATCTTAGTCAAGTCATAAAATTAATGTAATTTTTGGATTCGTAACGAAATTTTACCGTTTTTGAGTACCTACACGATCATAGTTGCAAGAGGACAATTTTTATTCCGAGAAAAGAAGAGACAAATAAATGGAATGACGCCAATGTAAGAAGATCAAAAATGAGGGCACAGTTATGACGTAAAAAAAATTATATTAATAAGTCTGAGTTTTCAGTCCAGTGTTAGACTCAAAACTCAGACTCGACAGCTGGTATAGTATATATAGCTGGTATGGGAATCTAGTACCTGATTCGGCAAGATCTGTAGTAGCCAATTTATTAGCGCCTATAGAATAGATAGACAAACTCGCTATGATGGAGAAATTTCCACAAAAAATTGAAAGGGACAAATTTCAATAAACAAATCAGAAAAACTCATAAGGAAAAAAATTGGAGTGATTTTTAAAAATGAAAAAAATACTTGTTGTTTTCTATTCCTTTTTGTGTAGATTACGAGGGTTGCTATATATATTTCGGCCTAGACGCCATCGGACATTTCTAGCATAAACGTACTCAGAACATTTTGACGAACGATCATCATTTGTGTTGTTTACAGTGACTTGAAAACATCAATTTGGGAAAAAATGGAATTAACTCGTGAACATTTTCGTGCGATCATTTTTCACAAATTTCGACGTGGATTATCACGACAAGAGTGCATCGATGAACTTAAATCTTTGTATGGCGATGAAGCACCACCCTATAGCACTGTGAAAAACTGGTTTAATGAATTCAATCGTGGCCGACGCCATAAATTCAATCGTGGCCGACGGCAAAAACGCCGTTTATGCCAGAGAACATTGAAGCCGTGCGTGAACTGATTATACAAGATCGGCATGTGACATACCGTGAGATAGAGGCATCCTTGGGCATTTCTTCCACCAGCATACATTTGATATTACATGCACACCTGACCGTGAAAAAGATTTGTTCTCGTACGATCCCGCACAATTTGACAATCGCTCAAAAAAAGGCTCGTGTCGATCGTGCAAAGAAATTTTGAAAAAATACGATCACGGTGCTTCAAAAGACGTTTATAAGATCGTCACAGGTAACGAAGCATGGATCTATGCGTATGAGCACGAAACAAAACAGCAATCGACCGTGTGGGACTTCGAAGACAAGCCAAATCCAACGAAAGTTGTTTGTGGAAGAAGCACTTCGAAGCAAATGGTCGGCTGTTTCTTCAGCAATACTGGTCATGTGGCGACTTCAGCAACGTAGGACGGTCAATTCTGAGTGATAGACCACAATTTGTTTGCTTAAGTCCTCGGAGAAATTCGAAAAACGAACAAGAGACCATGACTTGACAATGCGAGCTCTCACACATCGGCTCAAACCAGCGCCTTATTGACCGGCCAAAACGTCGAATTGATCCGCCGTACAGCCCTGTCTTGGCAGCCAATGACTTCTTTTTATTCCCGCACATCAGGAAAAAATGCGTGGCCAACGATTTTCGTCGCCAGAAGATGCTGTTGAAGCGTTCAAAAACCATGTTCTGGAGGTGTCTCAATCGGAGTGGAAAAAGTACTTCGACAATTGGTTTGAGTGCATGCAAAAGCTTATAAATCATGCTGGAGAATACTTTAAAAATAAATAAAACTATTTTGTATGGTAAATATTCGCATTTTCATTATTAGGCCAGAAATATATATATAGCAGCCCTCCTTTTCACAAAACTTAATGAAAATATTCGGAGGGAGTTTGAACAGTTCAGTAGGTTAGTAGTTTTCGTTGTTTTGTGTTTTTACAGAGAGAGCCGGAAAGCCGGACAACATAGGTCGTTTTAGAATCTTACGAGATCAATAATGTCGAGATGTTCTATGGTGGAGAAATTTAAAAAAAAAAATGAAAAGAGAAAAATGTCGTTAAAAAAAGAACAGAAAAACTTGAAAAGAATAAAAATAGTAGTGATGTTATTTTATTTTTTGATTTGTTGTTTTCTACATCTTTTTGTGTAGACAATATTAAAAAGTTATATTTTTGTTAAGCAAATTTTCCCTTTTTTCAAAAAGATAATGTCTAATGTCTTTTGTGCAGCCTTCAAGATTTTTGCTAACCCAAACAGCTCTTATTTTAAAAAATCGAAAAATAAGGTAATATAAAACAAAAACATTGGTTGAGGTATAAGTTTTCTGCTTTCTAACTTTTGAAGAAAACAATTCACTTCTTTGGAAAAATTTTGTGCAACCCATGATGGAGACAAATTAGTCATGGGTTGCACAAAAAGAGTCATTTATTTTGACAACCAACGCTCGTTGCAGTAAATGGGGCTCTGCTGGACGCTAAAACACACATTAGCACTTAGAGCCCTTGAATTCTCTTGGTGGTATAAAATGAAAGTACGTTAGACTACTCCAGAATATGCCGATAACTGATACTATTCTTTAAAATGTACCCCTATTTTAATTCTGACAGAAAAACTTATGATTGATGGTTATTGCCTCAATTGCGTTTCCATTTTGACAGTAGGTGTGTTGCAATAACCTTAGGTAACTTTTTGACAACCCCATGCAAATAAATAATGTTGTGCAACAAACTGCTGGCACTTCTTAATAATTCTCAGTTAGATTTTATTTCAATTGCACAAAACTATGCCACCGAGTTTTCGTATTGGTCAAGGCCATCATTATAGAATTCAGTCAAGATATTCACTTTTCATTACACGAATACTAGCATTTTAATGATATTTACACTATGTGTGTGTATAGGCAACTGTGGCAAAAGTTAAGAGTTGTGGGTAAACAAGCTGCAGACACAAACTGTTCACAACATTTTTGCTTTTATATTAGCTCATACTGGAAACTAGAAAAAAACAGACTTTAAGCGGTGGCTAATAGTGGCAGAACCAGATGAGGTGAGATGATGTAAACACCAACGACCAGTACGGGGTAATTCAAGAACATGTTGTTGGCAAACGAAGAATGTCAGTGCAGAAGTATTTAAATTAAATATTAAATGATATTTGAAATTTTATATAAAAAAAAAACGAAATAATGTTAATAATTAACAATGTCATGATGATTGTTAGACAGAAAACGCCAACTTGAAGGGGTAAGCTTAGAAAATGAAAATTTTGATCCCATTGCAGAAATGTTATCCTGGTTGCTTTCGCATTATTTGATTGGAAGTCTCCATTAGTTGATTGCAATTAGTTTGCACTGAAATAGTATACAGGTATTTGAAATGTAATTTCATTAATAATTTAATATTAAAATGTTGTAATAATATGGGCAAAGTCTTTGGAAAACCCTTTGTCAGAACCCACATATTCATTTTAAACTAACTTGACTCTCAGCGGATAAACAAAGACAAATAATATCCGGTTGGGTTAACAAGCTTTTACCTGTAGACGGTAAGAATGGCATGGCAAAAATATCAAAAGTTCTAGGAAAATGATTCGCCTTTTCTGACAGTCATGAATTTATTATGGCAAAACCCCCTGTGTCGGTGAAAATGCCCACCATCCTGCCTTTCGTACATTAAATTTTCATAAACAGTTAAAAGCCTTGGTCTTGGCCATCATCATTAGTTTCATACTCATCATTGCCTTCGTGTTGTAATCTGCCTTCAAAAGAAAAACAAAAACAAAAGTCAACTAAAGACAACAACAACGACCACAGCAAACTATAGAATGTGGCATGTAAGTAAATGGCAAATGATTCGGCAGTAAAGGGTCAACTTTGTTCTGTTCTTGTTTGTGTTGCTCTCTTGGCCAGTGGCCCGACCCGGCCCGTTTTGTGGTCAATCCGTTTGCAGCATTATGACATTTCGGCACAAGTGAATCTGGCCAAACTGATTTTTGGTTAGTTCCCTTTTTCTTTGTTCTTGGGAACAAACCTTAATTCCAACCGAACATTTAAGTCATTTTACAAGTCTAAATGTGGGTCATGTTCGAATTACACATTCCTGTGGAAAGTGAAAATAAATTTTAAAGTAGTAGAAGTGATGCGTTGAACTATCTGAAATAGGGTTAAGTGATTGGCTATTTCCATATTAAAGACAAGTTAATAAAATTGGGTTTATAAACTCGTTGTTTAAGGAGGTTATTTAAGATTCAGCTGGAATGTAAAATAAATGTCAGTGAATTTAATTTAATAAAGCTCTTAAAGAAATCTATCAAAATAAGTGGTAGAGGTGACCATTTTTTTATATACAATTTGAATGAGAAGTGCTACATTATTACTCTCTTGCTTATAATAGCTCTACACTTGTACGAGAGCTGCTATATATACTTATATTGGTCGGTCAGAAAGGCGCTGGTTTGAGCCGATGTAATGGTGCACAATGCATCTTCTCTTGTTCGTTTTTCGAATTTCTTCGAAGACTTCAGGCAAACAAATTGTGGTGTACCACTCAGAATTGACCTCCTACGTTGTTCAAGCGGAACAGTCGTCACATGACCAGTTTTGCCGAAGAAACAGGCGACCATTTGCTTTAAAGTGCTTCTTCTTCCACGAACAACTTTCGTTGGATTTGGCTCGTCTTCGAAGACCCACACGGTCGATTGCTGTTTTGTTTCGGGCTTCTTTGCATAGATCCATGATTCGCCACCTGTGACGACCTTATAAACGTCTTTCAAAGCACCTCGATTGTATTTTTTCAAAACTTCTTTGCACCAATCGACACGAGCCTTTTTTTGAGCGATTGTCAAATTGTGCGGGATCCATCGAGAACAAACCTTTTTACGGCCAGGTTTGCATGCAATATCGAATGTAGTCTGGTGGAAGAAATGCCCAAGGATGCCTCTATTTCACGGTATGTCACTCTGGCACAACGGACGTTTTTGGACGACTTTACGATCTTCGTCTTCGAGCGAGCTTCGGCCACGATTGAATTCATTAAACCAGTTTTTCACAGTGCCTTAGGATGGTGCTTCATCGCTATACAAAGATTTAAGTTCATCGATGCACTCTTGTCGTGATAATCCATGTTGTGAAAAAGATCGCACGAAAATGTTCACGAGTTTTTTTGCCAAATTGATTTTTTCAAGTCTCGGTAAACACACAAATGATGGTCGTACGGCAAAACGTTCTGAGCAGAACGCGTTAATGATCTATGTCGCATTTTGTTTATAGGTTATGTGACTTTACGTGAAAGTTATAAGACTCTACACGTTTTTCCGTTTGGGATTTATATGTTTAAAAAAAAAAAAAAAAAATTTTTGGCAAAATTTTCTTCATAAATTTATTTCTAATTGCAAAAATTTTGATTTGGTAGAGAAACAGTATATTAATGGATTAAAGAAAATGTAATTATTAATTTTTCTCAATTTATTTCAGCAAAATCGAACTAGTCGTTCTCGAGTTATGTCAAACTACGTTTTTGCCAACATTTTGCAACTAAGCGAAAAAACATCAAGATAAGGAAAAAATGTAAAAGGTCATAAAAAAAACTGGCACATACGAACGCAAAACCCTTTGAGGGTTTTAATATACTGACCTAGTACCCGTCAGTCAGCTGTTGTACTGTTTCAGTATAAACCGTTAAAAAGCACCAACACAAATTTCAGCAAAATGTCATGTCCATTTTAATCAGTCGTAAAAAAAGTACTGATAATTTATTTACGTTTCTGGTTTTATTGGAAAGGTTGAACTTTGTCATTTATTAATGGAACACAATATCAATTATATGGCTACCACGACTGGATCGGCAGTACCTAATCCGATCAACCCAATTTGTCATTACATTTTCAATTGTTTCGGGTCTTATCTCCTTGAAGGCAACTTTGATTCATGTTTCAACGCTTTAACTGTCTCTGAATACTTTGAGTAACTTTTATCCTTAATGGCTCCCAGCAGACAATAATCCAAAGGGCTTAAACAATAGCTCCCAGGCGGCCAATTGGCATCACAATTTCGGCTGATTATTCGATTTTCAAAAACAGCGCGTAAAATATCGACGGTTGCGTTGGCAATGTGACATGTGGCCGCGTCTTGTAGAAACCAAATGACATCTATGTCATTCTCTTGAACTTTTGGAAACAAAAATCCGTTGATCGTGGACTTGGCGGTAACGGAGGCTCCTTGCTCTTTTTCGAAAAAGATCTTTTAAACTAACTTGACTCGGATTAACAAAGACAAATAATATCCGGTTGGGTTAACAAGCTTTTACCTGTAGCCGGTAAGAATGGCATGGCAAAAATCACAAAAGTTCTACGAAAATGATTCGCCTTTTCTGACAGTCATGAATTTATTATGGGAAAACGCCCTGTGTCGGTGAAAATGTCCACCATCGTGACTTTCGTACATTAAATTTTCATAAGCAGTTAAAAGCCTTGGTCTTGACCGTCATCATTCGTTTCATACTCATCATTGCCTTCGTGTTGTTATCCTCATTCAAAAGAAACAAAAACAAAAGTCAACTAAAGACAACAACAACGACCACAGCAAACTTGCTCTTTTTCGAAAAAATGTCCCAATGATGCCGTCTGCCCAAAATCGTCATTGCAACATGCATTGTCTTCTCATGAGTCACGTGTGTGGGTTCTTTGAACCCCATATGTAACGCACAAAGTAGAAAGGGACCTAAGGTTAAAAACCAGTTTTGTTCAGGAGAGCCATTTTAAAGATTAGGTCCCTTTCTATTTGCGCTTATAATCGTCGACTTCACATTCATAAAACGCGCATATCTCTAAGAGGGACACTTTTGGGGCATGGGATCGGTCTCATTCGATGCTCAGATGTTGTCCACATCAAAATAAAAGTGAAAAGTAGATGAAAAGTTTTGTTCAGGAGAACCATTTTAAAGATTAGGTCCCTTTCTATTTGCGCTTAGAATCGTCGACTTCACTTTCATTAAACGAGCATATCTCTGGGAGGGAACACTTTTGGGCCATGGGATCGGTCTCATTCGATGCTCAGATGTTGTCCACATCAAAAAAAGAAAAAAATGAAAATTGATTTTTTTACCCTTGGGTCCCTTTCTCTATGCGCTGTCACATATGCGGCAATTTTGCTTATTGACACAGCCACCGACATGAAAATGAGCTTCATCAGAAAACTTGATTTTTCGCTAAAATTCTTCATCTCCCGCCAAAACTCATCGGCTGGTCATAAGGCTTTAGTTCTTAGACCAATTGAACTTTGTAAGCCTTCTTGCCGAGGTCTTTGTGCAAAATAATTTTCAAAAAAGTTCGAGAAATGTTCATTTTCTGAGAACGACGACGAGTTAATGTTGATGGATGCTCTTAGACATTCTCAGCCACAGCAGCAGCGGACGAGAACTTACTCGGGTTGGTTTGTGCAATAACAATACATTTTCATGAATTTGCTTTACAAATTGAATGGCGAACCCTTCTCGAAAAATTTTCACGTAAATTTCTAACAGTTTGCGTTAAAAACGCACAACTTTGGAAGTGAGTTTTTAATATATCCCAATTTTTTTCGAGCGTGTAGCGTCCCATTTTGCAAATGTCAAACATAAAACTAAAATAAAAATGAATGTTTTTCTAAATTTCAAAGTCAAAGTAATTGGTAGTTCAAATTGAACACTTTAAGTGGCCCACCCGTTAGTTTCAACCTTGTAGGCTGTAATTAGCTTCTTTTAGGCACACGAACATATAAACAAACATGGATAGAACGTCATACATTTCACTGACAATCCAGAATATACATATACTTAGTAGGGACATAAATACTGTTTCAACATTGAACACACCCATTTTAATAGTAGAACTGAACATACCTCGTTATGTCATATGGGGTTTGAAAGCTAACCTCAATAGCGTTAGTCTGTAACGGGATTTTAAAATTGTGTCAACTTTCATCATGGAGGGGTCAGATAATGAGAACCGTATAGCTGTAATAGCGCTTTTCAAGTGTGATATAGAAAATCGATATTTTCAAAACGCTCCGGCAACTAGGGATTAGCCGCATGTTCGTCTACCGATGCATAAAACTGTTTGAGGAGACTGGAGATGTAAAAGACCGCCACAGGTCGGACCGCCTCTGTTCGAACACCGTATGGCATCAAAGCCGTTAAATCATGAATTCACAGAAATCCGCTCCGAAAACAAAAAGTCATAGCCCGTGAGATGAATATCACGCAAAAGTCCATAAGTCGAATCATTAAAAAAAGGCTTGGGACTTGGGCTTTCAAACGACCTACCGGACATTTATTGACTGCAGCTTTAAAAAAATAGGATTGAAAAATGCAAACGTCTTTTGGTGAAGCACGATGATAACTTGCAAAGAAAAATTTTGTTCATCGATGAAAAATTTTTACCGTTCAGGAAAAATTTAACAAGCAAAATGATAGAGTGTATGCGCGGTCATCGAAGGAAGCATCTGAACTGATCCCAAGGGTGGAAAAGGGTCATCACCCGGCTTCAGTCATGGTTTGGTGGGGTGTCTCTTACGATGGGGTCACTGACCTGCATTTCTGCGAACAAGGAGTCAAAACATCGGCCAAAATTTACGAAAAAAACCGGTTTGGAAGCTGCTGTGAAGCCTCTTTACAATTCCCTGTTCCAAAACCATCCATGGACTTTCCAGCAGGATTTTGCGCCGGCCCATAAGGCTAAAACGTCCCAGGCCTTGCTTCGAAACAATTTGCCAGCGTTCATTTCCTCTGAAGAATGTCCCTCAGGTAGTCCAGATTTGAACCCATTGGATTACAAATTGTGGACGGTTTTTAAGGACAAGGTTTGTTACAAAAGATACCACAACATTGGATCTCTTAAGACTGCCTTGGTTCGAGCTGTGGCCAATTTTCCAATGGACGAGGTTCGTGGAGCTATTGACGATTGGCCAGTGCGACTTAAGGCGTGTGTAATGGCAAAAGACTGACATTTCGAATAAGTAGATTCTTTTTGGATACAATATACATCAATAAATATATTAAAAAATATTTGGTCCAAAAACATTCAGTACTTTTTTTATTTTACAGCATAAAACGTGTGTTACAGTATTTATATCCCTACTAAGTAATTTATACGGTCTCAGATTAAAAATTCGAGGAGTTGCAAACGGAATGACAAAGTGAATACACTCTGCTCCATGCGATGATGGAGGGTATACAAAATACTTGCATGATTCCTTTTCCATGTCATCCAAAACTAATCCCATAAACACACCTTGACTTATTTATATCCATGTTTTCTCCAATGTTGTAAATTAGTTCAAAGTATCAATCAATTTGGACATTTAATTATACTTTTACAAGCAAACATGGGGTTTCTTTTATTTTCGTTATGGAAAAACACCACGAGAAGAAGAAGAAGAGTTCATTAGAAAATGTCAACATCATTAGCAATTATGAATGTCATTAACATACAAAACCATGAGAAAAAATAACAAAGTAGTATGAGTATAAAATTGTGTCTTTGGTATTTACATACGCGTATGTGTGTGTGTTGTACTCTGTCCGCCTGAGCATAAAACGCATGTCAGTGTAGTGGTTTTCAAAAAACAAAACCTGCCACAACCACAGCAACATACAATAGCACTTTTTCCCTCAACATATTTTAACTCTTTCTTCCTTCAATGTGGGCCTTAAGCCAACAACAGCAACAAAATACAAGAGTGAATGAACAATGATGAATCATCATCATGATCATCACCAACGTCATCGTATCATCGGTATAAGCCTCATCAGAATCAACATCCATAGCCACATTTAAGAAATGATTTACTCATGGAGAGGACTGGAAGAAGTGACCTTCTTAGAATTTTTTGATGTTTTCATTTCATCTCCTTTTTTTGTTGTCGTTTTATTTTTTTTTGGAGAAACCACATGAAAATGTGCCACATTACACCCATTCATAATGAACGTCACCGACAACGATGGACGAGTGAGTGAAGGGATAAGAAGAAGAGTGAATGGAATGAAGGCAAAGCAGCAGAAGAATAATATTCATAACATAATAAAGGATATGTCAAATGAAAATTGACACTTAAACATACAAACACTATATCCACACACACACACGTTCTTCATGTAAAAGTTCTTATTACTTTCGAAAACTAACCCACACACTTATACTCATACATACGATCGAAATGGGAACCTTCCATGCCCAGCGTTGTTAGTGTAGGCAAAGAGAAGAATAACATCTTGGCTGTCAAAATGACATGTGTAACATGTTTGCTAACCCATTAAATTTCTTCATCTCCCTCTTACTTCTCGCACTCATGCTCTCTACACGTCAGACGTTCGTTTAGTAAGTAAATGTTGGTTTTTATTCCCTCGTATAGGAACCGTGGGGTAGGACAGTTTGGAGGAGAACAGCGTAATGCCACGTAAAACTACTGACGCCTATAGTGAGAATGAAATACTTGTGAGAGTGACAGGAGCCTGGAGTGTGGTCTTGAGGCGAATTCCCTTTGTTTCTTGCCTCTTTGACAACACTTGACTCGAAAGATATTACAAGAATTCCACTTGAAAATTATGGTCTTTTTATGAATTGTTATAGTTCTTTTTTATTGATTTTACAATAAATTAGTGTAATTTGTTTTGAAATGAATACAAATATAAGTTTTTATTTGTCGCTTAAGTTTTCAATTGGTGTTCTTATTTTTATTACTTGGCTTATGCTACTGAGTTAGTTAAAAGTATATCATAAATGTTCTGTAATTAGTGTGAGAAAAAGTGAGCTATTGAATTACAGTAACTGGCGTTTATATTATAACCGCATGTATTATTTGTAAATGCTACAGCGAAGCATGATGTCAGAGTGCGCGTTATAAGCGGTGCGATGCGAGAAGCGATAAAAGTAATTGCTATAGCAATGCTACAAGATGACAGAGGATTTACAAAACATAGCCGGCTGTCGAATGGTTTATGGCATGGTAACGCGCCTCGTATTTGAAGTGTTGTGTGTGTAATCATTTTTATTAATTTCCTTTTTTTTGTTTGGTCTAAAAGCACAGGACGACGTGTATACACTTCTGTTATAAAAGATTCAAAATCAGTTTCCATATTGTTTGGCATATTCATCTTAACGAGTTCATTGCATATTCTAACACGCATATTCTAAGAATTCGTTTTTCTTCTGTTAATAGTATGTAAAAAAGAAATGCAAAAAAATGAACGTAAACAAGGCGAAGCGATTCCATGCTACAAACCGCTTCACAGCCTGCATTGTCGCTTAAACTCGTTTTTCGCTTCGCTGCCCCTCTGACATGTGTCGTGCAATCACATAAGGAAAGAAATGAGCTTTGTGGCGCAATATTATAACATCGCTTCAGGATACAGGATACACGATGAAAAAATGTACGGTTGTGATAACAATAGTCGAAGAGCATCATAAGCACAACAATATTATGATTCTTAAAATAATAGCATGATTCATGCACAAACTATGATCTCTACAACCATAGTATGATTAACACTAACCATATTATGATCCCTGCAGACATACTATGATATTCACAACCATGCTATGTTTAACATACAACCATAGTATGATGCTCACAACAATAGTATGATTCACACGCCACCATGTTATGATCTCTACTACCACAGTGAGATCCCACTATGATCCCCAAAATTATTTAGTAGGATTGGGTCATGTTGACAACAAAAGAGAATTGTATTAAATAAATTATTTAAAAATATTGAATTCATAATAGTAGAAGGGAGTTTTTGAACAGTAGTAAAATCCGTTTAAAAAAACGTGAACGACACATTTATTAAAAATGTTTTACTTAGTAGGGACATTAATACTGTTACAACATTGAACACACCCATTTCAATAGTAGAACTGAACATACCCCGTTAATGTCATATGGGTTTTGAAAGCTAACCTCAACAGCGTTAGGCTGTAACGGGATTTTAAAATTGTTTCAACATTCATCATGGAGTGGTCAGATAATGAGAACCGCATCGCTGTAATAGCGCTTTTCAAGTGTGAAATGAAAAAGCGATATTTTCAAACCGCTCCGGCCACTAGGGATTAGCCGCATGTTCGTCTACCGATGCATAAAACTGTTTGAGGAGACTGGAGGTGTAAAAGACCGCCAACGGTCGGACCGCCCACGCTCTGTTCGAACACCGCATGTCATCAAAGCCGTTAAATCAGGAATTCATAGAAATCCGCTCCGAAAACAGAAAATCATGGCCCGTGAGATGAATATCACGCAAAAGTCCGTGAGACGAATCATTAAAAAATATTTAGGATTTAAGGCTTCGAAACGACGTACCAGGCATTTATTGATTGCAGCTCTAAAAAAAGGATTGAAAAATGCAAACGTCTTTTGGTGAAGCACGCTGATAACTTGCACAGAAAAATTTTGTTCACCAATAAAAAAAACTTTTACCGTTCATTAAAAATTTAACAAGCTAAATGATAGAGTGCATGCGCGTTCATCTAAGGAAACATCTGAACTTATCCCAAGGGTGGAAAATGTCATCACCAGGCTTCAGTCACTGACCTGCATTTCTGCGAACAAGGAGTCAAAACATCGGCCAAAGTTTACTAAGAAACTATTTTGGAAGCTGTTGTGAAGCCTGTAACAATTCCCTGTTCCAAACCAGCCATGGAACAATTAGCCAGCGTTAATTTCCTTTGCAGAATGGCCCTCAGGCAGTCCGGATTTCAAACTATTGGATTACAAATTGTGGACGGTTTTAGAGGACAAGGTTTGTCACAAAAGATACCCTAACATTGGATCTCTTAAGACTGCATTGGTTCGAGCTGTGGCCAATTTTCCAATGGACGAGGTTCGTGCAGCTATTGACGATTGGCCAGTGCGACTTAAGGCGTGTGTAAAGGCAAAAGGCTGACATTTCGAATAAGTAGATTCTTTTTGGATACAATATACATCAATATATATTTAAAATTATTTGGTCCAAAAACATTCAGTACTTTTTATTTTACAACATAAACGTGTGTAAGAGAATTTATGTCCCTACTAAGTAAAGAGTGATTTTTTTGAGGTTAGGATTTTCATGCATTAGTATTTGACAGATCACGTGGGATTTCAGACATGGTGTCAAAGAGAAAGATGCTCAGTATGCTTTGACATTTCATCATGAATAGACTTACTAACGAGCAACGCTTGCAAATCATTGAATTTTATTACCAAAATCAGTGTTCGGTTCGAAATGTGTTTATCGACAAATTTTGTTCAGCGATGAGGCTCATTTCTGGTTGAATGGCTACGTAAATAAACAAAATTGCCGCATTTGGAGTGAAGAGCAACCAGAAGCCGTTCAAGAACTGCCCATGCATCCCGAAAAATGCACTGTTTGGTGTGGTTTGTACGCTGGTGGAATCATTGGACCGTATTTTTTCAAAGATGCTGTTGGACGCAACGTTACGGTGAATGGCGATCGCTATCGTTCGATGCTAACAAACTTTTTGTTGCCAAAAATGGAAGAACTGAACTTGGTTGACATGTGGTTTCAACAAGATGGCGCTACATGCCACACAGCTCGCGATTCTATGGCCATTTTGAGGGAAAACTTCGGAGAACAATTCATCTCAAGAAATGGACCGGTAAGTTGGCCACCAAGATCATGCGATTTGACGCCTTTAGACTATTTTTTGTGGGGCTACGTCAAGTCTAAAGTCTACAGAAATAAGCCAGCAACTATTCCAGCTTTGGAAGACAACATTTCCGAAGAAATTCGGGCTATTCCGGTCGAAATGCTCGAAAAAGTTGCCCAAAATTGGACTTTCCGAGTGGACCACCTAAGACGCAGCCGCGGTCAACATTTAAATGAAATTATCTTCAAAAAGTAAATGTCATGGACCAATCTAACGTTTCAAATAAAGAACCGATGAGATTTTGCAAATTTTATGCGTTTTTTTTAAAAAAAAAAGTTATCAAGCTCTTAAAAAATCACCCGTTAGTTAAACAAATCCAACGCAATTTGATTGAAAAATGTTAATTTACGTATAAAAAAGTAATATTATTGCATAAGATCCGCAACAATAGTATTCTTATAAAAACTCAGAAAAAATAAGGGATTATTCCATAATCGAGCAGTAAAGGAGTAATGGCTTGTTCATCCATTTAGAGTAACAAGCGAGCAATCGAATAGTTTTTATTTTGTTTTTCTCAAAAATTCGTCAAAGTTAGAAAAAAAAAGTTAATGCCGGGCTTAATACTCCAAATGGATCAATAAGGGTTTGTTTTTTCTATGATTTTTGTTTGTTTAACTGATGTTTTTGTCATGTTTGCCTATATACTCCCTTTATGCACCTTCAGGAGATAAAATAGATTACTCCCCTTGTCCTCCTTTCCGAGATTAAGACGAATACTCCTTTAAGGACCTTAAAAGAAGTGCTCGCTTAAGCGGACATGCAGTATTAAAAAGGAGTACAAAATGCATGAGGTTCGGAGTTTTACGGAGTAATCGATTTCTTACAAAGGAGCAATCCCAGTTTAATCTTTGCTGGGAACCATATTAAAATATGAAAAATTACAATCATACAGTATGATTGCCGTTATCATATTACTGTTACGATTAAAGCCAAAAACAAAACGTTTATATTTTTGCTACGAGTGCAACCGTATCTTGACTTTAAATTTGGCACTAAACTATTATTTTATCTAAATAATAATAATAATATTGCTGCAATCATACTATTGTCAAATTCAAATTCAAAAAGCAATGTTATAGTTGCGAAGAACATACTTGTATAGCACAGAACATTTTATTGTTGCCGTAACCATATTTTTCTCTGCGTGTAGACGCCTAGAAGCTTATCAATTTTGTGACGTTTTTTTTTACACCAACTAGGGAAAAAATGTCTATGGAAAAAGTCCACTGGCATTATGGCCCTTTTTAAAGTGATACGACATAGTCTGTAGATGCAGTGCAATTTCTAAAGAGTTCTCACAGTCAAAATGTTCTTCCATTAAAACTATCAGAGTAGATATGATACCGACAAAGCTCAAAGTTGCACGTTGTCGTTTGTTGGACCTTAAAATTTTAACATTTTAAAACTGAACTCATGTTCTTCGCATTGAAAATTTCTTTCTGCGTGGACGGACTTTAGCCGGAGTTTAAGACTTCTAGCTTTTCACGGGCCAAACCAAGGACTGAAAGCCCTGCTGAGATGGTCACTGTCAACGATAATTTTTTCCACACCTCAAATTTTGAAAGTTTCGAAACCCATCTTAAATGGGCCAGATCTAAGAAGAAGAAACAGTTTTCATACCCAAGGACTAATAAAACTCTGTAAAAAATGTTTTCCTAAACAATGCTTTTGACACATTAGGTTATGATTGAACAAGAGGCGTGGCACCGCCCATTCAACTTTGAACTTAGGAAGACTGTATATCTTAAACTATTGGAGAATGATAATAATATTTAGTTGCTATGATGTTGGTATGGTAAAAACACATCCTGGTGGAAATTTTAAAAAAATCTGCGTCCACGTAAAATATCGTCTTTTGGCCAAAATAAACAAACGATCGGAAAAAAGTTTTAACAATATATTAGGCAAAAAAGCGTTTCACCAACCATTCAACACTGAAAAACCTTTGCCGGTCTTCCTATAATAAAGAGTGATTTTTTTGAGGTTAGGATTTTCATGCATTAGTATTTGACAGATCACGTGGGATTTCAGACATGGTGTCAAAGAGAAAGATGCTCAGTATGCTTTGACATTTCATCATGAATAGACTTACTAACGAGCAACGCTTGCAAATCATTGAATTTTATTACCAAAATCAGTGTTCGGTTCGAAATGTGTTTATCGACAAATTTTGTTCAGCGATGAGGCTCATTTCTGGTTGAATGGCTATGTAAATAAACAAAATTGCCGCATTTGGAGTGAAGAGCAACCAGAAGCCGTTCAAGAACTGCCCATGCATCCCGAAAAATGCACTGTTTGGTGTGGTTTGTACGCTGGTGGAATCATTGGACCGTATTTTTTCAAAGATGCTGTTGGACGCAACGTTACGGTGAATGGCGATCGCTATCGTTCGATGCTAACAAACTTTTTGTTGCCAAAAATGGAAGAACTGAACTTGGTTGACATTAGGTTTCAACAAGATGGCGCTACATGCCACACAGCTCGCGATTCTATGGCCATTTTGAGGGAAAACTTCGGAGAACAATTCATCTCAAGAAATGGACCGGTAAGTTGGCCACCAAGATCATGCGATTTGACGCCTTTAGACTATTTTTTGTGGGGCTACGTCAAGTCTAAAGTCTACAGAAATAAGCCAGCAACTATTCCAGCTTTGGAAGACAACATTTCCGAAGAAATTCGGGCTATTCCGGCCGAAATGCTCGAAAAAGTTGCCGAAAATTGGACTTTCCGAGTGGACCACCTAAGACGCAGCCGCGGTCAACATTTAAATGAAATTATCTTCAAAAAGTAAATGTCATGGACCAATCTAACGTTTCAAATAAAGAACCGATGAGATTTTGCAAATTTTATGCGTTTTTTTATCAAGCTCTTAAAAAATCACCCTTTAGTTGGTTTATATTATGCACGCCCATTGTTAAAAGTTTTCAATCAGTCAAAAATATTGGACCTTATTTTTTACGATTTAAATAGTATGCAATTTCTTGAAAATTCAAAAATTGTTGTAGTTATGGAGTCTACGACAATTTTCGAATTTTCGTCATAGTTAGACAATAGGGTTTGGCGTTTATTGAGCCTCGATAAGTAAGTGCACTGTCTATTGTAATGTGGACCACAATTCGGCCCAGTCGAACTTAATTTGTCCACTTGTTTTGCCTTCTTTTCAATGTTATATTATATAATGATAAATGAGTTTCCACACTTTTATACTTATAGTAGCAAGCGGAATGGTTGATGGCAAAATATTGTGGTGTTTTTTCAGTTATTGTTGTATTTTTTTAGGAGGAAAAGGAAGGAGATTTGTGTTTTCAAACTTTTTAACACTTATGTACCGCACATATATAGGGTTAACATTTTAATTTTTAATCGGCTGTAAAATAAAGAACTGATAATTTGTTCAAATTTCTGGTTGTTTTGAAAAGGTTGGACTTTGTCATATACTCGTAATACTGACTCGGCAGTACATCATCCGATCAACACACTTTATCAGTAAGCTTTCGATTGTTTCGGGTCGAATCTCTTCAATGGCAACTTCGATTTCATGTTTCAACGCTTCAATTGTCTCGGGATGTATTGCTTAAAATTTGTCCTTAATTGCTCTCCACGGAAAATAAACCAAAAGGCTCAAATCACAGCTCCGAGGCGGCCAGTTGACATCACAGTTTCGGCTGTTTATTCGATTTTCAAAAATAGTGCGTAAAATATTGATGGTTGCGTTAGCTGTGTGACATATGGCCCAGTCTTGTTGAAACCAAAAGTCGTCCATGTCATTCTCTCGAATTTTTGGAAACAAAAATTATTTGAGCATGGCACGGTAATGCTCACTGTAGATTGTAACGGCGGCTCCTAGCTAATTTCCAAGAAAAATTGCCCAACGATCACATTAAGCAGAGACTCGTTGTGGATGTATTGGCTTCTTAATAGTCATGTGTGGGTTCTCTGAACCCCATCAACGATTTTGCTTATAGACATAGCCACCGGGATGAAATGAGCTTCATCTGAAAACACAAATTTTCGATAAAATTCTTCATCTCTTGTCGAACCATCTTCAGACCATTAGGCGAAGCAAAAACGCATCAGATATTAACAAAGTTTCACCTTTAAAGGACATAAAGTGACTAAACAGGACTATAAATTGCTCTTACAGCGTACGAGTTTCAATTTTTTTAAATTGTTATTTATTTTAATTTATTAAGGTTTTGTATTCTTAGCCCTTACCAACGAATATGGTTGAGTATACCCTATTTAAAAGCAGTATGTATAACATATATTTTGTCTTTACAAAACCACTAATTGTTTTGGATACGTTTTTTCTGAGCATTTTGAATGTTGCAAGAGCTATTATAGGCGCTGGCACTAAGAAAGCCCTCTTTCTTTTTTAAGTTTTGACATAAAACGGCCAAAGGAAAATAGCTCTAATCTCTCGATTTCAGCACTAATCATAATGTTTGCTTCTCATTACATTTTTAAGAGTTCTTAAAAGATGCCATTGCTTTATCGCCGGGATTAAAGTATTATTTGGTGATGAAAGTATTCCTTGATATAATGCAATACTTTATGGTACGACATCTGACCTATTTTTACAAAAGCTTCAAATGTAGACCAGATTGGGTTTTATAATATTAGGGAAACATCTTGTCCTATGTCGCAACCTAGTGCAAGTATTTTCATATGCAGTTTATATTTACAAATTTAAATGTCGTTTTTATTTAATTTAAAATTCGGTTAAGATAACATAATTTCTTATCGAAATTTGACATAGTTTCTGTAAACCACGTGCACCACAATTAATTTCCAATTTTTTTCCTTTACATTTGTTGTTTATGTTTTCTTTACATAATAAATTTCCCAAAACGTCGAAGAAATATCTTAAGTTTTCGTCGTACTTAAAGGAATTAAAATCTATTCCACTTAAGAACGTCAATTTCATGTCTCCATCAAAAACTCACAGCAACAAATACAAACAAGTAAGCCAGCCAAAAAAAAAACGTATTCCAATTTCATAAAGGCGATTTCTTTAATTAAAAAAGCATTGCTTTCTTTTAATAACAAATTCAATTAAAACCTCAAAATTAATTTTGGATTGCTTAAAACAAAAATAACAAAACAATGGCAAAAAACGTAAACAAGGATTTGGCCAAAACAAAAATCTGTCCATGATCATAATATACAAAGAGACTTATACGAACAAGTATTGGCGTACCACACTAACACTATAACAAGGAAAATTTTTTTAGTAATGATTTACTATATAAACAATAAAAAAATAAAATGTAGTATTCCATAATTTGTCTTTGCTGACCCTTAAGGTAAAAAAGATACACTTTAAGAATGTGGGAAAAATGTTCAACTGTTGTGGTTATAAGCCTCCTCAAAATGGACCTTATCCATCACTTGCACACCAGCAAACAGTATATTCGACAGCGCATAGAGAAAGGGACCTAAGGGTAAAAAAAAACATTTTCACAGCGCATAGAGAAAGGGGCCTTAGGGTAAAAAAAATCAATTTTCACTTTTTTTTGATGTGGACATCTGAGCAACGAATTAGACCATGCCCCAAAAGTGTTCCCTCCCAGAGACATGCGCGTTTTATGAAAGTGATGGTACACCAAAGATACACGTATTTAAATCTTTAAAATGGCTCTCCTGAACAAAACTGGTTTTTACCCTTAGGTCCCTTTCTATGTTGCGCGTCACATTTATATTTTGTTTCGTAGAAAGGGGATCAGTAAATCTTAAGAAGAACGTGTTGCCGCCAATATTTGTTGGTGTATGTGATAATGTTGTCTGTTGCATGCTGGGTGTGGTACTCGTATTAAGGTTGAGCGTTTTCCCTTGGAATGGGGGTGTTTTGTTTTAATTTTGTTTTGACCCACTACAGCGCCAGAGTGCGTGCATGTTTGCGATACAGGAAAATAAATTGACGAGGGCAGAATGTAATACAAAGTTTACAAAAAGGCTATCTTCAAAATAAGGGAATGGGGACTCCCATTTAAAACATCTCCAAAAGCTATTTAGATGAAGAAGTGTAGAGTATCATCTCATCCACCTAGGGTGCAGGCTCTTCGATGATATTAATGACCCAACCGATTTTCCTCTTAAATCCTTTGTCAAATTCTTAGAGAAATAATTCTGGTTCAAAAGAGCCTATAAGAGCAATTGAGAGCGATATGCCGATGAATTCACTTTGTTTAATTCGTCTTTTCTTGCTCTACGTCTGTTTCATTGGCGCCAATCTCATAATTTTAAAATTATTTCGGGTCACGCACCATTAATTGATTAAAATAAAATATTTTCCTTTAAGTTAATTCATTTTTTGCAATATATTTTTAAATATTAATATTTAAATTGACCTATCGGTCAATATTACACTCAGAGAAAAAACATGGTTACTACATGGTCACGGCAATAATAATATTTTCTCCACAGTAAAAGTATGTTCGTCGCAACCATAGCATTAACTGGATTTATTTTTGACAATAGTATATTTGCTGCAATATTAATATTGTTGAAATGTAGCAATAGTATTATTGCCAAATTTTTTTAATGAAAAAATAGTTATAGCAACAATATAAATATGGTTGGTGCGACAAAAGTATTGTGTTTTGCAATTTATGATAACAATAATATGATTACGGCAATCATACTGTATGATTGTAATTTTTCTTCATTTAAATATGCTTTTAAGAACAAATGTTATTAGTATGGATCTAATGCAATAACAGTACTTCTTTATCGAAATTAATTTTTTTTAAAAAAGCTGCTTTGGCTTTGTTTAACTGAAATATTTTTAATAAAAACGCTTACGTTTATTTAAACATATTTTTTCTACTACTTTTCTACTTATTTTCACTCCTATAATTTTGAATTTTATGTATTTTTGAATAATTTTCATAATTCGAATCTATTGTTGACAACTTAAACTAATTCTAATAAATAATATTGGGGATCATAGTATAATTGTGTATGATCATACTATGGTTGTGAGTATCATACTATGGTTGTGGAGATCATAGTATGGTTGAGTGTGTATCATACTATGGTTGTGGGGATCATAGTATGGTTATGTGCGAATCATACTATTGTTGTGAGGATCATAATATGGTTGTATTTGAATCATAATATACATGTGAGGATCATAATATTGTTGTAGCACAACCATATACCCAGCAATAGTATTATCCTTTTCGAATATTGTCATTACAACCATACTTTTTTTCTGCGTGTATGACTGAAGTTTGCTTTCCACAGACAGGAGGAAATGGCATGATCGTCTTTGATATTACAACGATGCTAAATATACAGGGTTGAGCGCGGTAATTTGCTTATTTGGGAAATAAATCAAAAAGTTATGAACCTTAGAAAAATTTATTTTTTATTAATTATATTGAACAGTAAGGGAATTTTTAAATTACAGGGTTTCAAATAGTGTATCTGGCAAATGTCGACCCTCGCTATCCACATACTGCTGCATACGTTTTCGGAAGTTTTCATGAATTCTAACAAGGACGTCGACTGGTATTCTGCCAATTCCAGCCTCAATATTGTTGATTAGGTCTTCCAAGGTGTTGAAACGGTTGATATATACCTTCAACTTCAGGCGACCCCAATGGAAAAATCGCATGGGACTAAGTCTGGTGAGCGCCAATTCACATCACCCCTCAAAGAGATAAGCCGTCCAGGAAACATTTGCCTCAAACAATTCATAGTAACCCTCGCTGTGTATGCAGTGGCACCATCCAGTTGGACCAAGTATCCTCTAATTGCATTGCCTCAAGAGCCGGCTGAAAAAAAATCCGGTATCATATTCAAGTACCATTTGGAGTTCACAGTTACGGCAAGACGGTTATTCTGGAAAAAGTTAGGCCCTTACTTACTCGTGATATGGCGCATCAAACTGTGATGCGGTCTGAATGCAGAGGTCTCTGGTGTTTTTTCACTTCAGTACCATATATTTTGTTTGTTTACACACCCAAGTGGGGGAACAGCGAATCGTAAACGAAAAGCACGCTGCACTGCAATGATCGAGTGCGCATTTGAAAAATACGCTTCAACACAAAATGACGTCTCCGCATATTTCGTTTGTTTACACACCCACGTGGAGGAACAGCGAATCTTAAACAAAAAGCACGCTGCTCTGCAATGATCGAGTGCGCATTTGAAAAATACGCTTCAACACAAAATGACCTCTCCTCACGTGCCCAATGCATGATGGCAACACAAATCTCCCGTCAGCCACTATAAGCCACGGGCACTCTCCACTCTCTTCGACCAACAGTGCCGCCACAGCCTGCAGTGCAAAAAAGCAAATTTCCGCGCTCCACCCTGTATATAAATAAATATTTCGCCTTTGGAAGGTTGTGGGTAGGTTCACTGAGGTGTGATAGAAATGAGAAAGACTATAATGCCAGTAATCCCAGGTATAACAACTTGTAGGGACATTTAACAATTTTTCAGAGACGGATTTTTACCCCGTGAATGCCGGTGACTTCACGATTAAGAGATTGAACTCTAAGCTACGTAAAAACTTCTTTATAAAATGCATTGGGCATTCGGAGCCGGCATAAAACAGTAGGTCTCGGTCAATGAGTATAAAAATTTTATCATGCACAGATTACTGATTTAAGAGAAGTTTCCCCTTGTTACGGTGCTGTTATGAACAGGGCTGTGGAGTTACAGTTTGAGAAGAAGTTCGGAAATTTAAAGTTCGGAAATTTAATCGTAGTTTAAGATTAGCATTACATCAGCCTTGCTGTCCTCATGTGGAACAGTCATTTAACTGAAGTTTTTCATATTAAAATAGTCCAACTATCATATAAACAGTGTGTTACACCTTAACGTCAAGTTTATTGCCCTACTTAATTTGACATTTCTCGGTTTCACTGTTTGCAAAATTAACCATTGAGATTTACACAATTGAGCAGCTCGTTATGATTGCCGAAACTTTTTACGTAAATGACGTTTAAATCATAATACATTTTATAACCTTTGGGATTTTTGTGGCCAGCATAACCGATCTCTTGGTTCCAAAAGGATGATGTCCTTGCCGCACAGCCTACGAAACAATTTCTCTTTTGGTTGAGAAATGCAATGGCCCTGTCATCTTAAGTCTTGGCGATTTCTATTAGCCACCACGATCATATGATTTGATATCGTTGTATTTATTTCTTTGGGGACAGTTAAAAGAAAAGTGTACTTTAATAAGCCAGGAACAATTCAAGAGTAAATGATGAGCTAATTCAGCACATTAACGATATTGAACCTCCATTATGACTCAGAGTCAGTGAAAATGTGGACCATCGGATAGAGGTATGCAACCGAAGCCGTGGCGAGCATGTGGTCTATATTTCATTTCACACATATTTGTCATAAATCCTTCTATCATAGAAAAACATATTAAGATAATTCTCTGAAAACGTTTTGGGTTATTTACAATTACCATCGTGCATTTTAGTTGGACCACAATTTAAATGTACTAAAAATAAATGTCATTAAATCTAACTTCCACTCTTGCCATCTAACCAACGCAATGTACCTTATTTCTAGGGGACAACTACTGAGTGTGTTTTGATATAGGGTAAAAAACACACACACTCTGTGCTTTTGCATCTGTGGTTTTCAACGAAAGCCCATGCGAAACGGAATTGGTGGAAATGATATTGAGCTATGAAGAATTCTGTTCTCATAGTTCGAAGACTTTACGCAAAGGGTAATTCTCATTAATCATAGTGAGACTCCTGTATAATTCATTTGATTTGTAGCCAAAGTAAGCATTGCCAAAGACTGCTGAAGAAAAACCTTGGCGGGTTTAGAAACAGCTGTACAGTCTGCCTGGCAACTGTTGCCAATACATTTCAGCCATTTTTTAGTTGTTTCTGAAAAAGAAACAACAAACAGGTCTCGAACCAGAATAAAAACTGTTCAAGTCGTAATATAAGATTTAAATAAAGAGGGTTTCCTTTGTTTTGTAACAAATAGAAAAAAAACTTTAGTAGGAATCGGGCCAGAGCCAATACATTTCAGCCATTTTTTAGTTGTTTCTGAAAAAGAAACAACAAAAAGGCCTCGAACCAGAATTAAAACTGTTCAAGTCGTAATATAAGATTTAAATAAAAAGGGTTTTTTGTTTTGTTTTGTAAGAAATAGAAAAAAAAACTTTAGTAAGAATCGGAGCCAGAGTCCGGAATTGAAGTGGAGTCAGAATCTAGAATCACGGCCCGAAGTTGTTTAAAGTGCTGAAGTTGAAGTCATAGTCGTCCGACTTTATCTACAAATCGACACACATAGCTATGACCTTACAAACAAAAATAGGCAAACTATACAGGGTGATTCATTCACGACTGGGCAAATTTCACCAGCGTATTCCCTGGAACATTTCATGAAAATATGTCCATCTACGACCATGGCCGAAAATGTCAGGGGTCGAAATGGCAGCGGTTTGAAAATTTTCGGATTGGTGGTCGAAGGGTACTAGGGTAAAATTGTCCAGAGTTCCACCCTTATTAACAACACCTGCTAAGTGCTAACCACACAATATATATCCTCCTGAAGATGTACAAATTATCTCAGTACAACTGATATATTTACTTTCAAATTGAATGCTACAATCCAATTCTCAAAAAGAAGACATCCCGAGCTCCGTTAATTCAAGTGGAACCAATTTCAGAAGATCTGCCTCGTTTTGGTGTCAGCCACAAACTGTAGTACGTCAAGTGTCTTAAACCGATGCTGATATTGTTGTCATTTTAACCTACAAAAAACTGTTTGGAATACACCAAAAAGCACTTGTAGGAACTGTTTGCTTCTTCCTGCTTCTCTTGTTTTTGTTTTGATTTTCAGTGGGGACGCTATTTTCATTTTCAGTCTTAAGTTGTCGGTGCTGCTACGGACCATGTTGGCGCTGCTGACGATGATATTATTGCACGATGTGGTCTTCCTCCCCCCACCAAAAAAAGTGAAAAAAAACACTTTAAGCTTCCCCATAATGCGTCTTAATACACATTTTATTTATTTCATTTTCCGTTCAATTGGCTATGGGATGATGCCACTGCCACATGGACAACCTCGACCACAACAGGCCACTTTAGGTGGGTGGGTGGTGCTGGCCTGCAGCAACTCTCCACTGTCAAGGCATTATTTCTTGGCCTTCTTCTTGTATGTTTTTTTCTTATTTTCATTTTTTTGGAGAAAGTAAAACAAAAGCATTGAAACACGAGTAATTATGCAGTCATTTTATGCTGTTGTTTGGTTTTGCCGTGCTTCTGTTGCTCTTGTGGTCAAGTGTTCTTTTTTAAGTTTTTCCTTCTTTTTTCACTTTGAAGTAGTCTATTTTCTCTGGCATTTTTTGTGGTTTTACTTTATTTTTTGTAATAATGTTTTTCTTTCTGCCCCTAGAAAAATAATTCGAATCAATTAAAAGATTTATTGATAGCAAATAAAAACAAAAGAATTCCCATTGAGGCAGCTACGCAAATATCTTTGTCCAAATTGGACCCTTCAGATTGCGAAATGAGAGTGTGGTAGGTAGACGTACAATCCTACATACAAAAATGTATGAAAGTGAATTCAGCAGTTGGCGGCTGTCTTCTCGAGCGATATGAAAAATATGCTATTTTCCGGCAGCAATTATTTCACAATATGTACTTTGTGTTGATCTGGTTATTTTTCCTGCAATGAAAGCACTTCACAAATGATAATTAAGAACTCCTGGTTAAACACTATGGATTTGTGGTCGGATAGTCAGTGAGGGCCTTCAAGTGTTCTATGTACAACGGAGTCGAGCTGAAAATTTTTAATTATTTTAAGGTTTAGAAAATTAGACCAACATGCTGGGCTAAGTTTTATTCATAAGTGATTTGAGGTACCGCAAGATATTTTTAAATGAGAATGCAGTACATAAAAATTTTACCAATGCATCAATCATTTAGGATGGCTGGCATAGGCGTTTGCCCTTTTGTTTGAAGCACATTGATTGCATTAATTTAGAAAGCTTACCGACACCGTAAACAGTAACCAAAAGAAGTGATGTGTGGTATTATGAAATCATCGATGCAACTTTTAAGAAATAGTTTACATTCGAAAATTAACTTCGTCTACTTTAAATAACACATAACTAGTCTAAAATTGGGTGTACTGTCCCTTGAAGAGGGAAATATATCAGAGAGGCGATATATTTGAAAATAAATTAGCATCGTCTATTTGTGGCTTTCATTTTTTTGATATACATTACTGATGTTAATACGCTCTTTGGTGTCGAAGTTGTAATAGGAGTTTTAGAGTCGAAATTTGCGAATTTTGCCCAACTAAAATTAAATTGTAGGAAAATAAAAATAAATGGTACTGATGAGTCGTCTTTAACCAACGTCGAAACGCGCTTCTACCAAGCGCTGTTGCGCTTGCTTTAGCTTCGCTGACTTGCTTTTCCTCTCTCATATTAAAAAGAACGGCAAACCTGTTATAAAAAAAGATGAAGTGTAAACAGAATATTAATCGAAAACCCTATAAAGTTTTTATACGTATATGTGACGCGCAAAACAAAAAAGGGACCTAAGGTTAAAAAACAGGTTTGTTCAGGAGAGTCATTTTAAAGATTTGGTCCCTTTCTATTTGCGCTTGGTATCGTCGATTTCACTTTCATAAAAAGCGCATATCTCTTTGAGGGAACACTTTTGGGGCATGGGATCGGTCTCATTCGATGCTCAGATGTTGTCCACATCAAACAAAGAAAAAAAATGAAAATTGATTTTTTTTACCCTTAGGTCCCTTTCTCTATGCGCTGTCACACATAGGTCGTTGTACAGTCCTAAGACGATTTAGCCAAGTCCGTTGGGCAGTTGAAAGCACAAATGTGCTAAGACGAGATAAGGCTGCAATTTTTACAATGATGTCTTAAAGTCCTCAGTCGTGCCCGTGTACAGCGATCTATTACTAAGACCCAATTTTCCACCATTCTTGCACACATTTCGACCGGAACGTTGGCAATTTCGCGTTGAATGTTGTCTCTGAGCTCGTCTAAAGTATACATAGTAGAGACATAAATACTGTTACACACGTTTTATGCTGTAAAATAAAAAAGTACTAAATGTTTTTGGACCAAATATGTTTTAATATATTTATTGATGTATATTGTATCCAAAAATAGTCTACTTATTCGAAATGTCCGCCTTTTGACTTTACACACGCCTTAAGTCGCACTGGTCAATCGTCAATAGCTGCACGAACCTCGTCCATTGGAAAATTGGCCACAGCTCGAACCAAAGCAGTCTTAAGAGATCCAATGTTGGGGTATCTTTTGTGACAAACCTTGTCCTCTAAAACCGTCCACAATTTGTGATCCAATCGCTTCAAATCTGGACTGCCATTCTTCAGAGGAAATGAACGCTGGCAAATTGTATCGAAGCCAGGCCTGGGACGTTTTAGACTTATAAGCCGGCGCAGGGCCCCGCTGGAAAGTCCATGGCTAGTTTTGGAACAGGGAATTGTTAAGAGGCTTCACAACAGCTTCCAAAACGGTTTCTTGGTAAACGTTGGCCGATGTTTTGACTCCTTGTTCGCAGAAATGCAGGTAAGCCCGGATTTTTCGGAATATGTTGGACAAATTTTGAAAGCAGATTTGGATTTGGAAGTTCAAACCAACAATTTCAATAAAAAAAACACTTTCTCTTCTCTGGCACAATTTTTTATATTAATGGAAGTCGCCAAAGTATTTTTGGGCCTTTAGAATCTTCAGATCCTTCCCTGCTATAAGGAAGTCTCCATCGCCACCAAAACATTAAGAATTTACATGGGTGTGCATTTTAAATAATTCCCTTTAATATTTGACTCATACACGAAAATGGAATATACGGTATTTTCTGCAACGAAGAAGAACAATCCTCTCATGTGTCATGATAAACACATACTTGATGTCTGTCATACATGCCTACGGCGGGGACGGGCCTGTCAGTCGGTTGGTATCTGCACAATTATTGTCACGATATTAAAGTTCGATATTCTTTTAATTAACCCACACTCTCATCCATTCACTCGGCAGCAGAATAAAAGCGCAATGCTTTTGTTCTTAAGATAATACCTTCTTGATATTTTAATATTTTAATAAGACCAATAAAACTTTTTTATCCATCACCGCCGCAGCACGACGCGTCGACGTTCGGATGTATGGATGGTTGGCTGAATGGATGTAGTAGCACTTCAAGGTTTACTTGTTGTACGAACGAGTATGTAAACAAAATTAAATTTTAAGCTTAAAGTCAAGACAAGTAAAGTAAATATCGCATTAAACGATTTGACTACCTTTTCTTCTTCAACAGCCGAAGGACCTTGACCCACAAAATCCAAAATCATAAGTGTATTTTTCATGTACAGGTTTTTACTTCTACGACTCCGCCATAAATACTCGAACACCTAAAAATAAATGTATTCTTTGTGTTTTGTTAACCAGAAAATACCATGAACTGAACATCATCAACAATGGTCCAGCAAAAGCAAACAAAACCGTTAACAAAGTTATAATTCTTATTTAATGGTCTGCAAAAGTTCAATAAATCATAAATCAAATGTGAGCATACGCATCGAAATAATTATGAATAATATCGGCTGTACCCTACATCGACAAGTTGGTTTGCCTACACGCACGGTAGCAGACTCCATGATACCATGTGGTCAAATCGCTGCTGTTATTATTTAATTACATCTGAAAACAAAACATTTAAATAGAAACACATTAAATCATTGAATCCGTATCAGAAATTTAGCTAAAGTATTTATGGTGTGTCTTTGACCAGCAGATAATGGAGATAATTGGATATTAAAGTTTTTTGATGTTCATTTGATATTGTTCTGCGAACTTTATCTCTCATGGATTTTTCCACAAAAGTTGGTGTGATTGAAACTTTTAGAACATTAGTAGTGAACGTAACACCAGTCGGGAATTGAAAGGGTTCGAAATTATATACACTGAAAATATTTTGTGCCATAGCCAATGAAAAATTCTTTATTTATTCATTTAAGTCATTTTTTAACTTCGTTGATTATGTGAACTAGGTTTGTTAATGGCATTTTTATAAATTTGCAAATCGGCTTTTAAACAATGTTTTATAACAAATTTGTTAAGAATTCCATAAACAATTTACTCACTGATATTATACAACTAAATCTTGGTTAAAAATCGGTAAAAAAAAAATTGTTAACGACGAGCGGATTGATGGATTATGTGCAGGCTTTTCAAAAGCATGGTCCTACACGCAGAGAAAAGATATGGTTACTATATGGTCACGGCAACAATAGTATGGTCGTCGCAACCATAGTATTGTTTTATGAGTTTCATTTTGACAATAGTATAATTGCGGCAATATTAATATTGTTGAAATGTAACAAAAGTATTGTTGCCAAATTTAAAATGAAAATATGGTTGTAGCAACAATATAAATATGGTTGGTGGAACAAAAGTATAGTTTTCATGGGTTTTATGTTAACAATAACATAATTACGACAATCATACCGGCAAAACCTTAATTTTTTTTTAATTTGACAATGTTATTTTTACGATTCTTACGCAATAATAATAACAAAAATTATATTTTTTTTAAAAAAAAAAACAAAGGATTAGTATAACTAAAATATTTTTAATAAATGATTATTTTTACTGTTAAATAAATCACTCCTCTTGTTACATCTACAAAATGGTTACCGCTAACATCCCGAAATATATATGCAAAATTGTTTCACAGTTTCTCGACAGTAAAGAGTACGCCGTTTGCGTAAACAGTAGCTTATCTAGTTTTAAGTCTATACCTGCATGTTTGCCTCATGGATCAATTCTCTCTCCCACTCTGTATTCAATTTATACGTCAGATTTCAAACCTCCCCGAGATATTGATACAGAATATTACGCCGACGACACTGTACTTACATCAGCAAGCAAGTTGACAACAGCTCTTCTATAGAAAATGGAGCTCAGTCTTAACTCTTGTTATAAATACTTTACTAAGTGGAAAATAAAAATCAATAGCAGTAAAACACAATCTATTATATTTCCCTTCAACAAATCGCCTAAGAGGGTACCAAGTCGGCAACTATCTGTTAATGGAAATATGATTGAGATCGTTAACGATGTAACCTACTTAGGAGTAATATTGGACAAAAAAACTCATCTTCCGAAAACACATCGAATTTTCTTGCCAAAAATCATTAAAAGCTTTCAGAGCTGTATGGCCTTTTCTTAACCGTCGATCATCCTTAAGCATGAACAATAAAAATCTAATTTACAAATGTGTAATCCGACACATATTATCCTTCGCGTCTCCCATATGGTACCGTGCCGCTCAATGTCATCTGAAAAAGCTCCAGATACTGCAAAACAAATGCATTAAGATGATACATAAGAAACACTGGCGGTTTCCTACTTTGCTGCTGCATGAAAAAACCGGATACCAACTATTCTTAGAATTTATTAAGAAATTAAATGAAAAATATTTCCAAAAAATTTCAACTTCTCGTTATTGTAAAATACGCGAAAGTCTAGAATCATATTGATTTTAAACTATAACAGAGCAATTTATTCAATCAAAAAATATTATATTATATCTAATTATTCTATAATAACAAACTATAATTAATATTTTTTCTTATTATATTTGTACATTTTTTTAAAGAAACAATCACTTATAGGTTTTTATATCCTTTTTACCTATAACAAGACCACTTTTGATAAATTTATTTATGTAATATTACCATTAACATACTTGTTGAAGTATCATTTAGATAGATCTCATTACTGTAATTAATATTTAAAGATACAAATGTTTATTGGAATAATAAAATTTGAAATTGAATTTTCCTATTGTTACATAACTTACTTAATAAAATCCTTTATTGTTGAATAACAACGTATTCGAGTCTTTACAAACAATTTTGGGGATCATAGTATGGTTGTGCATAAGTCATACTATGGTTGTGAGGATAATACTATTGTTGTACGTTAAACAAACTATGGTTATGAGGATCATAATATGGTTGAATAATAGTATAGTTGTGGGGATCATAGTATGGTTGTGTGTAAATGATTCTATTGTTGTGAGGACCATAATATTGTTATGGGGATCATAGTATGGTTGTGTGTGAACCGTACTATTGTTGTGATGATCATAATATTGTATTGTATGGTGCCACAACCATATAACCAACAATAGTATCGTGCTCTTCGAATATTGTTACCCCAACCATACTTTTTTTCTGCGTGTAAGAAGCCCAGATTCAACAGAGATAGCCACTGTTTTTTCGTTATATTCTATGGTAAACTTCGTCAGGATCGGGTGTAATATATACGTAGAGGAAAGGCCAGAGTGGGCCACTTAAATGATATCACAACATTTACGTACGAAGAGAAAAGATATGGCCACGTCAACAATATAGATATGATCACGGCAACAATAGTATGTCGTCTGCAATAAAAACATGTTCGTCGCAACCATAGTATTGCTTTTTGAATTTAATTTTGACTGATTCTCGTTTATTTCGAATACGCCTGTACTAAAGTGTATAGCCATTGATGGTATAGTTACATTTGTTGCTTGGGGTCTGAGAATGGTTCGTTCACCGAAACTGCAGTCACCCCTGCTTGAAACTTAAAGCCTTTTGAATAACTTTGTGGTTTCTTTCGAACACCCTTGGCCTGAACATAAGCGACGTCCAAAGTTTGGTCGAGATCGGTCCTTTTTTGTGACCTGTACCTTTATTAAAACGATAGGAGAAAGATAAGCCGTCCAGGAAACATTTGCATTTGTGTGTGAAGTGCCACCATCATTACGCAGAAAAAAGTATGGTTGTGCTGACAATATTCGAAAGGATAATAGTATTGTTGGGTATATGGTTGTGGTACAATAATTTTATGATCCTCACAACAATAGTATGATTCAAATACAACCATACAATGATCCTCACAACAATAGTATGATTCACACATAACCATAATATGATCCCCACAACCATAGTATGATTCACACTCAACCATACTATGATCTCCACAACCATAGTATGATCCTCACAACCATATTATGTTTCATATACAACCATAGTACGATCCTCACAACCACAGTATGATTCACACGCAACCATTTTATGATCCCAACAACCATAGTATGATCACACTATACTATGATCCCCTATACAATTTTTTAGAATTTGTTTAAGTTGTCGACAATAGATTTGACCCCAAAATTATTTACTAGAATTGGTTTAAGTTGTCAACAATAGTTTTGAATTATGAAAATTATTCAAAAATACATTGAATTCAAAATAATACGAGTGATTTATTTCACAGTAGTTGAAATAAACGTAAGCGTTTTTATTAAAAATATTTCAGTTAAATAAAGCCAAAGCAGTTTGTTTTAAAAATTTTAATTTCGATAAAAAGTACTATTATTGCATTAGATCCGTACCAATAACATCATGACACATTCCCTGCTGTTCTCAATGTAGTAATGATTGCCGTCCAGGAACACGTCCGCGTGGGGGAACGGCGATTCGTAAACGAAAAGCACACTGCACTGCAATGATCGAGTGCGCATTTGAAAAATACGCTTCAACACAAAATGACCTCTCCTTACGTACCTAATGCATAATGGCAACTAAAAAGCAGACGAATACATATCTCCCGTCAGCCTTTTTAAGCCACGCACACTCTCCACTCTCTTCGACCAACAGTGCCGACACAGACTGCAGTGCAAAAAAGCAAATTATCGCGCTCCACCCTGTATAACAAGTTTTCCAATAGGGACATGACACTTTCGTGTCTTTATGTCAACGCACCCTCAAATATTTTAGATAATATTTCAGTGTCAAAATGTGAAAATCAACATTTTCATCATGGTAAAGTTCAGGTACGAGCAACGTTTGGAAGTCGTTAAAAATTCTGAGTCGGTTGACACAATTTCATCCGCAATAAATTACTGTGTGGTGTGGTTTTCATGCCGTAGGTGTGACTGGGCCGTATTTTGTGCGTCGGTAAAAGCAATCGTCATGTTACCGTCAATGGAGAGCGCTATCGTGCCATGTTAATAAATAAATTAATAAATTGTTTTTGACCAGAATTGGATGAGCTTGACATCGCCAATATGTGGTTTCAACAAGACGGTGCCACACAGCGCGCGTTACATCCATCGATTTACTGAAAGGCAAATTCGGTGAACGTGTAATCTCGAGAAATGGTCCGGTCGAATGACCACCTCGTTCATGCGATTTAACCCCATTGGATTAATTTTTATTGGGCCACATCAACAGGCTAACAACTTTAGACGAGCTCAGAGACAATATCAAACGCGAAATTGCCACCGTTCCGGTCGTAATTTGTGCAAGAGTGATGGAACACCACAAGCTCGTGGTGGTCATACGACCGAACTCGAATTGCATTCTTAAAATGTAACATTTGCACTATTCCTGGTATAAATTTGAACTCTATGTCTTAAATATTCTGTATTTTATTAACAATAAAATCGTTATGTCATTAATGGAAAACCCTGTAAACTTTTATTAACACTCAATCCTATAACGAAGAGACAGTATAAAAAGCGATTTCAATCTGTCCATGGTTAAAGTGTATCCAACGGATGCTGTGTTTAGATACGCTGTATTATTTTAAAATTCAATACACATTTTGTTTTTATAATCTGTAAACACAAACAAACAAGCTTGAAGCCTAAATCAGTAGTCAAGCTAGTCCTCTTCTTTACTCCTGCCTCAACATATCTGGCGAATAAACCAATATTTTTGGTCCATGCGATATTTCCTTTTCGGCGAATAACCCACTAAGACCAATTGACATGTTAATACCCGAAGAAATATGATGTTGTTGATATGCATGTTTTACGTATTTTTCCGGTTATGTTCTTTGGTACTCGTATGCTTTTGTTGCTGTTTGTTTGTATGGATTAGTTTCGTTTTTTTTTTTGAGGAAACGATAAAATGAAATATTGACCATACACAACAATCAAATCGATTTGTGTTTTTTTTTTCGGGGTGACTCATCCGTTGCCTTTTTTGTAGTGTTGCATCGTATTTTTCGTCCTACTGGCATTTCGAATCCTTACATGTATCAAAATCAACACGACCAAAGGGAGAAGGCTAAGACAACCAGTTTGTATTTCGGGGTGAATATGAAATGATGTTAGAATCCATTCAACATGGCCATATTAGGCATTTTATGTGGTCTGTCTGGGTTGTTTTTTTTGGCATGTTTTTCAAACGATGACTGTGTATGCGCCTTGGTAAATAAAACGCATATTGTGATAATTTATGGATATCCTTGACATTCCCCTGTCACAGTCACACACACACACGTATTAGCATGCCAAAAATAAGGATGTCATGGCTGCAAGAAACTGTCTAATTTGATTTACATTCACCCAAACGATTTCTGTTGATCGAGGACAACGAATGAATGGCCGAATCTAATTAAATTGTCCACTTTTAAAGTGCATGTGAGTTTAGTTAAACTAGGACACTTGAAAAAGTATTTTTGATTAGTATTGAATAAACGTGACTTGGCGGCCTAATATGTGTAAAGTTGAAGGAACCTCTCGTTTATTTCATGGTCAATACACTATTAACAAACATTGAATTTTTCAATTGAAATCAATATGGAATTTAATTCTTTCAATTTTCCGATATTCAAGATAATTTTCTGGGCGAAAACCAAACAGTAGAAGATTTTTGTTTGGCAAAATAAAAAAGATTACATTAAACAAAGACCCTATAAAGTAATTATATTTTTAAACGTCGTAAAATTCTAAGACCATCTACCCATGTTCGTCCGTCCGTGTGCCTTTTGAAAGGATATGGGGTTCAAAAGAATAAACCTGGGATCATAAAATCGTTGCCATGATAATGCTTGTGATTGTAAATATGCGAAATTGGGCCGGGGGTGGGGGGAATGTTTCCCCTTAAAAAAATAAATTTACTTTAAAGAAATGTGCACTTAATACCTCAAAAAGAAGCACAGTTCGTTGCTGGACGTTTTGGCTCATGTTGCCAAAAAAACGCCTCGCATGGTCAAAACGGGCGACTATGGGGATGGCCCGAAAGGGCCCTAAATACGAGTACGTACCATTATTAACACATTCGCCCCTACTGGGATCATATGTCCCAGCGAAGTTGCTTACATCATAACTTTTTTTTATTTTCGTTTACATTTTTATATCTGAATCATCCTAATAAAGGTTGAAGCATTACCTGTGGCATAATTAAAAAAACTGTTCTGAATTATAGCGGTCTCATGTACGAGTATCTCTAACGTCTTAAATATTACCGTTTGAACTATATTTGAAGTCAAACTTGAAATAATCCTAAAAGTTAAAAAAAAACTCAGGGGTAAAAGGGTTAATTGCTTTTGTTGCAGATACAGTATACAAGGTTCGACCAGGCCAGAAACTTAAAGGCCTATTTTTTTTATTAGATTGTTTTTTTTTCGCTTAGTTTTGCTGTTAATTTAATCTCCGTTACTTTTTGCGGCAAAGTGTAGTACGGTTTTAAAAAGCGAGAACTATATTTTTAAAAATCTAAATTTTTTTTAAAAAAAAATATGTTTTGCGCCCATCTTTAACAATTACGGCGATTTAAAAATATAATTACAGTTTTAGGTTTCCAAGACTTATGGCAATAATCTGGTAAAATTTAAAAAAAAGAAGACTACAAAATTATAAAAAAAATAATTTTTAAAAAAGTTATAAATAAAAAATATATTACATACTATATGTGACAGCGCATAGAGAAAGGGACCTAAGGGTAAAAAAATCAATTTTCATTTTTTTTTCTTTTTTTGATGTGGACAACATCTGAGCATCGAATGAGACCAATCCCATGCCCCAAAAGTGTTCCCTCCCTCCCAGAGATATGCGCGTTTTATGAAAGTGAAGTCGACGATTCTAAGCGCAAATAGAAAGGGACCTAATCTTTAAAATGGTTCTCCTGAACAAAACTTTTCGTCTACTTTTCACTTTTTTTTTGATGTAGACAACATCTGAGCATCGAATGAGACCGATCTCATGCCCCAAAAGTGTTCCCTCCCAGAGATATGCGCGTTTTATGAAAATGAAGTCGACGATTCTAAGCGCAAATAGAAAGGGAACTAATCTTTAAAATGGCTCTCCTGAACAAAAATGGTTTTTAACCTTAGGTCCCTTTCTATTTTGCGCGTCACATATTTCGTAGTGTTCTCTTGCATACGACCTAAGTTTCGTAAAAATCGTTTAATCCGTTACAGAACAGAAAGATTTTTAGTAAAGTCCAAAAATTAATTTGTTGGCCTTTTTAAATTTCTCAACTTTCAAAAAAAAAACATCACACAATTAAAAAAAAAATGATGTCATTCATTTAAACGATTATAAAGAAGAGTTTTATAAACTTTGCCAGCAAAAAAAAATGTAGGTACGTATGAAATATCCTGATCCTTCACGGACTTGTCACGAATGAGATATTCGGATTCTAGACGAAATTTTATTGTTGTTTAATACCCATATATCTATAGTTAAAGGAGACCTATATAGTCCGAGACCCGTATTGGTCACAATTTTTAATATAGGTGCATATAGGATTTGTCAGAAGATTGCATCGATTCTTGATACCGATATGTCCCCGAATTCCTCATTTCCATTTTTCAAAAAGTAAAAGCACTTCAAAGAATATGATTTAAAAGTAATGTTACAAGTATTAACCAGCGGAAATGTCAAAAATAACAAATTTTATAAGGAATTTTATTTAGTAACTCAAAGGGAAACTTTTTCATTTGCCTGATTTAGTCATACATCCGGTAAGTTTTAGGATTCTAGCATTTTGCGTTTGTACTAAATGGTGCTTCAACAAAAGGACAAGGCTAGATCGTCTTAGAATTTTCTAACAATCAGTAATATATAGACTTATCAGTCGCAGATAAGTATTTTGAGAAATTACAAAAAGAATCATTAACTTATATAGGGTGATCCATCCAGAGGTATTTTTTCAGAACAAAATAAAATATAAAAAATCAAATCCAGTGTGAAATCTTTGTTGGTAATTTGAAAGGACATTTTATGGCATTTATTTTTTGAAAATAATTTCCTTCAAATGTTGGCAACTGTATTATGGAAATGACCGTTCGCTGAGAAACGGGAAGATCCGCTGTTTTCGACAAAAATGTTGTTGAGTGATGAGGCCCGTTTCTGGCTCGACGGCAAAGTCAAGAAACAAAATTGCCTCATTTGGGCTGTAGAGCAACAATAAGAGGTTCAAGAGATGCCATTATACCCAGAGAAAACTACGGTTTGGCGCGGTTTATAAACTGGTGGAATCATCGGTATTGGTGGAATCATCAGTGGTTATTTTTTTAAAAATGATGATGTCCGAAACGTAACCGTGAATGGTGCTCGCTACCGCGCCATGATATCGATCTTTACCTGAAATTGAAGCCCATAATCTTGACGACACGTGGTTTCAATAGGACGGTGCCACTACCCATACAGCTGCTCAAACAATGGATCCATTGAAAGGTCATTTTGAAAAGCATCAAATTTCACGTTTTGAACAAGTGAGTTGGCCGCCTAGATCGAGTGATATCACACCTTTAGACATTTTTCTTTGGGGTTCCGTAAAGTCCAAAGTCTATGCTGACAAACCAGCTACGATTCAGGTTTCGGAAGCCAACATTACGAGTGTCATTAAAGCCATACCGATCGGAATGCTCGAACGAGTCATCCAAAATTGGACCCTCAAAATGGAAACCCTGAGGCGTATGCACCGATGATTCCACCAGCTTATAAATCGCACCAAACCGTAGTTTTCTCTGGGTATAATGGCATCTCTTGAACCTCTTCCAACATTTGAGGTAATTTATATTCAAAAAATAAATGCCATAAAATGTCTTTCATATTAGCAATAAAGATTCCACACTTGATTTGAATTTTTATATGTTTTTCTTCTGAAAAAATACCTCTACATGGATCACCTTATATATACTCCCATTCAATGGTGGAGAGTATAAAAACTAGAATAGAAATCAATTGGTAATGTGCAAAAGTCAACCGTAATATAACTGCCTTAAAAACCTAAAATTCATGTTTTGTAATCCAAAACCATTTAATCAATTAACACAGACATTTAGCACTCATACAAAATTAAAGGTAAATTTTAGGTAATTCCTGTAGACTATAGACTCCCTTCTTAAAAAAGGCATGTCCTATGTACGAGGGGCCAGAACGTAGTACATGGGATTAGCAACTAAAACCACGCAAAAGTATCGAATTCCAATGGAGGCAAATTAAAAAAAAAAATACCAAATTTAAAATTAGATTCTCATTTTGAACATTTTATTTCTATTTTTTATAGGCAGTCCAAAAGGCCATTTGCAGGCAATCTAGAAGGCCTTTTGAATGGAAGGTCTCTGCAATCTAACGCCATATTAATTTGAAATAAAAGTAGAATACAGCAAGCACGCCTCGAGTCTTCTAGAAATACTTTGCTGAGTACTCCTTTTCCCATTGAAAGGCATTTCACTATGGTAGAAGATACAAATTTGTTAGACTCTCTCAAACTATAGACTAGTTTACTGCGGAATTATCCACTCGTTTTATTCTTGTAACATTCATTTTTCAAAAAATCAAATTAAATTGTCTACCACACGAAAACCAATATGAATTTTCAATACTGTTAATTCCCTGACTTCGTCTTAGACATATCGCAAAGCACGTTTCTTGTATACGTGTCTATCGCAAAGAAACAAAAATATTTTCGAGGAATTCCATGAAAATATTTGATAATTACAAGCAAGCATTCATACGTATTAGACAAAAATAATACGTTCGTTGAAATCAACTCAAATTGCATTAGTGCTGAAGCTTTCATGAAAATTTTGGTGCTCTGCGAGAATGTTGTCTTTACATTTTCCTTTAATAATTTAAAGGAGGAGGGTGTGCGAATACTTTCGAAAGCACTTTAAGAGTACTCATATATAAATAAATGCAAATCGACTCGGGTTCCATTATTTCTTAGCATACGTATTCGCCAATCAAATCCAACTTTATGGCCAGTAACACGCAATTGTAAAATATCAGCAAACAAAACAAGTGAAAACGGCTTCGAAATCAATCGTGACGAATAGTATATACCCTTCTTGGCATTAGGGTTAAAAATAAGATTTAATACTAGGCAACTGGTGAAATTGTAAAGGCTCTGCAATCTTTTTTTCTCGCAAAAGGTTGAGACTTCGCATCAGGAAAAAAAATCGTACTTTAAATGCCACACTTGAAAAGGTATTGCCGTTTTGTCTAAAAAATATAATATATCAATATCTAAAATAATGAGCCTACATAAACATAGATAAATTCTACAAAAGGTTAATATTTTAGCAATGACTCTTAATAAGGATGTTCTAAAAACTGAAATTAAGGGGGAAAAATTGTTTCCTAATTGCTATGCAACATCTAATCAAAAACAAACAGGCCAATGCTTCAGATTTACGGTAAACTTTTTAGCAAAAGTTGACATTAGCAGGTCAATGAATTTTTACCAAAAAGTGGGATCGATAAAGCGCCAAACTGCCCAACTTCAATTGGCATTTTTGTAAAATGGTTATCACCGAATTTAAGTACCTACAAACAGAAGACGATTATGTGAGGTTAGTCTGACTTTTTTGCAAACAAAAATAAACGACCAACATGTTCAATTGGACTTAATCGGACCATATTTTTTGTAGCCCATACACAATGGTCTTTAAAAGTCCCGCCGCTTCACATGCCACATTGTACCACCGATCATGCTAAAATTTAGCACAATGCATTATGGGAGATTTTTGGCCAAGTCATTGGACCATATAGGACCATGTTTTCACTTAGACCTACGTTCTTTCTCTAGAAGAAGAGATCCTTCCCGATTTGAAGCCCTGTCGTTTCAGAAGACATGTCACATCCGTTCTTCTTCAATTGCTCGAATGCGTACTACAATACTGGAGATCCGAACCAAGCTAGGTGAAATTGGACCATATCGGAAAAACACACAAAAAACCACCGCTCTAAAAGCCACAAATTCTATACGATCGTAATGAGCGACCAACATTTTAATGTTGTTTCCTATGTATAGCCGTAGCGGTTCTCCTGATTTGGGACATTGACACCCATCAAGCCTCATTTTAAATCCGATCTATCACAAAAAAAGCATAGTGCGAGAAGAGCGATCTATTAATAACTCTAAAGTCTTGGGACCACATCGATCCATCTTTTGACATAGACCCACTTAAATAGGTTCCTTCAGTTTTGTTGAATCCCTCCTTCCTCTTTCTGCATTTCACTTAAAGTACGCGCAGTGTAACTTTACACTTTAACTTGTTTTCTTAATCGTGTTAAATATACCTCCAGTCCATCTATCCGGTCAATGTTTTTTGATATAGCCTACAAAATATTAATCTGTGTTAGGTTGAATTGTTTGTAGTAGCTTGATACCTCTGAGATTATCAATTGTTGCACTGTGTATATCACAGAGGACCACGAAGAATCATGAGCCCAAAAACGTAAGCATTTTCAGACATAGAACATCATCTTCCTCGTCCACAGCAGTCATCATCTGAAAATGTCAGTTAGGGTTCATGACAATAAATAGAGTATTGCCCTGCGATCAGTGCTATACTAACATCGGCATATCGACCACAGAGGTTGGGATGCATGATTTCGAGCGAGTTTAACTTCAGGCTATATTTTCTTGGTGACTGCCATGCTTGGGCTCTAGCCAACCATTTGTTCGTTTGTTTAAAAACTTTAAATTTGAGAGCTGAAGAAGAACATTTTATGGAATACTGCTGGTCCCTGGCACCCATATTAGGTGAATATTAATTGAATAGTCTTTCGGATTAGAGAATTCGTATCTATAATCTGAGACTAAGCTTGTATATAGAGAGGCGAGTACCCGGATGTTAAAGAAAATTGAATAAAATGCTGCTGGTCCCTGGCACTCATATAAGGTGGATATTGATTGCATCGTTTTTCGGATTAGAGGTTTAGTATCTTAGCCATGTAATAGGTTATCTTTAATATAAGTTTGGAGTTCAAAGCCGGCATTATAAAGTAGGTCCCCGTGATTACAAAAATTATTTTGTGAATAGTTCACTGAGTTAAAATAGATTTCTGCTTGTTTCTAAATTGTTGAAGTTAAGGAAGTAAACATGTAATCTAGTATCATTTTTTCCGTAATCGTTTCAAATATTAATCCATAATAGCTGATGTTGACTAAGAAAATAACCTTATCACTTTCAATCACTCCCAAGTTTATAAATATAAGTAGCTTCTCCTGCAAGATACTATGTACACATTAGAATGAGATGAGTGGAATAAAAAAGTGTTCCCCTTAAAGATACGAGTAAAATGGTTGCTTTATTAAAAAAGAAAAAGGAATATCTCAAAATAATGTTAACATCGTTCTTTTGATTTAACAAATTGAAAAGGTATTATAACGGCTCGGGGAATCGTGCACCTATATTTTATTAAAAAAAAACTATTGTGACTGCTTTTGTCGCTCTTTCGGGTCCTTGACAACCTATATCGGAACTCAACTTGACTGCAATTAATTATTTAAGTAAGAAATGAACTCTTTGAGGCCAAGTTCTCAACAAACGTAAAACAAGTACTATTTTTAGTCTCACTTTTCGAGCTTTCTTAATACAATTGCCAACGAAAAAACAATACGTGGATCTTTACAGAAACTTCACATGGAAGCCATCTGTAGATTTCTTAGGCTCTGGCTGGATTCTACTAAAAATAAAATTTTTGTTCAAAAATATTCCCAATTCCTTAATTTTGGCCAAATTCATGGCATTACGAGGGCGACCGCAAAACTAACTGGCCTGGCACATTTTCTGTTTTACTAGCAACTTTTTTTTTGTTTTTTAAAAGCAATCTTTTATAAGCCATCTGTCAAAATTTCCGAAATATTTAATGATTATTTTCTTTGTTACAGGTGATTTAAGTAAACAAGTTTTAAAATTGTTAAAAAATGGAAAATAAAGAGTTTCGTGCGGTAATTAAACACTTTTTTATGAAAGGTTATACGCCACAATTAATCAAAGATGAATTGGATTCTGTTCATGGTGATAATGCACCATCATACTCCACCGTGAAATCCTGGGTTCAACAAGTTAAAATGGGTCGTTCAAGTACGGAAGATGAACAACGCTCTGGAAGACCGAAAACTGCTACTACTATTGAAAACATTAGAAAAATATTTAATGAAGTGACTACAGATAGGGATAAAGCTCAGAGAACTTGCTGATATCGTTAAAATACACGAAAAACAAGTTTGGAGTATTTTACATGATGAACTCCACATGAAAAAGCTATCCGTAAGATGGGTGCCGCGTTTGTTGACTTTGCCCCAAAAAATCGTCCGTTGGACCAATTCCGAGGAGCTTTTAGCGATTTATCAGCGTAATCCAATAGAGTTTTTGCGGCGATTCATAACTGTTGATGAAACATGGATCCATCACTACATCCCAGAATGCAAAGAACAGTCAAGACAATGGATAGAAGCTGGTAAAAGTGGTCCCAAAAAGGCGAAAACTGTTAAGTCAGCAGGAAAAGTAATGGCCACAGTATTTTGGGATGCAAGGGGTATAATATTTATTGATTATCTTGAGAAAGGAAAAACTATAAATAGTGAATATTATTGTGCATTATTGGATCGGTTGAGTGAAGAAATCAAGATAAAACGATAAAAAAAAGTTCTTTTTCATCAAGATAATGCTCCTTCACACACTGCATTTTTAACTCAACAAAAACTGGCCGAATTACGATTTGAAATTGCTCCGCATCCACCATATAGTCCAGATTTAGCTCCTTCTGATTATTTCTTGTTTCCAAATTTAAAAAAAATTCTCTGTGGCAAAAAATTTTCTTCCAATAGCGAGGTTATTGCTGAAACTGAGGCATATTTTGAAGGTCTTGAAAAATCTTATTTTTCGGATGGAATTAAAAAACTTGAAAAACGTTTGATGAAGTGTATTGAGTTGGAAGGAGATTATGTTAAAAAATAAATAATAATAATTCCAAAAAAACGGTTCTTTTTATGTAAGGCCAGTTACTTTTGCGGTCGCCTTCGTATGTGGACTCTGTATTAGGATATTTTTGAAATTTGTGGTTTTTGCTCGTGACATCAAGAGTTTTGCGCACTTTTTTAAAAAAATTTAAATATTTGAATGACATTCCAAATAAATCAATTATTTTTTAATTCAGGGTACCGTTAGAAAGCTCTAATTTATTACTTTGTTCTCAATTAAACTGAGAAATATAAAAAAAAAAATAAAATATAATAATACTTGTATTGTCGGAAACATTTAATGTTGCAAGCGTAAACAAATTTCAGTATTATTTGAATGCTGGTCCAATTATTGGCGTTAGAATTATTGGCATATAATTATTTGGTCATTTATTTAACCAAAAGTATAAAATCAAGAATATTATTGACAAATTTTTAATGGCCCATATCACGAATCATGACAGCTAGAGCCGAAATATTTTAATAATCGCTCTAAAACATATCAATCCACATTCCAAGAGATGTTGTTTTTTTCGAGACACTCTAATGTACATATACCTTTGCTAATATGCTGAAGCATGGCAGATAACTTTAAAACAACATTTCAAGAAACAATGAGTTAAGCTTCCGCATATTTAAAAACAAATGGAACTATTAATTTAAAAAGAAAATAATATTAATTTTAATTTAATTAATTTTAATTTTAAATACATTCATAGCAATTTTTTGTTTTTCGGTTTATCGGGCTTAAACGGTTTTTATAAAAAATGGAAACATGTTTATTTAAAATTAACATTTTAGGTTATTGATCAACCTATATCACACCTAAAGGGTGATCAATCAAGAGGTAAACAAAAACTCAAATCAAGTGTGAAATCGTAATTGCTCGTTCGAAATGACATTTTATGCTACTTATTTTTTGAATATAATTTCCTTTAAATGTTCGCCGCAACTACGCCTCAGGGTGTCCATTCTGTATTTCGAATTTTGGACGACTCGTTCGAGAATTTTGACCGGTGTGGCATTAATGACACACTCCGTGGTATTCGCGGTGTAAGTTTTTCCGTAATGAAATGGCAAACAAAACTGAAAAGAAAAAAACTAAAGCTAAACGCAACTCACGCGTAATCTGTGAATCTATTGAAAAAATACCTCTAGCTTGATCAGCCGTTACATTTTTTTAGAAAAATATGTGGTTCGATGATGCCTTCAGGCCATACCACTGAGGAACATAGAATTTCTCTGATAAATACTAGGACGTGTACCAAATAGACTGCCAAACTTTATAAACACTTTTTTAAATGATGGATGACATACTTATACAATATGTATTTTTTTCTCTATTTCTTCATGACGGAGACGTTCTGTAATAATAGCATCGTTGCACAGTGGTTTAGAAGCAATTACTTTCATATTTTCCTTTTTAACTTCCACTTGTTCATAGTTTTTGAGCAAATTCCCATAAAATATTTTTTTAAGAAATATTTTAATGGAATTTCAAAATTCCGCAAAATAAATTATGTTATTCTAAACCCCACCCACCATCAGTACACATCAGTGGCAGACAGCTGCTGTTGTCCAAACACTGTGCGTCAAAATAAATTAGAATTTGCCAAAGAAATACAAAAAAATATTTAATTATTTTCTAATTTAAGAAAATGTGTGCCCAAATCAAAGACGCAAAATAAATTGATATCCGTAAAATAAATTGAAAGTGTTTTTCATTCCATTTTCTCTGTACACACTTTGGCCACACAGATATTTCAACCTCTTTGTTTTGCCTGCATTTGTTTGAACATGAAACGAAAAACTTGGCGGTTTTCTTTTCGTTTATATGTATTAGCGAAAATAAGAAAATAATAGAAATGCCCAGAGGTAAAGTTTAAATGTGAATTTTGTAAATATCAAAAGAATACCAATATTTGCGAAATAAATAAGAGGAAAAATTGATACACGAGGAATTTTTGGCATTGGCATGAAGGCATTCTAAGGAAATTGAAAATAGAAGGGAAAAGTATTGGAGAGGGAGGCATGTGCTGGCAAATATGTTTCAAAAACAAACGTGCTCCAAGGAGTTGTTAAAACGAAACTTTTAAATTGTTAGTTTGTAAATGATGCGCATTTTAAGGTGAAGTCTTATGAAATCGATAAGTTGGAAGCAGATAATTAAAATTCGATGATGATATACATACACTCCGCGCCACTTGAATAGAACATTTAATTTTATTAATTATTAAATCATACGATTTTTCGTTTAAGTGAGGCCAGAGTTTTAATTTTTGATTTCAAGTTTCAAATTTAACTCAGAAAAGTTAGATAAGGTATTTGTAGCAATTAAATTTATAAAAAAAAGTTCGCTAATATAACTCAAAATGTTACAATATAGTTTCCTCACTTAAATAGAAAAACTCTCAGAATGAGCAGTCTTGCAACTTCATTTGTTGAAGTGGCACAGTATCATGGTGTCAGCACTTGACCGAGAATTTGCTCTTTCAGGTCGACCTGGTGCGACAAGCTGGCTGTCGGTTGTTTGAAACAATTTTAGTAGTAAATTGTGCAGTTTGACATTATTATTAATTAAGTGAAAATGAGCTCCAGCATAAGGGACCTAAGGGTAAAAAAATCAATTTTCATTTTTTTTTCTTTTTTTGATGTGGACAACATCTGAGCATCGAATGAGACCGATCCCATGCCCCAAAAGTGTTCCCTCCCAGAGATATGCGCGTTTGATGAAAGTGAAGTCGACGATTCTAAGCGCAAATAGAAAGGGACCTAATCTTTAAAATGGCTCTCCTGAACAAAACTGGTTTTTAACCCTTTCTATTTTGCGCGCCACATATGGGTGTGTCATTAAAGTGGCGTAGAGTGTACATATAAACTCCTTTAAAACTTCTACTGTAGTGTTTGTAATAAATACAGATACTTCTTAACGATAGAAAATCAAGGCACGTCGATTGACTCTTTTTAACCTTTGCTCATTGTGCACAGCTATCAGTTTCCAACTCTTGTGAAATTAGGCCGTATTGGATGGTCCATGCTTTTGAATAGCAACCCAAAACTTCCCCACGAGTTATGGTCGTTTCGCTCTACGAGGGCTTCTATACACATTTCCGGCCTAGGCAACATTAAGTGTTGCCTGGCGCCATCTGACATTTCCATTGGAAAGTTTGACATTTTTTAGCATAAAAGTACTCAAAACGTTTTGACGTAAGACCATCATTTGTGTTGTTTACAGTGACTTGAAAAAATCAATTTGGCAAAAAATGGAATTAACTCGTGAACATTTTCGTGCGATCATTTTTACAACTTTTGACGTGGATTATCACGATAAGAGTGCATCGATGAACTCATCGATGAATGGAATTAACTCGTGAACATTTTTTTGCGATCATTTTTCACAACTTTCGACGTGAATTTTTACGATAAGAGTGCATCGATGAACTTAAATCTTTGTGTGGCGATGAAGCACCATCCTATAGCACTGTAAAACTGGTTTAATGAATTCAGTCGTGGCCGACGCTCGCTAAAAGACGTCGTGAAGGTCTTCCGAAAACGGCCGTTGTGCCAGAGAACATTGAAGCCGTGCGTGAACTGATAATGCAAGATTGTCATGTGACATACCGTGAGATAGAGGTATCCTTGGGCAGTTCTTCCACCAGCATACATTCGATATTGTATGAAAAACTGACCGTAAAAGAAGGTTTGTTCTCGTTGGATTTTGAAAAATACAAACGCGGCGCTTCAACAGACGTTTATAAGATCGTCACAGGTGACGAATCATGGATCTATGCGTATGAGCCCGAAACAAAACAGAAATCGACCGTGTGGGTGTTCAAAGTTGAGCCAAATCCAACGAAAGTTGTTCGTGGAAGAAGCACTTCGAAGCAAATGGTCGCCTGTTTCTTCGGCAAAACTGGTCATGTGGCAACTGTCCCGCTTGAGAAACGTAGGACGGTCAGTTCACAATTTGTCTTCCGAGAAATTCGAAAAACGAACAACAGAAGGCGAATCATTGTGCACCATGACACACAACATTGTGCACTCTCACACATCGGCTTAAACCAGCGCCTTTTTGACCGGCCAAAACGTCGAATTGATGGATTACCCGCCGTTCAGCCAACGACTTCTTTTTGTTCCCGCACATCAAGAAAAAAATGCGTGGTCAACGATTTTCGTCGCCAGGAGATGCTGTTAAAGCGTTCAAAAACCATGTTTTGGAGGTGTCTCAATCGGAGTGGAAAAAGTTCTTCGGCAATTGTTTTAAGCGCATGCAAAAGTGCATAAATCATGCTGGAGAATACTTTGAAAAGCAATTAAACCATATTTGATGATAAGTATTCGCAATTTCATTATTAGGCCAGAAATATATATAGCAGCCCTCGTAGAATATAGAAATTCAATCTGATAATGGTATCATATTGTTACTGGACCATGTCGTATCGTGTTTTCCTATGCAAATGTCGATTTGAGGTCCTGCCACTATAGAAGCAACATTAGATATCCGCTCTTGCTCAAGTTTATAGAAGCACACTGTGAGTGATGTGCAACCAACCGCTATTAAATTTGGTTCTTATCGGTCCATACTTTTTAAATGGCCTGCGGTTTATGGTCCTCTTGATATAGAACTAACATACAAACTGCGATCTTGAAATTTAAGATATTGCGTTATGATATACTTTTTATAAAGCACCCATATAAATGCACCTCCCGGTGTTTTATGGCTCTTTACATTTGATCTTGGTAAAATGAAGCATAGCCCACTATGAGTGAACTATAAGCAAACCTCGTGCTTCTTAAACCAAAGCGGATCACACAGTACCCAATTAAAAGATCCATATACGTTTAGCAGTTTTGCGCTTTACGAGTAGAAGTCAAAAATTAAATTCTATCTAAATTCTATACTACCTGTTAGTTCTTCCGTATATTGAGATCACGGTAGCGGTCAAACGAAATAAGCAAGGACCTTGACTATTTGGGATTGTAAATGGACCGAATTGGGCTTAAAGTCATGAAAATATTGGCTTAGCGTTGCCACTTTATAACTTAAATAATTAACTTTAAATTTAGATAGTGTTTGACAATAGAGACGTACACAATTTAGCAGCGCCTTACGATTGTTGAAGCCTTCTACGTAAAATGGGTGTTAGAATCAAAATGCATTTCGTGATATTTTGGTCAGCGTAATCGACCAAATGTGTTCACAGTGGATTCGTTAACAAGCAGATTTGTCGCATTTTGGCAAATGAGAGTCCACGACTGATTGTTGAAAAGCCGATGCAACTACAAAGTGTGACTGTTTGGTGTGATTTATGGGATGGCGGCATCATCGGGCCGAACTTCTTCGAAAATAAGGTCGGCCAAGCTGTTACTGTGAATGGTGTTCGCTACCGCAGAAATTAAGAATATGGACTTGGACGATATATGGTTTCAACAGGACAGCCACCTGCCAGACAGCCAACGAAACAATGGCTCTTTTGCGCGAGAAATTCAATGGCCGTTTTACTTCACGTCGTGGCGATGTTACTTGACAGCCCCAATCATGTGATTTGGCACCGTTGGGCTTCTTTCGTTGAGGATATTTTGAAGAAAATGTGTACGTTAATAAGCCAAGAACAATTCAAGAGCTATATGATGAGATAATTCGGCATATTAATGACATTACATCCTCATTATGTATTAAAGTCTTTAAAAATATGGACCATCAGATAAATGTATGCCGCCGAAGCCGTGGCGAGAATTTGGCCGATATTTGGTTTCACACATAGTTTTCATAGATCTTTCAATTATAATAAAAAATATTATAATAATTCCCTGAAAACTTTTTGTTATATTTACAATTAACATCGTGCGTTTTAGTTGGACCAAACTCTAGTGTAATCCTGTTATAAATCATGAAAGACACAAACCAAATTAAGTCAAAATCTAGTGGCGTTTTTTCCTCATTGATCAGTTACATAGTTAATCGGGAGGTATGAGGGCTACATGAAGGCATTTACCAATCTGGCCCTGTAGGCGGTCTTATGCCATGTATAAAATATTATTGGAATACATATGTCCCGGTCTTAGGTCGATTGGTATCAAAACATTGACGAATCTCGTCGATTTCAGCAATGCTTATCCTGTGTGCAAAATAGCAAAACAAAGAGTTACGAGTATTCTGAGTTGATCAGTATAATTTCAAATGGTTCTTTCACATTTTTTTCTAAGTGTAACAAATACCAGTAAAATTGTATGCTGCACTTAGTCTACGATTCGTCTAAATTTGAGACCTTGGCCCTTTTGCCTTGTTCCCTTTGTCTCTAAAAACTAGGTCCTTTCGAACATGGCCATATAAATATTCCGAAACAATGAAAATTCCCCAAATTAAAATAGGTATTAACTTTAAAAACTAACTCAATTTTATCCCGCGCTAACAAATAGCCCAGAAAACAATGAAATGTAATCACGAATCGAATTATTCCATTATTTTCTAATTTAAAATTAGCTGAATTAAAGGCAATTACCCAATTGTTCCTGGGCCCCGACAACTAGGGATTTCCAGAAATGGACCTACCAAAACCAACCATATTTTCCACTACTGTTAATGACATACTGGAACGCAAAAGTGGAGCTTCTGCCTGACCCAACTTTCGATTTGCCTACTTGGTACTTTTTCCATTTCTTCAGCGAACCCATGAAGGAGGGTATATAAAATTCGGCCGAACTTAACAAGGTTTTGTTATCAATAATTTCAATATCAAACATAAAATTTATGAATGAAAGGAAACAACTGTAAGTAAACGTAGCGGGGAAAAGAAATACAAAACAAATGCCTTTTTTCGCCAATGCGTGGAGTCATGAGAACGAAACATACCAAGGAGAAGAATTCATCATAAATTTTCCACAAAGAATTGCCCCCACGACCTAACTCAACATTTGGTACATTACGACCCAATCTTAGAACAATCTTTGCTGTTGTCGGTGTTGCTGCCGCTCTAGCTGTTGTTGTTGTAATTGTTATTTATGCCATTTAGTTGAGAGTTTAGTTAGTCACTTAGCACATTCTCACATTGATGGGGAGTGCGTGCAAGAAAGATTTCCAAACAAATAAAGTTCTTCTGTCGTTTTGAAATGTTGCTGTTGGTGTTTGTTTGGCAGCAGCCGTAGCCGACACCAAGAACGGCACCAACAACAACAACAGCAGCAGCATTTCAATTAATTACATTTCACTTTCTTCAATGTGACTTGTTAGCATAACATTGTTGCACGAGGCCGGTGGCCAAGTGAGAGTGAATGTTAGTAAGTGAGTGTGTGTGTGTGTTAGAAATTGCCGACAAAGATATAATTTTCAATCTTCGAATGGATGAGATGGAATGCTTTATAGGCGGTTTGTTCGTACCACATGCGCACATACACACACACCCATGCACACTCTTACTCACTCGCTCGCTAAACGCAATTTGTCATCAATCATGCAAAGTATGTTACACGACAATGTGGTTTTCTCTATATGTTTTTGTTTTTTTTTTTCTTCTGTTCTGCTGTCGTTGTAGTGATGAAGAGAGGCTGTTATGTAAAGAAACCGCCGTTCGCATCAACGGATATGTTCTTTTTTCTTCTCCCCAACTCGTGTGAGTTCAAACCGATGGCACAGTGGGAGGCTGCAGGTCAAATGTGATGACACAGAGGCCGCTGTTCCTTTGTGGGAAGATAAATTGATATTCCGATTGTAGCATTAATTTTTGATAGAAATTCCTCATTTGTTCCTCAAAAAAAAAATGCTGAGGGAATTATGTAAGGAAAGTGATAACTGTTGATTTTCTTTCTGGGTAACGTCGCTGAATAAAATCAAGAACTTGTTGAAATTATTTCTCATATACATTAATATCATTTAATTTAGGCAAAAACAACTCTGTTATCATTACTCGATATCGAACACCAGCAACAGTTGCAACTTTGCCACACTCAATGTTTAATCTTTTAATTAATCTCTAAATCTATTTGTGTTTTTTTCTTTTTTGGAAAGTTTTCGCTTCTATGTGTTGGCCGCCATTGTGGGCACGACTACCATACAAGTCAACCCTGGTTCAACTTCGTCTAAGAACATCCAACTATTTTTCCGCGGCGGATTTCCACCTCGAAATCAGTAGTGCGATTCTGTAACTTTAAACAATAACAAGAATTGCTAAAGTTGTTAGCATCTTTTGTTGTTTGCAGTAACGATAAGGTGATTCTGTAACTACTGCTTAACACCAATAGACAACATTTGTCATCAGAAGAATACGAAAAAAAAACAAATGAATACGCACCACAAAATTTTAGGAAAGTTTTATTTTGAAAATTAATTAAATAAAATTTTTAGATTTGGATTACATATCTATGAGTAGAATAATTTACATATAGTATATAATTTCGAATGCATTTTCATGTAATTTTCCTTTTACCATTTGCACATTGATTGAGTGGGAGCCATGATGGTTGCCATACGCCTCCTCATGATATTTTGGGGCCAAAATGAAGACATGTGTACAATAGATAGCTCTGATAGTGCCTCCTGCAAATGGTGAGGGTGCTTAAACAAACACTGCATTAGCCGCTTGGTGCTTCACTTGAGTCATTAAGAATCTCATCTTTGCAAAAAACATGGAGTCGTTTATTGCGTTCGTTACACGATGTACATAACGACTAATTGACATTTGACTCATTGATAACCCCATTGCTCTCCCACGGGCGGCTGGTAACATCCTGTAGCAAAAATCTCAAGGCAGCTAGAACCTAGCAAAACAACGCTTCTAAGTAAATTCAAATATGACCCTTTGCACGATTTGCTGTAATTCTCGAACCTCTTAATTTTCCATCAAGCTGAAAACAAGATTTTCAACTATGTCTGGAGATAATCTGTAGAGTTTCCGAAATTTGGTTCCAGTCAATTCAAATGGGTTATCTAAATATCGGAGCAAGCGCCTATCAACTGTTGGAACACGATTTAATGATTCATTCCGCGATATGCCAAATACTCAAAAGACATTTTTAAAATGTTTAAAACAGTTTATCGAATTCTTAACAACACAAAATTTTTTGTCGTTTACTTAACAACAACAGCTGATTTTATTTTACCAAATTGTAAAATCGACAATTTGTTAGCCATTTTTAACCATTCTGATTATCGTTAAAAAGTTACAGATTAACGATAATCGGAATCATTATTTTGACGATTTTAAAACTAAAATTTGGCCAAAATTTGGGCTGAAAACTACGATTTTAAATAAATCGTTATATGAAATAAAGAGGAACCCATATTTAAATTTGCAAATGTTTAGAATGACACAACTTAGGATTTGATAAGTTCATAGTAAGACAATGTAAGTGCTTCATGAGTTTTGCAATTATTTATTAAGACAAAAATATTTAGACAAAGAGGTCATTTCAGCCAGAGCCAGAAGGAAAAATAGAAACATTATGTTTGTGGTTTCCTTATATATACGGTTTTTATACCCGCACCACATAGTGGTATGGGGTATAATGGCTTAGTGCTTGCGTTTGTAACACATCGAAGGAATCGAGTTAGAATACCGGGACCAGAGAGAAAGTTGCTCAGAATTACATTTTGAGTCGATCTAGCCATGTCTGTCTGGCTGGCTGGGCGGCTGGCTGGCTGGTCGGCTGGCTGGCTGGCTGGCTGGTCGGCTGGCTGGCTGGATGTAAAGATGTCCATCTATTCTTGTAATCAAAGTACAGGTCGCATTTATGCACCGATCTTGATGAAACTTGGCATGTGGTAATATATTGGGACAAGGACGGACGCTATTGAATTTGGTCCAAATCGGAGCACTTTCTGATAGACCCCCCATACAAAGGAACTCCCGGATTTAAAAAAATATGCCATTCGATGTAGAACTGACCACAAAATGTAAAAAAAATAGTTGGACCCGCCTCTCGGACCTACGGGGCCTTCAGAACCCAAAAAATGGACCCATGATTTTAAATATAAGTGTGACCCCTTAAATGAAAGGAAATTATCTTACAATTTTAAATACAGAAAAAAATTCGACCTGTTTGGGCCCCAGGGTCCATTAGGAGGGTCCAAAAGTTTCGGTTTACCCGGATTTTAGTGTGACCCCTCAAATGACAGGGAATTGCCTCAGGACTTTAAATATGTCAAGCCAAATGATTTATCTCGTCCGTGGGAGGGCACAGGGTCCGAAAACAAGGTATGAAAATGTGGACCAACTATAATTGTTATACCCTCACCACATAGTGGTATGGGGTATAAAGGCTTAGTGGCTTGCGTGATAGATACAGATAGAAATAGCGACGAGTGCTTTCGATTAACAGGAGACTTAATCACATTTATAGTGGTGCGGGTATCATAGAGTCGGCCACGCCCGACTATAGCACTTACTTACTTGTTTTATATTGAAATAACCATTACGCCGCTTACATACTAAAGCGGTAAGTTTTTGTTATTTTTTCTTTAACTCATATTCAAATTTACGCAGTAACAAGTACATATAGCTCGGAAAATGAGTGTGGGGCAGGTCGACATAATAAGCATAAAATATGTATCGATAAGTCGACTTTTACCTGAGCGAAACATGTCTTAATTCTGGTGTTGAGAATATAAATTCTTCGCTGACTGCAGTCTCAATTTGAGAAATAGCTTGTGAGAGAAATCATTCGTAAAAAGTTAATTTCTTATGTGAAACTTGCCTACTAGTTTATGACGATCTATATTTTTAAAAATGGCGATTTTGGCGATATTTTTTTAAAAATTACGATTTATTAATGATCTTTGTTTGAAGCAGCCCTGCTTGAAATGTATGCGACGTTACGAGTAAGACAATTATCTCTAAGACATCTTAAAACTTTTCTTTAAAATGTATAAATGTAGAGGTGGAAAAAATATCATCATATAAAAATAGTCCTTATGACAAAACCACTATAGAATTTAAAGTCGGGCGTGACCGATAAGCAGTAAGGTCAAATATAATCTGGTTTTTGGCACCTTGGCCCCATGGGCCGAACTCTAAATTTACCCATTTTAAAAAAATTATTTCATGTTTGGATGGTTATTAAATTTCATTGATTTTTGGTGTCTATATGCTTTGTAAGAAAGCCAAGGAGCCGACGGAATTCCGGCGGAGCTGTATAAGTCCGAAGGAGGCGAGCTGATAAGGTGAATGCATTAGCTAGTTTGTACTATCTGAAAGACCGAAAAGGAAAAGGGAGACATAACCGTTTGAGCCAATACTGAGCGGACCAAATCCTCAGTTATAATTGGTCTCTCCGTACCATTCACTACGACAATAGGTCTCAGGCAGGGTGACAGCGTATCGTGTAACTTTTTTAATATAGAGAAAATCTTAGAGAAGGCTAAGGTAATTAAAAGGGCGAAATCAACACCAAGGGCCACAGCCTTTCTCACCTATGCAAACGACATTGACATTGTCGGCAGAACAGAGCGAGATGTAACTCTAACAAAAGAAAAATGTCAGCACTAAAATAAAACGAAGAATCGTGTTAGCAAATAGATGCTACTTTGGGCTCGGTAAACAGCTTAAGAACAGAGCCCACTCTCGAAAAACCTAGATTGTACTATACAATATACTGATATTGTCTGTGCTTCTTAATAGCGTCGAAACATGGGTGCTTTCAAAAGCGGATGAAAGTGTCCTGGCAGTCTTTGAGAAAAATTCTTCGTAAAATCGATGGCCCTAGTTGCGGTGGAGAGACCATGTAGAGGATGATGCGAAAATCCTTTGGATTAGAAACTGGAGGAAGCATGCCCAAGATCAAAGCGCTTATAACACATTTATTGAGCAGGTCCGCAATAACAGGAGGTTGTGAATCCAACACAAGTAAGTTAGTAAAAATATTTCATTTTTATTTGATACCCCGTCCGTTGTTAGTCCCTAGATCATTAGTATAGGCCAATATGAGAAAATAAGCCTATACTGTTCAAATTGGTCGAGGATTGATTATTTGTCTAGCGAAATATAATATACACAATTTGATGGAAATCGCACTTGAACACACACTTATGGTTGTCCTAGAGCGGCTGTATTTAACATCGAGAGGAACCTTTATACTGGGATTATATCAAAACTTTGAACGATGTAACCCTTATTTCATCTAAGCTAGTTACTAATCGATCGAAATTAGAGTTTTTTTCTGAGCCTCTCTTATTTCCCGGGAAAGTGGCCGGGAAAATAAAAACTTTAATTTAACCAATTCTTGAAGGAAAAAATAAAAAAGACAATCCATAATACTCTCAATAGTAAATAGGAATATGGATTATACTGTCCAGACCATAAATATCTCCGAAAATTTTCTTTCCTTAGAAATTGAACGTCATCAGCCTACGCCAGTTATAGCTATTCACAATTTAATAATTAATGTTAAACAAATATTTATCCTACATTTTATTGTCGCTAACTAAAGAGGGATTCCGTCTTAACAATGAAAACTTGTAAATTTCAAAAAAGTTGTTTTCTTTAAAATGTTAGAACCAAATTCCTTCCATTTTCGTTAAGTTTGTCGTTTTTTTTTTGTAAGTACTATCACAATGTTAAGTTGAATTAGACAAATTGATCATATTTTATAAACAAAATAATATAATATAAACAATTAAAAATGTGATCACGTTCGGCCAGGCCGAACCTTCGCAACTAACGCGCACAAAAATGAAAAGTTTTTTGGGCACCCTCGGCCCATGCATCCATCCCGAATCTCATCCAGTACCTTATTACTCTGTACTTGGAATCGTAGCAAATTTTGCTTTAATTTGAGTACGCATATATCAATTTTGACTATTATTGACCATGCGTTACAGGTTTTGGCCATCATGAGCAAAAAAGTTTAGCAACTATGCTTTTTTTATATATAGACTGCACTAATACCCAACTACCAGTAACCATTTTAACAATTGTCCGTCCACAAAAAATTAGCAAATGCTCACAAAAAGGGTACCTTAAAGCGGGGTACATTTCGTATCGTTAAGGAAACTTTTGTCCCCTGGGCGATTACGCCCATTTGCAAACAGCTTATTTTTTAAGATATTTAATGCTACGAGGGCTGCTAAATATATATTTCTGGCCTAATAATGAAAATTTTACTGTTCAAACATAATTTTACTGTTCTTCAAAGTATTCTCCAGTATGATTTATACACTTTTGCATGCGCTCAAACCGAATCACTTTTTCCACTCCGATTGAGACACCTCAAAAACATGGTTTTTAAACGGTTCAACAGCATATTCTGGCGGCGAAAATCGTTGATCACGCATTTTTTCATGATGTGCTTGAATAAAAAGAAGTCATTGGGTGCCAAGTCAGGGCTGTAAGGCGAATGACCCATCAATTCAACGTTTTGGCAGGTCAAAAAGGCGCTGGTTTGAGCCGATGTGTGAGATCTCGCATTGTCATGATGCACAATGATTTGTCTTCTCTTGTTCTTTTTTCGAATTTCTCCGAAGACTTCAGGCAAAAATATTGTGCTGTACCAACTGACCAGTTTTGTCGAAGAAACAGTCGACCATTTGCTCCAAAGTACTTCTTCCACGAACAACTTTCGTTGGATTTGGCTCATCTTCGAAGACCCACAAGGTCAGTTGCTGTTTTGTTTCGGGCTCATACGCATAGATCCATGTTACCTGTGACGATCTTATAAAGCACCGCGATCGTATTTTTTCAAAATTTCTTTGCCAAATTAGCACGAGCCTTTTTTGAGCGATTGTCAAATTGTGCGGAATCGAACGAGAACAAATCTTTTTTACGGCAATGTGTTCATGCAATATCAAATGTACGCTGGTGGAAGAAATGCCCAAGGATGCCTCTATCTCACGGTATGTCACATGACGATCTTGCATTATCAGTTCACGCACTGCATCAATGTTCTCTGGCACAACGGCCGTTTTTGGACGACCTTCACCACCTTCGTCCTGAGCGAGCGTCGGCAACGATTTAATTAATGAAGCCAGTTTTTCACAGTGTTTTAGGATGGTGCTTCATCGCCATACAAAGATTTAAGTTTATCGATGCTCTCTTGTCGTGATAATCCATGTCAAAAGTTGTGAAAAATGATCACGAAAATTTTCACGAGTTAATTCCATTTTTTTTTTGCCAAATATATTTTTTCAAGTCACTGTAAACAACATAAATGATGGTCGTACGTCAAAACTTTCTAAGTACGTTTATGCTAAAAAATTTCAAACTTTCCAATGGAAATTTCAGATGGCGCCAGGCAATACTAAGTGGCCAGAAATATATATAGCAACCCCCGTACTCATCTAACAGTCAGCATTTTGACAATTGTCCGTCCACAAAAAAATATTAGTTTTTTTTAGCAAATACTCAAAAAAGTGTATGTTTTAGCTAGGTATCATTGGTCCATTAAAGGGAAACGTTTTTCCCTGTGCGGATTTCGCCCATTTACAATCCCATACTGCTTATGACTATAAGCCATTCTTGGTTGATTCTTTTGACTGCTATCGTGCTTTCAAAAGACACAAGGACGGGCGGACATTGCTAGATAGTCTTAGAATTGTAAGACGATCAAAAATAAAATCGCTTTATAGGGTCCCAGATTAATATTTTGTGGTACTGCAAACGGAATGACAAATGTGAAGGGTATACAAATTAGAAATCAATAAAATATGTTGATTTAACATACCTGCATAGATATGGAATATCGCTGATTCCTGAAACGAAAAGAAAGTAATTATCACTATTTTGTATCGAGCGATTCCACTTCTTTTAGAAAAACACAATATTGTAAATATTGACATTAAAATTATTGTTTGCCTAATGGTGGACCCATTTGAAGGTTCCGCCTGGAAGGAAGCACCAGTTGAAGATCGTAGCTTATATAGTTAGACCGCTATCGTTTAATTGACGCACCGAAGAATGGACATTAGGGGTGGGATAGTGCAGGAATTTTCGATTTTGATACAAGTAATATAAATTTGTCATAACGGTGATGAAAAAATATTGTTACTAGGTAGTCGCCGAAAATCGGAAACATTATCCATCACTTGAAAAAATTAAATTAATTTGACTAACATTTTCGAACTATAAAAAATTTCGAATTTAAAATACATGTATTTTTACTTTTAATAAAAATGAAAATAAATTATCATCAGTAATAACAGAAAATTTAAACGAAAATATTATTTTGTGGTGAATTTTCTTTTATTTGGTCGTTTTGTGCATTTTGCATTGGACTCTTCTTATGGGTTAGCGATAGAGGGTATTCATGACAAAAATTTGTATGGGGCTACCTTAGCGGTTGATGATAGAGGGTTGAGCTGTTGGAATTGCAGAAATATTGGGAGTTGGACTTACATATAACTCCTCTAGGGGCACATTTAGGACAATTAAAGCCGTGAGAGCAAAATTAAAAAAAAAAAAATTGTAGGGGAGTCCCCTCAGTGGGTGAAGATAGGGGGTAGTTATTTTTGGAAAAAATATTGGAAGGGAAAGATTAATGGGGGCGATTATACATTTTACCCCTCTAGGTGCGACTCTTAGGTAGTTGCGGGGCTTTTTGTGATCCCACGACATTTTACCTCGATGAGCTGTCACTTGCCCCAATCCCACCTCCCTCATTTTTTGGCTCATGCATTTTTTTTCTAAAGCCCACAAAATAAGGGGGTTAGCCATACCCAAATCTAACTATTAAGAATCTACATACAACACTATCCCACCCCTGGACATGGACAAATAACCTAAGAAGTTTACGGCGATCAATAAAACTGTATTAGGCAAAACATTTTAACTCTCGAAAAGAGTGTGCAATATGCACATTTCTAGACAACCGTCCCACTGTCACCATGTGTAATACAAAATTCGAATGTGGTGTCTTAATGGGAATTCTTTTAATGATAACTAGCATTATTTAGATTTATCTTATTGGGTAATAGATATATACAAATATACATCCATCCATACGTATGTAGGATGTCTGTATGGAAATGCTATGAAAATATGTTGAAGCATTTAGAAAATGTGCGTGCGTGTAATGTACATGACATTGTTGTTACAGCTAACAAATTAAACCGAATAAAAAAATAAAAAGAAAACAACAGAAACAAAGCCTATGAGATGAGGAAAAGACCCCACAAAGAGACACAACAAACGCACAAAAGAAGAAAGAAAGCCTGCCTGCCTGCCGAAGTCCAACAAAGCCAACAGAGCAAGCTGCAAGTTGGACGATGATGCATGATGCACGAGGTTGGCGCTGATATGTGGATAATGCTCTTGCTGGGTGTTGTGTTGTTGTTGTTGTTTTAAAATGCCAGGAATTCCTGACACTTTAAACTTACAACACAACATCACTTTCGCTTTTATCGCACGATAACGAATGATCGTGCTGCTGCTGCAGCAGATGATGAATTTCGTCTGACAAATTCTTAAATGGGGAAATGGAAATAAAGACAAATCTATGGAGGACAGCGGCACATACAAACGCACTAAAGATTGCACGAACACAAGAGAATTTTTTGTTCGCTTTTGTATGGAATGAGTTTTAAAAAAAACCTGCTTCTTGTGGAATTTTTCCTTTGAAAATTATGAGCGCTTACTCATTAACTAGGATTATATGCAATTTGATGCGGGGATCTTGCAAATACAATACACAGTGGGTCGGAATATACAGTTAAATCTATAATCTACGGGACACTATTGTACCGTGTGCAACAACCAGGACTGTGGAGGTAAAATAGGAGGTTGAGAAAAAAGAGAAAATTTTAATATAAATAAAAACATATAATTTAACTTTACACGTATTAGGAAATCACCAACATTTTTTTCGTATTATTTTTATACTATTTTACTGAAGAATGCAGTTCCTAACAATTTTGTCATTTTACTTGCAACTCCTCGAACTATTGATCGGAGCGCCATTTAAGTATATGTGACAGCACATAGAGAAAGGAACCTAAGGGTAAAAAAATCAATTTTCTTTATTTTTTCTTTTTTTGATGTGGACAACATCTGAGCATCGAATAAGACCGATCCCTTTTGCTTTTGCATTATAGTCTGTTTGGAATTTTATACGGCCGAAATCGGCCTAGGGGGCAGAAAGTTTCCTCTTAAGGGACTAAATGTATCAAGGAAAAAAGTACACTCTTTTACTATTTTCTTGAATTTGTTAGTTAAGTAGAACTTAGTGCAAACGAAAAGAGCTAGAGTCTAGATTATCAGATTCCAGTTAAGTTTTCAATCAGAAAGTAAATTAATTTGCTTTGTATATGCTTTTGTGTATTGCCGTTGCTATAATTCGTTTGTTTCGGATAACTTACCAGATACAAAAATTTCTTGAAAGTGGTAGACAAAGACGTTTCAAACTTCCCATAAATTGGGGTGATCATTGGTTCCTGCGGTCGTAGGGGCACCAAAATCCCTTCACTACTGCTCGACGACATATGGGTATACAAAAATGGTCAAATTAAAATACGTACTTAAGATTTTGAATAGGTAGGGATTCGGTCCAGCTCATGAAGGACCTAGGGGACCACAAATCGGCCTTCTTTTAAAACTGGTAATAGTTTGCTGAATATGATATCCTTTCGAACATTGAATCAGTGGAATTTTGTGAAGAATCGGAACATGAAAATTATTTTTCGATTTAGTTGAATCAAAGATCCTTCTTAAGGTTTGACTAAATTTTAATACCGAATCTACGGGTTCCCTAGTGCTCTTTTGCATATGACATTAATAAGTAGTTTCTATAAACTATGACCGAAACCGGCCGAAATCCCCTTTAACCCAACAAAATTGTAACATAAATCAATTTTCAATTCAATGTCTCTTATAATTGTTTATTTAATAAACGTTGCTAAGTATTTAAACAACTTGAAAAACCGACTAATTGCGGACTGGACGAAGTTTGTATACCGGTCACCATGGATTCGCTATGAAATGAAACAAAATTACCTTATGTCATGAAATAGAATTGGTCAAAAGGGTCTATAATGCTTTTTTCGCCACTGAGATGAAAATGAGCCTCATCTGAGAACACGATTTTTCGGTTATATTTTTCATCACCTGCCAAAAAATCTTCAGCCCATTGGGCGAAGCGAAAACCCCTCGGATGGTGTTCCATTATTAAATGACAAAGTTATACCTTTCCAATAAATCCAGAAATTTGAAAAAAATATCAATAGTTTTTTTTTACATCGGCTTCAGATTTAAAGTATTAAATCGACTGGACAAATTTCACCAGCATATTCCTTGGCTCATTTCATTAAAATATATCCATCTTCGACCATGCCCGAAAATGCAAGGGGACAAAAGGGCAGCGGTTTGAAAATTTTCGGATTAGTGGTCGGAGGGTACTAGGTTAAAGTTGGTTCGTTCTCAACCGGTGGCCGATTTTATGTTGTTTTTGGCATGCATACTAAATATTAATATTTGTGATTACAAAAATATTACGAGGGCTGCTATATAATAACGCAAATGCGAATATCTATCATAAAAAATGTTTTTTTTTGTTTTTCAAAGTATTCTCCAGCATGATTTATACACATTTGAAATTGTTGAAGCAATTTTTCCACTCCGATTGAGACACCTCCAAAACATGGTTTTTGAACGCTTCAACAGCATCTACTGGCGACGAAAATCATTGATTGCGCATTTTGTTCTTGATGTGCGGGAATACAAAAAAAGTCATTTGGTGCCAAGTCAGGGCTGTACGGCGGATGACCCATCAATTCGACGTTTTGGTCGGTCAAAAAGGCGCTCGTTTGAGCCGACGTGTGAGAGCTCGCATTGTTATGGTGCACAATGATTCGTCTTCTCTTGTTCTTTTTTCGAATTTCTCCCACGACTTCTCAAGCGGAACAGTCGCCACATGACCAGTTTTGCCGAAGAAACAGGCGAGCATTTGCTTTGAAGTGCTTCTTCCACGAACAACTTTCGTTGGATTTGGCTCGTCTTCGAAGACCCACATGGTCGATTGCTGGTGTGTTTCGGGCTCATTTGCATAGATCCATGATTCGTCACCTGTGACGTCTTTTGAAGCACCGCGATTGTATTTTTTTAAAATTTCTTTGCACCAATCGACACGAGCCTTTTTTTGAACGATTGTCAAATTGTGCGGGATCCAACGAGAACGAACCTTTTTTACGGCCAGGTGTTCATGCAATATCGAATGTATGCTGGTGGAAGTAAAGCCCAAGGATGCCTCTATCTCAAGGTTTGTCACATGATGATCTTGCATTATCAGTTCACGCATGGCATCAGTGTTTTCTGGCACAACGGCCGTTTTCGGAAGACCTTCGTCTTTGAGCAAGCGTCGGCCACGATTGAATTTACTAAACCAGTTCTTCAGAGTGCTATAGGTTGGTGCTTCATCGCCATACAACGATTTAAGTTCATCGATGCACTCTTGTCGCGATAGTCCACGTCAAAAGTTGTGAAAAATGATCGCACCAAAATGTTCACGAGTTAATTCGATTTTTTTGCTAAATTGATTTTTTTAAGTCACTGTAAACAACACAAATGGTGGCCGTATGTCAAAACGTTCTAAGTACGTTTATGCTAAAAAATGTCAAACTTTCCAAAGGCAATGTCAAATGGAGCCAGGCAACACTTAGTGTTGCCTAGGCCAGAAATATATATAGCAACCCTCGTACTTTACTTTACATATAGTGTACGAGTTTGGCCTTGACATTGAAATGCGTGTTAAGTCACTTAAATTAAAATGTTAAGTTTTGTTGTACGAGCTTCGCTTAGAGCTACTGTAGTTACGCATAAGATAAAGATTAGATTAAAACATATCTTGCCTTCTCGTGCATGAAGTTCGCTTTAATTGTTAACACAATTAAGGCTTTCCCAACCCACCACAACACCGAAATCTCCACATAAATACAGGGTGATTCATTCACAACTGTACCCTCAGACGACCAATCCGAAAATACTTTATTGAAACTAATGCCATTTCATATTTTTATGAAATGAGCTGGTGAAATGGTCATGTCAGTCCGTCCGTGTGTCTGTAGAAAGCGAATGAACCTAGGGTCCTTAAATTCTGCTTGATGATGGCTTATGGTCATAAGCTGTTTGGGATTGTAAAGGGAGTAATCGGTACGGGGAAAACGTTTCCTTTTAAGGGACTAAGGGTACCTCGGTAAAAGCGCACGTTTTTGAGTATTTGCTCAGCGAATAAAATTTTTTTATGGACGGACAATAGTTAAAAGCCTCAACAAGGGTATAGTTGCTGGACTTTTTGGCTCATGTGACCCAAAAAAGTCCAGCATGGTCAAAACGGGCAATTAACAGGAAAAATGTGTTAAATTCAAGCAAATTTTGCTAGGAATCCAAATAGAGTAATTTTAAAGCTTTAGCTAAGATTAGGGACGGACGCATGGGCCAAATAGTTCCAAAAGACGGACCTTTTTTGCGCTTTAGAAGCGTAGGGACGGAATAGTAAGATTCACAAACTATTTTCAACAGTAACTTCACAACTCAGGGCAGCAACATGTTGCTACGAAAATCCTAAAATATAGAACTATAAGGTTCGGAAATATCCAGATTTCTTTCTAACTAAAATCCACCAAAAATTATATTTTTTTATGTTACTTTATTGAAACCAATGCCATTTAATATTTTCATGAAATGAGTTGGTGAAATTTTTCCAGTCCTGAATGAATCACCCTGTATATGTACGTGCAACATATGCTTTTCTTTGCTTTCTTTATTATTTCTTTTCAGTACTTAACATATATCATATTGTAAGTGTTTCACTTCTGTGTTTTATCTAAAGACATGTCGCCGTTTTTGTTATCATTTGAGTTTTATAATGACAATAAATATGTTTGCATGTTGAGATTGATGAAGATGTTAATGGGCATGATGATGATGATGATCACCGTCGTCATTGTGAGGACATCGCGATGAGCCAATCCATCATGGGAGTATCGTGTTATGCTGCCTGCACCCCACACTATCAACAATAGTCGCAGATTCCGCCCTCATCATCGAAGTGTGGCCAACGCCACTATCGTATCATCATTATTTAGATCATCGCCAACACTTCATTATTCTTATTGAATTTGTATTGAGGAGGTACGTTTGTAGGTGATGCTGTTTGTGGCCGGAATGCAACAGAGCCTTCTCAGTCGTTCGCATGCTTCCAATTGTTTATCGAAATAACAACCACAATGCTAGCGACGATGACGGACGGCGACGACGACTTCATCAACTAAAATGCCATTCTGTTCGTGTTGTTTTTGTGCTTGGTTTTCATTTGTTGTATGGTGTTGTTGTTTTTGTCATCAATATCATTGAGTATTCCTGCTATTTGATTTTGATCATCATCGATATCGCATCAGATTTTCATTAGAGTAGAATCATTTCTCCTTTTGGTAGTTGTTGTTGTTGTTGTAGCGGCAACTGTGTGCCGGGGTGACAGCCCTTGGCCGAAAAATTGCTCTTCGGGTCAATCCGGTACATAGAACCGGCTGTCGCACAATGCTGTTTGCACAATGCGAGCTGCGTGAAGTGGATGGTGGCGGTGGCGGCTGTGGCAGCAGCATCATGCACCACAAAATGCACACACAGATGCACATACATACTTAAATACACACAGATGCATTTGTTGTGCAAACAAAACAAAATATTGTCAAAAAGAAATTTAATTTGGGGAAATGGAAAGAATTCGAAATGAGAGTGTTGTGCTGGCGGCGAATAAACAGTGAAAGATGCTGTTCAAATATCTGTAGAGTCCATTGTACAGTTGATGAACTTAATTCTAAGAATACATATACCGCCAATGAAGAGTACCTTAGATTCGGTCCTTCGGATCTTGGCGCATGGTTAAATTGTTTTCTTTTCAAATTACACTTCCTTAAAGGAATTACATTTTCTACTGACTTTCGCAAAGTGTTTGGCCGAACGGCTTACTGCTCTGTGGCTTAAGGAGACAACGCCGTCGTTTTTGTTTTGTCGCAGTGGGTCACAATGAAAATGTCCAACTTGTGACAACACTTTTACAAGTGCTTAAAGTATAGGAATTCAATACAAAATTTAAGTGTAGAGCTTATGGTGTTAAAATTATAACTAGATGAAAATTATTTTGTATTCAATTACATTTAGTTAAAAAATCGTCACACACAGCGAAAATGGTCCTCAATACAAATCATAAAGAGTAAGGTCGCTTTTTATACCCTCCACCGCAGGTTGGTGGTTTATTAAGTTTGCAATTCCGTTTGTTACACCACGAAATATTGATCTGGGAACCCATAAAGTATATATAGGGTGATCAATCTAGAGGTATTTTTTTAATAGGGTATTTTTCACAGATTGCACATGAGTTGTATTAAATTTTCTTTTTTTCTTTTCAGTATTGTTTGCCATTTCATCAGGGAAAGGCTCACACCGCGAGAACCACCGATAAACAATAAAAGCCGTGTTCTTTTCAGGTTACTAAACAAGCATTTGTATTGAAGTTACTCGGTAAGCAAGATTTGGAGAAATTTCGATGTAGCTATATTTTTGAGAGTGACTAAACGAAAATTGTGGACCAGGGACGAGACGTCGATGCCGTTGGCTTGCTACAAAGCCAGAAAGGACGAATTTTAATGTCCCCGGCAAAAAAGAAATGCCTACCAACGAAATTAAATTTGTCAATAAAATGTTAACAAAACAAGAAACTATACGAAATAACAAAACTCGTCTTCCACAAATTTTCATTTTGTTTGTAAAGAAATGTTTGTTGAGCTTAATTTGATTCAAATGTTGTTGGATGTTGCCAGAATACCATATTGCTAACTAACAAGGTAACTAAGCTAATTACCTGAAAAGAACACGACTAAAGATTCCACTTAATTTGAATTTTTGTATTTTTTTAAAGAAATACCTCTAGAAATACCTCTAGATTGATCACCCGATATATTCTCGATCGCCGTAAAATTCTAAGACAATATAGTCATGTCAGTCCGCCCGTATGTCTGTAGAAAGCACGATAGCGGTCAAACGAATGAACCTAGAGTCCCTAAATTCTGCTTGATGATGGCTTATGGCCATAAGCTGTTTGGGATTGTAAAGGGAGAAATCGGTACGGGAAAAAGTTTCCTTTTAAGGGGCTAAGGGTGCCTCAGTAAAAGAGCACGTTTTTGAGTATTTGCTCAGCGAATAAAAATTGTTTAATGGATGGACAATAGTTAAAAACCTTTAGGTATAGCTGCTGGACTTTTTGGCTCATGTGGCCCAAAAAAGTCCAGCATGGTCAAAACGGGCAATTAACAGTCAATACGGAAAAATGTGTACTTAAGTTAAAGCTAATTTTGCTACGAATCCAAATAGAGAGCTTAAAGCTTTGGCCAAGATTAGGGACGGACGCATGGCCCAAATAGGTCCAACAGACGGACCCTGTTTTTGCGCTTTAGAAGCGTAGGGACGGAATAGTAAGATTCACAAACTATTTTCAACAGTAACTACACAAATCAGAGCAGCAACGAAAATCTTAAGATATAGAAGTATAAGGTTCGTAAATATCCAATATCTTTCTAACTAAAATACACCGAAATTTATAGAAATTATATTTTTTTATGTTACCCTTTTAGTGTCTTATAACAGAACATCCCAGCTTGAAATCTTGATAGAAAGTTAGTATCATTTCTCCGCAAATCGCAATAGATAAATGGCTTGATCAAACTCAACTATTCAACATTTTACGTAAAAGCCTGTTGCGAAATTTGCACAGAGAATTCGCATATGGTTGATTCTAAGATTATGGGTCACTTTGCTGTTCTTGGTTGTTTCAAGCGGGAAAATAAAATATATTTTGCTTTATTATTTACTATACTTATACAATAAATCTTTATAGGACCTTTTAAGTCTTTGAAAATGTTTGTAAAACATTTAATTGTTCTTAAGAAAGTACCAAAGTGTTCAAGTATCATTACCCTGGGTGTCCCTAACACTACTTTCAATTGAAATTTTCTCAATTTTTTACAAAAATATTAATTATTTATTTAATAAAACCAGTCCATAGTAAAAATAATATTTAATTAATTTTGTTGCTATTAATGATTATAATTTTGCATTCAATTTATATTTTTATGAATGCTTGTTTTCTGTCCCTGAAAATACACATCATTCCCCTGTAAAATCTAATATTCGCTAATATTCAAGCAACTCAAATATGATTAAACATGAAGTAGGTGCACATATAATAGTTAAAATTAAGTAAGTCGTGTTTTGTCACTCGTTACGAACGTTCACACTTAAGTTGGTCATTCCCCGTTTTTTTTTGTTAAATTGTTTTTTATTTTTAAATTTTTGCATGATTCCGTTAAAAATTAAAATTTTGATGTGTACCTTTTAAAAATGACTAAAACTAAGACATCTACCTGAATTATATATTAAATTCTGCAAAAAAATCGAATGCCATAAATGATGTCGAAATTGGCCCATAATCTTAGAATCACCCATATAAGGTCCCACTGACTCTGCAGTTAAAGTTACACGACCATCTGCTTTGTTATTGTTTTCAAAATTGGCCCTAAGCCTAGTACTGAACACCAAGTGTAAAACTGCATCATTTAAAAAATAGTTGCCAAAGAAACAAAACATTTGAATTTCTTTGAAATGGAATGTTTATAAATGCTGTTTTTTGTCAAAATGCATATCAATGTAGTCAACACTGAACTAAAATACTTGTACATCTACTGAACGATTTTTATAATAGAAAACTGTTCATCAAAATAAAACACTAATTTTTGTTCCATACTTTACGTAATAGAATAAATGGCACAATTTTGTTTGAAATAACACATCTTTTGCGGTAAAGCTCATTAATATCTTAGCGGATATGTAACAAAGCCTAAATAAGTTACAGTAGGTATTTAAAGAAATTTTATTCTTAAAAAGTAGTATTATGTAACAGTTTAGTGGATTTGCAGATTTAAGGTCGAACTCTTCGTCTTGGTGTGGGTTACATTTCATGCTAGTCCAGGTTTGCAAAAAAAAAAATACTAACTGCAATTTACACACAACCAGTTGTATTGGCCGGAAAAGCATGCATTTCGTGCAGGGAGTTTCTAGCAAAACGACCATTTTCATTAAAAAAATCTAAAGATCATAACTTGTAGGCTTTCCTAAATCTGTAGTACGTGGTGTTAAAAAATGAAATAAAAACCTTTAACAGTGACAGCTGACAAATTTTAGCATTACAATTAAATTACCCTATGGAAAGAAAAATGACTGTCGATAAACATTTCTCTTTGCATCGATCTCAATACGACCGACGTAGAGCTCGACCACAACCATGTCGCATAGGGAACGATGAATAAAATTTTCTTGTTGAGCAAACACAATAGTCTGGCGTCTTAACTTGTCGGTTTTCTTGTAAAAAAATAATGTTTTAATATTTTTTAGTAATAACACTGTGGAACATTTTTGGGGTTATTGTCTGGGGGGTGAGAAATTCCAAGTCAGGGTGATGGTACTAGGTCAGTATATTAAAACCCTCAAAGGGTTTTCCGTTCGTATGTGCCAGTTTTTAATGACCTTTTACATTTTTTCCTTATCTTGATGTTTTTTCGCTTAGTTGTAAAATGTTGGCAAAAACGTAGTTTGACATAACTCGAGAACGACTAGTTCGATTTTGCTGAAATAAATTGAGAAAAATTAATAATTACATTTTCTTTAATCCATTAATATACTGTTCCTCTACCAAATCAACATTTTTGCAATTAGAAATAAATTTATGAAGAAAATTTTGCCAAAAAAATTTTTTTTTTTTAAAAACATATAAATCCCAAACGGAAAAACGTGTAGAGTCTTATAACTTTCACGTAAAGTCACATAACCTATAAACAAAATGCGACATAGAAATCGATTAACGCGTTCTGCTTTTATTCAAAATTAAGTAACTTCACACCCGTAGATCACCCGATATAAGTCACTCGTTTTGACCATATGGAACTAAACTCTTGAGGTATTAAGTGCGTGCCAATTAACCGACCCTATTAAGGCAATTGTTCGTCACAAAAAATGATGATACTCAACGCCAAAGTTTACTTTTTCATAGGTACCTTCCTTCGTAAAGGTTATACAAATTAGTCTGTTTGACAAGTGTCAATTTTGCAGTAGCAAGATTTGTAGTTACAGATTCTCTCCACGCAAACATTTGCACAAATTTGTGCTTGGTTAAAGGAAATGAAACAGGCTTAATTATGCGAGGGCAGTTCAAATCATATTTAATTTTGGGAGAAAATTATTTGGGAATTATAACAATATAGGCAATTAACCGTGGATGTTCGTGTTGGAAAAGTAAAAAAAATCGGGGATTCAGAAGTTAGGGCAAATAAACGACAAGAAATTAAAGAAGAATTTATGTTGGCGTCTTGTCATATGTAATCCATGACAATGGGCTGTCGCCATACGACAACGACATGGTTGTGTTCGGGCTCGTTGGCTTCACTTTGTAAACTCCACAGCAACATGTTGCTATCAAATGACCCCGCAACATTTTACGACAGTAACCCAACAACATAACATGTTGATTTTCTTTTCTGTTTTGATCACACTATTCGTTTAAGTCAGACAATGAAAGAATAACAAAACAAAACCTGTGACGGCAGATCATGTGCTTATAACACAGCTCACAAAATGCCAATGCAAGAGAACCAAAGAGGCGGCTTGAACTCCGCTCAGCCAGCCGACCATACTCCACCAGACTTCCAACAAAAAAGGCAAGAGTAGAGAAAATAAAACAGAAACGTGGAACGTAGTTACTTAATATCAGTACAACTGTTGCTCCTAGTGTAGTTGTTATTGTTGTTGATATTCATAGAAGAGATACTATACTGGTGGTGTTTTGAATTGTGAGTGCATCCAAACAACCAACAACAAAACTAAAGAAGGGATTTCTGGATTAAAAACAGCAACCAACGATCATAATGATGATAATGATGATCATCATTGTCATTGTTCGGCTAAGGTTCCAGAGAGATGTGTTTAATTATGATCAACGACAGAACGTTGACTGCAAAGCCAGCGTCCACGTCTACGTCGTTTGCAGTATAAAGCGCCAACAAAAACCATAACGACAACGGAGCACGGAGCAGCACACTGAGAAGCAGAGAGAAGAAGAAAGAAGTCAACAAACAAACATATGGGAAAAATGTGTTTCATTTGTTTTGTCGTATTTTAGTCAATAGCGAGATACCGTTTTGAACGGACTTAAAAAATTAGTACGACGAGGAAAGAAGTATAGCGTGAAACAAAAAACAGAGAACTTTGTCTAAAACAAAGCCGAAAATTGTAATACACCGATCGCGTGAATTAAAGACAACAATTTAAAAGACGTGCTATTTTAACAAAAACAAATTTTAACCACGACAAAAATCAATAAACATTGTGAAAAATTTGTAAAAAATATTGAAAATATTAAAAAAGTAAAATAATAAAGTGTCTCTTATCAGTGTTTTTTTGTTTATTAAATTCAAAATCGTGATTTTTTCTTTGTATTGTGAGATTATAAAATCAGTAAATTCAAATACCAATTAAAATTGTAAAATATTTAATTAAATGAAAACCACAACACATATTGTGAAAACTAAATACAACAGCGAGAAATCGCCGCTTTTAAAATTGATTTAAAACCAAATTTCGTCGTTTACATTATTGCATCGTGTTTCAAAACATTCAAAAAGTGTTGATTATTGTTTTCGTTTTGTGTCTGGGTCCATGATTAAAAATTGTTGTTATCAGTGCTGTTTTGTTGTTGATTCTCTCCTTCACATTCATTACACATTGATATTCCTTACAAAATTTAAATAAAAAGAAAGAAAGAAAGTCTGAGGGCAAACAAACGGGAGAAAGAAAGTGTGCAAAGCATAAAACCAGCTCAAAAAGCTACACCCTCGTAATACAAAATAATAATAATAATGAGAAAATGAAATTTTATTAAACAAATGTGCTTTTAATTTTTTTAAGTAATAAAAAGTTATCACCACCCACAGTTTGACCACAGTTGCTTTTAATTAAACCCAAAAATTTTTTAATTAAAATCCCAATGCTTGTATTGATCCAAGTGGTAATTATTACATTTTTATGTGAAGCTGTTCAATTGGAATATTTTACAATTTTCAATCACCTACAATATTTTAATGTGGATTAATTACATTTACATGTAAGTTTACACAATTTAATGTTTTATCATAAGCTATATAATCCCTAAAGACGTCAATCTAATTGACACAATTTGAATGAGAGCGAAGTTGAGAAATGGGAGGGATTTTATTTAAATTTGTTATCCTTACACTATAGAAGAAAGCCAAAATTCAATCATACGTGTGTAATTCCATTGATGTTTTAATAGTACGCCTGTTTAAAGGTACATTTAATCGACATATAGTATGTCTATGTCTTAAGAGATTTGTTGGCACAACCGAATTTTTCGGCAAGCGAATGCTTGGACTGCACGTACTATCCATACTATTCTAACTATTTAGGATGATTTTTAAAACTGAATTTGAATTGTTATTATAAATTATTGCTACTTCTTGAATTCGGTTGTCATTAACATGAGCATGGTTATATGTAGTTTAATGTTTTAATAGTACGCCTGTTTAAAGGTACATTTAATTGACATATAGTATTTCTATGTCTTAAGAGATTTGTTGGCACAATCGAAATTTTCGCCAAGCGAATGTTTGGACTGCACGTACTATCAATACTATCGTTACTAATAAGGATGATTATAGGAACTAAATTTGAACATGTGTTGATTGTTATTATAAATTATTGGTACTCCTTCAATTCTGTTTTTATTACAATGAGCATGGTTCTTTATGTATTCGGTTATCTAACAGATGTGATGTTTTTATTTAATTTTTAAATGTAATGAAATAAAAATATTTATTATCTTTTTTGACTTAAGATCAGGTTTTTTAATCGTCCTTCTGTGTCGATTTTAGTTTCCATTCTGAACATAACTTATAACTATTATTATTAAAAATTTATTTTTTTAAAGGATTTATCATCCGGTCGGTCTATCTTGAAGATATGTATTCTGATTTTATTTTAGACGATCTACTGTAAAATGATAATAGCAGTAATTTAGTACAACATTTTAAGCCAAAAACGAAACTTTTTAAAAAACATTTATACAGTTTCATTAAAAAACGACATGACACAACTGAAATTAATTCTAGAACATTCTTTTACTTTGAAGGGCATTCAATCTTAGAAATAGGCCGTTAAAATACTCGTATTCTACGAGAAAAAAAAACTCCATATGATTCACTTAAGACTTTTCATCGCGAAAATTCGAAAAAACGAAAGAATATTTACTATATTTTAACTTAATTTATTTATCTGGTATAGTGTTGACAAATTAAGATTCCGTTGGCTCATACAAAATAACTCGGACCTACCAGGGCCGTCCTTTTGCGAATTTACGTTAGTCACCTCAGCCTTTCAAAAATCCTGCCAATCAAATTATGCAAGACCTTTCGCTTTAGTGCCCAAATCGGTAATTGATCGTTCGCATAACTAGGTAATTCAAGGTACCCCACAAAAAAGTCTAGCGATTTTAAATCGCAACTTTGAGTTGACTAATTAACATCGCCGAGACGTTTGCCGAATTGCCAAGTGGCGTGGGAATTGTGACCGCCGGGCCCTTCTACACGAAGAAAAAAAGTATGGTTGGGGAAACAGTATTCGAAGAGGATCATACTATTGTTGGTTATGTTTGTGGCATAACAATATAATGATCATCACAACAATAGTAATATAGTAATGGTCCTCACAACAAAAGAATTTTTCACACTCAACCATACTATGATCCCCACAACTATATTATTATATATTTTTTTATTATATATATATATGGCTACAATACTCTTGTTACATTTCAACAATATTAATATTGCCGCAATCATACTTTAGTCAAAATGAAATTCAAAAACAATACTATAGTTGCTACGACCATATTTTTATTGCAGAGAACATACTATTGTTGCCGTGACCATATAGTAACCATATCTTTTCAGTGCGTGTACTGAAATAAATGTTCGTCAATGTCCATGTATTGAATTTCCGGTAAGAAAAAATGGTGTATCATGTCTTTGTATTGCTCGTCGTTAACCAAAATGGCATTTCCAGCACTGTTTTTGAAGAAAAATGCGCCAAGGATGCAACCGCACCGAACTATCACAGTGCTGCCAAGCGAAATTTTCGTCAAAATCGTCAAAAGTTTTAAAACTGCAAAATTTTCATGCTATAGAAATTTAAAAATTGTTAGTCAACTACAACGAAATATCGCTGTAGTTTGCAGAAAGTATGCATAATTTACGTAAACTTTATGACAATGCAATGTCGGCAGTGAATTTCTTTTTTTATTTACTGTGTCACGACGAACTTAGAACGTATCCATAAGATGCGCTTTGTTTTTGTCGTAGCGGCACATATAAGGACGGGTGGGGACAGTTCTTGGTCGAAGAAATGCAGCTTCAGGTCAATCTGGTGCATGGAACCGGCTGTTGTGGGATTGCACGTGAACTACGCTGGCGGCATTAGCAGATAAAACATCAGAAAGAAGTAACGTTACTCAACAAATTCACATTACCTTCATTCGGAATTTGTTCTGGCCTGACTATTTGGTGCGGCCCTTCGGGGAGTATCGTCGTGGCTGTGGTTTGAACCCAACTCGTGGGGAGAGCTTCGGCTCGGTGTGGAGCTGCATTACAACCGGGTACTGTGACCCGTAGAACGGCAGAGGTTTAGATAGTCATCGACCCCTTACGAAGAGCGAAGTTATGATCCATATCTGTCATGCTTCGTATTGGTACCGGCGGAGTCAACCCAATGGGCCGTTGGCCGTCGCATTGAAATGTCCCCAGTGCCATGGCGCACCGTGGTTCAGGCCAGAGTGGCGATAATCACGTTAAACTCGACAACTCTGCATTCATTCGATCACTTAAATTCAAAAACTTGGCACTTACTTCCGAATCAAGTTCTTAGTGGTCTAGATATTTACGGGTGGATACCAAAAATGCTATTTTCAGCTGTTATCAAACGCTTCATTCATGTATATGGGAAGCGCCCTACAGTATTTCGATCTGCAAAAACAATTTTATTTTTTTGTACACCTGCTTAAGCTTGACAGCTATCAGGTATACGTCACTATCCATGCAACATTTTTGTTTGTTTGAATAGTACTGCCCAACTTTTTTATATAGGAAAGGTCGGGCAATGACTTATTCAGGACTGACTTATTTATTGCGAATCTGCTGCACTGTGTTTGTTATAAGGACTTAATAATAAGCGCAATTATTATAAATTTACAATTTAATTCATTTTAACAAAAGTTCTTTTACGTATAAAATTGCGCTTTCGATAAACAATTGCTCTTTATCTTGAGTTTTTCTCAAATTTAAATCTTCAAAATACAAGTTGGTTTCAACGAAAAATCGTTGTTTAAGTACATTTGTACAAAAAAATCGCCAAAATGATAAAAAAAAATCGTCTCTTCTGGCAACTGCTTATGTTTAGCGTGTTGATACTATTGGAGGGTGTTGTCGTCTTTCGAGATAGCTGTATTTTATAACTGTTTGTCCTAAGTAGCACCTGTTTTAAAATCATGCAATACCCGATATCCGCTGCACAGGAATTCACAATTTTATTTGGACTCTAATATAATGTTAATTAATTAATTAATAGCGGATTTAATTTCTACCCCCAATCCATTACTTGTCTTTTTGCTAGAAAGACACTTTTGCACTTTTCTAATATTTCTTGTCATGGTAATAAGATCAGTTTTTTTTTGACAAAAGGAAGTAATTCGCACATCAAAAAAGATTTCGAAAGTCTTCTTAAGTCCACGACAACACCTTTTGCAAAAAACTTAATGATTTACTGTGCTAGATGGCGTTTTATCTTTCTTCTCAACACCTCTCCACGTATAAATGCTCAACGATTTGCCTTTTAATCAGAAATTAATTATAATCAAAATGTCAAACGCTGAATATTTTCTGTATCAGAATACAAATACAAAAAAATGAAGAGGGTAGCTTTTAATTTCATTATATGGGTCTAGTCTAGTTTCCAACAGAACTGGCATCATTTGTCAATACTGCTGTGGCTAACATTTATTTTTGAATTATTTAATACTTAAACACAATTTATTTGTCTCATATGCAAATAAAGATTTGATCGTTGCTATCTATCATACATAAAATTTACTTTATAACGGACTCGAAAAATATTATTTTATTACTTTAATTTATTAGCATTTTTTTCGCTTTTAATTAAACCCACTCTCGATTGTTCACAACAATTTTATGCAAACCTTTTTTGTGGCTTGAAAACAATTAAAAATTAAATAAAGGTAATATTTGTTAAAATTATTTCTTGCTTGGTCAAAACCAGAAATTCTATCCGAGTTGTTAAAAGTAGAGAGACAAGAAAAAAGTATTTAATAAAACACGTTATGTTAATTTTGTGGTTTATAAAAAAATACAAAACCAGCGAAATTAGCAATATTTTTTTCTCATATTATTTAAATATTTATCGAACCGATTGAAAACAAGTTGACGAGATATATTGATGGTAACAAAAAAGAAATTTTGGTAGACATTTCTCTGGAGATTTTAAAGAAGTATAATTTTAGAAATTCTATTTTATTAAGTAAAAAACAAAACTTGTTTTAAGTTCTAAAAGTGCTACGAAGATTTGGCTTACTATTGGAAATGATTTGGACAAAAATGAATTGCGAGATCATTTATTTTACTCTAAAATATATTGCACATATAAATCTTTACGATACAAGATATAAATAGTTTGCACAATTGGTATAAGTTACTTTTCTTTGCGATATATTGAAACTACTTTCGTTTTAAATGTTAACACCTCGCAGATTTATCCGCCTTATATCGAGCAGACCTAATCATATCCATGGAATTCTCTCACATCCCAATGCATACAGATACGAAACTGCAGGTGGGTGGTTTAGTCGATGCATTCAAATCCAATCTAATCAAAATTCAAAAGAAATGTAAAGTAACAGCAAAGACCATAATACAATGAAGGCGTAGATGGATGAAGAAAACACCTGCTCATTCGGAAATGTTAAAGAAACCCAAGAGGAAAAAATCCACAACCACTAATCCATTAATATCACAAACAAAACTATGAAAAGAAAAACTTCGAGAAGAAATGAAGAAAACAGAAAACTATACAAAAAAACACATTGCGAAAGTGTTACAATAACCAGACCACAGTCAGGGAGTAAGATACAGTGGGGACAGTGGTTACGGACAGCCCGAAGAACCGACGGACCGGACCGACAGACGGAATAATTTCATCTGCGTTGTTGACTGGGTGTATCTGTCTTAAATTCGTAATCAAACAAAAATTTCGTTTTCATTTTCAATTCACTTGTGAACCACCAGCAACAAAACCTTGGTTTATTTTCGTAGGGGATTGTGATGGATATAAAAGGTGTTAAAGGTTTATGTGTTCCGAAAGTCAAAGTCAATTGATTTATTTGATATAAAACAAAAACAACATCCATAACGCCATCATAATAAACCCCCCTCAAATCATATTTGATCATGGTACGCCACTCACACAGTTTACGTTTATAATTTATGAAAAAAGTGATATTTTATTTAAATAAATCTGGAAGGCTGGTGATTTTTTCTACAGCGATGTTCTTGAAAATAGCATAGTTTTGAAGCAAGAGCTCTAGGTATAACAAGTTAACTTTGGGCATCTTCTACAGCCAGACAAAAATTACTTTTCGACTTTTGCAGAGTTTTTATAAAAAGCGTACGAAATTACGAGTATCAAAAGTGTTTTCAATTTCTCTAGGTCTGTTTTTAATGTGCTATCACGTGTTTTTTATGAAATGTCAAACAAAATACAAGTGAGTGATTTTGAAGTTTCCGTTCGCACAGATGTCGTAATTTTGTACTGAAGTGCTTACGTGTTTATACGCATAGATTTTTCGTTCGCTTTCTCGTTTTGATGCCTGCTACTGACTCGAAAATCAAATTTCTGTCGCAAACAATGCAAGCGAAAATTATCGTTAGTGGTCCATAGTGACCCAAGCAGTTATTCTTCAAATCAATGAATTTTCCCTTATTTGATGTGGTGCTATTAAAGAATCTTTTTCATTGATTTGATCCACATATTTTTTTAGTGTAGTGTGTAGTGTTTAGGCTTTCCGGAATAAAGCCTAAACACTACACACTACAGACCAGTGCGAAGCATATCGGAGTAGCACCCAGATGGCAAATTGACCAAAGGAAAAAAATAGCAAATTTTATTTTTTATTTAAAATATATTTCCCAGTAAAATTTTTTTTTAATATTTTTTATAGGCATTTTAGAAGGCGTTCGAACAGAAGGGATCTTGGAAGGTCATGCACAGCAATCTTATCCTGTGTTACTGTGACGTAAGAGTTGAATGTAGCTATCATGACTGTATTTAAGCTCTATTAGAACGATTTATAAAAGGCCTTGATGGACCCCTCCCTGGGTTAGTGTTGACGAGTATTTGTAATATTTGTAATTAGTGTTGACGAATATTTGTAATAAAAGTTTGGGAAGTAGGTAGGTAGGTGGAAATGTATAAATATAAACTGAGGCCTGTGACGAACCCCATTTTAGTTGGTTCATAACGATGACAGTTTATATAGTCAAAGGTCATTTCCAAATTTAGGTATTATCGCTCTGAGTGCTGCAAATAAAGACCTATCTTGCACAATTTTGACATAGAATGTTATACGCGATCAGTACTCAACCCTGCTAAACCTGAGCCTTATAGTCACCATATAGTCAACTAGACCCTATAGGCACATATAGTCACCACAGAATAGTCTCTCCGGATTTGAAGTTTTGCCGCTTTATAAGCCCAAAATTAAAAGAAATTTCGTTTAAATATCACTTGGTACGTTTTGAGTGACCATTTATTAACGCAGTTAAAATTGGCACTTGTAGGTTAATGATTTTATATATGTGACGCGCAAAATAGAAAGGGACCTAAGGGTAAAAACCAGTTTTGTTCAAGAGGGCCATTTTAAAGATTTAAATACGTGTATCTTTGGTGTACTTCACATTCATAAAACGCGCATATCTATGGGAGGGAACATATTTGGGGCATGGGATCGGTCTCATTCGATGCACAGATGTTGTCCACATCAAAAAAAGTGAAAATTGTTTTTTTTCCCTTTCTCTATGCGCTGTCACATATGCTCAATGCAAATATTCCGTCCGATTTGAGGTTCTACTTAATAAGCCACATTTTATTTTCAGTTTTGCTCAAATTTAGCATAGTTTGTTATGTGAGCCTGGTAAAAGTAGACCATATCGGTCCATGTTTTTTCTGTAGCCCTCATACAGAAGCGCCCTATAATTTAAGGTTCTGTTCCTGTCGCTCCTGAAATAAGAACTTAATTCCGATTGTGTTCACATTTCGCAAGGTAATTTACACCAGTAACAATAGTGAAATTGGAGCTTCTATAGCCCCGGCTAAGGACTCTCCTAATTTTAAGTCCTACTGCTGTAAAATTCGCATCACACATGTGATGTTCCTTAAATTTAGGACAGTAAGTAATAGATCTTGAAATAACTAATATAAGTTGATGTTTTAATACAGCTGTCATACCAAGGCCCCCGATTTAGGACTCTGCTGCTGAACCCACCAGAAATTTAGTATAGTGTGTGACCCTATTGAAATGGCTCTTGCTCTTGACTCGTTGGGTTAAATTAAGCAGCAATTCAAAAGATACTTCTAGGTTTAAGGGCTGCCCCTTTTAAAGTCACATTTTGAATCAGATTTGTATTTAATTTCCTACAAGCAATGAGTCTGTAGGGCAACATATACGACTGTGCACCTTTATATACCCACCACTGAAGGATGGAGTGTATACTAAATTTGTCTTTGCGTTTGAAACACATGGAACTATTTATCAGTGAACCTAAACGTCGTAAATTTCTAGACATTCTAAGAAGATCCGTCCTTGTATTTTTTGCAAGCACGATATAGGTTAAACGAATTAACCTACACTAACAAAAATATCTACATAAAATCAATAAAAGGGATTGTTCAATAGTTCAACATCGAATTGATGAAAAAACTCAATGATTTGAAGAACACATTTTTCAAATTGAAGTACGTTTTTATGGCATTTTTCTGCGACCACCAAATTGAGGTACTATTTTAAATCAATCATGCACGTTTAACATCCATATTTCATATGAGATAACCAAACCGATAACAAAATTTATATACGACGGATTTTTGCTGTGTTAACTTTGTTCGGTCGAATACTCTAATGCTTGCAGTTCTCGTTCAATGCGAATCTGATTACCCTTAAATGTATAGCCGCTGATCATGGTTAAGTGACATTCATTGCTTGGGGTAGAATGATGGTGAAGCAGCGGTCACCAAAACTGCACAGTCATACCTATTTGTAACTAAAAGTTTTTGGCTGCTTTTTAAATAATTTTAGGTTAGAATGAAATGTTCAATAGAAACATTGTCTCTAATCTGACTATGACTTAAGCAAGAAACATAATTTTAAATTTTTAAATTTAAATTTTCATCAGATTGATGTATAATGTTCTTCAAATTAATGTACAAATGTTCTCTAAATTGATGTACTATGTTCTTTAAATTGATTTACATTGTTTTTCAGATTGATGTAAGAAATTGAATAATTTTTGAGGAAAAGTGATACACCAAATTAAAGAAAAGTGTTGGTTAAAAAATGATGTCGAAATTCATCAAATTGATGTAGGAATTCATCAAATTGAAGAACCTTTTTTATTGTAAGATTCTGAAGGTGGGTTATGTTCATAAGCTCTTTGGGTTGGTGATTGGTAAAATTGCGCAAGGGAGAAAAAGTTTCTCTATAAGGGGCTTTAAGGTGTTTCTGAAAAAATTTTACTTTTTTGAATATTTGCTTAACAAATCATCATTTTTTGTGGACAATGATTTACTTGGGTGCTGTCAGATGGTACGCATTAATATCTCAAAAAGGGCAATGTTACAAGTCGTTGGTCATGTGGCAAAAAAATTAAAATCAATTTTGCTACAAATCCAAATTCTAAGTTATTCTGATGTTTTGCCTGTGATTAGGGTCGGACACATGGCCGAAGGGGCTCAAGAAAAGGCCTTTGAGTTCAAAAGAAGGCACCACCGGTTAATACAGGAATATCAATCAATGCAAATTCCAAATATAGACTTATTTTGTAGATTTGGCTGAGTTAAGGGTCGTAATCATGGACCCAAGTGGCTCAAAAAACGTACTTCAATAGTGCAGACGCACCCTTTTTTTCTGTATAGAATATGGTCCGTTTGTCCGTACTTGCACCACCATTTATGGAGCTGTGCCAACATTTACCTACTCTCGGCTTATTTGAAATTCTTAGAAATATCGCCCTACTGCTATATCGTTGAACACCACTGTAAACAGCACGGTTTTGGTTTTGGGGGTCACCCACATAGAATTTCTGTGTTGGATTTTGTATGTTTTCTTTTCGGTTTTCGTTTCCCCCCGTTCGTTTTGGCATGAAGTGGGGCACATGTAATAATAATAATATTCATAAATGAGAGCATTAGAAGAAGTAAAGCAAGCGTCGGTTTCTTGTTTGACATCAAGATACAAATTATGATTTTGTTGGCGACTTTTGGTTTCATTTCTTATTTTTCCACTATTTTTTCGGTACGGAACGGTGGATGTCGTTTCTGTTGTACTGTGTGTCGTTTATTTTGTTTTTTCTGTCTTGTTTCTTGCATGGAAAAACTTTTGTTGGCTGTAGTTAGAGGAGATTTGAAAGTGGTTTGGACGTTCATACAATTGTATATGTATGTATGTATGTCTGTATGTAAATGAAACCGAAAGTGTTGAGAAATTTATTGCTTAACCCATGAAACGGAACGACATGAAAAATTACACATCATCTCGGTTTTATATGAACGAGTCATATGTAAATAGAATTGCGTTAATTTATTTGTTTTAAAAAAAAATTAAATTAATACATTTTTTATTTTCGTCGTAAATATTGAGAAATTTGTGGAAAATGAGAAATATGTTGTATATAAATTATACACGAAATTCTTTGTCTGAAAGGTCAAGATCTTGAAAAAGTAATTGTATTTCGAGATATATTTATACAACAAAAAAACGTTAATGTTTACATATACATACAGATATCGGCAAGTAGGTGTTTTAGTAGACCCAATTGGAAAATTTCATGGCAATGATTTGGAGGAATACAACAACCTTCAAATTAACGAACATCTTTAAGCAGTGTTATCATGTATTCTTTTTTTTAGTGAAACTGAACTACTGGTCTGAATAGTTCCTTTAAGTAATTGCTTTTTATGAATATTGGTTTAAAAAACTAAAATTTTCCTTTTTTATTCCTCTTGTTTTATTATTATTATTTTTAATTTTATGTCTTTTATATTTCTTGTTTCATATTCTTTGAAAAACTTCTTTGCCTATTATTCATTCGTTGTAATAATATAAAAGAGTTCCACGCATATTTATTTTATAACCCGTTTAACTGTTGCCCACAACTTTAATGTCCCGCACATTTTGGCCAAGTACTTTAAATAAATTCAATTTAAATATTTTTTTTCTACACATTGCTAGGCTTATATTTGGTGTGACTTGACGCCTTAAGCCCACATGCGACGGTTAGCTGTCATATCAGTCAGTAACCTCCTACCACCCGCATTAATAGACTGGTTTCGTTTAGATCGCACCATTCCATACTCATGTGCAGGTGGTTGACACCACACAAATAATTTGTGTTCATTGCATTTCGCTCTGAAAATATATTTTTCTTTGGCTTTTCTAAACATTTTTGGTGGAATGTTAGGGAGAATAAAAATAAAGAGATACTGTTGCACATTGCCATGGTGCAACAGTATCTTTTTATTTCAAAGAGAGGGAGAATTCGATTTGGCGAGAAATTTAAAAAAAGTACGTATGTAACGCAAAGAAAAAGGAAATCATATTATTTGCGAAACAGGATGGAATCTATCGGTGTTCATAAGGGGTATAAAATTGAACTATTTCTAGGGTCCGAGATCATTGTATAAAATAAAAATAAAACACTAATTTTTTTATTAAAAAAAACCGGTGGCTCGATAACATGAAACCAAATTTCTGCAACTTTACAGAAATTTGTTTTATATGGAGTTTGAGACATTTTCACGTAACAATATATACTTACCACCGGACCCTACTACAAATTAAAAAAAAAAAATTTGACAAAAAAAAATTTGTTTGAATCCAAAAATTTTTTTTCTAAAAAAATAAATATAATTTTTTTAAGAAAATATTTTGTTTAGAATTTGATTTTAATAAACTGAACAATGTCTTGACTAAATGAGAAAATACAGAAATTGGTTTAATATACAGTTTGACACATTTTTACGTAACAAGACAAACTTAGCCCTGAAAATTTTTGTGAAGTAAATAGAGACAAAAAAAAAATATTTTAAAAAAAATGTTTTTTAACAATTAAGTTATTTTTTTATCGAAAAAAAATTTTTTTTTTGGAAAAAATAAATATAATTTTTTAAGAAAATATTCTGTCTGGAATTTGATTTTAAAAAAACTAAACAATGTTTTGACCAAAAAAGCGACTTCAACAAAGAAGAAATATAGTTTTTTTTTGTCGAAATTTTTTTTTTTTGTTTTTTGGTAATCAAATGAAATAAAGAAATTGATTTAATATCCCACTCAGCGACAAACTTATGACAACACAATATTAGCAATAAGTCTTTTTCTGTGATCTTCTACTATTCTACGTTTTGCTAAATCTTGCGTAAAAGACACAAATTAAATTACGAAAAAAAAATATTTCGGTTATAAGAACGAGACGCAAACGCATTACTGAAACCCTATTTCCAAATTACGCTCATTGAAAATCATAAAACACATTCGGGTTTTAGTTTTCTTAAACACTTCGCCTTAGTGTACACATTCCTCACGTATCAGTAGTGTAGAATTATAAAAGTTTTCTATGTGGATGAAAATGTTATCATGGGGCAATTTTTTATGCAAGCACTTTTGAACCGTCCTCTTCTCTTTAAAATGATAACGAAATACAAAAAAATAAAATAAATGACGTTTTTTAAATGTCAAAGTGTCCTTCATAAACCTATATTTCAAAGCCTTCAAAATGTTCTAATTTTTTTTGTCGCCCCTACCGTTTGTGCATTATCAAGCCAAATAATTTTTGCCAAAAATTGACATTGTGATCCGGATTTTTATTTATCATACTCTCCACCATAGGATTGAGTGTATATATGAGTTTGTCATTCTGTTTGTAACATTGTGAAATACCTATCTGCAAAAGTATATATATTATTAATCGTCGTAAAATTCTTAGACGATTTACCTATGTCCGTCTGTCTTTTTAAAGCAAGATTAAGTAGAAACAAAAAGAGCAAGAGTCATCTAATTAACTAGATATATGTTGTATAGCTGTAGATCAGTTGGTTTAAAAAAAAAATTACTTAGGAGAAGAGAGGAAATAGAAGAAAATGTTCCTATTTGAGGAATTAAAAAACTCAGGATTACATTATTTTGACATTTTCACACAATTTAACGTAAATTATTAACTTAAATTTGATTATTTCAAAGACGCGGCATGGACGCAGTAAACATTCCTTAAATGGGCGTGGTCATTGAGCCATAGTCCCAAAACCGTTACCAAATGTTCGTGTGCCCAAAAACACTAAAGTTTTCTCACAAATTCAAATGTCTATTGTCCCATAGGGACAACAAATCAACATCTTTAATCATAGACGTGGGTACTAAAAGAACAATATTAAGGATATAAGACAATTAGAAACTCGTCCCGTCCCGTAGGTACAACAAATCGACATCTTCAACCTTGGACGTATGGGTGGGTACTAAAACACAATAAAATTTCATCATTTTACCGAATAACAATAACAACAATTCTTGACCTTGGCGTATTGGTCTAAGATCGCTGGGACCGAAATTAGGCCGAAAAGTAATTCATTTCGAGCATGGTAATATGGGTACTCCTAAACTGTGGAAATTTCTCTCTAATTTAAATATGCATTTACTCTTTACATTTATCTAAATATCGGGTCCTGATCGGCTTCCTTCTACAAGGGACATAGGGGTACTCAGAAGCAACAAAACGTACTCTCGAATCTGTTTATAACTGTAATTTTTAATACTTTGGCGTATTGGTATTATATTGCTAGAACGCAGAGAAGCAGGTCATTTCGAGCACAGACTTTTAATAAATTTTAGGGAGAAGGAAACCAATGTAAAAATAAAAGTAAATATTCTCGAATCTTACCTCCACTAAATGAATAAATTCCAGAAAATAATTGTCCATGTTGTCTATAAGTAAAGTAGACGCAGCTCTACAAAAAGATGGGTACTCAGAAACTGTATTAATTTTCCAATAATTAAAATATGCACTTATTACATTTGTCTAAAGATCAAGCCCTGATCGGCTTCCTTCTACAAGAAACATATGTAATTTTACGATTTGGCTGAATTGGAGTTCTTGATCCATGGTACAATCGTCCGTAGAGCCCCCAAATTTAGGTCCTATCAAACATGGTTCCACCACCAATAACCATAGCACCCAATACTGAAACGCTATCAATGGTGGAGAATAAAATAACTTCAGTTTGGCCGAACTTATGAATTGTCTTTTTTTTTTTTTTTTTTTTTGAATACTTTATCACATAATCTCCTATTACAATTACTTTTTAAAACAATGTTGTGAAGATTTTGCCAACCTGTTGATGTATCCCAAAAATTCTCCACCTCAGATTCCTTTACGATACAGACAATTTTTTAAATTCAAATCCAAATGGAATCATTGATACTAAATGAAATTTTCTTAGTATCATAATACGCCTCAAATCCAAATATGCACACATTTTGCAAAATTTAAACTGCTAATGTCATATTTACCTGAAGTACAGGTTTTGTGGGAGAGATTTTTTTAAAGCCAAATTCTAATGCAATCCGTGGTGGAGAGTATACGAAAAGCTTTTGCACCAGCTGAAACCACAGAGAATAGGTTGAAAATCGATTGGAACTACAAAAATTTCGTTTCAAAGAAAAGAATTTTCATACCGAACGTTTTCGGTTCGACATTCCACTATTTGTACTTTGACCACTTTAAATGCGATCAAAGTATTGTGCACACATCCTGGATAGTTCCTGTTGATGAAATGCAGAAAAATGTTAGTTGCCACCACTGGTCGTTTTGATAGTATTGCAGAAAATTAATTGCTGCAACCTAATATAACAAATAATTTTATATTACCGAAATAACGGGTTGTTTGTTTTTAAGTTTTTTTTTTGGTTCGAATGAAGACTTATTTCAAAAAATAATTAAATATTCATAACTTCAAGGCGATCGGAATGAAGATAAATTTTAAGGGCCGATTTTGATTTGTCAAAAAAAATACGGCCCAATGATGCCGCCAGCCCATAAACCGCACAAAACAGTCACTCTTTGTGGGTGCACTGTTTTTTCGACAATCACTCTTGGATTATCATTCGCCCAAATGCGGCAATTCTGCTTATTGGCGAATCCACTGAAGTGAAAATGTGCCTCATCACTGAAGATGATTTTCTTCGATAATTGATTTTTATTTTCATAGTAAGCCTGAATAACTGTTACGAGTTGCTCGCTTGTGTGTCTTTTCATGGTTCAAATTGAGTTAGTCTGAAATTGAGTAATATCAAATGAAATGCAGAAAAAAACTTAAGGTCGACTTTATGTTCGGCCCATACAATATAACCACCCTTTACACGGCCACCCTTTTTTCAGTGTTGGTCTTTTGACAGCTGTCATTTTTTTATGCTCAGCTTGGTTACAGTGAATAGGAAATGCTATAGAGCCATGATTAATGACTTTTTCGTGCCTTAATTGGAGGATGTTGATGTGGACAACCTGTGGTTTTAACAAATCGGCGCTACATGCCCTACAGCCAACGAAACAATCAATTTATTGAAGGAAACTTTTGCTGAGCGCATTATCTCGCGTCGTGGGCCTGTGACGTGGCCTTCATTTATATTTTAGGTCCTGACAATACTAGTGTTCCTAGGTGCTAACTGGAACTTCCATTGGAAACTTTGACATTTTTTAGCATAACTTCACTCAGAACGTTTTGTCATTTGAGGGCGAATTGTTTTGTTCACAGACGCCGTTCGCTCCTGGATTAATTTCGTGAAGAACGCCAAACTTCGGTCACTGCCAGAAACCATCGATGCTGAGCGTGAACTGATTAAGCAAGACCGTCATGTGACATACCGTAAGATTGAGGCATCCTTGGGCATTAGTATTACAAACATCAATAAGATATTGCTTGTTGATTTGTTTGTTCTTGTTCGATTCCACATAATTTGACGAATGCTCAAAAAAAGGCTCGCATGGATTGGTGCAAAGAGAGGTTGAAAAGTATTACTCCGCTAGCTCAAAGGCAGCGTATAACATTGTCACAGGTGACGAATCATAGATCTATGCATATGAAACCGAAACAAAATAGCAATCGACCGTATGGGTCTTTCAAGACGAGCCAAAACCAACCAAAAGTTGTTCGTGGAAGAAGTACATCGAAGCAAATGACGGCGTTTTTTTTCAGTATAACCGGCCATGTTGCCACGGTGCCATTAATAGAACGTAGGTCGGTCAATTCTTAGTGGTATACAACCATCTGTTTGCCAACAGTGTTCGAAGAAATGAGGAAAGATAACAAGAGAAGACGGATCATTTTGCATCACGACAAAGCGAGCTCTCACACATCAGCTGAAACGATGAGCTATTTGACCACTCAAGATGTGGAATTGATGGGCCTTCTACCGTACAGCCCTGATTTGCCACCCAATGACTTCTTCTTATTCGCTAGCATCAAGAAAAAATGCGTGGTCAACGTTTTTCATTGCGCAAAGCAGCTGTTGAAGCGTTCAAAACTCAAGTTTTGGAGGTGTCTAAATCGGAGTGGAAATAGTGCTTCGAAAATTGGTTTGTGCGCATGCAAAAGTGTATTGATCTTAAAGGAGAATATTTTGAACAACAATAAAACAATTTCCAATGATAAATTATTGTGTTTTTATTGCTGGACCCGAAATATAAATAGCAACCCTCATATGTGTTTTATTGCTTCTTAAAAAACACCCTTTATCTGGATATTTTAATTCAGAAAAAATGCATTTGTTGCGATCCGACCTTGTCACCTTTACCGATACCTTATGTTTCACTTACTGATAAATGCAGTTTTCCAACCAACATTCGCTTGTAATGACGGAAACTTTACTGTCGATGCAACCTCAATCATCCGATTGGCAAAACAAATCGGTTGTTCTCTGTATAACCATGATTATTTTACACCTGCTTCAAATATTTCCAATTGGGCGCCGATCGCGTGTGCATTCTATCTTTTCGCAAATCATTGATGTTTACATTAAATTAAAATATGTACGTTTTTTACTCTCGAGCAAGTAAACAGCCTGCTGTCATATTGCATATTATTTTCTCAGCGAAATCATGTCGATATGAGCGCGTACAACGCAAACGAGTACGATGCACGATATAATCTATTATAATAACGCTGATGATGCCGGCAATTTATGCGATTATGTTGGTCGGTTGGTGACACACATACAACACACACTTATGCACATGCAACATAATTATGCTATATTTCCGCATTTCCTGTTTGTTTATTTTGTTTTGGGTTGCTGTTGCTTTTTCCTGTAGCTATTGTCTGTCTGTCCGTTCACCCGTTTGTTGCTTGCTGCTGGTTGGTGTCTGTGTATGTAAATTAAATGTTATACTCGTATTGACGCTTTTTCGCCAGTAGACGGAAAGAGCGCGCGCGATCATTGTACCCGTTGAGCCGCCGTCGGCGACGGCGGGTATCCACAGTTCATATTCTGCACATCGCATTGTCACATTTTGTGTTTTTTTTCGTCCGTCTGCCCGTTCACATGATGACGGACGACGCGTCGCGACGCTGTGGTTTAAACTCTTTTTCGTAAATGTTTGTGAAAATAATTTCAAATGGAGAGAAATAAACCCCGGTTTATTTGTTTTTCTTTCCACAATGATTATTGACATTACGATGAGATTTTTGTTTTTCTGCTTGCCTTCTTTCAAATTTCACATTAATGCGGTTGCGGATGGATGTTAATGATGATGCTGTCCGTCTGTCTGTCTGTCTGTCGTTGTTGCTGGTACTACTCGTATTGTCATTAAATAACACCATCGCGCTGCGTTTTCTGTCAATTGCGTGTGAATGTGTTTTAAATCTGAGAGTTTTTTCTCTCTCGCTGTGGTTTAAATTAAAATGAGTTTGTTTTCGGTTTGGATTAATGGGGTTTTATTGTTAAATCTGTGGAAAAGTTGATGAATGAATGGGAGAAGGAGGAAACGAATTGTGCCGAGCCAGTTTTGACGACTGTCGGGAAGGGTATTTTTTCTGAAGTATGCTTCACTATTGTATGTGGCCGTATTAGATGTGAAAAGAGTTTATTGTTTTAGTTTTATCCCAAGGCACTGGGATTTAGACTGATTTTAAAGTAGATCAAAGCAATTGAATTCAATGAACTAAAAATTGTCTTACGTTGACGACGGTTGTTCGAACGATATGGAAACTTCAAATTCTTCCCTTCATAAGTAATCAGCCCTTGTCCAGTTGCCGCCGGTTATAAGCCAGGCAACATCAGACGTGTTCTAGTGTTACTCGCTTATTAAACTAGTAAAGGGTCGCTAAGGCAAAACCTTTAAAATCTCAAGATTTTTTTTTTAAATTTCTTTGTCTACAAGAACTGATTGGCTTCTTGTATCATAAACTGTTTGATATGAAAATTTATAATTTGTAATTCAAGAAATACTATATGCAGGTAATAACCGAGCTCGCTTACAGTTTTATTATTTAAACCAACGGGTTTTATCGAAAATTGTTAGAAATCAACTATCGCTAACACTTTAATCGGCAAATTCATTAATTTGGTATTTAAAAAAAAAATATTTAAATTCTGCACAAGTCCTGAAAAAACGAAATTTTACTACTCAGTCTTCAACTCTCAGAAGTCTTCAACTTACCTGGTAAAAGCCATAGGCAATATCAGTCTGACGTTTTCAGGACGTGCTTCAAAAGATTTTAAAGTTAATTTCGGATTTATAAAACAGCCTTTCGTAAACAGTTAAAATGCTTCCAATATTGAAAACCGTTGGATAGGCATTCAAGGCGTTGGATACTAAATGTTGCGTCGGAAGGGACCTTTAGATAAGTAATTCATAGTCAATTGACAAATCCATTTTGGACATTTGAAAAAATGTCTAGGAATTTTGCTTTTAAAGAGTGTTTTTATTTAGACGTGCGGGTTTCAAGATAAAATAACCCGCATTTAATTTAATGTTATTAAGATAATGGTTTGCCATTATGTTTTAAAAATGATCCGGGCAAGTTACAGCGGCGCATCGTCGAGCCGAGACACCCAACTTTCGACCACTTTTTGCAGCATTTGGGTCAGAAATAACGCGCCAAATATTCTCTTCCAAGGCGTCAATTGTGTCGGGCTTATCTCCGTAGACTTCGCATAACCGCACTGAAAATAGTCCAGCACAGTTAAATCCTCGCCAAAGGCCCACGACGCGAGATAATGCACTCACCAAAAGTTTCTTTCTATAGGGTGATCCATCTAGAGGTATTTTTTCAGAACAAAAAAATATAAGAATTCAAATCAAGTGTGGAATCTTTATTGGTTTTATTTTTTGAATATAATTTCCTTCAAATGTTGGCCTCAACTACCCCTCAGCGTTTCCATTCTGAGGGTCCAATTTTGGAGGACTCGTTCGAGCATTTCGACCGGTATGGCTTTAATGACACGCGTAATGTTGGCTTTCAAAACCTGAATCGTAGCTTGTTTGTCAGCATAGACTTTGGACTTTACGTAACCCCAAAGAAAAATGTCTAAAGGTGTGATATTACTCGATCTGGGCGGCCAACTCACCTGCCCAAAACGTGATATTAGCTGCTTTGACCACTCAATAGATCCATTGTTTGAGCAGCTGTATGACAAGTGGAACCGTCCTGCTGAAACCAAGTGACGTCATGATTACGAGCTTCAACTTCAGGTAGCTTCAACTTCATGGCGCGATAGCGAGCACCATTCACGATAACGTTCCGGCCATCATATTTTTGAAAAACTATAGACCGATGATTCCACCAGCCGATAACCGGTCATCTCCGGGCATAATGGGAATTTTTGAACCTCTTCTGGGTGCTCTTTAGCCCAAATGCGGATTTTCTCATTCTTATTTTCATAATACAGTTGCACAATTTGGAAACGTTGGTGCGGTAAAAGTCTTTCTATGATGAAATGGCAAACAATACTGAAAAGAAAAAAAAATTAACACGACTCAAGCGTAATCTTAAAAAAAACCCTATTAAAAAAACACTTCTAGATTGATCACACATTAGTAGGGCTGCTCGCAGGTACATTCAGAGAAGGCAAATGGTGTAATGGTGTTAATTATGAAAATCTGATAGTAAACATTTGCAATACAATACAATGTTCGACCATAAGATGTGGCTGTCGAGTTTGCGGTTTTTGCGAGTACAAATATTGTGGTCATGTGTTCGATTTCGAAAGTAGCAGTTTGTTGATATAATCTTATTTATATTAAAAGTAAATAATTTGTATATTGATGTTTAATATGATGTATCACATAGCTAACATTAAAAGAGGGAAAGTAGCACCCATATTCATTTTGCACGGGTCATTCTAAGAAATGCTTTTTTTCAGGTCTTCTGCAAGGTTTTGATTTGAAGTCCTACTAGAAGTGCTGCTAGGAAAAGGCTGATATGCAGCCTTATCTTATCTATAACACATCTGAAATGCTTTATAATTGGTGTAGTTTCTGACTTCGTCTTATATTTCCTCCAAACAGCAAAAAAGAATCTTGTATCGTAACTTTGTCACAACTCGGAGGTCTCAGAGAAAGTGTTCTTCCCGTTTATTTGAACAGTAGTTTAGGTAAACTACGTCATCTATAAGTATAATTAAGTAGTTCTGTTTTTGTTTTAATCATAATAACAATAATATTTAATTTCGCCTGATGAAGTTGGAAACAAACTAACGAAATGTTAAGGAAAATATGAAATAATTTAGTTTAATATACATCAAAACATATAACTTGTTTATCACAGCCCATATATAAAAAAAACCAACTAAAGAAATGTATCATGTATATCTTATATAAAAAATTTACTATTTAAAAATACCTCAGAACATTATTAAGGCGAGTTGTTATACTATGGGTATCATAAATAAAGCATACACAAATTTTGATATATACATTTTAATTTTATGACAAAAAATACATTTTAGTTTTATAAAATTATAAAATATTACAATAAAGGCATTTCCAAATTTTGAAGCACGTTAATGGTATTTCGGATTAGATTTAAAAATAAAAATTCTAGGGATTTCTTTAAGAGCTTGAGGCAAATGATTGAATTCAGATCAGCCGATATATTCAATACAATGTTTCGTTGATTCCAGCCTACATCGTTTCACGAGCAAATTTTGGTTGCTCCAGGTGTTGAAAGCGGATTGACTTCTTAAGAATTTTATAGCTTGATTCTGTACAGATTTATACAGAAACATAATAAGTTGCATTTTATACAGTCCATATATTGGTAAAATATTTTTAGATATACTGTCGTACAATTGGAGACTTTTTAACTCTGTGCTTTTTTATAACCAGACGCTATGGGCAAATAATTGAAATGACTATGTAAATTAAAAGTTTGGCTTTGTCGTAAAACTTATATTTGAATTTATACAGAATTCCTATTGCCGGGGCTACTTTCCTCTTTAAATACTACTTAGTAGGGACATACATAAATACTGTTATACACGTTTTATGCTGTAAAATAAAAAGTACTGAATGTTTTTGGATTAAATATTTTTTAATATAATTATTGTTGTATAATTGTATCCAAAAATAATCTAATTATTCGAAATGTCCGCCTTTTGCCTTTACACACGCCTTAAGTTGCACTGGCCAACCGTCAATAGCTGCACGAACCTCGTCCATTGGAAAATTGGCCACAGCTCGAACCAAATCAGTCTTAAGAGATCCAATGTTGGGATATCTTTTGTGACAAACCTTGTCCTCTAAAACCGTCCACAATTTGAAATCCAATGGGTTCAAATCTGCACTGCCTGAGGGCCATTCTTCAGAGGAAATGAACGCCGGCAAATTGTTTCGAAGCCAGGCCTGCTGGAAAGTCCATGGCTGGTTTTGGAACAGGGAATTGTTAAGAGGCTTCACAACAGCTTCCAAGACGAGCTTCTGGTAAACTTTAGCCGATGTTTTGACTCCTTGTTCGCAGAAATGCAGGAGACACCTCACCAAACCATGACTGAAGCAGGGTGCTGACCCTTTTCCACCCTTGGGATCAGTTCAGATGCTTCCTTAGATGACCACTTATACACTCTTATTATTTTGCTTCTTAAATTTAACTGAACGGTAAACATTTTTTCATCGGTGAACAAATTTTTTCTGTGCAAATTATCATCGAGCTTCACCAAATGACGTTTGCATTTTTCAATCCTATTTTTTTTAAAGCTGCAGTTAAAAAATTTCCGGTACGTCGTTTGAAAGCACCAAGTCCCAAGTCTTTTTTAATGATTCGACTCATGGACTTTTGCGTGATATTCATCTCACGGGCCATGATTTTTTGTTTTCGGAGCGGATTTCTGTGAATTCTTGATTTAACGGCTTTGATGACATGCGGTGTTCGAACAGAGCGTGGGCGGCCCGACCTGTGGCGGTCTTTTACATCTCCAGTCTCCTCAAACCGTTTTATGCATCGGTAGACGAACATGCGGCTAATCCCTAATGTCCGGAGCGTTTTGAAAAATCGTTTTTTTCATTTCACACTTAAAATGCGCTATTACAGAGAAACGATTCTCATTATCTGACCACTCCATGATGAAAGTTGAAACAATTTTAAAATCCCCTTACAGACTAACGCTATTGAGGTTAGCTTTCAAACCCCATATGACATTAATGGGATATGTTCAGTTCTACTGTTGAAATGGGTGTGTTCAATGTTGTAACAGTATTTATGTCCCTACTAAGTATATGTGAGTATTCCAGGACAAGATGGATTGCAAATGAATACCCAAGTGTTTAAGCAAGCCACATTCATGAACGAGTTTTCCGCCTACTAAGATGCTAAAATGGATAAAACCTCTAGTGGAATATGGTCGGAATCACATTAATTTTGTATTTTCTGCATTTGAAGCAGCTAGTTCATTCTGACGTATTCCAGAATAATCTCTGCATCATACTCCATTTGCGCTTTTAATATCGCATCATGGATATAGAGATAACATAGGCTTATATCGTCTGCATACATTATAATCCATAATCCATCTGAGATTGGCAATACTCGTATCATTCAAATATATTGTGAAAAGCACTTCCTTGTGGTACATCATGTCAAACAAAACCTTTAGTTCTCCTACAGCAATATAAATATATTCAGCAATATAAAATTAATACATTTTGAAAAAAAAACAAAATCGAAGGAACAATGACGTAATTTTTATTAAATTAACCAAAAAAATCAGGGAAATGAAAGTTTTTTGATTGTTTTGAGTAGAATTCCTCATATAATAGTTTGCACTTATTTTATCTGGTCAATCGGCGTAATTTAAATCAGTGGCTAGGGTATGCGAATTACGACCGGCGGCGGAGCGCCTAAGCTATGATCTGACTCGACTTCAAGCTGTGCTATATGACATTTAAAAAATTAAAACAATATTTCACACTCAAAATAATTGTCCAAAATGCTGCTACACACTTAGTTTTAAAAGTGTGGGATGGCCGCCGGTCGGTGCACCAAATCTATTAACTCGTATTAACTATTTTGTGCACATCGCTGGGGGGTAAATTATTTGCACGCCTATTCGCCGTTTTAAAATCTAAAATATCAATTCGAAATTTTCCCACTTTACCAACGAAACGTGTTGGCAATCAAACGGCGGTTTTGCACAATTTGAAATCTATCTGTTTGAATTTTACCCAACCGGCTAACAACGAAACTGCATGAGTTGCATTCTTCGCATGAAATTTATTCTCATTTTCAAAATCACTCGGTACATGTGATGCCATGTGAGGAGGCATGTGTGTGTGTGTACGTACGTTTGATGTAACCAGCCCATTCTCATTTTCGAAAACCTCATTTTAATTAAATCATTCTAATGAATATTTATTTAAGTTTCAATAATATAAACACCTCATCACACCACGCACACACACACACTGACATAATCTGAACATACTCGAACATACACTTTTCTGTTGGCTACATTCGAAAGTGTCAGAATAAAGAAGTGATTTCTGACTTAAATGCAATTAAGAATTAATTAAACACGCAACCAACTGTAACCATAAAAAGCAACAGAAACAGACGGAGTACGTTCGTACCAATAGAACGGCAAACGACCACCAAGAACATCGGCAGGGACCGGGCCGGCACTGCAACAGGAGTTGTAACATTATTTGATGTCAGTCAGTCGGTTGGAAAATGTCTGGCAGATCGAGCGTCTGTCCATTTGTCCGAACTATCTGGCGGATGGTCGCTTGGTCCGTCGGTCTTCCTATCTAACACAAAATCACATTTGAAAATAACATGTGTGCGGTGCAAAAATGACGTATGATGACAATGTGTACATTAGGGTGGGTGGATTTAGTAACCGACATTGTGTCATCGATTTGGCATGAGGAAACAAAAGTTCCACCACGACATTTAAAAAAATCATTTTCGAGACGCCCAAATGTCAATTTTTTGACTTTTTCTCAACTTTTTAAGGTTTTTGAGAAGAAAAAAAATATTTTTTTTTTAAATTTTACCTTTTCAAGGACACATACAATACATTGTCACATACAAAACTGAGAGACTGAGAGAATCATAGAGAATCAGGCGTATTTCTATTCTCACCCGCTCATATGTTATAGAGTATTGTATGTGGAAATTTATATTTGTAAGTCACCTTAAAACGATATTTAAAAAAAAATATGTTAAAAACTTGTCTTCTATATATAGAAGCAAGAGGTCTTGAGTCGGTTTAATCCCTGTTCAATGTGTAAAAGCAACAGACCGAAATAAAACAAACGAGCTAAACAAAAAATATTGTTTTTATTATCTACCAAAAAATCCTTAAAAAATCAAAAAATTGAAGGCGCCACGAAAATTATTTTTTTTATTTATCGTAGAGGAACATTTTTTCCTAATGCCAAAAGCTATCGAAAAATCAATGATACAATATCGAAAAATGTTTTGTCCTTACCAATCGGCCCACCCTAGTGTACGTGCATGTGTGAATGAATTGTTATGTATGGGGCTGCTGATGATAATGACGATGTTCGCTGCTGGATTGGGGATAGAAAACCATCATAAAATATGCAAACATTAACAACACACGAAAACGGATGAAACATCAGCAACAGCAAATTTGAAACCAAAAAATAAAGGCAATCCCAGAAGAAACCAAAAAAAAACAAAACCACGAATCAAGACGGCTTGAAGTTTGACCGGGTGCAACGGATTCTATCATCTAATATGGAATGACGTATTTATTATACCTTCGAGATTATAGAAATAATTCCAATTATGTCAATCGGTTGATAAACGTATTTTTTTACTGTTTACATACCAATATAAAAGATTGCGCTCCCTGTTCTACACAACCACCACAATTTTGATCGAACAATAACAGGTGAAAACGGCGATAAGTTCGCCAGGCCAAACCTTATATATCCTCCATATAACGGGTGGCCCAAATAAGACCAACTGATGTGAAACACAAATCACTGTTTTATTTTTCAACATAATTTATTTTTTCTTTTTGCAGATTATAACTGAACTCTTGGAAATTTATAATGGATACGTACAGTCCACAACAACGCATTAACATTGTTATTATTCTTCTCAACGATCAATTGTTCTGACGCATCGAAATTATCGCCGTTTTTTAAGAGTCATATTTCATTTCTGATGTCATATTTCACACATAGTCACGTTAAATTTCCATAAAATGTATTTAACACATAAAAATAAATCATTTAAAAAAACCGTTATTACAAGAGTTATACGTGTTTAACATCACTAGGTCTTATTTGGGCCACCCTGTACTTATATAAGTACAAAAACGTTTCGTTGTTTATCTCAGTCCCTTATTACAGCCAAAAACTTCAAAAATACCCATTTTTGCAATTAATTTAATTTAAGCACCTATGTCCATATTGACTATTAATCGTCCGATTTGACCATGTGGGGCATATTTTGGACCACATGAGCTAAACTATACCCTTTTTATCGCATCGACTATACCCTTTTTTAAAGCATTTAATGCGTCCCCATTAACGTCATCCATTCAAAAACTAAAAAAAAATGAAAATTTCATGATGCGGATGATTCGCTCGACCTCTATCGTGCTTTCAACAGATGCAGACGGACGGACGAACATGGCTAGATTGTCTAAGACGGATTAATACTATATCAGGTGGTCAATTTAGAGGTATATTTTTAAATTAAAAAAATACAAAAAATCAAATCAAGTGTGGAATATTCTTTGTTCGAAAGGACATTAAGTAACATTTATTGTTTGAATTTAATTTCTTTTAAATGTTGGCCGCAAATACGCCTCAGGGTGTCCATTCTGAGGTTCCAATTTTGGAAGATTGTTCGATCATTTATTTTGATCGGTATAGCGAAATACTTGAAAACTGTGGTTTTTGCCGTGTAAGCCTTTCCCTTGCAAACAAAACTGAAAAGAAAAAAATAAAGTTAAACACAACTCAGGCGTAATCTGTGAAAAAACCATATTGAACAAAATTCCTCTAGATTGATAACCCGTTACAAATTTGATAAAATATATTTTTTGATCCAAATTGTTTGGCTCGAGGATATTAACAAATTAAAAAACCAGGTGTTGATGTTTTCTTGTCATTTGTTTTATTTTATATTCTTCCCATATTTCGATCGGCATCGACGGTCGTCCTCAGGGACTATTAAATTGTAAAGAAAACAATAAACTTCTTACCTTTAGGGTATTTTTATTTGCGTGAAAAAATATTGACCGATGATTCCACCAGTCCATAAACCGCCTTTACGAGTACATGATGAAATGGCAAACAATACTGAAAATAAAACCATTTAAAGTTTTACACAACTCACGCGTAATCTGTGAAAAAAGCTATTGAAAAAGTACCTCTAGATTGATCACCCGTTTCAACATTCCTAGACTGAAATGTTTGATTTAAGGACCTCTATAGTGTATCCGAATAAGAGCGCAATAGTTCCAGTGACAAATAAAGAGACCTTAGGAAGCTGCAATCTGCAGTATATAAAGCTTAAAGTCAAATTAAGAAGTAAACAATCGCTTAACCTTCTCCCTGACCCCCAAACCGAATTTTATTCCATTAATCTGCCACACAAATAATCAAAGTGCCATTTTCCCTGGGACAGTCCTTATGAATGGATAACCCTCGTATTGGGGTTTTCGGGAGAGCAGGCACCAATAAAGAATCAAATAAATAAACATTTGTTACAATATGCGAAGTGCCATGGTTCACTAGATAATGACGTTAATGTTGATCATAATGTTGATGCGTTCCACACACAACAAGCACATATCAAAAGTGCGTACGAAAAGCGTTCTCGAAAATGCAACCGACCATATCTACTTATCATGTATGGATGTAATATCTACACATAGAAGCGACACCCTCCACGTTGTAAGCAGACAATCCGTACCATTCGAACCACAAGATACAGAGAATAGCCTACACGGTGCCTCCCATTCGATAGTGGTCATAAATAGTAATGTACACATACATGTGCACACACACTGGAAAACTTTTGTGCATTTTCATTTGAAAAACTTCCGGTAAAGTACACAACAACGTTCACTAAATACTGTGAGCTGTACTGTGAGTTTGGAACTCAACCCGCGCCCCACCTTGTATAACATGGAGCTCGGTGGTTTGTTGGTCGCCGGTCAATAAGACTACTTAGCACAGTTTTATTTATGTACTTATTTTCTTTTTCACATGCCCATTTTGTGTACCATAATGAATGAATGACCCTTTTTCGGACGTATAAACACTCATACACACACCGACTGACACTGGAGTTGCTTGCAGTGGTTCTGGCAAATTGTGCGACAACGCTTTTGTTAAATGTGGCAAGGAAAAAAATTGGTCAGACGAACACGTTCATCAACACTTTGACGCTTCGTTGCATACAACCGAACAAATGCATACCCCACTATTTTATGTCTAACTTAAAAGTCTATTACATATTTTCGCTGGAAGCGATGAGAGGCAACAGGTGGCACTATTGGAATGCGTCATTATCCGAATAAACGAGGATGGTAGGATGTTTAAAGATACCACTCGTACATTAGAAGGGAAAAAGAACCTTGTAATCTTATATAGGCTTCTAAAATAGGCTCGATGAGCGCAATTAAATATGTATTATTTAAATTAATACGGTCCAATCATTCTTTTGGCCCACAGACCGCACCAAAAATTGCATTTAGCCGGATGCATTTGCAGCTCTTCTATAGTCTTTGGTTGCCTATCAGACCTGGTCACCCAAAACGAATTTTCTTTGCTTAACACTCTAGCCTTCCAAAGTTCCACTTACCCAAAAGCTGATGTAATGGCAGCAATGAACGTACTAAAATATGTATTATCATCAATTAACAATCTCTACTGCCGACTACAAAAAATCTTAAAACAATATCAATTTTTGTAAAATAAAAAATAATAGATCTAAAGTTGACCTATTACTCCCAGTATATTACAGGAAGTCATTTTCATCACTCCTTGTTTAAATATTTTATAGTAGACTACTTAAATTTGTTAAATTTTCATGTACACAAAAAATATCCAATCGGTTGTCAAAGGATTAATTTTTACGATTTGGCTAACATTTAGTACGTTTCTTTGATAATCAGTAGACCATGGAAGCGTTTTGCGAAATTAGATATTATTTACAAACACAGGATTTTAAGATGTCTAATTGCTCGCAAAAACCAAAGACTTCACCTTACGCCATACAGAAAAAAGAGGCAACCCTTAAAATTCAACCAAAAAATTGGTATGCGAATTTAATCAATCAATAAAAAATTCCGTAAATGAGCTTAACTATTTATCAAATATTACAATTATATTCAATGAATGGAAACAACAAAAAATTCATCAAATTCATGCACTGTTTGGTGTGTGTGTGTGAGGGTTCAAGGAACGTACGTATATACTTAAAAACAGAGTTAAAAGGTTAACTTGGTACCAATAATTTGACTCCTAGCCACGCCCCCTTTTGGTGCCTTCCACACAAATGTCCATGTTTTAGTGTAGATTAGAACCCACATAACTCGTCTCACGCCCATTCTGGCACCTCCAATAAAAACGGTCATTCCGCCCACATTTGGTATTTACATAATAATTTTAATACTGTTAATACGATTCTGCTGAAAATTAGTGGAGAGGGGTGGAGTAATAGATTGATTCATGCAGCCTCTGCACACCTCTTTTTGTAACTCTCACACAAACGATACCACCCACAAAACATTTTCCCTAATGCATTCATTTCGACAAATAAAGCATTGTGACCTAATCCATGGCCCACTTCAATTTGGAACAGCCCCATAAAATATGTCTTTCTCGCTATAGAAGTCACATATTAAGTCCGACCTTTGCTAAAATACAGACAGCTGCTCGCGGTCTTTTGAATATGGGAGGGGTGTAGGGCATTACAAAGTCGGCTCTGCCCGGCTGTAGCTTTGTATACATTTTTGCTCTGCTTGACTTTGGCGCCAAATGGATTATTTAGTATTTAAATATTATTTAAATCGATATTGTTTAAACGACAGTCGGCTATAAAGTCTGAACTGAATGTACAGGGTGTCCGTCGGGAAGGTATACTGCTTTGTTTGTTTATAATTTTTGATTAAATAGAACAGAATGGATCTTATACTAATAAATGTTTTATTTAATGTCGGCAATTATTTACAGAATACAATATCAGACAAATGTTCGCCTCTGTTAGCCTCACAAATCGGAAAACATTTTTCATTACATTCTCACACATTTCACGCGTTATTTTATATGTTTCATCACTAATATTTTGTTTGAGTTGCTCAAGCGTTTCTGGTTTGTTTGCATAAACCTTGCTTTTCAGATAATCCCACTAAAATAAGTCTGGAGCAATCAAATCAGGCGAGCGTTTAAGCCAATCAACATTACCATTTCTTGAAATAGCGTGTTGTGAAAAGAGGGGTCGCAGTAATTCCATTGTAATCCTGGCTGTATGCGATGTGGCACCGTCTTGTTGATACCTCATGTTAATCAAGCCCAAAGCCTGCAGTTCCGGCGTTAAAATATTTTCAATCATATCACGACATCGCTCCCTATTGACAATTACCGTTACGCCGTTTTCAAAGAAGTAAGGTCCAATGATTCCTCCTGACCAAATTGCACAACAGACTGTCACTTTTAATGGATGCAAAGGTGACTGATGAATAATTTGAGGGTTATCCAATGCCCAGAACCCACTATTCTGTTTATTCACATATCCATTTAACTTAAAATGTGCCTCCCCACTCTTTATGATTTTTTCATGAAAATAGGGGTTGTCATGGGCGAACTGTAACACCCAAATGGTCTTGTGGAAGAAGCTCTTGTGTCGACTGAATCTTAAATGGAAACAAATGCAAATCCTTTTGCAAAATTGTGGCCAACATTGTTCTTTGAAGATCAAGCTCCTGAGTACGGTGTCGAATTGAGGTTGAGCCGCAGTAATGTTTTCAGCTGATCTTGCAGTACGTTGTAGTCCATGCTTGGGCCTATTAGCTACAGATCCTCTTTCTTCGAAATCATTCACCACACGATAAATAGCGCTTTTTGTTGGCACGTTATTTATGCCAAGAATTTCACATAACTTTCTCATTGTCACATTAATTGATGATTGATTTTGATCAAATGTTTTAACGGATAAACCACGTTGGTTTATCGAATATATTTCCATAATTAATTTGCCACGTCTCTACTTCACAACTGCCAAATATGAACTGCCAGGACTAATGTTTACCAAAATGGCGGCAAAGCAAAGTAGTATACCTTCCTGGTGGACACACTGTATTATAAGCGATTTTCAGGTTTAGAAACTCCGTTCAATATTTCTAGGAGGTGCAAAAGGATTGACAGATTTAGTACGCACTTAATCCTACGATGTAGAGTATATCATTTGGTGACCGTTGGATTGCGTCTTCACTTAAATCGAATGCACCGCGTTCATTGAGGCCAGTGTGTACACTTCCCCTGTTGCCATAATATTTTACACGTACAGGTGTTTGGCCTGCCCAAAAACAAAATTACAATATTGTTACTTTTATTCTTCTTCTTCCTCGTTTTATTGTGTCTAAGCCTGGTTTGTTGTTGCTGTAGATAAGAACGATTCTTTGGGATTCACACAAACACACACATACATTACAAGAAGGAAGGCCCAGCAACAAACAACCAAAAACGTGTTGTTTAGTTCTGTTTTTGAGTAGGTATCCCCCCACCGTTTGTACTCGTAGTTCGTCTCCTTTCACGCGTAGCATTCTTCATTTTTTTCATTTGGGTTCTTTTTAATGTTTTTTATGACTATTTTGACAGACAGCCAGCCACAGACACTGCAAAGCGTAGTGTAGTGTAAGAGGTAGTGAAGAACTGAATTAGCCCGCAATGAGAGTGTGGCAAGAGGGAGAGTGCATTTGATGTGGCAGGAAGCAAACAGAATCTACTCGTTTATATTATTTTTTCACTTAGTTTGTGTGTGTATGTATTTTATTGCCGGTGTTGTTGTTTGTTGGCCGGTGCGGTTCTGCTTCCCCTTTTGTTGCTGTTAAATCAAACTGAAATATGCAACAGGTTGTTTGTTGCAGGCAGCCTGTGCTGTTCGGTTGTTGTCTGTGTTGTTCACTTTTTCCTTCATTCATTTCTCTGTGTCTATTGATGTAATAAGCATTACTAATTTTAGACTTATTTTCTTTCATTCCTTAAACCATAGAAAATTGTTTAAGCTTTTCATGTTTTGTTTTCCTTGTGTCTCCTCTTGTCTACGCAATAACGCTGCATACGAAATACAGGGTGTAGGCAAGGGAACTAAGCTTAAGTTTACTTTTCATTCGTTGGGAACTTTTCTAGTAATACTCTATTCTGTAGAGTTCTTTTAAGACGATTACATCGTAGGTACGTACGTACCATCTATCCCAATAGCCATGTCGAGCATTTGACTTAAGTAAACGATAGTCAGTCGGTCGTTCGGGCGGTCGACTGGTCGTTCGATACGAAACGATAATTAGAGTGAATGGAAATGGGAAATGTAAGCTGTTTAATGTTAGTTGCAGGTCGGTCGATTGGAAATGCATCGTGAATCATGATTATGTAATGGGATTTTCTTTCGTCTTCTTGTCCTTCTTGTCCCTCGTCTTCTCTTGCATTGGATTGATCAGAGTTTTGTTGTTCCAGAGGCGTGCATAGTTTCAAATTGAGCTGATTCATGCTGAGAACATATTTGATTTATAAATTGTGTAATGTTATTATGCCAACACCTTTTTTTATTACACAGATGTGTTTAACACATTTGAAGACGACCATAGAAATTAAATTTATGGTTTACGATACCTTTTACAAATGACCAAAAGGAATTTCCAAACTGTCTAGCTCTGGAATAAATTATCGTTAAATCGGCTGGATCGGATAGAAAGTAATATAAACAACGTGGCACTCTTATTATTAGAGTTTCAGGGTAAAAAGGATTATTAAAGTTATTCAAAAATGGAGTGATAGAAAATTAAAAAAATCAAGAAATAACATTGGTATAATGGTACACGATCATCATAGAAGTTTAGAAAGATTCTTATCCGGTTAGGAACATCTAAAAATTTTCAGCGTCTCACAGAAAAATTAATTACTTTGGAATAAAACTTCTGAATAAATTGGGTAACATTTTTAATTTACTAGAAACGTTTTTTTTGAAAAGTAAGGTTTTCAACAGTAGTTCTCATTCGTTTGGGGAGAGCCTGGCCTTATAGAGTTCGGTTTTACTTTCAACAATTGCAGCAAGGCTTTCTGAAGATGGTTGTCACGGACCCGAAATCATGATAAAAGTAGTGTGCAGCCACGAAAATCAATGTCACTTTGTCATTTTGTTAAAAACTTGTCTTCTATTTAAATATAGAAGCAAGAGGTCCTAAGCCGGCTTAATCCCTGTTCAATTTACTAGAAACTTTTGATTTTTTTATGTCTAACAACACAGCATTATTTTATCAAATTTTCAATGATCTTTTATTGTAAGACAGCGTTCCAAAATCACCAACTTCAAATGAGTGTAAAAAAAATTTCGTATTGAACTAAAAAAAACGCTTGAAGGTTTTGTTGTGGATAATGTCAACTTTCATTTGCAATTGGATTCATCCCAATCGCATTTTGGTTGTTGCACTGCGTAATTGTAAGGGATTGGTCGTGCAAATTTTTTCCATTTCAAACTCAGCAAAGATTATCTATAGAGTCGGCGATTTAAAATTTTATATTTAAATCGGCTGTTACAAAAACGTACTGATCATTTTTTCAAATTTCTGATTTTATTGGAAAGGTTAAACTTTGTCACTTAATAATGAAATACAATGTTTTTCATGTGACATATGACAACTGGCCTGGCAGTACCTCATACGATCAACCCAATTTTTCAGTATATTTTCGATTGTTTCAGGTCGAATTTCTTCGATTTAATATTTCAACGCTTTAATTTTCTCTGCATGCTTTGCGTAACACTTATCCTTATCCGATGTTTAAAAACAGTGCTTAAAATATCGATGCTTGCGTTGTCGTTCATGTCATTCTCTTAAATTTTTGAAAACAAAAATTCGTTGAGCATGGCGCGTTACCGTTGACGGTAACGGCGGCTTCTTGCTCATTTTTAAAGAAAAATGGCCCAATGACTCCAAACAGTGACTCTTTGTATAAAGTCACGTGTGGGTTCTCTGAACCTCATATGCAATTGTGCTTTTTGATAAAGCCACCGAGATGAAAATGAGCTTAATCGGAAAAGACGATTTATCGATAAAATTCTTCATCTCTTTACAAATAATCTTCAGCCTATTGGGCGAAGCAAAAAACCATCGGATGGTGTTCCACTATTAAATGACAATGTTCTACCATTCCAATAAAACCAGATTAAAAAAAAATTCTCAGTCCTCTTTTTACAGCCAATTCAAAGTTAAAATTTTAAATGGCCTACCCTAAAGAACTCACTTTGGCAGAGATATTTATTGTGTCTAATTTGCTCGGTGGAAAACTCTACTGCAAGAAATTCTCGTTAAATATTCATAGCTGGCTGCTCTTAAGTGTTTAGCCGCTGATTATAGTTATAGCAAAGAAGCGGTTTTGCATACGCAACACCAGAAGTTAAACACGACGACGACGTCACACAACTCCCACTCCAATACCATTTTCCTTTCTATTATACGAACCTGCTAAAAAAATTTTACACAAATTGTTTTCGATTTAACCACTGAATCCCGTGCAACAAATTTAAATTTTAGAAGTAAATTTTTTTTAAGTTATACTACAATTTTTAATAATATATTGTTAATTTAAGACCTTTATTATTCTTAGTTAGTACTACAATTGGATTATTGAGTACAAATTTAATAAACGCCTTAACATTTTGTACGCTCAATGAATGATTTTCTATTCCACCATTTTTGAATAATTTTTTAATTGAATATGCGCATTTCTTTTTCAGAATCAACTAAAAAATGGTAAAAATTATAGGATACGGTTGCCAGGCAGACTGCACAGCTGTTTCTAAACCCGACATGGTTTTTCTTCAGCAGTCTTTGGCAACGATTACTTCGGCTACAAATAAAATGACTTATACGGGAGTCTCATTTGAATAACTGGGAATTACCCTTTGCGTATAGTCTACGAACTGGGCAAAAACAAAACTAAAACATAATTGACATTTTTTTTCGGTGTTGGGCAACTTTATACGTTCCACTCGAACGGGACAAGACAACGGTATACTTTAGATGTGCCTAAAGGTAAATTCCAGCCGTTTCGATCCAAAATATTGTCCTCCAAAATTTCTTAGTTACTTTTGGACTTGTTCTTTCGCCGAAGCTTCAGTCATCCTGTTTTGCTTGCACCGACGTACGTGAAGTCGAAGATTCTCAGCATAGCTGCAGTAGGAATGTTAACTTAATTGGTTATCCACCATATTCGTCTCCGGATTTGGTCCTCAGTGACTATTATGTTTTATCCAAACTTACAGATATAATTTGTAAATGAGAAATTATATCTGGGCATTACCCACATTCCAATTTTAGGATTTAATTTAAGATTTTGAAAATTATAATACTCGTAGTGATGTTTTTGGCCAGACTTCGATAATTAAGACTTTATACCAAATCCGCCAAAGTTCAGTCATTTGTTAACAAAAAGTGGCAAGTTTGTTTTTGCCTTTGGGAAACAACTTGCTTTATTTGAAAATTTATTGTAGCTGCTTAAGTGCCCTATACGATTATAAAATATTGTTCTCTAACCACAATAATTACTTAAAAAATGGATACAACAAATTATTTTTTTTAAAGAGTGAAGTACTCTAGTTTTGTCCTAGTCATCGAGGTTTTTTTTTCTACTTACATAAACATCTTAAAGAGGCTAAGCATTTGTCGAATTTGTACAGGTAAATATCATAGAAAATTCTTAAAATCACTTAGTCTGCATGAAGTCATCATTGTGAAAAATTACAGGGACCGCAAATATCTGGGCGTAAAAGAATTTACTTGTTTTTTATCTAAAATATGTTTCATATTTTTCCAACAGTTATGAATTTAGTTTTAAATATATTTCATATACCACGATCTTTCACTTCATCCGATGTGTAAAAGAAAATATTAAATGTTCTTCTATAGTAAACTTCTTATATTTTCTAAATCTCCATCAAGTCCAAGTTCTGCCCGCTGCTTCCTCAATATGCCCTCTTGTGGCACTCGTACATCACACATACCGAATTTATCTATGAAACTCATAAATGCTCTAGGAAAAACAAGCGGCATAACAAAAATGAGAAAAGAAAATCTTCGCTACACACACACAATACAATTTTCTGTATTTGAACTTTTCAACGCTATCGCCGCAAAGTTAGCTGAGAATGCGCTACATCGCAGCAGCATCAGCAGAAATAAAAAAGAAATAAGACTTTGGCGCCAAATGCAACATTTACAATGAAAAATTCGTGCAGATTTATTGCAACTGATTAAATGGAACGAGTACGGACGCCTCTGTTGGAGCAAGTTCTGAGCTGAACCACGAGGAAAAGAAGAAAAGGAAAACAGAAAGGGATGAACGAGATTATGATGAAAAAGTAAGAAACAAAAAAATCTAATTAAAAATTTTACCACATGCATCATACGAGTACATATGTATGTATACACAAATATATAATGTTCAAATACTACGGGTACTTTACCAGATGATTTGAGATAAATTACACATGTACAATAGATCGTACCTTTTCATGTTTTCGTGTGATACATCGATGTCGATTTTGTCTTAAGGAGACCAATTTCTCTGCGTCAAAAGTTACTGACCTCAAGTACCCTCTTCTAGAACATAGCCCACATATCTAAGTGGCTTTTACCCTAATGGTCGACTCTAATATAAGAAAATTAAATCTCGCACAAAATCATTTAATTCTTGTTAAGGAACAATGTCAACAATTCAGCAGATTTTGTCAAGACAACATCTATGAATCACGCTTTAAGATCTGGCTGTAATTGCAGAAGCTACTCGTATAACGAAAAACTAAATAGGGGAACCCCATTTTCGACTAAAAAAATTCAATTTGTAACTTCCTTACAAAAATACTTTATATTTGTTTACCCGTAAGTTGGTACGGTCTTATGTACAAATATATTCTAAACAATTAATTTCGACTTAACTACCATCCACAATTGTTATCTGCGATTTGCGAAGCCAATATCATACACAAATTCCGTTTATGGAATACTGAACCGTTTGCAATTCCCGAAGGGTCTTAACAATGCTTACTTTAAGCTATGTTATTTCATTGGTCAAGTCTTCTTTTTTTCATGTAGTTGTGTAAGCTATTACGACCTAAATTGTTACTGTCGCTGATGTTTCTACCCAACTTTGAACCCGGATTACTTTTGTGACAGTCTCGCACTCGAACAATTCCAATTTCTCTTACATTCTATAGTAGAGCTGTGGTACGGGCTTTGTGGCTCTAATGAAGGCTCGACTGCCTGAGGGCCATTCTTCAGAGGAAATAAACGCTGGCAAATTGTTTCGAAGCCAGGCCTGGGACGTTTTAGCCTTATGGGCCGGCGCCGAATCCTGCTGGAAAGTCCATGGCTGGTTTTGGAACAGGGAATATTTAAGAGGCTTCACAACAGCTTCCAAAACGGTTTCTTGGTAAACTTTGGCCGTTGTTTTGACTCCTTGTTCGGAGAAATACATGTCAGTGACCCCATCGGAAGAGACACCCCACCAAAACATGACTGAAGCTGGGTGATGAACCTTTTCTACCCTTAGGATCAGTTCAGATTGTTCAATGTTGTAACGGTATTTATGTCCCTACTAAGTAGTTGCATGACATGGTCCAGTTTCACCATGATAGGATGTAATACGCTAATTAGACTCTTTGCGAAATTTAAAAAAGTTCAGATTTAACCAGCCATTCTGTTCCATAAATCGTCTTTCGACTAGTCAACTTTGTAAAATTCGACTTTCATGTGGTAAATTAATTGAAATAGTCGACAGCAACGATAGCAACGTTGTTTTCAAATTTTGTCTATTGAAAATACATGATATTCCAAAATTATTGAGAAAAGACAATGACATTATCAATAATTGACATCTGCTGTTCCGATATAAACATTTTCTATTATTTAGGCAACGTTTCCAGAACAGATAAAGTTGTTTCTCTTATTCAATTGCGTTTCTCTTATTCAAAAACGCCCTATATTTGCAAAATGTGGGGTTGTCTCATCATTTCTTCCCTTAAAGGTTAGGCAGTAAATTAATTGTAAAAAAAGAAACAAATAAATTTAGAACTTACCGCAACGGTACAATGTAGCCCAGACCATCTTAATTCGTTTTAAATACATATCGACACCTACTCTTAGCCACAAACAAAAGGAACAATCGGTTACCGAATTGTCAAAAAAAAAAAAAAACAGTACGTAAAAACTTTGAAAGTTTAAAAAATAAACATTTTAGAATGAGAAAGTGTGGCTTTGTCTCGCCATTTCGTCCTTTAAAGGTTATGCAGGACAATAATCGTTAAAACAGATATATTCAGAACTTACGGCAACGGTACAATGTAGTCCAGAACATCTTAATCCGTTTTAAATACACATCGACTTTCAACCAACTCTTAGCGGCAAACAAAAGGAACAGTCGGTTATTGAATTGTCAAAAAAATGAAAAAAATTACAGTATACGACTTTTCGCTTCAGCAGAACATCTTAATCCGTTTTAAATACACATCGACTTTCAACCAACTCTTAGCGGCAAACAAAAGGAACAGTCGGTTATTGAATTGTCAAAAAAATTAAAAAAAATTACAGTATACGACTTTTCGCTTCAGCTATTCAAGCAATGGCGACTTTTTCAAACTACAGGTTGTTCTTATAATTCTTATAACTCAAGTTAATGAAATTAGCTGCTTTCGATCAAGATCGAAAAATTGTTTGGCTATTAGAGCTAAAATAAGATCCTTTTGTGTAAGAATCATAGCTAATCTTGGACCGATGATATTGCGGGCAAGTAATTTGGCCATATTTTTAGGCTGACAGCTAAAACGGCGAGGTAATGGAAGAATTTATATAACTCAGGTTCGGCATTGTCAAGCTGCACACAATTACCTACTTACTTAAGTATTTACTTACTTAAGTCCAACATCCTATTAAATCACAAGGGGGAACTTCTCTCAATCAATAAACTCGGTACAAAGAATTATCCGTCATAGGTCGCAAACGAATCGTTTTTGGCTAAAGACGGTCGTTATTGATATTGGAAGAAATCGGTCCTTGTTCTGATATATCTCAAATGAATCCTTTTCGACTAAAGACGATCGTTATTGATATTAGGCGAAATCGGTCCATGTTCTTATATATTGCTCATATAAATGTACCTGTGCACGATTCAATCTTTATACCCAATGTCCCGGTCAGCTTACTTCTTAAAACCAGACTGTTAATGCATATTCTACAGAAGTTTTTTACATGGCTAAGAGATAAATATGTTACTCAAAAAGTGGCCGAAATTTTCGAGCTGGAGTTCCCGCTGCTGAGAAATCTTAAAATGTTTTTACCCGAAGTTGAACCTGGGTGTGGGTTAGCGACCCGCAAAGCATTAGATGGTGCAAAAAGCTCAATAAGTAAATTTCAAGACGAATGGAAGTTACGCTGAAGATAGGAATGTGAATGTAAACAGATAAAATGATGCTATATATGTACAATAGAAATGGCCTACGCCAATCCTATAGACCCAGCAGCTGAGGACCAACTATTAACATACTTCGTTATTGTTTTCAAAGTCCCCATTTAAACGAGGCAACTTTACTTGCCGCAACTCTCAGTTTGTAGGAGTAAGAGGTAAGGATAATGAAAAGGTAAAAAACTCGTACTGACAATTCCTTTTGTGTTTTTGGCTGCAGTTTATTTTAGCATTTTTTTTCACAGAAAAATCAGAACGTATGAATCACAGAAAGTCAGAAAAGGCAATAAAGAAAACAAAAATTGCAGTAATCGAATTGCTTTGTGTAAATACAAGGCAAGTTCAAAAGGAAATGATAAAAATTGGCGCAATTAAAGTTGCCTCGTGTAAATGGGTACTTTGAACACAATAACCTACAAGGTTAATAGACCTTGGTTGCAATTCAAAGAGACCGTCACAGTCTCGTAAAGACTTTTTAAGCGGCTTCTAAGATAACTTTGGAGGCCTAGTCTTAATGATTGCATATCGCAGAAAAACTATGCAAATGTCAAACTCATAAACATATCTTTATTTTAACGATCGCTACCTTAAAGGCACATTCATTTCGTATTTTTCATTCCGCTCATGCAATGTCGCTACATTAGAAGATAAAAAATTGCCGATAATGATGAAGCTCATTCATGATGATAATAATGAGCTTTAACTTAAACGATTTTTATGCACGATTTATTTCGTTCTTATGGTATTTCGCCTTTGCGTTCAATTTTTTTCACAGTGTAACCGAATCATCAATAGATAGATAGATGTTAACCTTAAACTATTTCTGGAAATTGAAACAACACCAGCAACAACGACACTAGCAACAACAAAAATAGACGAACAATAACACCATCGCCAGTGGACACACGGTATTGAGCTCTCAAATAAATTGCGCTTGCGTAAATTCCCATCATCAAATGGCAGCTGGTGCAGTCAGTGTCAGTCCATTCCAGTCCGTCAGACAGCGGCAGCAGAGCGATGCCGCGAGTCAGTCAAGTCCCTGACACAACCACCAACTTGACGGATTAATATTAGACACATTCATACAAACAAACACACACACATGCGCGTGTACACTTGCAGAATGACGATAGACATCCATCAGAGTGTGTGCTGTTTCTGCTGTTAATGGCAAAGACGACGATGAACGAACAATGCTGCAGCAAGAGCAGCAACACAACAGCAACAACAACATTAGCGAAAACAACAAGAACACAGAAAGTGTAAAATTAAAGGGAATCTTTGAGAAAAACCACTTGTTAACTTTGAAACTGATGTTTTATATATGGCCGTGTGATACACATTTGTCTTGTACGCGGGCAGCGTTATAAGTTTGGGAATTAAAGCAAGCATAGTCAGGATTTTAAAGGTTTACGCAATGTTAGCCAAAATCAAGCATTTGCTAAATTTTCTTAGCTAAAAAATGGATTCTCTTTTTTTAAAGAGATAAAATACTCGTTTATGTTTTAGCAGTTTTAGTCACTTAATTTTCAGTTAATTTCTTTCTTCTCCGTTCACATGTTTCGGCTGCACAGTCATCATCAGCTCATGTTATCTAAAAAAACAGCACTTAAATTATTTTATATTCTAAACCGTCTACAAAATATATTTGGGCTGCTACTGACTGTGGTTAGCTGGAAGTGTGAGCTTTTTTTGGCTAAAGCTAGTGTAAAATTATAAAAAACATTCAAAATATTAGCTCAGCTAATTTGTTGAAAACAAAAGCGTTAGCATTCAATTGTGATAAAGGTTGAAAACATTAGCTCAGCTAAAGAAACGTTAACTAGTAAGCTACAAAACAAATAGCAAGACGATCAGCGGTAAAGTGAAGTCTCTTAAGAGCGAAACGATCGACGATCAGCCACCAAGATCTTGAGAAGGCTTCGTCAAATTCATCCGATGCTGTGAATAGTATCCCTCAACTCGAACCAAATCTTTTCAAAAAGACGGAAACTGAATATGTTTTTGCATCTATTTATTAAGCAAGTACAGGGTGGCTAATGAAAACCGCTACCAAAAAAAAATAATAATTTTTTTTTATTCAATGATTTTTTTTTTAATTTTTTTTTACTTTGCAGATTGATTTATATATTTAACAAAAATAGATAACTGGGACACTGAAACAAGTATTTGGATTGTCAACCTCTATCACGCACTGGAGTCCGTAGTTTCGGTTCAAAGAAAGTATAGGCGCACGTTTGACGGCAATCGTCCGAGCAGATGGACCATAATGAGGCTTGTTAACAATTTTGCCGAACATGGGACATTCAACAGAAGACCTAAACATCGAAACCCTTCACTTCGGACTGATGGTTGCTGCTGCCATACAAAACAATCCAGGAGTTTCGACAAGAAGCTTATGTGCTCAAATGGGTATAAGCAGACAGTCATTGCAGTCAATTATGCACAAAGATTTGACTTATTCCCATATAAAATTCTAATGGCCAACAAACTGAACGCAGCAGATTTCTCGATTCGCTTGGAATTTCGCCAGAAGATGCTTCAAATTGTGGAAGAGGACGGAAACATTTTGAACTGTCTTTTCATGTCTGACGAGACCCATTTCGATTTAAATGGCAACATAAACAAACAAAATTGTCGAATATGGAGTGCTTCCAACCCACAGATGCTCCATGAGACGGAACTGCATTCGTGTCACAGCGTGGTGTGCAGTTTCAAAACGCTGCATTGTCGGGCCCTACTTCTTCGAAGAAAACGGTCACACCAATGCGGTTACAGGAGACCGTAACTTAAGCATGTTCAGAGAGTTTTTCTATCTAGAATTACGCCGAATGAGAATTTGTTTTAACTCTGTGGGGTTTCAGCAGGATTTTAAAAACTAATTAAGCTACATATATTTAATAAAATTAAATGAGCTTGAATAAAAGAAACATGAGTTCCATACACTGATAAAACAAAGTTATTTGAGTTGAGTAGCAATATTAATCAGCCACCCTGTACGTAATTAGATCTTCTTCAACATTCTTCTCTGTCTTCCGTTTCGCCATAATTTACATACCACCCCCGCAAATTATCAGTTTATTATTGTTGTTACTTCATTCAAGACTATATTTTCAACATTGTTGCTGTTGTAGTTATTATTGTTGGACTTCTTTTTTATTTGCAAAAAGTATCGGCAAAGTACCACCGCCAACAACATCTATCCATGCGGCAGGCACACAATTTAAGTTGCCAATAAAACCTCGATGCCACAGTTGTTTCTTTTCGCTGTACACGCGTTGTTGTTGTTGTTGCGTCGTTTGATTCCCAAGAAATTGCAAATATAACTAACAAACAGCAAGCAGCAACAACAACACTACAGCAGCACTGACACCAGCAACAACAATTGCCCGTTCAAAGTGTATTTTCTCAGGCTCGAGAGTCTTAGAAAATATTATTATTACCACCATTTGTGTAAATATTGTCGTTGACGTAGACTTTTGTCGTGTTTATTGTTGCTGTTGCAGTTTTTTTGTTCTTGCTTTCAGTCGTTCTTTCTTTGTTCCTCTTCTTCGGTCTCGTCTTCATGATGTACTTTAGTTTTATTACTTCCATAAGTAGCAGCTAATACTTTGCTAGTTGTTCGACTATAACGACACCGCCATGCCGCCACAGCCACAGATGAAGTAACTTTAACTTTGTCACGGAAGGAATACTCACATGATGGTGTTGTTGGAATCTTTCTTTTTGTTTCTTCTTTTCGCGTAAACACTGGTGGCGATCGTTGGCGTTGCCCTGTCGATACTTCAGCCTTTAACTACGAATCGCCCACTTGTGTAAACATATGCGAACATTTCTGGATATTGGCGGGATAAACAAAATCTTTGACTCGGGCTTATTCGCTGGGAAGGTTTTTGGAAAATAATCTGGGTTCGATATTATCTGAGAATGTAGGATGCAGTTACACGGTAATAGATGTTTATAATGTTCAATACAGTAAGTAAATGATATAAGAACACTTTGTATGGGCATTTCTAGCAACGAGTCCATCGTGACCCAAAAACTAAAAATCAATTAACTTGCATTGTTAAAGAGAAATACAGTAAGAATTCGTTAATCCGAATAATTAATTGCAGACCAAAATCGGATTATTGGATACTTTTGTCTTCACGCGTTTTCAAAAGAGTTTACTATAATATTGATCCGATGGTCCAAATTTTCGATGACGCTGAGGCATAATTGAGGTTCTATGCCGTTAATGTGCCGAAATATCCCATCCTTTACCTCTTGAATGGTTGCTGACCTATCGACGTACACCTTTTCTTTCAAATAACCCCAAAAAAAGAAGTCCAACGGAGTCAAATCTCATGATCTTGGCGGCCAATTAACATCGTCACGACTTGAGATAACACTGCCTTTGAATTTGTCGTGCAAAAGAGCCATTGTTTCGGTAGCTGTGTGGCAAGTGATACCGACCTGTTGAAACCACATATCGTCCTTATCCATCTTCCAATTCGGGCCATAAAAAGTTCGTTATCATCTCACGATTGCGACAACCATTCACAGTAACTGGCTGACCGGCCTCATTTTGGAAAAAATACGGACCGATAGTGCCGCCAGCCCAGAAACCACACCAAACAGTCACTCTTTGTGGGTGCATTGTTTTTTCGAAAATCACTCTTGGATTATCATTCGCCCAAATGCGGCAATTCTGTTTATTGACGAATCCACTGAGGTGAAAATGTGGTCATCACTGAAGATGATTTTCTTCGAAAATTGGTTTTCATATTAAGCCTGAATAACTGTGACGCGTTGCGCGCTTGTGTATCTTTCCATAGTTCAAATTGTGATAGCCTGAAATTGATAAATATCAAATTAAATGCAGAAGAAAACATGACGTTTAGATGTGGTTCACATTCAACATCGGCCAACCAACCAACCTTTAACAGGAATATAAGTAGTTATAGAAGGCAAAATTTTACTTTTTTTTTAATGAGGAGGGACGACGGCAGGGCAGAAGTCAAAAAGGACGTATGGTAACCCTGTCTACAACTCAACCAATATTTTTGTTTGTTTTTAAAGTCCATACCTTAAATACATATCAATTATAACTGTGTGTAAGACTTGGGACATAAATAAGAGCGTCAACTTAATAGATTCATTAGCAACTTCTTTAAAATATGTCTCCTCTATGAAAACATATTCATAAAAATTGTCTTATCCATTTTAACAAACCAATAAAACTTTTCCAATCTCAACCGAATTCAGCGTAGAAGTGTGTTGTATATAGAAATCTTGATGTGTAAAATTTCATTTCGATAGGTCAAGTTTGTGGTGAGTTATAGTCATATTATTTCTCAAGGCCCATAAGGCCGTTTGTATGGAAGGTACAAGAAATGGTGGTCCAATCTAAACCATTTTTACATAGATGATTGCGCCTATATAGGTTATTATTTGCAAAATTTCAGTGATTTTGCTTAAGAAACTGGACGGATATTTTTAAATAAAAAACTAATTTTTATGAGGTAGTGTCGGTTGAGGGTCTTCAACACCAACTTCCCGTAGAGCTATATAGCCCATTTTCAATACCAACCATGCTAGGTTAACTACACATGTTTGTGCCAAATTTCAGCTCCCTATGCGGGCTCTATCTTGTTTTCAACAGACGGACAGTCGGACAACATGGCTTAGAATTTTACGAGGATCAAGAATATATATACTTTGTTGGGTCTCCGATGATTATTTCAAGGTGTTGCAGACAGAATGACAAAACTAATGTACCCTCCATTGGATGGTGGAGCGTATAAAAATGCGGGTATGACACTTAACATTTTCTATTGAAAGGTTGGTTTGCCCCCACTCTACTATGAGCGTAATACTTAAAAAAATATTTTTTCATAACAACTTGAGCTTAGCTTTCATCCTAAAAAAAACGCCTACCCCTTTTGCAACTTGTTGACTCTGCAAGCCTTTTAAAAACCTATTATACAACATTTATTTAAAAATGTTATTTTATAAATATTTATTTTTAAATTATCGACTCGCCGTGTAATGTTCAAAAAAAAACCGTCATTAAAAACCCTTTAATTTCATTGTGAAAATCCAAAACCGCCTGGGTCTGTCTGTCTTTCTCTCGTGCCATCATCGATAAGCTAAACTTGAAAAATTGATTGCATAAAGGCAGCAACAACACTGACAAGACTTAAAAAATACAACGACAACAACAACAACAACAAAATAAATATTAATATTCAATATGATACAGCCATAACCACAGAATCACATGTGTCTCTATGTGTGTATGTATGTGTGGATATATACAAGTATTCACGTTTGTTTAAATAATTTATTTTTTTCGACAGTTGAACACTTTAGCTTTATGAGTATCATCCAGTGGTGTTTAATAAATGTTTTATAATTAATAAATGTCGCTGCGGGCCACAAAGCCGCACATCAGTGGGTTAGGGGGACTTTTGTAAAACCCCCACTGATGTGCAACACATTCAAGTTAAGCTAAAATTTCAACTGCATCCAATAAACATTTTCCCGTTTTGCTTTCGTGGGTACGCCTCTGTCGCCTGTCTGTCTAAATGTCTGTGCTTGTGTCCGATTATTTTTTTTTCGTTAATTAACAACGTGTCTATCATTGTCTACCGTTTTTACAGTTTTAAATATTTAATTTTTTCCAAGTGCATGTGTTAACACTGAACTAAGTTTCGGTACAAAAACACTGAACACATTTTTCCATAATTGTGGCTTATATAAAATACACGTTTCATACACGATTCCTCCTCCTACATTTACATTTCAGTGCACGGAGGGTTTTACGGTATCTCATACAATGTATCGTATTTATTTAAACCATTAGGTGCCTACAAATTGAACATCTCAAAATATTAAAATATTTTTAAAAAAGAGCAAGTGGGCCTATATTTTTGTTATTTGCCTGTTAATATTTTCAACTGCATACATTCTCTGTATGAAATATTTTCCTTGTGGAAACTTTATTTTTATCATCCCAATATTCTGTCCTTGCATGTACCATACAAATATTTTATTAGTTTAACCGTCTGTTAATTGGTGCATTTCTGTACATGGATCTGTATTTAAATATGACAATTATAAAATATGGGCATAATACGAGTATGCATTCTTAATTGAACATGAGTATGTTTTGTATGGAGTAGATTTATACCCACAGAGAAAAGATTTGTTGCAACCACCGTTTTTTTGCCAACCGAATGATTGAGGTTGCACAAACTATAAAGATCCCATCAATACAACTACATGTTGTTTGTTGCCTAGCCATTGTCCGTAAATGAAGCTGAAAGTATCGGTAGAAGTGGCAAAGTCTTGGAACCTCCATAATTGTTTTTTCTAAATATAAATATTCATATATCGCAGTTGTCATTTAAATATGTATGTATGTACTATATGAAACAGAAGGAATTCATGGTTTCTTTTAAAAACCTCTACCTAGCTTGATAATATAAATTTAAGCTCAGATCAGTGTTATTTGTAGAGTTATCTTTATAAAGGGTGATGCAAGTAGAGATACTTTTTTGAATAGCCTTTTTTGACTGATCACGTCTAAGTCGTGTCATGCTGTCATGTTTTTTTATTGTTTAGTATTGTTTGGCATTTCTCCATGGAAAGACGTACGCCTGAACAACGTTTACAAATTGTTTATCGTTATTACGAAAATTCACGTTTTGTGAGGAATGTGTTTCGTGCTTTTTCGAGCCAAATTTTATTCAGCGATGAGGACCATTTCTGACTCAATGGGGTAGAAGCAAAATTGCCGCATTTGCGATGAAGAGCAAAAGCTGCCACTTCATCCAGAAAAAAACAACGGTTTGGTGAGATTTGTGGGCCGGTGGAATCATCGGTCCATATTTCTTCAAAAATGATGCCGGTGAGAACGTCAATGGCGACCGGTATCGTGCCATGATAACCGACTATTTGATGCCTGAAATTGAAGCTCGTGATCTCGGCGACATTTGGTTTTAACAAAACGGCGCCACTTCCCAAACATCGCATCAATCAATGGATTAATTGAGAGAACACTTCGGTGAGCAGATAATTTCACGTTTTGGGCCGGTCGATTGGCCACCAAGATCGTGTCATGCCACACCGTTAGACTTTTTCCTGTGGGTATATGTAAAGTCTTAAGTTTATGCGGACAAACCAGCTTTGATTCCGGCCTTGGAGCAAAACATCACACTTGTCATTCACCAGTTACCAGTCGAAATGCTCGAACGAGTCATCAATAATTGGACTCAACGGATGGACCATCTTAGACGTAGCCGAGGCCAACTTTTGATAGACATAATCTTCAAAAAATGTCCTTTCAAATGATAAAAAAAAAACATTCCCCATTCAATTTAAATTTTCTGTTGGTTTTTCTTTATAAAATAAGGGGACCTCAAAATTAATCAACCTATACAACAAAAACCTATTTTTCACTACATATACACTATATTTTGCCAACAAACAACCCGTTATTATAAATTATGTGTCACTAATAATTGGCGGCTATGACTAATTTTCTCCATAAATATTGGTTGCCACCACCACTAGTTGTGACAATTTAATATTTTTCCACATTTCATTGGTATGACGGATCTGCTGATTGTGTGCACAATGCTTTGCTCATATTTATTGCAATTGCAATGATTCGTTGATGGCAACAGAAATTCTTCTTTTGCAACGGAATTTTTATCCAAACTTTTTCTTAGTGTGTAATCTTCTCTGTGTCTTTTCAACGGCTGTCCAACTAAAATGCACGATGTTAACTGTAAATAAATTAAACAGAGAACTATCTATTTTTTTAAAAGGATCCATGACAATTATGTATGAAGCAAAATATTGGCCAAATGCTAGCCCACGGCTTCGGTGGCATACCTCTATACTCGTACAATAGCCCTTCTATCAATGACACTGAGACGTAATAGAGGTTCAATGTCGTTAATGTGTCCAATTACTCGTATCTCATCATTGAGCGTTTAAAATGTTCTTGGTTAAATTGCCATTGAATTTCTTGAGCAAAATAGGTATTTTTTCATTGGCTGTGTGACAAGTATCACCATCCAGTTCGAACCACATATTGTCCGGGTACACATCCTTAATTTCTGGCCACAAGAAGTCCATCATCATCTCGCGATAGCGAACTGCTTAACCAACCTCATTTTCGAAGAAGTACTGCCCGCTGGCAGTAAGAACTAGGCGAGTATGCACAGATGTATTAACATTTCTAACGGGCCCGCTTTTCTGAAATTTGCGCATAATATTACATATTGCGGACATATTTGGTCGATTATGCTGATCAACAAAAAATACGAAGTGTGCGAAATGCTTTTTGATTTGAACGCTTACAATCGTAAAAGGCTTCAACAATACTAACAGCTCAATTGTGTACCTTTCCATGGCTGAATTTGTCAAAAGCTGAAACAAAGAAGTGTCAAATTAAATTGGGCAAAAAAAAATTGACGTTAAATGTGCCACACAATTAACATCGTGCATTATAGTTGGACCACCCTTTAGTATATGCCGATGGACAATTATCTTTTCAACCAATTGGGCCATATAGGGCCAATTTTGATAGAACCCCGTTTTTTTATCATAGACAAGTACCAAAATATATTTTATTTACAAATTTTAATATGACTTCATTTTTTTAATTTAGAGTTGTTTTTTGTTATAGTTTTTTCTTTTTTTGTTTTGTTTTTTTTTTATTTATGCCAGAAGTTCAATTATTTCTGCACGTTCGGTAAGAGTAAGAGCCCAATGAAAGGGCAAACCTCATTTTATTTGTCAACTCCACGTTATTGGTAATTCTGACAGCATCAGAGACACATCGACTGGAAAAACTGTCAGTGCTATCTGGTCACCCTGTATCAAATTCGATAATGCTCGAGTTATATACAAATGAGGCGAGCCTTCTTTACAGCATTTAGTCGACTCCGCCGGATTTTCACCATTATTACTTCTTTTCTATATCTAATTATATTTTGATCAATTGCGCTTCCAGGCCTTACATGTATGTCCGATATTATGGACATCAAAATACATAATTCGATTCTCATTAATATACTCTGGAAAGGTTATATTGTACTTCCTTTAGTAAATACGGTATCAGTTTTTTTTTGCCTTTTCGACGATTATCTTTAGAAGTTTAGTGAAAAGTATGCAAAAAAGATTCTCAACTCAGACCTCCATCGATTTACTCTCTCTAAGAGTCATTTCGTATAGACGTATAGGGTTATTTTTAGCTGAGTGAGATCTATCGATAACTATTATTTGGCAGATGATAATGCCAAACTGTTTAGGTTAGTAAGGTTTGGCAAGTCACCACGAATCGTTTAACGTCAGAACAACGCTTCCAAATTGTGGCAATTCACTTTGAAACAAATTGATTTCATGCAAATCAATTTGGTAACAATTTTATTTGCAGAAGTGATCCTGTTCACTGGTATTATCGTTGCAACGCAGGATTACTCTTTATGGTGCTACGTTAAGTCATTGGCTTACGCCGACCAACCAGCAACTCTTGTTGGTTTTGCCTTACGGCCACGTACGAGTATAGGGAAAAATAAATCAAAAAGTTGACTGATCGAATGGAGAATGTTTTTCTAGCTCGGACATTTGCCGGAAATCTTATTATAAGTGCCATGAAATTATTACCTGGTAGTAAAAAAAATCTTATTTTATTTCTTTCTTGTATTTTTATTTTCTCAGGCTTTAACAAAACTGCATATTTTAGCTTTGCTAGGTTTTGTCAAAGTCGACTCCTTTCCTGGAACTTTTCGGAGCTGTATTAATGCCTCGTCAGACCAGTAACCGCACTGCTATGGACCAATGACAACAGATGCAAATCGTGCGTTATTTTCTTTTTGAGTGGGCCTGTTTACCATAATCGGTTTCAATGTAAATGTAAAAATCAACGGTTTCCCTTATATCCATACTAGTATTATTAAACTTGATCAGAAATCGAATAGATTTTGTGGGGGAAATACAATACAGCAACATAATATTTGCTGCTACAAAATATTACATTTCCAATGCATAGTCGTACATGTGATATACGATCCGATGACAGATATTCGATATGAATGTCTGTCTGTGATGGGAACTACAATACAAAATGTGGTTACTTAATACAAATTTTAAATACTTACATACATATATATGTAAGTCTGCATCTGCATATATAAGTATGTATGTATGTATTTGCGAACATATAACGGAAGTTGGGTCACATTTAATTATAATGTCAGCTGTCAATTACAGCAGTATTTGCAATTAAATTCTACAATTATTATTATATTTTATGATAATCATCAAAAATGTTATAACAATTATAAAAACTATAAAATTTTGATATTTTTGTGCAATGCATATGTATGTAGGTACACATACTTATACATTTAATGTCTGTATTAGATATCAAATACAAAAAAAACTTCATAAGGTATGAAGAGATACAAATATCATTCATAGATAATCAAACGTTAGTGTTTTGCTGGTAAAGGTCATTGTACGCCAGTATTTTAATATGAAAAGAAAGAACACAGAAAAGATGATATGTATGTACATAATCTGTACATAATGAGTTTGTTTATAAACAATTTTTATTTGTTTTTTACTTCTTCTTTTGATGTTTTCTGTTTTCTGGTTCCTTTGCGTTTTGGTTTTCGGTACTCAACAAAACGGGCACTCTTTTAGTCCCCACAAGAGAAAAAACCAGAATGTCAATGCATCTGTTTGCATTCTTATCTTCTGTCCTCCAAAACGCCATCAGAGTCATCTTCTTCGTCTTCTATTCCCTTCTACGCTCAGTGACTTAGATAACCTGATTCCCAGAACCAGACCAAACGAAAAAACAAAAATAAATATTGATTTTTTCATTTCCATTAAAAATTACCATTTCTTTTGTTAACAGTCTCTTAAAAAGTACCTCTACTTATTTAAATATATTTTTGATATTTTTAAATGTTTTTTAAAAGCAGATAGGATTAAAAAGATTTATGTTATTTTCGAGAGATTTTTAAATATCACGTCTGATTTCTGATAAATTCAGTAAATTCTGTCTTGTTTTTACACAATTTTAAGAAACAATGTTGAATTATTAATGACTTTGCTGTAATAATAATTCAATCAATTGCGACATTCGTTCTTATCGACGTTTCGAATAACAAGTGGACCTGCGTATTTCCTTGACATGCGGACAGTTCGGGTGAAAAACGAATTCGATTTGTAGTGTATAGTGCAGTTAACTGCACGCAGAAAAAAAGTATGGTTGGGGTAACAATATACGAAGAGCACCATACTATTGTTGGTTATATGGTTGTGGCACAACAATATTATGATCATCACAACAATAGTATGGTTCACACACAACCATACTATGATCCCCATAACAATATTATTGTCCTCACAACAATAGAATCATTCACACACAACCATACTATGATCCCCACAACCATATTATTATTCACATTCAACCATACTATGATCTCCACAACCATATTATGATCCTCATAACCATAGTTTGTTTAACGTACAACCATGCTATGATCCTCACAACCATAGTATGACTTAAGCACAACCATACTATGATCCCCAAAATTGTTTCTAAGGACTGGAATACGTTGTTATTCAACAATAAAGAATTTTTTTTATTAAGTAAGTTATGTAACAATGGGAGTGATTTATTTAACAATTAAAAAAATCATTTATTTAAAATATTTTAGTTATACTAATCCGTAGTTTTTTTTCTAAAAAATATTATTTTTATTACTATTATTGCGTAAGAATCGTAAAAATAACATTGTCAAATTAAAAAAAATTAAGGTTTTGCCGGTATAATTGCCGTAATTATGTTATTGTTAACTTAAAACCCACGAAAACAACCATATTTTCATTTTTAAATTTGGCAACAATACTTAAGTTACATTTCAACAATATTAATATTGCTGCAATTATACTATTGTCAAAATGAAATTCAAAAAACAATACTATGATTGCGACGACCATACTTTTACTGCAGAGAACATACTATTGTTGCTGTGACCATATAGTAACCATATATTTTCTCTGCGTGTGACCAATCGATAACAAATGGGTGTGAACTTCTGGAAAGTCGTGTATCCCTGCCGAACATCATCAAGTCAGGAATAAGAGCACGAATGTCTGAAGAACACACACAATGAAAGTAGCGATCGAGCTGCAAAACACAACCCACCACAACACAGTTGAATTCCCTACTCGGCACCATTATTCTCCTTTGAACACGATCAAGTAGCTCTAAGAATGATTTTGGGGCATCTGTCCTATATGGGAGTTGAATTTTGTCATGGCCTGATGTAAGTTGTATTACTATTGAAAAGATCAAAAGGAGTGACATATATCTTCCACCGCTTAAGAAAGCCTAAACACTTGAGTGCTTCTTTTGACACTTCATATACATGTCTCGCCCATTGTATTTTTTATGCCCAGAACACCAAGAGCAGCGAACTTGTCGCACAAACGTATAGACCGATATAGCTAAAATGACGTGTCATGAAGGGTTAAAATTTTTTTTGATGCGATTTACGTTTTGTCCGTATCAACTGATATAAACACTCTTACCTAGTAGGGTAAGACGGTAAAATAAGTGGTTTCTTTTGTAGCAGCTGCTAGAAGTTTCGCTTAAAATTGCTACTCGTAGAAGTTTCATTTTTTGGTAACAACAACAAAAAGGGTTTGTTCTAATGAATTTCTTCGTATGGCTTACCTATCTAAAATGCTGGAAGTGTGCCTGTTACAACATCATAAATTTTTTTCGCGTTTTACGATAAAGTAGCCTTAACTGTTAAAAAGGTCTCAGTGTTGAAAGATTTCTCCCAATTTCTGCTAGGCATGTATTTTGTCTGGACATGTCAGCGCTAGACTGCGATGTTTTACACTTTCTGGTCTTCCAAATGATATATACGAGGGCTGCTATATATATTTCTGACCTGATAATGAAAATGCGAAAATTTTTCTTCAAAAATGTTTTTCAAAGTATTCTCCAGCATGATTTATACTCAAACCAATTGTCGATGCACTCTTTCCACTCCGATTGAGACACTTCAAAAAAAAGGTTTTTGAACGCTTCAACAGCATCTTCTGGTGACGAAAACCGTTGACCACGCATTTTTTTCTTGATGTGCGGGTCATTGGGTGCCAAGTCGGCGGATGGCCCATCAATTCGACGTTTTGGCCGCTCAAAGAGGCGCTGGTTTGAGCCAATGTGTGAGAGCTAGCATTGTCATGGTGCACAATGATTCGTCTTCTTGTTCGTTTTTTGAATTTCTCCGAAGACGTCAGGCAAACAAATTGTGGTGTACCACTCAGAATTGACCGTCCTACATTGCACAAGCAGAACAGTCGCCACATGACCAGTTTTGCCAAAGAAACAGGCGACCATTTGCTTCGAAGTGCTTCTTCCACGAACAACTTTCGTTGGATTTGGCTCGTCCTCGAAGACCCACGCGGTCGATTGCTGTTTTGTTTCGTGCTCATACGCATAGACCCATGATTCGTCACCTGTAACGTTCTTATAAAAGTCTTTTGAAGCACCGCGATCGTATTTTTTCAAAATTTCTCTGCACCAATCGACACTAGCCTTTTTTTGAGCGATTGTCAAATTGTGCGGGATCCAACGAGAACAAATCTTTTTACGGCCATGCAATATCGAATGTATGCTGGTGAAGAGATGACCAAGGATGCCTCTATCTCACGGTATGTCACATGACGATCTTGCATTATCAGTTCACGCACGGCATCAATGTTCTCTGGCACATCGGCCGTTTTTGGACGACCTTCGTCTTTGAGCGAGCGTCGACCACGATTGAATTCATTTGCCAAATTAATTTTTTTAAAGTCGTTTTAAACAACACAAATGATGGTCGTGCGTCAAAACGTTCTGAGTACGTTTATGCTAAAAAATGTCTTTCCAATGGAAATGTCAAACGGCGACAGGCAACACTTAGTGTTGCCGAGGCCAGAAATATATATAGCAACGCTCGTATCGAACTTGGTAAAAACACGCATAAACAAATATGACAGCGCATAGAGAAAGGGTACTAAGGGTAAAAAATCAATTTTAATTTTTTTTCTTTTTTGATGTGGACAACATCTGAGCATCGAATGAGACCGATCCCATGCCCCAAAAGTGTTCCCTCCCAAGGACATGCGCGTTTTATGAAAGTGAAGTCGACGATTCTAAGCGCAAATAGAAAGGGGCCTAATCTTTAAAATGGCTCTCCTGAACAAAACTTTTCATCAACTTTTCACTTTTTTTTTGATGTGGACAACAAAACGTACTGAGTACGTTTATGCTTAGTGTTGCCGAGGCCAGAAATATATATAGCAACCCTCGTATGGAACTTGGTAAAAACACACATAAACAAGTGTGACAGCGCATAGAGAAGGGGAACTAAGGGTAAAAAAAAATAAATTTTAATTTTTTTCTTTTTTTGATGTGGACAACATCTGAGCATTGAATGAGGCCGATCCCATGCCCAAAAGTGTTCCCTTCCAGAGATATTGTGAAGTCGACGATTTTTAGCGCAAATAGAAAGGGACCTAATCTTTAAAATGGCTCTCCTGAAAAAAACTGGTTTTTAACCTTAGGTCCCTTTCTATTTTGCGCGTCACAAATATTCTTTTCAGAATCCAAAATTATAATATTTTCCACATAATTAAATATTAATTTTTAATTTCCTAAAAGTTCCACTACGCCCTGGTTTAAACAATGTCACACATATGATTTTATCAAAATTTAGTCAATTAATTTTGATTCCGTTTATTCCACTGTTATGTTAAGAAAGTGATTAATTGGGTCAAATTCTTAAGTAAGCCCACAAAACAAAACAAAAAACTGCTAAATTATGCAAAATATTGTTGGAGACAGAGGAGAGCATTTCAGAGTGAAAACCGAAACTTTAAAGCAAGAGAATGAGAAAACGGTTTTGCCGATATGAAGAAATTCGCCCAAGACATAACGAATTAATAAAACTTTGCAAAACAACAAAAGCAACATAAAATTAAGTAATTAATTTTAATTTGCTTAAACTCGATTCGTTTTTTTTCATTAACCGTTTCTGCTTAATTTTAAGTTTTTTTTGTTTTGTTTTTGCACAGTGACACAGGGAAACATTAAAAATAACTTTGTCTTGTTTATTGTTTGTTTTGCGAAACAACTGTAAATGCCAGAGAAATAAACAACCAAAAAAAAACTGCTCAACAAAATTTTTTGTATAATAAACAAGTGAATTAAGCACTAAATTAAAATCCGCAATGACAGAAAAAAACGAAATGAATACGACGTTGACAAGCTTTTGTTTAACCAAAGAGTAATTACAAACGAGTCTTGAAAGTTTTTCGGTTTATTTGGACTGTTAAAACCAATGAGTCGTAAAATCTACATGGGAGTGGTAGTAATTTACAGATCATTTCGGTATTTGGTAAATAAGCACCTTCAATTAAGCATTGCAATATTTAGTTCAAAAAAATACTGTCACAAAAAATTTATTATTTCGGCAAGTTTTCGTATTGACATAGTCACCGAGATTAAAATAAACTTCATCTGAGAACATAATTTTTGGGTAAAATTCTTTATCTCCTGACAAACAATCTTCAGCCCATTGGGCGAAGCGAAAAGGCTTCGGATGGTGTTCCCTGGTTAAATGACAAAGTTCAACCTTTTCAATAAAATTAAAAATTTGAAAAAATGTTCAGTACTTTTTTTACAGCCAATTAAAATTTAAAATATTAAATCGGCCGCACTGTTTCACAAACGATCTGTAAATGAATTAATTAAATTGAAATTTTGTTAGGCACTCATTCAATAGACCTAGAGTTCCTACCAATATTTACCTTCCTTTTTATAGGCCCCACGGGTTCGCGAACCATCATTTCACAGTATATTATTTGTATGGGTTACTTTACAATAAAGTGGTCAGTTCCTAAGTTTGGCCGGTTCGAAGCTTTTGAACTATTCATTTGAATGTGGCTTTAGTACTACTTGGGGATATTTTTTTTTTAAAAAATTGCTTCAGCTTTGCTTTACCTTAGAGTACCAATATTTAAAGGCCAATTTTTCTGCTCCTCAGGCCGAGTTGTTTGCTATTTAAGTGTTGCCAAATCTTAAACTTGTATTATTCAGGAAACCCATTATCTTTAGCGTCGGTGTTTTGGACCCTTGAGCGTGCGATATGGTTCCAAATATTATCTTAAAGTTATAAGTAAGCACACTTTGAATTCGTAAAGAAATTTAATTTTTTCTGATATTAAATGGAACCGTTATTTGGGCACCTAAGATTTCTAAATTAGGCGTCCTATTGCAAATCTTACCAAGGCGACCCTTGGACATATTAAGTGCATATATGCACACAATTCTTGGGCCAGCTTTAAAGCCCCTGACTCGAATCAGCAATGCCTTTTATGGGTCATATAATGCTTCGTAATTTAAAGCAAAAATAAAAATTTAAAGCATAAAAGTCCAAAAAAGTTAATTTTTTTCGATTGACATTAAAGCGTTACTTTTTTACCCTCATTACACTGGGTAAGAGGATACGAGTATATACACAGAAAAAAATTATATTCAATTAAAATATTCAAACAATAAACTAATGTGTTAATGTTTTGTTTATTAAATGTAATCATGTTTTGTATTTTGTTAGTGACAACCCCTGAAGATGATTGACGAAGTCAATCGAAATATTGGGATAAATAAAAATTAAACAACACATAGAACAACGAGTTTAAATAAATGACCTCAAGCCGAAAAATAATTTTATAAAATAAATACACTAAAGGTCAACTATTCACTTACAACAATTAGGAAAATTTCATATACAGGTTGTCTGTCGGGAATGTATACTCGTACTACTTTGTTTGTTTATAATTTTTGATTATATGAAAGAGAATGGATCTTATATTGATGAATGTTTTATTTAGATAAAAGTCCGACAAAGGTAGCCTCACAAATGCAAGCCCTTTTGAGCACATTTTTCATTACATTCTCACACATTTCATGCGGTATTTCATTATTTTATCACGAATATGTTGTTTGAGTTGGTCAACCGTTTCTGGTATGTTTGCATGAAACTTACTTTTCAGATATCCCCACAAAAAGAAGTCCTGAGCAGTCAAAACAGGCGACCGTGGAGGCCAATCAACATCACAATTTCTTGAAATAACTTGTTGTGGAAAATGGTCTCGCAGTAATTTCATTGTAATCCTGGCTATATGCGATGTGGCACCGTCATGTTGACACCACATGTCAATCAAGCCCAAAGCATGCAGTTCTGGCGTTAAAAAGTTTTCAATCATAATACGATATCGCTCCCCATTGATAGTTGCCGTTTTCATTTTCATAAAAGTAAGGTCCAATGATTTCTCTCAAATTGCACACCTTTGCACTGTCACTTTTAATGGATGCAAAGGTAACTGATGAATAATTTGAGGGATCTCCATTGGCCATAACCGACTGTTCTGTTTATTCACATATCCATTCAAATGAAAATGTGCCTCGTCACTCATTATTATTTTTTTATGAAACCCGCGGTTGTCATGGGCGAACTGTAACATCCTATTGGCATATGTACGGCAGCTCTTGTGTCAACTGAATCTTAAATGGAAACAAATGCAAATCCTTGTGGCCAAGGTTGTCCTTTGAGACCAAGCTCCTGAGCACGGCTTCGAATTGAGGTTGATGGATTGTTTTGAACACTTTCTTGACCAGCAGTAATGTTTTCAGCCGATCTTGCAGTACGTTGTAGTCCATGCTTGGGCCTATCAGCTACAGACCCTCTTTCTTCGAAATCATTCAATAGTGCGTTTTGTTGGCACGTTGTTTCTCCCAAAAATTTCACGTAACTTTCTCATCATCACAGTAATCGATGATTGATTTTTATAAAACATTTCAAAGATTAAAACACGTTGGTTTATCAAATATTTTTTCATAATATATTTGCCACGTCTCTACTTCACGACTGGCAAATAAAAACTGTCAAAACAAAACAAAGTAGTATACCTTACCGTGGACACCCTGTTTTAACTAAAATATTCTTACGCAAAAATATATTAGGTTTCAAGCGATAAACAAATTGGCATATTCACAAAAACATGCATGCCGTTAATCGAAAACATTTTCGTTATGAGGTGAAGAAAAACTTCACATATTAACAAAAAAGTTTTATGCCTTTTATTGACAAAATGTGCGATGAAAAAATTTACTTATTTACAAAAAACCTGTAGAAGTTTTTTTAAAAAAAAGCATTGGAAAGACTTTTAGTTACAAGCTGAGTGCCTGCAGTTTCGGTGAGCGAAACTGGATATCATAAGACCCAAAGCAACGACTGTGTTGTAACCATGTTTAGCAGCTCATACTTAAAGGCTGGAGTTTCAAATTTAATGAGAACTGCCGGCAAAGAGTTTTTCACCGAACTCAAAATATACTCCCACACATACGATACAGATTACGAATTGACAATTTGTACGAAACATTAAAGTATATTTTTTTAATAAGGTTCAAGAGGTATAAACTCAAAAATTGTAAATGTTTAACTAGTAGAGGAAAAAATTGCTTGCTTGGACAGATGTAGTCCTCTAATTAGTTGAAAGGATATTCTTTGAAAGATGTGCTAAAGCCATGGGTTTTTTTTTACCGTGAGTAGACCTCTGTGATCTGTTTTCCGTTTAAAATTTTAAAACTTTTTTAAAGTTAAATTGCAATTGAGATGTTGTCTCGGTCAAACCATGGAAAAACGTAGAGAACAATTATAAATCTATATCAAACTCAGGGATTTTCTACTTATATTGACTTAAGCCGTCTGTGAGTCTGTTGAAAACATTATAGCGGACAAAGAAATAATTCAAATGGGCACAGGGGTTGGGGGGTTGAAGTTTCCCTTTAAGGGAATAAAGGTACCTCAGGAAAAGCATACGTTTTTGGGTATATGCTTAACGGTGGAGGGTATATAAGTTCGGCCGAACTTAATGGCGTTTTAACTGGTTTTTTAGAGTGTTGCTCATTCATCCGTTTGTAAAAAGAAACTCTTCATGCCTAAAAAAACTCAAATATCTGATTATCTTCTATAACAGAAGGTTTGTTCGTTTTATGATTTTGAAAATAGATAGCAAAAATCTTCTATCCTAATTGTATGTATACATTTACTGGACCTAACGAAATTCTGTTAACTTTCGCCATGATAAGAGTTTTCTAAAAAACGGAGCTGATTATTGAAAACTTTTTGAATATAACTTTGATTTGGGCATTAAACTTCAGTGAACATTTTGATTAAGAAACGCATTCGCTCATCGTTCAATCGCTCTCACTAGTGCCCGTCCGTTATCGGTGGTCTTCATGGTGTACTTTATGATCAGTCAATAAATTCGTTATAGCAAAACTTCAAAATATTTTGTATGCATATAAATTATTTAATGTTAAATACGAGTACAAAAAAAAATAACCAAGAATTAACTTCAAGTTTACACGGGCAAAAATGAGTAGTTTTTGGCGGCTTTGGCTGTGCTGTTTGCTGTTGTTTTTAAGCAATTTATAAAATCTCACGTCATTCGTTAAAGGTTCGCTTCGCAAAAACAAAACTTGCAATAATCAATCGCTGTTAATATGTAGAGTTTGTGTTTTTTTTGCATTTTTTTATTGCTGCCCTGTTGCCGTTCACAATTGGCGACGTCTGGGTGCTGCTGCTTAAAAATGTAAAAGAAAAAAAACTGCAGTCATAGTAGTAGTTGATTCTTTAAAGCGACATCAGAGAAAAACCAAAAAAAAACACAACTACTCGTAAAGTAACGAGTGTACAAAAATGTCAGCTTCTTAAAATTGTATTTTTTATTTTATTTTTATTTTTCCTTCCCCCCCTAAGTTTTTCGATTGCAATTCAAGTTATTCATCGGGTTAATGCAAAAATTGTAAAACAAGTCTGAAGCAAATCAAGAGTTTGGTTGGTGGAATCGATATGCTGTTGTGGTTTTTTGTGGTCTGAGACTTAAAATAGCTCTAAATAGTTGCTCGTTCGATTATTTTGAATATCGAAATGTTTAAAGGTCATTAACTTGTGAGCTGAAAATAATTGTAAACATTAAAAAACAGAATGTACAACAGAGTAAAGGAATGGTGTTGCACATTAATAGTATGTATTGGAGGTTGATAGCACAATCGGGTGATTTCCCATATTTTTGCCAGCACAAAGAACCCTTGAATTTCCACCAAGACATTTGTATGTGCACTTTTTTACCACTTAATTAAAAATTTCGTAAATAGGCTAAACTATTAATTAATATAATATATATATATATATATATATATATATATATATATATATATATATATATATATATATATATATATATATATATATATATATATATATATATATATATATATATATATATATATATATATATATATATATATATATATATATATATATATATATATATATATATATATATATATATATATATATATATTATATATTATATAAAATGTATGCACTGTATCGTGTTTGTGTCGGTGTATGTGTTTTAGTATGTAGGCAGTGCAATGGATTTTTATTGCGTTCGCCGGGTAACTCTTCTGTCGGCAGTTCTCGTTAAATGTGAAACTGCTTGTCTTTAAATGTCTAGTCGGTAAACATAGTTACAGCACATTCGTTGCTTGGGGTCTTATGATGGTATAGTGTGGCGCTTACCGACACTGCAGTGACCTCTGCTTGCAACTAAAAGTTTTTCCTCCATGTGCATTTTTGCATCACCTCATAATATGTGAATATGTTTAACGCTTGATATCGGAAATAGTTTCGATAAACAGCTAACGGAGTATTTTAGTTAATATGTGGAATTTCTGTTCAAAGGTTTCCTAACTAATATTTTACTTGAATATTTAATTTTTAAATTGAACCGCCTTTTATTTTCTGTGTGGGTTTGTAAACACTTATAATGTTTGGTCGAACCAAAACTACACGCAGAGAAAAAAATGGTTACTATATGGTCACGGCAATAATACTATGTTCTGCGCAATAAAAGTATATTCCTCTCAACCATAGCATTGTTATCTGAATTTAATTTTGACAATAGTATGGTTGCCGCAATAACAATATTGTTGAAATTTAATAATAGTATTATTGCCAAATTTAAAAATGAAAATATGGTTATAGCGACAGTATAAATATGGTTGGTGCGACAAAAGTATTGTTTTTTGCGTTTTATGTTAACAATAATATGATTATATGACAATCATACTGTATGATTGTAATTTTTCTTCATTTGAATATGCTTTTTAGAACAATGTTACGGATCTAATTCAATTATAGTTCTTTTTATATGGAAATTAAATTTTTTTTAAACAAGCTGCTTTGGCTTTGTTTAACTGAAATATTTTTAATAAAAACACTTACGTTTTTTTAAAATTTTTTTCTATTGTTAAATAAACCAGTCCCTATTATACTGAATTTGATGTATTTTTAAATAATTTTCATAATTCAAATCTATTGTTGACAACTTTACCTAATTCTAATAAACAATTTTGGGATCATAGTATAATTGTGTGTATTACATGGTTGCGTGTAAATCATACTATGGTTGTTAGGAGCATACTATAGTTGTTGGGATCATAGTTGGGTTGTGGAGATCATAGTATGGTTGAGTGTGAATAATACCATGGTTGTGGGGATCATAGTATGGTTGAGTGTAAATCATAAAATGGTTGCGTGTAGATCATACTATGGTTGTGAGGATCATACTATAGTTGTATGTGAAACATACTATAGTTGTTGGGATCATAGTATGGTTGTGGAGATCATAGTATGGCTGAGTGTAAATCATACTATGGTTGTGGGGATCATAGTATGGTTGAGTGTGAATCATACTATGGTTGTGGGGATCATAGTATGGTTGAGTGTGAATCATAATATGGTTGTGGGTCTCATAGTATGGTTATATGTGAATCATGCTATTGTTGTGTGGATCAAAGTATGGTTTAGTGTGCATCATACTATGGTTGTGGGGATCATAGTATGCTTATGTGTGAATCATACTATTGTTGTGAGGATCATAGTATGGGTTTATTTGAATCCAACTATTGTTGTGAGGGCCATAATATAGGTGTACCACAGCCATATACCCAACAATAGTATTATCCTCTTCAATTATTGTCACCACAACCCTCCTTTTTCTGCGTGTAGTTTGAGTTTAAGGCAAGAATCAGGTAAGAAATATAGATCTCCGAATTCGCAGTATATTTTTTCGGAACTAAGGAACAAATTGGGGTCGCCGTGGTATGACGTTTATTGTTTATTGACTATCATACATATAGATCAAGGTTCGAATTTTGGTAAGAACTTCAGCTTTTGGTTTCCAACATCTTAACCATGTAAAAACTGCTTTAGCCTTTGATTATTTTTGTATTTATTTATGGTTAAAAAGTAATGCATAGAGTAATCAGGGGACATTACCTGGTAAAACAAATAGTAATGAGTTCGCTCTAATCGAGATTTTGCTAAGTGTTTGCAATATAACTTACTCTCAACCAGCAATATTTCCACCGCACCTCATGACCAGATGATGCCATTCACAAAAATGCATACTAATGGAAACTCTTCGACTGATGCATAACTTCAATTAGCAATTCTTCAAATGCCATACCGATTATTAACATTTACCGATTATAGTATTTTGTTTTGTTTGTTTTAATACCATTTCATTCGTTCATTTGGTCGTTGCTATTTTTCCCTTCTAATCTAGTATGGTCATCTTCTTTGCTATTCATTTCATTTATTTTTTTGCTGATTTTCATCATCGCCATCTTTGTCGCTGTCGTCATTATGGACATTTATTTCAATATTTACATTTCAATTCAATATTGATAATTTATACCCGCCACCCCACCAAACAGCTACTGATAACCGATGTCTTCTTCCCCCTATGAGTAAGTGTCTGTGTGATGTATATGAATCGACGGGCATTATGCATCAGCATCCCATAGTAAGTATCTGATGGCATCATTATCAGTAGTTGTACATATGTACAATTGACTACGTACTTTTCACGGTGGTTGTGTGAGTGTGTCCAATTTGCCAATGAGCCACTGTGCATGTGAACCGCTCTACGAGTATGTGTGTGATTTTTCGCAAATATTCTTTCTAGTGCACGATGTGAGTAAATCATTTGTTTCATATTTATATGCGATTAATGCCATTTAGAATGGAGCGGGAAAAAAGAGGGCGGGAAAATGCCAATAATACCGTCTTAAATGTCAAACTCTGCAGTTCGTCCAACCATACATACATATGTACACAACTGTATGTGTCCCAGTCTGTCCGTCCGCCTGCCTGTCTCTTTAGCAGTGTTGCCAGTCGAAACGAAAAATAATATTTTCTGGGATTGTTTGGACGGAAATCTGATTTTGAGGAAATTTTACAATTTCGCGGAAAGACAAGACGAAACAAACATCATTCCCAGCCGAACATTACACCTATTTAAATTACCGTAGCTATAAGGTTTTTAGCAAAGGTAACGTTTTGGGCGAAACCATTCAGGTATCTCGAGAAGGACGTCTTTGAGCGATGAGTCCAGGCTTTTCGCAAACTTTCAAAATACTTAGGTCAGTTATCGATTGAATAGAAATGACACAGTTAACTGTCATCAGCAAAAGATTGAATGGAGTTTTTCGTATGACACAAATTGAGGGACTTTTGCGGCAAGCATATGGTCTTTAGACGAGACACCAAATGGTGTCTCAGTGAGAATGCACTTTCTAAATTTAGTTTAATTTTTTGTGCAAGTGGCAACTCTGTCACAGCATGGCAGCTGTTATATGCGAGGGCATATCAATAATTCCGCGACGTTTCGAATAAAATTGTTTTTGTTTAAAAAAAAATCAATATAATCTCCTTTAAGCTCAATACACTTAGTCCAACGTTTCTCCAGTTTTTGTATCCCTTCCAATAAATAGGATTTTTCGAGGTCCATGAAATAGGCATTTGTTTGGTCAATTATTTCATCGTTGGAGCTGAATCTCTTTCCATTCGAGCCACTTCTTTAGGTTTGGAAATAGGAAATAGTCACTGGAGGCTAAATCCAGAGAATATGGCTGATGAGGTACCAATTCGTAACCAAATTTATGCAATTTTGCCATTGAGACTGAGACGTACACCTGTGCATTATCTTGATAAAAAATAACTTTTTTATTGGCCAAATGGAGCCGCTTTTGTTTTAAAATCTTCTTTAAACCGGTCCAATAAGTTGGCATACTATTCGCCGTTTATTGTTTTTCCCTTTTGAAGGTAATCGATGTGGACTATCCCGCGAGCAACCCAAAAAACTGTCATCATCTTATTGGCCGACAAAGTCACCTTAGTCTTCTTCGGAGCAGTTTCACCCGGAGAAACCGATTGTTAATACTGTTGCTTGGTCTCCGGAGTGTTGTAAAGGATCCATGTTTCATCCGCTGTTACAAACCGCCGCAAAAACTCATTCGAATTGCGGTTAAACAACTCCAAACAATCCTTGAAGTTCTCACACGATTATGTTTATGGTCAATTGGTCATAATCTTGCAGGCAGCTTTCTTCAACCTCATATATATAAATCTCATATATACAATTCAAATAGGAGCACTAGAGAGTCCATTTCTACAGAAACATCGACATCAATTTAAGGGAAAACTGTGATCATCCTTGGACTTCCTGTGATTGAGGGTTGGCAACACTACTAATGCACATTCCATATGTATGAGTCTACTTACATTTGTATTTTTTTTAATGTTGTTTATTGATAATACAGTTAATGAAGGAGAGTAAGCATTGAAACCAGTGATGGCAATTTAATTGCTACTGTACCTTTTTTAGCAACATTGAGGGATACGGTACGTTTTTATTTCTGCGGCACCGTAGAATAATATTGAGAGTGCTTGAATATAACAAAACTATCTGAAGGTCGATGAAGTTATTAGTGGCGGTTTGTCCACATAGTCATTTCCGCCGAGCTTCTCTATACAAGGCATATGTCGTTTGAGCCGGCTTTAAATAGATGTTTGTCCCTTATTGGATGTTATTGGAAATAATTAATCTTTTATGTATTGTCCGAACTTAGTAAGCGCCACTCAAGCAGTTAGTGACCACTCATTACACTTTTCATTATTTAAAAAAAACAAATGCATCTTTTGTCTTTTGTTCTTGGGTTGCAACTTGGATTTACTTACTGTTCTTTTTTTATCTTGAAAATGGTTTGGATTTCAAAAACAACCAGGACATTAAATTATCTTAGTTTAAAAAGAATTTGTTTATATTGTTTTTTATGTTTTTTTGATCTATATTAATTATATATTTTTTGATCTACATTGTCTGGCTCGAGGTCATTTACAAATTAAAAAAAACAGGCCTTGGTGTCTTCTTGTAATTTGTTTTATTTTATATTATTTCCAATATTTCGATCGTCGGCGATCATTTTAGCGATTATTAACTAAAACACAAAAACTGATTAAAATACAAAAATAAACAACTCAATTTTTACTATAATTACATTTTAAAAAACTTTGTTGAGACTAAAATCTAATGGTTTTGTCCGTATTTAGAGATTACATTTCTGTATATGTGACGCGCAAAATAAAAAGGGACCTATGGTAAAAGCCAGTTTTGTTCAGGAGAGCCTTTTAAAGATTTTAATACGTGTATCTTTGGTGTAGAATCGTCGACTTCACTTTCATAAAACGCGCATATCTCTGGGAGGGAACACTTTTAGGGCATGGGATCGGTCTCATTCGATGCTCAGATGTTGTCCACAACGAAAAAAAAAATTTAAATTCACTTTTTTACCCTTATGTCCCTTTCTCTATGCACTGTCACATATGTGTGCGATTTGGTCAGTGTCAGTTTTGTAGGTCATGTTTTTTTGAATTTGTAATTGACCTCGAGCCAGACAATTTAGATCAAAAAATGTGTTTATCTTAAAATTATTGGGGATAAAATAAAAAATTGGTTATGTAGGGCAATCCCTGAATCGATCAAATTCAATACCGACACTAAAGCCAGTAAGCCTTGATACGAGTGCGCTGCACCTGTATGATTGAACGCTCTTAAGATATCTTATGCTACAACCTTGATAAAAATAATTATTTCATAATAAATTGGTAGAAAATCTGGTGTATACCTGTCTACTTTTCTTTTAGACTTTAAAGCTTCTCTGTTTCTCGATTTTGTTTCAACTACCACTTACAGTTTTGGTACACTTTATAATTTTCAAACTCCCATCACTGATGTTAATCTACTCGTAGCTGCCATCGAATAGATGTATGAATGTAACGAGTGCATACTCGTGTAACCACTCATGCCAGTATCGGATTGAGATGATGGAAGTAAAGAAAAACATAAACGTCACACATGGATGAGTTATTAAGTAGTGTTGACACAATATTCACTATTTGCTAAATTAACGTTTTATTGGGTCAAGTATGTAGTATTCATCATGAATTCCGAGGATTTTTCTGTTTTAGCGTGAAGTAAACAAACGATATTAATAGACGACGTACTGGAGGTAACAAACAATATATGGTTTTAATAAAAAAAAACAAATGGATTAACGATATTAAATAATTTTCAAAATCAACTATGTTGTACGTGTTAACTTTTTAAGCGTCAGTGTAGAATGATCTTCGAAACTGGTGATTTTATATATAGAGGTTGCCTTCATTTAAAATTAATCGGTTGGATACCCAAGATTGCTCGGTCTAGTAACAATTTTCGGAATAAATTAAAAATTCCAATGTGCTCTCGAGATACTGGTTTTGCATCTTCAATATATATAATCAATTACGATTATTTTAATGATTTTAATATGTATTAAGTACTATGTATATTTTTCTCATTCAACGTCAGGTAACCTCTGAGTTTAAAGGGCTAATGCGTTCAATACGAGGGCGGTTCGGAAAGTTCTTAGCCTATCAATGAAAGAGAATAGTTAGTTTTTCAAAAATATTTTTATTTTTCAATATAATCTCCTGAAACTTCAATACACTTAGTCCAACGCTTATCTAGCAATTCCATCCCTTGATTAAAATAGTTTTCCTCAAGGTCTTCAAAATAGTGGTTTACAACTGTAATTGCATCTTCTTGAGGTAAAACGCTTGCCAGCAAGGAATTTTTTTTAGATTTGGGAACAGGTAAAAGTCACTGGGAGCTAAATCAGGGGAATAAGGTGGGTGGTCAAGCAACTCGTACTTTAATTCGTTGATTTTAGCCATTGTTAAAACACTCTTGTGCGCTGGAGCGTTGTCTTGATGAAAAATTATTTTTTGTGTTGTAAGCCAGGACGTTTTTCTCGAATTTGTACATTTAATTGATCTAAAAGGTTGCAATAGTACTCTGAATTTATTGTTTTACCCTTTTGTATATAGTCAATCAATAAAATACCTTTGAAGTCCCAAAAAACCGTTGCCATAACCTTACCGGCCGATTGAATTGTTTTTGCCTTCTTTAGGGCACTTCCTCTAGCTTCAGTCCTTTGTTTGGATTGTTCTTTTGGCTCTGGAGTATAGTGGTGGATCCATGTTGAAAACGAACCAAAAACGCTTATGCGTTCACCTAACACATTCACCATATCATTATGAATCTCTTGTCCCGAGAAACCTTTTTTATGTGAATATTTAATGACACCACGCATTTCTAATTTTTCCAATGTAAAAAAATCGCGGATGCGTCTTTTGTGAACACCTGTTTCTATATGAAGGAGTTGCCAGATCGAAATTCCACATGTGTTCATAGCAGAGATGGAAGTTTCCAAAACACTTAACTTTTTTCTGTTTATACCGCGCTTTTTGTGCTAGGCTAAGAAGTTTCCCTCGTAGAAAAGTTGAAATTATGAAATTTCTTAGGCTACGTCTATTCGATTAGGGTTGTTTTTTTATGTTGGCACACTTGTCTGGAACATTTCGTCGGTTTTCCCAGCCCTTAGGCCTAAGTGTTCCGATACTTTTTAGGAAGCCAAAAAACTGTTGCATTTATTGATTTCGCGGAATTACCGAAAATTAGTAATTGCAGACCATTTGTATATAGAATTGCTACGTTTTTACTAAAAAAAAACTAAAACAAATGTCACATAGGCCTTTGTTGTATTGCCTTTCTGTAAAAATATAAAAAAAAATAATTTTTTTCTTAGGTCTTTTAATATCCAACACCATCGAATAGGGGCAACCAAATTTGGCATTTCGTTTGGTACATCTCATAATATTGATCTGATACCGTAAAATGATCTGATACTCGTATGTTTTTTTATTAGCGTATTATTCTAAGACGCTTAAGCTATGTCCGGTCGTCCGTCCGGCAGTGCGCCTGTTGAAAACACGATAGCGTTCACAGTAATCAACCTAGAAAATGCAATCTTTGCAGAGAAATGTATTGTTGTTGCAAGTTGTTTTGGGATTTATAATGGACGAAATCCATTCAGAGGAATAACGGGTTTCTATACGAGGGTTGCTATATATATTTCGTGCCTATCTGGCGCCATCTGACATTTCCATTGGAAAGTTTGACATTTTTTTTAGCATAAATGTACTCAGAACGTTTTGACGTACGACCATCATTTGTGTTGTTTACAGTGAAGCGAAAAAAATCATTTTGGCAAAAAAATGGAATTAACTCCAGAACATTTTCGTGCGATCATTTTTCACAACTTTCGACGTGGATTATCACGACAAGAGTGCATCGACGAAAAACTGGTATTGTGAAAAACCAGTGAAAACCGGTTTTAATGAATTCAATCGTGGCCGACGCTCGTTCAAAGACAAAGATCATGAAGGTCGTTCAAAAACGGCCGTTGTGCCAGAGGACATTGATGCCGTGGAACTGATAATGCAAGATCGTTATGTGACATACCGTGAGATAGAGGCATCCTTGGGCATTTCTTCCACCAGCATACATAAGATATTGCATGAACACCGGGCCGTAAAAAAGGTTTGTTCTCGTTGGATTCCGCACAATTTGACAATCGCTCAAAAAAAAAGGCTCGTGTCGATTGGTGCAAAGAAAAAGAAAAAAATACGATCGCGGTGCTTCAAAAGACGTTTATAAGATCATCACAGGTGACGAATCATGGATCTATGCGTATGAGCCCGAAACAAAGCAGCAATCGACCGTGTGGGTCTTCGAAGACGAGCCAAATCCAACGAAAGTTGTTCGTGAAAGAAGCACTTCGAGGCAAATGGTTGTTGTTGTTGTAGCGGCAACTGTGTGCCGGGGTGACAGCACTTGGCCGAAGATTTGTTCTTCGAGTCAATCCGGTCCACAGAACCGGCTGTAGTGGGATTTTTGAAGCAAATGGTCACCTGTTTCTTCGGCAAAACTGCTCATGTGGCGACTGTTCCGCTTGAGCAACGTAGGACGGTCAATTCTGAGTGGTACACCACAATTTGTTTGCCTGAAGTCTTCAGAGAAATTCGAAAAAGGAACAAGAGAAGACGAATCATTGTGTACCATGACAATGCGAGCTCTTACACATCGGCCCAAACAGCGCCTTTTTGACCGGCCAAACCGTCGAATTGATGGTTCATCTGCCGTACAGCCCTGACTTGGCACCCAATCACTTTTTTTTATTCCCGCACATCAGGAAAAAAATGCGTAGTCAACGATTTCCGTCGCCAGCAGATGCTGTTGAAGCGTTCAAAAACCATGTTTTGGAGGTATCTCAATCGGAGTGGAATGAGTGCTTCGACAATTGGTTTGAGCGCATGTAAAAGTATATAAATCATGCTGGAGAATACTTTGAAAAACAATAAAACCATTTTTGATGATAAATATTCGCATTTTTATTATTAGGCCAGAAATATGTATATCAGCCCTTGCGCAGCTGTTTCTAAACCGCCAATGTTTTTCTTCAGCCGTCTACTGAAGGAAAACGACTAAGTCAAATGACTTATACGAGAGTCTCATTTGAATAAATGATAATTACTCTTTGTGTAAAATCTTTGAGCTGTGCAACAAAGTCGCGAACCAAAATAAAAACTGTTAAAGTAATAAAAGAACGAATAAATGTAAAGTAATAAAAGAACGAATAAATGTAAACAAAAGAAAAAACTATTTTACCTTTTCAATTGAACACAACCTCGTATTTTGTAAAAAAAGACAATTTATAGGCAAAGTCTAGGCAAAAATATAAAAATATTAAAGCGGGGGGTAATTTATATGTGACGCGCAAAATAGAAAGGGACCTAAGGGTAAAAACCAGTTTTGTTCAGGAGAGCCATTTTAAAGATTTAAATACGTGTATCTTTGGCGTACCATCACTTTCATAAAACGCGCATATCTTTGGGAGGGAACACTTTATTAATAACCTTTATACCAGAAATGACTTTGGTGTTCGTTTAAGTGCTTTAAATGTGACGATTTGTGATGTCATCTTTGAGTGAACATCTCTTAAAAACTACTGTAAACCAAAAGTTCATAGAACCGCAATTAATATTCTTTACACAAAAATAACACCACTCAACCTCTGAAAATATTTTTCAAAACTTCAAGTGTCTCTACAAAACAAATACTACAACGATATTTTTTTAATAAATGAGTAGACCTCGCAGAAAAACAAATAGCAAACTTCCTCCTTGGATTAAATATTATTTTCAATTTAAATAGGATTTATTCTTCCTCTCAATCCTGGAAGTATCCTTAAAAGATTAAACATTTTCTTGTTTTTACACAACAATTTCGCCGAATATGTTACACAATCGAGGCGCATTTTATTTTTAAACTCGTAATACAGTTTTAAGCCAATAAATTCAACATTACGTGGGGTTTCCATCCATTGTTTTTTAGTTGCCGTGTATGACTGACTGCGCCGCCCACTTGGGTAATCGGAAAGCATTACAAGTGCTATAAATGTACAGAAATTGTATATAATGGCCAAAAGATTATAGATTCCATTCATTCGAGACTCATCTCCTCCTTGCGGACTTCTGGTTGTCATGAAAATGGCCCATTAATACAAATTTGTTGTGTTGCTGTATTGTTCCTTAATATACCCCACTCTTCCAACCGAAAGAAAAGACGAACAAAATAAAAAGATCTCTTTAAAGGTCAGCAACAGACATTTGTATTGTATTAAATATTAGTATTTTTTTATTATCATTTTTTCCAATAATGACAGGGGCTTAATTCGCTTGCTGTAGAGAGGAGGCGTTGACGGCATCGGATTGCTTGCCGGTCTATGGCCGTTTCAAATCGATTTTGGCAGTTGCCTGTGTACTTTGTTTCATCAATTTGATTTTAAAGTTTTTAACATTTTGACATTTCTTGTATACTTTTTTTGCTTTTGATTGTTGTTCTTCTTTTTTTTCTTGTCCCTCTCAATAATGTGATAATAACAATAAAAAGTGATGGTGGTTTTGTAGCAGTTGTTCTTGTTGTGCTCTTCGTAGGATCGAGGAAAACACACGATTTTTTTTTACCAGTGACAACAAAAACCATTTTTTCCAACAGTTAATCTGTTGTTGACAGTGTTTGCAATGGCAGATCCCGTGCACAGAGGGGGGATTTAAGTCTTCATGTTCTTTGTTCGAAAGATGTAGAAAACAAATGGTATTTGCTGTTAATTTGTTGAACTGGTATTGGAATGCAGTTAAATTGACATGTTGGTATTCGAAGAGAAGGCAATAGCCCAACAAGAGGTGACTCAAGATGAAGTCTGCCTAAATCGCTTTGGTTTTTCTATCAAAGAAACCGGAAAATTTGTTGAGAGCTGTGTCCGGCATCAACGTCATTTTAATATGAATTGCATATTAATTTGGCTGTTAGTAAGCTAGGTTTTGTTGCACAATCGCATTTGCCTAAATTATTTATGCTTACGTCATATTGAAATAAAGGGGTTTTCAAATTAAACAAGTATTTTTACCGGTTCGAGACATCTGGCATGTTTATATTAATAGAAGACCAGTTTTTTTACATATGAGAAAGTGACATGTATAGGATGATCCATCTAGAGGTATTTTTTCAAAATAAAAATATATAGAAATCCAAATCAAGTGTGGCATCTTTATTGGTAATATGAAAGGGCATTTTATGGCATTTATTTTTTGAACATAATTTCCTTCAAATGTTGGGTCAGAGTTTCCAGTCTGGGGGTCCAATTTTGGATGACTCGTTCGAGCATTTCGACCGGTATGGCTTTAATGACATGCTTAATGTTGGTTCCAAAACCTGAATTGTAGCTGGTTTGTCACTCACTCGATCTAGGCGGCCAACTCACCTATCCAAAATGTAAAATTAGCTGCTTTTCAAAATGACCTCTCAATAGATCCATTGTTTGAAACCAAGTGTCGTCAAGATTACGGGCTTCAATTTCAGGTATTCAAATGTCCGATATCATGGCGCGATAGCGAGCACCATTCACGGTTACGTTCCGGCCATCATCATTTTTGAAAAATATGCACCGCTGATTCCACCAACTTATAAACCGCACCAAACCGTGGTTTTCTCTGGGTATAATGACACATCTTGAATCTCTTGTTGTTGCTCTTCAGCCCAAATGCGGCAATTTTGTTTATTGACTTCGCCGTTGAGCCAGAAATGGGCCTCATAACTGAACAAAATTTTTGTCGAAAACAGCGGATCTTCCCGTTTCTCACCGAACGCTCATTTCCATACTACAGTTGGCAACATTTGAAGGTAATTATTTTCAAAAAATAAATGCCATAAAATGTCCTTTCAAACTCCCAATAAAGATTCCACACTTGATTTAAATTTTAATATTTGTTTTGTTCTGAAAATATACCTCTAGATGGATCACCCTATACCATTGTGGTTGCCCACTGTTGTAGTCGTTATTTCGAGTCTATGAAGATCTTCCTCAGAAAGCTATTAGACTGTAATTGTTAAAAAAAATTGAAATCTTTAAGACCCTGTTCTTACCAAACGATTGAGAACTACTGTTGTTAATCCCAGTTTTAGAGTTTTCTTTCTATAATTGCCAGCCGCTCTATGTGCGATTTTAGTTGAAAATCGATTCTTTGAATTTAAAGTAGATGTTTTTTAATCGATTTCCAAATGAGAGTTAGTTTTGAGTTTTTGGTTTTGATTATTGATTTAATTTTTAATGTTTTTTTTTTGTGAATGATAAAGTCATCGCACCATATACAAACCTTTGAAACATAAATAAGGTGGGCCATTTAAAAGTTTAAATGGAAAACCATCCGATGCGTTTTCGCTGCTCTCAATGGGCAGAAGGACATGAAGAATTTGACCGAAAAATCGTGTTTTCAGATGAAGCCCATTTTCATATTGGTGGCTATGTCAATAAACAAAATAAAATTTTAGGCTGGCGACATGATTGGGACATTTTTCTTCGAAAATGAGCAAGGAGCCGCCGTTACCGTTAACGGTGAGCGTTACCGCGCCATGCTTAACGAATTTTTGATTCCAATAATTTAAGAGAATAACATGGATGACATTTGGTTACCACAAGACAGGGCCACATTTCACACAGGAATCGCAAACATTGATATTTAACTCACTGTTTTTAAAAATCAAAAAACAGCCGAAATTGTGATGTCAGTTTGCCGCCTCGAAGCTGTGATTTGAGACCTTTGGATTATTTTCTTTGGGAAGCCACTACGGATAAATGTAACGCAAAGCATCCAAAGACAATTGATTCGTTATAACATGAAATCGAAGTTGTCATTCAAGAAATTCGATCCGAAACAATCAAAAATAAACTGAAAATTGGCTTAATCGGATGTGGTACTACCGAGCCAGTTGTGGTCGTCATATTAATGAAAGGAGGGTTGCTATATATATATTTGGGGTCCGGCAATAAAAACACAGTAATTAATCATTGCAAATGGTTCTATTGTTTTTCAAAATATTCTCCTTTAAGATCAATACACTTTTTCCTCTCCGATTGAGACACCTCCATAACATGATTTTTGAACGCTTCAACAGCGATGAAAAACGTTAACCACGCATTTTTTTCTTGATGCTAGCGAATAAGAAGAACTCATTGGGTGCCAAATCAGGGCTGGTGGATGGCCCATCAATTCGACATCTTGAGTGGTCAAATAGCTCATCGTTTCAGCTGATGTGTGAGAGCTCGCATTGTCGTGATGCAAAATGATCCGTCTTCTCTTATTATCTTTCCTCATTTCTTCGACAACTGTCGGCAAACAGATGGTTGTATACCACCCAGAATTGGCCGTCCTACGTTCCACTAAAGACACTGTGGCCGGTTATACCGAAAAACCGCAATCATTTACTTCGTGTTCTTCTTCCACGAACAACTTTTGTTGGATTTGGCTCGTCTTGAAGAGCAATACGATCGATTGCTGATCCATGATTCGTCCCCTGTGACAATGTTATACACTGCCTTTATGCTACCGCAGTTATACTTTTTCAACATCTCTTTGCACCAATCCATACGAGCCTAATTTTGAACATTATTCAACTTATGTGGGAAATTTTTTTCACACCCAAATGAACATGCAATATCTTATTGATTCTTGTCATACTAATGCCCAAGGATGCCTCAATCTCACGGTATGTCACATGTCGGTCTTGCTTAATCAGTTCACGCACAGCATCGATGGTTTCTGGCAAAGTGACCGCTGTTGGACGTCCTTCACGATATTCATCCTGGAGCGAACGGCGTCCGAGACTGAACTCTTGGTACCAGCAGCGATTAATAGTGGTTGTTGATGGTGCTTCATCGCTAAAAGTCGAAACAAATTGATTTAAACGCTTGTCTCGATAACCCACGCCGAAAATCGTAAAAAATCATCGCACGAAAATGTTCACGGGATAATTCCATTTTTTGGCTGGGTGAATTTTTTAAAACACTATAAACAAAAGAATTCACCCTAAAATGACAAAACGTTCTGACTGAAGTTATGCTTAAAAATGTCAAAGTTTCCATTGGAAGTTCTAGTTTGTAGCTGGGAACACTAGTATTGTCAGGACCCAAAATATAAATAGCAACCCTCGTAGTTGGTATATATAATGTAGATAGGAAAAGATATACAGATATATATATAGCCTGGAGGCCGGTGCCAGGCCCCTGTTAAAATTTTAATAATAAATCGTAAAGCATGATATAAGCTTTAGCACGGCCAAATTTTATTTGTCCATTTGTTTTTTTTATCAGTAATTGTTCTTTTTCGTCACAAATAAAGTTGACTAAATAGTACGATGCCAGATAGAAGGTCTGGCAGAGTTTTAAAAACGAAGCCAGTTTGATCTGGTTGAGTACTCAGTATGAAGCCAGGTTGGTCTGGCTGAATACTCGGTACGAAGATTATTAATCTATCTAGGCATGAATGCAAAATGGACTGTCTGAGCATAAGGTCAGATAGGTCTGACCAAGTACTTAGTACGAAACAAAATCAGAACGAAATCAAATTTACTAAGTACGAGTACTATATAATCTCAGAGCTGAAATTTTATACAAATTATTTAATTATATTTTCATTGACTTCCAAATCCAGTAGTTCGCAAATACTTTGAAATATCAAAAAACTACGAACAATATATTAATGTTTCCTTCTTTGTTTCAGCATCCACTGGTACAGCTACAGCGCCAACAAAGAGTAAAGCGACTCGCACCAGCTATACCCAGCTATCACAAAAACAAGCGACACAGCACGTGATATATGATGATTGCTCATACCGAAAATTTGTGGAGCCAACATACACCGTGACATATAAATGGGGTACGTACCGGAGTGGAGAGTATTATTTTTATATGGTGGTGGTGTCAAGTACAATTCGCACACTCTACAAGTACGAGTCGAGTACTCGGATGTCCATAGGGCGAGTGTGCGAGGGGGTCTGTCCATATGTCCGTAATATGAGTATGATTTTGACAACGAAATTGACATGTTTTGGTTCTTTTTTCGTGAACAGCGGTGGGATATTTGCTGGTGTTTAAAGCGGAAAGTAGTACGTACACATACTCGTACATGTGAAGAACAAACCAATTGTTATCACATTTTGTTGCGCATGTATGAGTGGGAATATGTACGACGTACATTTTACGCACTTCCTTTTTTTGTTCCGGGAATTTATGATTTATATTTGAACTCGAATTTTCGGCAGTTGTTGGTTGTTATAGCCGCTGTATGGTTCTTTGCAACATTGTTAAACGTATTTATTACGTTTTACATACGAGTATGTGTGTACATAAATTTTAAAGAGTTGACAGGTTTTGGCGTTATCGCCAATATTCAAATGTTACTTTTTACACGAACACATGTACTTGTGTACAGGCACTAAGGACAGTTCCGGAAATCTCAGGTACTCAGAAAAAGAAATAATACTTCAAGAGGCATTAGAAAAGGATTTGACTATGACAAAGTCTTTGAGCACATCGAATTGATTGATTCAACTTTTATTTAATATGAATAATAATCAACCGTAACATTTTCTCCGGAATAGATTTTCCATGTCATATTTCAATGATCAATTTGGAAATATTTAAAGAAAGTTTTCCCCTTTCTATTTCATTATTTGAGCGGTGAGAAATCGAACACAAGAAAGTACATATTTTTGCGTTATATTTAAATTATATCGTCTCGAGGGAGACGAATATTATGAATAAAAACAATTTTCCTTTTGCTTAAGCAAACAAATTAAATCAAGTAACTATTCCATGATAGGGTACTAAAACCTGACGAGCGGGCTTGGAAATGCTTAAGCACAATGTCTTATCAACCAACTAAAGTTTCTCTTACAGACGAGCGGCGTTCTTTAAGGCCATGATTCAAATATTTGAGAAGACTTAAGCATTACTTAAAGGCATTTGCAAAAGTTACCCATTGAAGTTAACCTGAAAGTCATATGTGACCATCTTCAAGGTTTCAAAGCGTAACTTTAAAATGGGCTTGGCAACATTAGCCCATACCACACTTTGGCTTCTATGAAATTACTTATATTCAGTTTGGCCTAGGTAAGAACAAGACTAGACACCGAATGTGACCAAACAAGCCTGAGCTAGCTTAGTAACAAATTGTCTTTACATCTATTTCGAAATGTTCTAGCGATCTCGATTCCGAGCAGTCTCTGCCAATGTCTACCTTTGGCTAGAACGGTTTGTTCCCTATTTACGCGAGGCAACTTTACTTGCGTCAATGTTTATGATTCCCTTTTGAACTTGCCTCTTGTGTTTACACAAGGCAATTCCGTTTCGTCAATTTTTGTTTTCATTATTGCTTTTCCCACATTCTATGATTTATTCGTTCTGATTTCTGTGTGAAAAAATACTTAAATAATCTGCAGTCAACTTCACACTAGGAAAAACACAAAAGGAATTGACAGTAGGGGCAAGTGTTTTCCCTTTTTATTCCACTACAATTCTACAAAGTGAGAGTTGCGGCAAGTAATGTTGCCTCGTGTAAATGGGGACTTCGTGTCGGTTTGTATTAACTACTTCAGTGTCCAACGTACTGATTTGGAATTTGTGACTTTTGCGCAAAACTGGAAAAATTAAAAAAAAACATGGACCGTTGACATTTAAGAAACAATTACGTTTCTGAAAATAATTAAAATTTTTTTTTTGAAAAATTTAAATTTTTTTTTACAAAAATATAATTTTTTTTAAAAATATATAAGATATAAAATATTGAATTTGCGCAAAACTAGAAAAATTAAAAAAAAACATCAGCCGGTGACATTTAAAAAAAATTGTGTTTCTTAAAAAAATATAATTTTTTTATTTAGAAAAATTTTACATTTTTTTTGCAAAAATATAAAATTTTTTTAAAAAAATATAATTTTTTTTAAAAAAAAAAATGAATTTGTCGCACAAAAGAGCCATTGTTTTTTTTAGCTGTGTCGCAAGTGGCACCGTCGTGTTGAAACCACATATCGTCCACATCCTTATCTTCCAATTCGGGCCATAAAAAGTTCGTTATCATCTCACGATAGCGAACACCATTCACAGTAATTGCCTGACCGGCCTCATTTTGGAAAAAAATACGGCCCGATGATGCCGCCAGGCCATAAACCGCACCAAACAGTCACTCTCTTTGTGGGTGCATTTTATTTACGACAATCACTCTTGGATTATCATTCGCCCTAATGCGGCAATTCTGCTTATTGACGAATCCATTGAGGTGAAAATGTGCCTCATCACTGAAGATGATTTTCTTCGAAAATTGATCATCCACTATATAATAACTTTAACGCGTTGCACGCTTGTGTATCTTTCCATGGTTCAAATTGCGTTTGTCTGAAATTGAGAAATATCGAATGAAATGGAGCAAAAACTTGACGTTTAGGTGTGGTTCACATTCAACGTCGGCCCTTAACAATTAACCACCCTTTAAAATAAATCTATTGATGGCTCTCAATGTGGAGTCTCTGTAGAGGTGGTCAGAGTGAGTTGTATTTTCGTGGGCAATTGTGTGAAGAAAACTTGTAAAGCGAGACTTACAACAGTAGTTCTCATTCGTTTGGTGGAGCCTGTTCTTAAAGAGTTCGGTTTTTCTTTTAACAATTGCGGCAAAGCTTTCTTACGATGGTCGTCACGGACCTGAAATCGCAATAAAAGCAGTGTGCAGCACCGAAAATCAATGTCACTTTGCCGTTTTGTTGAAAACTTGCCATCTATTTTAATAAAGATACACGAGGTGTTGAGCCAGTTAATCCCTGTTCGATGTGTAAATATGAAAACTAAAAAAATATAAAATTTTAAAAAAATATAAAATTTTAAAAAAAATATAAAATTTAAAAAAAAAATATAAAACTTAAAAAAATATAAAATTTTGACAAAAAATATAAAATTTTCCAATAAAAATATTTAATTTTTACATAAAAACAACATAAATTTTATTAAAAAAACATTTATAAATTTTTGTTTGTTTACATAATATAGATTGTCTCTTCTCTTTTTTTATCAACCAAATTTTCGTAAGCCCAAGTTCCGTTTAGACGTTAAACAATGTTTATGTTATTTCTTACTATTTGATTATAGTCCTCGGGACAGTCTTTATCAAGGTCCGTACATGCTTTGTTGTATGCGTATATTTTTGTACATATTTGATACAATTGTTGAACTCCATGTTTTAGTTATTTATGTATGTATAATTTGCAATTTATATGGTTATTTAAATAATCATTTTGATAATGAGTCAAAGTATTTAATTAGGCTCTGCCTCCATAAGTACGTGTGAATGCGCAAGATCTCATGTATCGTAAAAATATGTAGTCCAATGGTTTTTTTTTTGAGGTTTGGGGAGTTGTTGCGTATGTAAGGTGCGAACGACGAGAGTCATTAATAAAATTTAAAAATTTCATCAAAATGCGTAATTTCATTTATGTTTGCGTTATGCGAAGTTTGCTTGTATGTATGCATGAAATCGCCTGAGAACATAAATTAAAATCACAGCAATTTACTGACTCTGTGTACGTGTATGTGTGTGTTCAATAATTTATTTAAATTTGATAGCCAGGTGGAATGTTTTATTTGCCGCGATAGCGCTTAAATAGGTGACAATATTTCATATATGAAGACAGACGTAGATTGCCACTGATAGAACTAGTCAATGTACAGTAGTTTGACATGGTATCGCCTCTTTTTTATTTTTTTTCAAACAGGGCGGTCAGCTTTTAGGTTTTATAACTTGTGTGTGTAGTGCTTTGAAACCAATTATCGTATGCTGCGTAGATATAACCGAATTATTTCCTTTCTATGTTCTTAATAATAAAAAAAAATAATTGACCTGAAATACTTCAACTATAATGCCAATACAAAAAAAACAATTGATTTCGAAAGGCAATTAATTAACACTCCATTTTTTACCTCCTTCACACTATGGAACAATTTTTATTCAATTTGTACATAACCGCAAAAACTTTTAGTAAAATTAATTAAATCATCGGTAAATTGAAACAATTTAAAATGTTAAACAATAAAGTGATATAAAATAACATATGCAAAATATTGACAAAAAACAAGAATTAAATGCATATTATAAAAAAATACACTACGATGCAGTTTTTTTTTTATCGCATAAGAATTGTAAATGTTGTTTAAGCTACTGACAAAAATGATAAATATGATTAAACAAAAGAATGCGAATTTCCTCAATAATCCTTTAGTTTTGGATTGTAAAGTTACTGACTAGAAAAAAAGAAAAAAATGATAAGAACACAAAACAAAGAATGCGAATTTCCTCAATAATCCTCTAATTTTGGATTGTAGAGTTACTGACTAGAAAATTTTAAATAAATATAGTAATTTCTTTTGACGTTTTGAATACTTGGTCACTCATTGATACTACCAAAGCACTCTATGGTCAGGGACCGGCTAAGACTTATGCCTAAGCTCCTTGTTTCAAACTGTACAAGAAAGAAATCTTGTGATTATTCGTACAAAAACTTTCGGGCTCGAACAATTAAATGTAGTTGGTAGGCTGTGCAAAATGTACATATTTAAATTTAGACCCTCTTTCCTTCCACACATCATTCAGTCTGCATTTTATTTCTAAATCATTTTAATTGACTGCTAGTGTCGTTGGTCAAGATATTAGGCGTGTTCTATCGCTTATTACAAAAGGCGATAACTTGTAAACTTTTCTAGTATTTTTTTACATTTTTTTGGATACCTGAACTGATTGCTTTTCTGCATCATAAAAATTTGTAATTAGTCTTTTTATTAATGATATTTCATCTTGTATAAAGTGGTCAAGAATTTTGCTCTATGCCGATGATTTAAAATTATTTTTGTGCATTCAATCCATAGCAGATGTATTTCATTTGCAAAATGATGTACTGAGTATTGCTAAATGGTGTTCGGAGAATTTTCTGGAAATTAATGTTAAGAAATGTTTCAAGGTTTCAAATTTTAAATGCAGAATTCCGGTTTTATATGACTATATGCTTAATGATCATAAACTAGTTAAAGCTGATGAAATTGTTGATTTAGGGGTACTATTTGATTCGAAATTTACATTCGTAAATCACATAAATTCTATTGTACCTAAAGCATACTCACTGTTAGCTTTTATTAAACGGAATTATAGAGATTTTGTGGATTAATACACAGTAAAGGTAGTTTATACGTCTTTTGTTAGAGCTTAATTAGAATATGCGTCCTTAATCTGGAATCCCTTTTATTCAATTCACATTTGTAGATTTGAAAAAATTCAAAAGAGATTTATATCGTTTGCTCTTCGCTCAACTAATTTTGCTCAACCTCAGCCTTTATATGTAGACAAATGAAGGTTAATTCTTCATAAATTGGTTTCGGGCTCGATAGATTCATCGTGTTTGTTGGCACTAGTCGAATTTTGCTTTCCTACCAGAACTTTGCGTCGCTTTAACTTGTTTTGTTTACCTGTTCATAGAACGAATTATTCTCTTAATGAACCTATAACTAGAGCAATGAAAGAGTTCAATAGTATCTCCAATCAGAACATTGATTTGTTCGATTTGTTTGTAATTTTATTAATAACTTAGATTTAATTTACTTTTAGATGTAAGAAATAGTCTTTAAGAAATTTGTACCTCCACAGACTTAAATAAATAAATAAATAAAAAGTTATCCAAGAAATGCTATAAGCTAGTAATAACCGAGCTCGCTTAAACTCGCTAAAGGATAGTCTTGAAGAACTTTCTTCCTAGACATTTTAATTATTTAAAACAAACGGGTTTTAACGCAAATTGTGTTTAAATTCCTTTAAAAAAATCATTGTTATATTCTTGTACAATGGCGTGTAGTTATCGCGTTAGCGACCCCCTAAGCGAGTTGCCAATAGAACACGGTCATTTTAACTGCTTGGGAACGGCGCACAGTGTTTTTGAAAAACATATTTTGGAAACAGGAATCTAATTACTGTTTGTCGTAGGTCTGTGCAATTTCACACAACAACATTTTAAGACCACCGGATGATTTTTAGACAAAATATTTGAGTATTATTTGTAAACTTGTAAGAAATAACCAACCGAAAACAGCTGACAAGGCCTCCACAGGAACCCTCAAGTCATCAGAGCACGATAAAAAAACATGACAAAGTATTAAAACAGATGACGAAGTTTTGTGGATGCCCTATGCTCAGCAGAGAGCCAGAGGAGATAAGAAGAGGAAGATGCTGGTCTAATATCTGTTGTTTCTGTTAACTACTGGTAATGTGTATTCGAGTTTATATGAACATTTCTAGACCTCCAGCCAGAATAAAGTTGGCAAAATCTGATGTGAAAAAAAGTATAATGATAGCCAATACCATGGTTTTTATCCGATTAGAATGAAATTTGAAGCGCTAGTTACTTCATGTAGAAATCGTGTAGGCAAATTGATCTACATCTCTTAAACTTAAGGGTGCGGGCTCAAAGCCGAGCCGAATTGAAAGCTGATTGAAATTCCTGACACTGTGTCCATACAGGTTAGAACAAACCGGCGTCAGGATGGCAGAGTGAAAGCCGAACCAAGCCGAGTTGAAAGCTGATTGAGTGGAAGAAAACGGTTTTAAAGTGTTTTTTCGTGCTGATTTGGTCTGATATTTGATTGTATTTGTTAAGTTGTTTAGTGAAATAATTCTCTCTGTTTTGTTTGACAAATTTTTCGAATATTGAACAATATTATTCAAATTTGATTAAGCATATTTATAATTAAATGATTAATAAGAAATTTCGATTGTTAGATTAATTTCAATTAATAACAAAAATACAAAATAAACATTCATAAATACAAAGCACTCAGCGCCGATATCAGCATTCACTCTGCCATCCCCTAATTTCCTTCAAGCATGAAATAAGTTCGGTTCGGCTTTGAGAGCGCACAATCGAAACCTTTTTTTTATTTTCCCTGATCTTACGCCAGTATATTTCATGTATCGCCTTAGCAGTACATCCAACAGTACATTCAATTATATAAATCAGGTCTTAACTTGGAGCAAAAAGATTAATCCACTTAAAAGCATTAACCGTTTGACTTTAAAGTTTGAAAAAACCTATTTATTTTCCAACTTTTTGGAAAAAGGAATTTGAATTCTTATTCGACCTGAAAAAACGTCAGTCGGACAGTCTGCCAATATGGTAGGAATTGTTTAGTGAGTCGCTTGCGACCTCACTCTTCGACAATAATACTTAGCATATGCAAAATCAACATTGCTTGACAGCGCATAGAGAAAGGGACCTAAGGGTAAATAAATCATTTTTTTTTTGATGTGGACAACATCTGAGCATCGAATGAGACCGATGCCATGCCCAAAAGTGTCACATATATAGATCGTTCAACGAGTAGATCCCTAATAATAGTATTGAAAAGCTGACCACCCAACGGCGAAACGTCTGTCTACCAGACGATGATGTGTTTGCTGTAACTTCGCTGACTTTCTTTTTCTTCCCTTTATGACAAACACAAACAAACCTGATTTTATTATTTTGTGGAGTAATTTACTCTTTTGAAAATAGGTAGAACTAATAATTTGTTAATAATAAACTTGTAAAGAGCATACCAAATTTAACAGACTGTAAGAAGATGAATACAAAAAAAACCTTTGAATAACTGCAAAATTTCGATAACCCGGTGCTTGTATAAAAAGAATATATTCAGACTATAAGTTCTTGAAACGCTAGGCTAAGAAGTAAAAACTGTTGTTTCATTTTGCTTGAGCAAACTGGAGAAACGGTGATCATTTTTCCAAAAAATCCAATTGTTGCGTTTTTTTTCTCATTGTAGGAATTTTTATACGCTAGCTTGGGCAAAATTTGATTCAGCATAACTCTTAAACTATTAAAGATATTAGAAAAATGTGTTTTTATGTGTAGAAACCACCGATTTGCAAAAAAACACAATCGAATAACAACTGATGCTTTGATGAGCAATGCAATTTGTTTCCCACCTGAGGTTTCCATCTTCGGAGCCATGCTACTCTACACCTGTTGTAGATATAGGTTTTAATGTTTCCTTCCTTTTTTGTTGTTCCTGTAATTGTAAATGTATGTAAGAGACTTATTTCAATAATATTTTTATTTTGAGGTTTTGAGTAAAGTCTACTCTGGTATTAAACTGTAACTACATCTTCGTTTTCAAAAAGTGCAATGACTGCTTACTGTCGTGTTTTCAATAATGAAATTCTCAGAAGCCCTTGCCATTGTTATGAATATTCTTGACCTAGTTCTGCCAGAAGATCCACACAAAATCGTATAAACCTGCTCAAACTTAAACGAACAAATGCATTTTGGGTTGTTTATGAGACAAAAAATTTTTTTGTTGTTGCATCGTGTAGGTTTTAATTCTTTATAAATCACTTAGTTTCTTGGTCTACTATAAAATATGTTCAATTGGTTTTCTTTTGTAATTAAAAGTCACGTTTGTTTTGTATTGTTGGTTGCCGGCCCCCCGCTCTTACTCTCTCACACTCAGAGTAAAGGGAAAAAATTGTAACAATAAGTTCAGGGGCAGTTGTTTTTTTTTAATGTGCATGTCTTTGTTGTTTTTTCTGTTCTGTTTCGGCTTTTACGGTTTTGTTATATAGGAAAACCACAATTTGAGACACACACTTTGAGCATATTAAATGAATTTGTAGTTGTTCTTTGGTTTACTGAAAGGTACGAGAAAGAAAAAAACGAAAGAAAATAATAAATACATTTGTTATTGTTTTTATTAATTAAATGCTTAAAGCATATAAATTTTGTAATTAATTTAAAAAAAAAGTTAAGAGTCGAAGCAAAACAATGAACTGCATTGACTCTCAAAGAAAAAAGACGGTTTAAAAGGTGGGTTGGTCTGATCAACGTGCTTGCTTTATCAGTGAGAGGGTCCAACGACCAGGAGTGTGATACCATCAGTGCTGATTAGGTCTTAACTCAGCTATCGAAATATTTTTGAGACAGTTCGAAGGTCTAGAAATGGCAGACCTCGAGGCTCAGAAAATGTAGAACGTTAACTCAGCTATCAAAATATTTTGAGGTAGTTCGAAGGGCAAGAGTGGGAGGCCTCGAGGCTCAGAAAATGTAAATCGTTTCGCTTGTTAAACTAGACATGCCTAATACTCTTGTTTAGAGTGTTTTTTTTGCATCAAACAAACATTTTTATTTAAGGTCATATTTAGACCTGTATACTATAAAAAGTTTTCATATATCACTACTTTCGCTGCAATTCGGTTTTCAAAAACAATTTCAAATGAAATAAGACGCATTTTCTCTTACAATTCTAACGGAACATCAACCAAATATTCGTCATATCAAATTGTTTTTTTAATTAAACAAATGACATTTTGCCTTACAATTCCAATGAAATAATCCCAATTAAAATTTTCGTCAAATTAAAACAATAATTATCTTTAGCACAAAAATCATAAAATACGCTTAAAATTAAAAACTGGCCGCAAACATATAAATCGAAAAACTCAATGAGCTTAAATGCTAAGTTGGATACAATCTCTCTCTGTCGAGATTGGTGTAAAGTAAACATAGCCATCGCCGCGGTAAGTATCGCAGAAATGACGTTTCTGTGCATCGCCAAATGCATTAATTTTATGGTTTAATTTGAACCCGATGTGGGTCATAAGATTTTGTTGATGTTAAGATTAAAGCCGAGTAAACATATACTAAGTTATGAGTTAGCTAATTGGGCGCTACTAATGTCAGTAGGCGATCAAGATGTTAGCATAATAAAATCTCGGTCGAGAACCATTTTTGGCCGAGCGAATCACACCATTGGGAGTATATTGGAAAAATGTACACTTTTTGTGCACTTCTTAATATATCTCCAATATTTGCGGACGCAAGTAGACTTATTGTGGAATCGTTAGTTGAGTTGTACTCAACGCCTTCAAATGTGGAAGATAAACTTTCGTAATTATTCCAATTATAAATATTCTTTCAAGATCCTCTTAAGATAAAAATTCGAACTCGAAAGCTTGGACCCGTTATAGTCAAAACACGCAAACAATTGGGTAGACAAATTAAAGTACATGTCAATGAGCTGCGCAAGATAATTTAAAAGGGCCATTCAAGATGTTTGCCAGTTTTCAAGACATTTAGTGTAGTGAAAAAGCGACTAACAATGTCGTTCAGTGCAGTGTACACCGTCATACAAACAGAAAGACAACTTTAGTATTATTAGGGTGTAAAAATAAAATCACAGTATTTTTTGCAATGGCTTATAAAGTATATCTTACTATGTTCTCTGCACCACTAATGGAAACCATAATACAATTTTATCGTTTGTTGTACAATTGAAGACTCGTTGGTACCGTGGTACTCTCAAAGCAGTTTTGCTACTATTCACTGCCCTTCATTAGAATAGTTATTTTATCAAAATTGCGCTAAGTTGTCCTACGCGCTAAGGTGTCCTACGGATAATATTGCTATATTGTCAACACAGAAAATGTTGTTATTTTAGTTCAAATGGCTAGATTGCCTAAATAAGACAACAAAGAAATTTTGGATTTGAAAGAGACATTTTAAAATTTCGACATTCGACAAAAATAATACTCTGATGGAATATCTTTTAGTATATATTTTTTATACTAGTCAAATTGTACAAAAACTGCCAGAAAATGTTTGCCCTTTTATAAAAAGGCATCTATATATCAAAAGGATGAAGCACAAGATCTTCGAGCATCAACCTATTCCACCAGGATTTTTTTATTGCTATCTATTGAAGTAAAAAAAGTTCGTTTTGGTCTAAACCTGAATTTACTTGTTTGCTAATCGTGCTAACATGACACCGTAGATATGAGAAAAACAATGATAAAACGTTGCGGCAGGATTCAATCTACGCATTTTAAATATAAGATTAAACCGGAGCCATTGAAATCTCTATCTATGAAGTTTCTCCGGCGGTTGAAGTTTCTCCAGAGCAAGGATAAAGCACAAGATCTTCGAGCATCAACCTATTCCACCAGGATTTTTTTATTGCTATCTATTGAAATAAAAAAAAGTTCGTGCTAACATGACACCGTAGATATGAGAAAAACAATGTTAAAACCTTGCGGCAGGATTCAATCTACGCATTTTAAATGTAAGATTAAACCGAACAATTGACATCTCTGTCTATGAAGTTTCTCCAGCGGTTGCAGTGAAGGGTGCTGATGCATCTAGAGATTATCAGAATAGCAACATCTTTAGTTTGGAAAGTTCATCGACGGAATTTGTGTAGGGAATCAAATTTTCATTTGTATTTCAATACGATACGAGTATCAGAGTGAACAGACTGTTATCCATTGGCCTACTGAACAAGCGATGCTCTATATGGGGCATTCGTTATTAGCAATGCTGCTCTTATGAAAAAAAAATCTTCACTCAGAATTGTAAGTACGGTATAAACAGACTAATTGAAATGACCCCAAAAATAATTTCCTCTTCTTTCCCTAACCAACACAATATAGAGGGCATTTGCTGAGAGCTAGTCCGACCAGGGAAGTCTTGAAATAAAAGTTTTTAAGGGATTTCTTTACCAGTACTTTCTTACAAAGAAGCCGGAGTTCGGAGTCAAAGTTCGGAATCGGAGTCTAAGCTCGACAGCCCTGGCTTCTTGGAAAACATCAGTTATTGGCTGCATAAACTGAAGTAGTTATTCAAAATTTCTCATAAATCATCGTTTGATAAGATTTTTTTTTAAATCTATAGCCGCAAATTTCGATGGATCGATTCAAGCTTTAAAGTAAAATAGTAAAAGTTTCGCGTTAGTGTTCTGATAGAGGTAAATATATCAAATATGTAACAGGTAAAAATGAAGTTTGGCCAGACACTGGTTAAGTGACAGATAACGATTTTTTTTTGTTCTGTTTGCAAGTTTTGACATTTTAATAGTGATCTTATCAAATGATTCATGTCCCAGCAATGTGCTCCGCCTAAAAATGTCTCAGTTAAATCCTTTTGTCAGTTAAATTAAAGGAGGTATTTAAGAAGAACATTTTCCCCCTGGACTTGTATATGTATGAACAAAGTTAAAAATACGAACAAGCCGTAGAGGTTGTAGTAATAAACTTGGTTTACTGACCCTTCCAGATTTGGGTGGCTACTAAGGCAAGGGTTTCTGATACTAGAATGGAGCACACTTAAGTGTATTGTTCAGATCCAACTGGTCTGTCCCCAGCTTAACATTAAAAAAACACAGCATTTATCTTCTAGGTCTAAATGAAAATTTATAACCGATGAATATAGGATCCTTGCGATTTACATTGTTGTTCAATTTTAGGCGGGACTAAGTCTGCCAAACTGAAAGATTTATTTGGAACAATCCCATTAGTGCTTTTACATTTATGAGGTACAATTTAATCTTCTATAAATTCCATCACTGCTGTATTTGTAACTCCTAAAGGTAAGGGATTTAACTTTAGATAGACTAAGCAAAATATTCTGCATCGATTTAGTTCGATAACAGTTCGTATATACTTAGTAGGGACATAAATACTGTTGCACACGTTTTATGCTGTAAAATAAAAAGTACTGAATATTTTTGGACCAAATTTTTTTAATATATTTATTGATGTATATTGTATCCAAAAAGAATCTACTTATTCGAAATGTCCGCCTTTTGCCTTAACACACGCCTTAAGTCGCACTGGCCAATCGTCAATAGCTGCACGAACCTCGTCCATTGAAAAATTGGCCACAGCTCGAACTAAAGCAGTCTTAAGAGATCCAATGTTGGGGTATCTTTTGTGACAAACGTTGTCCTCTAAAACCGTCCACAATTTGTAATCCAATGGGTTCAAATCTGGACTGCCTGAGTGCCATTCTTCAGAGGAAATGAACGCTGGCAAATTGTTTCGATGCCAGGCCTGGGACGTTTTAGCCTTATGGACCGGCGCAGTATCCTGCTGGGAATTGTTAAGAGGCTTCACAACAGCTTCCAAAACGGTTTCTTGGTAAACTTTGGCCGATGTTCTGACTCCTTGTTCGCAGAAATGCAGGTCAGTGACCCCATCGTAAGAAACACCCCACCAAACCATGACTGAACCTGGGTGATGACCCTTTTCTACCCTTGGGATCAGTTCTGATGACCGCGCATATATTCTATCATTTAGCTTGTTAAAGTTTTCCTGAACGGTAAAAATTTTTTCATCGGTGAACAACATTTTTCTGTGCAAGTTATCAGCGTGCTTCACCAAAAGACGTTTGCATTTTTCAATGCTATTTTTTTTAAAGCTCCAGTCAATAAATGTCCGGTAAAGTCTTTTTTATTGATTCGACTCATGGACATTTGAGTGATATTCATCTCACGGGCCATGATTTTCTGTTTTCGGAGCGAATTTCTGTGAATTCGGCCCCACCGGTGGCGGTCTTTTACATCTCCAGTCTCCTCAAACAGTTTTATGCATCGGTAGACGAACATGCGGCTAATCCCTAGTGGCCGGAGCGTTTTGAAAGTATTTTTTTATTTCACACTTCAAAAGCACTATTACAGGATACGGTTTTCATTATCTGACCACTCCATGATGAAAGTTGAAACAATTTTAAAATCCCATATGACATTTACGGGGTATGTTCAGTTCTACTATTAAAATGGGTGTGTTCAATGTTGTAACAGTATTTATGTCCCTACTAAGTACAATTTGCTTGCCTGCAGTCTTCGGAGAAATTCGAAAAACGAAGAAGAGAAGACGCCCAAACCAGCGCCTTTTTGGCCGGTCAAAACGTCGAATTCATGGGTCATCCGAAGTACAGCCTTGACTTGGCACCCAATGACTTCTTCTTATTCCCTAGTGTCAAGAAAAAATGCGTCTCAAGGGTCTCATGTGGATTCTCTTCACTCCAAATGCGGCAATTTTGCTTGTTGACGTAGCCATTCAACCAAAAATGAGCCTCATCACTGAACAAAATTTTGTGATGAAAATCAGCATCGAGATGAATCTCATTTTCGGCCCATTTTGCAAGCGTTGTTCTTTTGTCAACCTGTTCATGATGAAATGGCAAACCAAACTAAATATTAATCACTTGACAGCTGACAAAATGACCGCCAGTTAAAAAAGTGATGCCAACTTAAAGTTCTATACCCCAATAAAAAAACACCCTTTATAATAGGCTGGATCATCATAAAATTGAAAAATTGTCTGACCGTTTGGGGAATTTCCAAAAACTAGCTTTAAAGAACGGTAAATTCAGAACTACAAACCATTATTCATTCATTTTTCCATTTAAATCTTTAAAATTAAATATATTTGAATTGCAAAATAATTGAAGAGTGTCTCTAATATCAACGTTACAGTTTTATTTCTGCTAGAAATATAAAGTTTCAGCTTAAATTATATATAAACCATTCTCACAGATATGAGTATCTTTGAAATGAAAAATATGCAAATTATTACGGGACTCTAATGCATTTTAATATTCTCTACCATAATCAGTGCTATATTAGGACACTTTTCCTAAATTCTCCAAAAAAAATCATTTTTATGATCCGGCCTAACGTATAGCAATGTTCTTTCTTTTTGTGTACCTACATACGTACCACAATAGAAAGAAATGACCAAAACAAAAGAACATAAAGGCCCCCTCGAACTCATAACAAAGAAGTGTTAACATGATCATAAAACTACATTGAATGAAACTCAAACATGACCCAACAAACCTAACAACACACGATAATAATTTTTATGACCGAAATTTCAAACGATTTCCATGTCGGTTGTATCCAAGTGCAGCACCATTTCATTTTGGATACAAGAATCTACTCGTTCACTATATGTCGTGTAGTGGTGGTAAACTGAGAACCAACCACTGACCAGCTAATATCGTAAAATCAAACCAATCGTTGACCCAGTTTTCAAATGATTTTATGACATTGTCCACACACGGCCATCGTAGGAAAGAAAGACGAAACTGAGGCAAACAATTTTGATGGTAGACCGAATACAAACTCACTCACCTTTACGCCGACATCAGCATTATTTTCAAACCTGAAAAAGAAAATGTAAACAGAATAAAAAATAAAACGAACGTGTTAGTTACGAGTATCGATTCGAGGCGTTAAAATAGAAATTTCGTTGGCTGTGTTAAAAATAAAACAAACTAACGAAATCGAAATTATATGCTAATTGTTTTAACCCTGAATTCAGGCAGACTTTTCAATGCGAGTAAATCGAAAAAAAAACCCCTACAAAAAAATTCCCTTTAAAATATTTAACAATTAGTTAACATTGTAGTAAAGAGCTTCGGACTTAACTATTTTGCAATTTGTGAAAATGTGACTTCACAAATTGCTTCAATGTTTTATGGGAATCTCCGGACTTTGCCGGGTGTTCGAAATATTTCATTTGCCCGTTTTTCTGTGTTTTCGAATTCAAGGACTTAAAGTTTTTCGGTTGACACCTGCAAACGATTGTCCAACCGTTCAGGGTTTTTTTGTCATGCTTTTTTCGTGTCTCTGCGCGATTGCACGAATTTACGCATTTGAAATAACCAAATTTAGTAGCATTGATTTAGTTTTTTTTCTTTCTGTCAGCTTTTGCTGCCATTGACTGTTGGTTTGTTAATAAGCCCACAATTGTTTGAAGTACTGTTGTCGTTTATTTTTGTGTGTGAACAAATGAAATGTTTGCTAATAATATTTAAAATGTTTAATGTCTATGACAAAACTTTATGATATGACCTTAAATGAAGCGAGCGACCTACATTTGCTCAATGAAATCCTGTAAATACGTTGCTGGTGGGCAGCAAAAATGGGTTAAGTCAATAGACTTTAAAAGTGCGCAATGCGTGTTGTGAATTTTTATGAACCAACTCACTGATATAACAAAACTGGTTAAATATATAATTTATTAGGGATTTCAACTTGCTTAATTCATAAATAGCAAATTCAAACTTTTGAAGACTAAATAAAAATTATAAGTGTTAGATGTACCTTACTTACTATTCAAAAGAAATGGCGTAGTTTTGAATGACAGCTCGTTTTCAGTGTCAGCTTTATTTTGAGGACTATCATGTATGTTTTCTTTGCTATTGTTTTGCCATTTATCATCATTAATGCTTGCCAATTGGGCAGCTACGGTTTAAAAGATGTTCCTGTTCGTAAAATCAATCGATCGTAGTGAGTTAAATTTATGGTCGACGTAATGGCAGCTAATTCTTTGGCTAATTGACAACCCATTACTTAACACATTCCCTAGAAATGATAAAACGCTTATTCTGAGACGTTTTGCATAAATACTGCTTCAGATTGTAGCATCATAGCATTTGCAGGATGTAATGATACGGATTCCTAAGCAAATCATTTTTGTACGAACTTTACGATTGGTTGAAGTCTAGCCAATAATTATTGAGGGTTCGTAAACAAATTTTGAACTTTCCTCAGTAAATATTGATGTTTTGGAAACAAATGTTAAGATTCGGTCATCATGTGAAACTTGACAAAATCAAATTACGAGGGCTGCTATATATATTTCTGGTCTAATAATGAAAATGCGAATAGTTATAGGTTTTATAGTTTCTTTAAACTATTCTTCAGCATGATTTATACACTTTTGCATGCGCTCAAACCAATTGTCGAAGCACTTTTTCCACTCCGATTGAGACACCTCCAAAACATGGTTTTTGAACGCTTCAACAGCATCTTCTGGCGACGAAAATCGTTGACCACGAATTTTTTCTTCATGTGCGGTAATAAAAAGAAGTCATTGAGTGCCAAGGCTGTACGGCGGATGACCCACCAATTCGACGTTTTGGCCGGTCAAAAGGCGCTGGTTTGAGCCGATGTGTGAGAGCTCGCTTTGTCATGGTGCACAATGATTCGTTTCCTCTTGTTCGTTTTTCAAATTTCTCCGAAGACTTCAGGCAAACAAATTGTGGTGTACCACTCAGAATTGACCGTTCTACGTTGCTCAAGCGGAACAGTCGCCACATGACCAGTTGTGCCGAAGAAACAGGTGACCATTTGCTTCGAATTGCTTCTTCCACGAACAACTGTCGTTGGATTTGCTTCGGGCTTATACACATAGATCCATGATTCGTCACCTGTGACGATCTTATAAATGTCTTTTGAAGCACCGCGATCGTATTTTTTTTCAAAATTTCTTTGCACCAATCGACACGAGCCTTTTTTGAGCGATTGTCAAATTGTACGGCCAGGTGGTGTTCGTGCAATATCGAATGTATGCAGGTGGACGAAATGCCAAAGGATGCCTATATCTCACGATATGTAACATGACGACCATGCATTATCAGTTTACGGACGTCATCAATGTTCTCTGGTACAACGGCCGTTTTTGGACGATCTTCGTCTTTGAGCGAGCGTCGTCCACGATTGAATTCATTAAACCAATTTTTCACAGTGCTATAGGATGGTGCTTCATCGCCAAACAAAGATTTAAGTTCATCGATGCACTCTTGTCGGGATAATCCACGCCGAATGTTGTGAAAAATGGTCGCACGAAAATGTTTACGAGCTAATTCCATTTTTTTGCCAAACTGATTTTTTCAAGTCACTGTAAACAACACAGATGATGGTCGTACGTCAAAACGTTCTAAGTATGTTTATGCTAAAAAATTTCAAACTTTCCAATGGAAATATCAGATGGCGCCCGGCCAGAAATATATATAGCAACGCTCGTGTTTAACTATCAACATTTATAACAGAAATGTACCAGCTATTTTGACTATTTTTATGAAAAACAAAACTATATTGAAACTTACATCTTTAGAAATGCTCATTTTAAAGTTTTAGGCGGTCATTATCGGACATAAGTTTTTGTGCAATAACATGATACATTTTATTTGTTTAGCCGAACTATCTTCAATAAATGAAACACTTCGCTTATTTGACACCGATGTACATTTTATCGCATTAGATGTCTTTTAAACGGATTTTCCTTATTGTTTAATTAATCACTTCCATAATATGACTTTAATGCATTTTTCAATTATTAACTTAATAAAACTCTTTGTTGCAAAATAACAACATAACCTAATCCTAATAAATAATTTTGGGAATCACAATATGGTGGAGTGGGATCATACTATGGCTGTAGTTCAATGAGCAGTTTTTCATGATCCAAACTGATTCTACCTAAGCATTTACCTGTTTGTACAAGTGTGTCATTAAAATGTGTCAAATGAACTTACGAAATGCGCATTTTTCAATTGATTTCTACAAAATTAAAAATTCATATTTATTATTTCCTTAATATCGCATGTTCTATGTCCGTCTCTCATTTTAAATTGGGAATTCCGGGAATTATTGCAAACATCTTGACACACTCTTCACTGGTTCTTACACAATCACTTTGACTATCTTAATTTCTTTATTGCCCATCAGCAAGCAATTTCAATTGCTTCTCCGGCAAATTTTTCCAATATGTACAAAATTTATTATTTTCACCTTTGACTCTGGCAATTAAATGACAATATACGACATGTGCAAGTACTTTAACTAGTAAGACCTCTCACATGCTACACTTAACGAAAGGCCGAATGTGAACAAATGTGTGGAACTATTTAACATTTCTTTCTCTACACAAAAGGAAGTCAGAGTCCCATGTGGACAATTGTAATCACAGCCACCGTGAAGGGAGCGAGCGAGCAATGCAAAAAACGTTGTCATGACAACAAAATTCTTTATTGCTTGTACAGTTGCTTTGGTAGTAATATATTTAATAAAAATACTTTATAAATATATTCGTACATTTGTTAGTGCGGACATTTATGCGTTTTTACACTCGTATACGAGTATTTTATGTCTCTCAACTACCCACCATTGCCACTACCATCACACCGCCACCTTCAATATTTAATTTACTGGTGATGGTTTTGTTCAACAGCAAAAAAAAGGAACCAAAAATCGCTCACTTTTAACGAACATCTGAAAACCATTGCAAATAATGTGAATGAAACAAAATTGGAATATTTAATGAAAAATTCATGAGTCAACACACAAGTTTTGTACATTTACGTATGTATGTATGTTGCCGTATATATACAATGCATTGCATTATCTGACATATAGTACATATCGTATATTCATTGTAAATAATAAATAACAAAGTTAAACTATTTTCGTAAATTATTGACGGCGACAACAGCGACAAACAGCAACTACAGCAGTGAAAACAAAAAATGCTGAACTACAGTGAACTTTGATGAATTGGGTAAGTTTTTTTGCCAACCAACCGCATCCAAAATAAACGGCAGAACATTTGCATGGTGGGAGTTTTGTTTTGGAATTTGCGTGAAACTGAAAAATTCGTAGCCTTTTGGTGGGGCTGTTAATATTTTTAATTTTTATACGTTGGGTTTAATGCTTTTTAAGCTTAACTAAAGGATGTTTTTTCAGACGTGTGGTTTTCAAGAAAAAATGAAATGCATTTAATTTAATGTTATGGCCAAGAAGTTAGCTTTATAAGTATTATAAAGCTAAGGGTTTGCCATTATGTTTTAAAAATGAATTTGGGCAGGTGGTCGGCGCGGCTGGCTCGAATAATTTCCAGCCGAGAAGCCCGATTTTCGACCACTTTTTGCAGCATTTGGGTCCGTATGTCAGCAATATGGCGCCAAATATTTACTTCCAAGGCGTCAATCGTGTCGGGCTCATCTGCGTAGACAAGCGTCTTCACATAACCCCACAAAAAATAGTCCAGCGGTGTTAAATAGGCCACGCCACTGGCCCACGACGCGAGATAATGAGCTCACCAAAAGTTTCCTTCAATAAATTGATTGTGTTTTAAAAATGATTTGGGCAAGTGGTCAGCGCGGCTCGAATAATTTCCAGCCGAGAAGCCCGATTTTCGACCACTTTTTGCAGCATTTGGGACCGTATGTCAGCAATATGGCGCCAAATATTTACTTCCAAGGCGTCAATTGTGTCGGGCTCATCTGCGTAGACAAGCGTCTTCACATAACCCCACACAAAATAGTCCAACGGTGTTAAATATCACGATCATGGCCACGCCACAGGCCCACGACGAGAGATAATGAGCTCACCAAAAATTTCCTTCAATAAATTGATTGTGTTTTAAAACTGATTTGGGCAAGTGGCCGACGCGGATGTCTCGAATAATTTCCAGCCGAGAGGCCCAATTTTCGACCACTTTTTGCAGCATTTGTCCCCGTATGTCGCCAAATATTTACTTCTAAGGCGTCAATCGTGTCAAGCTTATCTGCGTAGACAAGCGTCTTTACATAACCCCACAAATAGTCCAGCGGTGTTAAATAGCACGATCATGAAGGCCACGCCACAGGCCCACGATGCGAGATAATGAGCTCACCAAAAGTTTCCTTCAATAAATTGATTGTTTTAGTCTTGTTGGAATTAAATGTCCTCAAGATTACGGATTTCAATTTTAGGTATCAAAAACTCCGATTCACGGTAACGTTCCGGCCATCATCAGTTTTGAAAAAATATTGACCGATGATTCCACCAGCCCATAAACCGCACAAAACCGTGTTTTTCTCTGGGTATAATTGCATCTCTTGAACCTCTTCTGGTTGCTCTCTAACCCAAATGCGGCAATTTTGTTTATTGACTTTGCTGTTTCGCCAGAAATGGCCCTTATTACTAAACAAAATTTTTGTCGAAAACGGCGGATCTTTCCGTTTCTCACCGAGCGCGCTCATCTCCATAAAAAAGTTGCCAACATTTGAAGGAAATTATAATCAAAAACTAAATGGCATAAACTGTCCTTTCGAATAAACAATAAAGATTCGACACTTGATTTGAATTTTTGTATTTTTTTATTATTTTGAAATTTATATTGATCGAAAGAGCGTAAATAAAAGTCGTTCAGACTTAAGACGTGACTTCTGGAGTATGAAGACTGTATAAAAAACATATTTCGTGAAAGGCTATATGAAAACATTGCTGGAATGACAAAATTACTCAAGAATTAGTTATAGGTTGCACAATGCTTCTTTTGGTCAAACTTTAAATGTGTCCTGTAAAGCGGCAGGACTTTTTAAAAGATGGACCAGTATGGTCGAGCTTCGCTAGTTTTGGTTTAAGTCGCTCATAACGCCCAATTATATGTTTGAGAGAAATCGGATATAATATAGGACTTTTAGACCGGTGCAGAATTTCCCAGTATATAGTATTGCTACATGAAAACGTGAACCGATATTTGCCAATACCAGAAGGATAGCTAAAATATCTTCTACAATTCACTAAATTTGTCAAGACCGAATGAGAATGGCGGGACCTCAAAACTGCATGTGAGCTTAGGGTGAATGATATATTGGGCGATATAAACCAACAAACCATGCAAAGGTTTTACCGAAAGGTCAAGAATCGGAAGGAACCTTTGGGCTATTCGAAAACAGGGACTATAAGCGACTCGTCACGTTCTGTACAAAATTTGGTGAGAGCTAAATGAAACTGGAGAGGCCTTAGTATCATAAAATTGCCCTACATTCACAAATTTTAAAAGGGTTTGCTTTATCGAATCAGATAGTGGTTTTGAGTTGATTTGGGTCTATATTGTTGTATTTTTAGGGTTACAAATACTATCCTTCAACATAATACAAAGTGGTAAAGGGTATACAAACTTGGTACCTTTTCTGACATAAAAAAGTACTTTGTTATTCTTTTTTTTATGCCAATTCACCAACCACACTTATCATCCCTGACGAGGGAATTGAATTTCTCGCGCAAAAGAGCCATTGCTTTGTTGGCTGTGTGACAAGTAGCACCATTCTGTTGGAACCACATACCATCTGGGTCCATATGCTTAATTGCTGGCCACAAGAAGTCCGTTATAATCTCGTGATAGCAAACACCATTCAGGGTAACTGCTTGGTCGACCCCATTTTCGAAGAAGTACGGCCCGAAGACGCCGCCAGCCCATAAACCGCAGGACGAACTGGGTCTGCATGCACAGGTGTTTTGACATATCCTGCGGACTCAGTTTGCTTAAATTTGCGCACAATTCTCCCGATTGTGGAAACATTTGGTCGATTATGGTGAACAAAAAACTCACGAAGCGCAAGAAATGCATGGTTTGAACGCCAAATTTTCGAAAAAGAGCCTTTCAGAATCATAACGCAAAGCTCACCGAAACAAAGAATTGTCAAATTAAGTTGGGCAAAAAACTTGACATTAAGGTGTGACTCATAATTTATACCGTGCACTATGGTTGGACCACCCTTTAGAAGCAGGACTTGCAGTATTTTGAGTAAAAGTAGGTTCGGAAAGGATTGTTGCAAAAAATTTGTGCACACATTTCTGGATATTCTAAATCAAACATTCGGTTATGGCAACATACGATTATGTGCATATTTTGTTAAAATTTGTTTATGAAACAGACATCCCTAATGGGTGTACCCGTAATTTAAAAGGACACCTTTTTTCCTAATGAAAAAAAAAACAACATCTTGAACCACTTAACATAAACAGATCGATAATTATAACACTGACGTCTCCAAAACAAAATTATAATTACCATCCAAAAATAAACACAAAAACTCATAATAGAACGCCAAACATAAATGCTCACCATTAAAAAATTGAAATGCTACCGAATGGTAGAAAATTGATTTTCTATTTGTGGTCTTTTGGTTCGAGTGTTTCTCACGAAACCAGTCATCCATCCATCCATCGATCCATCCGTCAGTCAATCTAGAAAACCACAGAGTTCATCACCGCAATAAATTTTAATAGAACCGCCATAATAATGTTTTCTTACGATTCTGGCTGGTTGTTGGTGGATCTTGTTTGTTGTAGATGATATTGTGTTTGTTGTTTAAAACCAAATAACAAACCATGAAATCCTACACATACAGCAGCAGCAGCAGCAGCGCAACTCATTAAATCGTCATTAACGGCAGTTCATTGGCGACACATCAATCAAACCGCCATCCATACACACGCACACACAATCCGTTCGCGCTCTAGTACGCCACCGCTGCAGCGGTGGCGTACTGCCAGGCTACTGAATTGCGCGCATGCGCCGCCGACGCCGCACATAAAAAGGGAGATGTGGCTAGCTGGCATACTAAAGAATTCAAATTGATTGAATGCATTGCCAAGCCGAGGCCAGTGCAGACTGTGCACTCATATTGAAAATCAAATAGAAAATTTATTTTGAAAATATGTTTGTCTTTCTTATCAGCAAAACCAAAATACCCGAAAGTGGCAATGAAACCCTATCGTTGTTCCCGAGGACCGCTTACTGGCTGGCTAATGATCTAAAAAAAATAAAGTGATAAAGTTTCCTCTTTTTTCCATTTTTTTCTTCAATTGTTGTTAAAGAAAATATCAACTGCATATTAGAGATAAGTGTAGTGGTGGTGACATAGGCCATCTTGGGAATACAAACAGAGGGGGTATGGCATTTAAAGTGTTCGAGCTCGAGATACTCTTTTCTGTTGTTGTTTGCTTCATATTTGTTAAGCAAGTACCCCATAGCTTAACACGGTGAAATTTAACTGTTTATTTATAGTCTTCTTTTTTGCGTATGGAACCGAAACCGAGTGAAGATAGAAAAAAAGTGAATTAGATTTCACGCCAGACATTAACGTCTTTTTTAGTCGCGTGTATCGTTGTCCGTCCGTCTGTCGCCTTTACACTTTAAAACCGTTAACACTAGAAACGTTTATGCATAAAAATCATAATAAAGAAACAAAAGAAAAGAAGAACCGCAGATAAGGGGATTTATTCAAAAAGACTAACAGGCAGACAGACCAGACCGCCTGACTGACTGAAAAAAATGAAAAACGTTGTAATGTATCTCTGTGTAGTTGTTGTTTGATATTTGTTTAAATGGCAATGACATTGACTAATGTAATGAAGTTACTTACATTGTTTAGATTAAGTTTAAAATGTATTTATACCTACTACTTGAAAACCATAATTTGCGAAAGGCGGAGGATTTAAATTGTAATTGCTTCAATGAAATGCGGAAGATTTAAGATCATTTTCCTGCTTTTTATTTGAAATTTTATAATTGGAAACCCGCTTTTGTTCTATAAAAGTTAAGACCTTCCAACCAATCGTGCAAATAGGAGTACATTTTGATTCTAGTGTGGGTTTCGCCCAAAATCCCTACTGCCAGTTAATAGTAGTGTATTGAGAAGTTTATTTAACAGCTGAGGCTTCTTCGGCCAACATATAAAGGAAATGCTCCTGCCAATGTTAGCTTTTGGCATAAGGAAAAAAAAATCATTTTCGAAGCGCGTGAGAATAGAAATACGATTGAAACATATAGGACCGCAACACGAAACGATTACTCTCAGTTGTATTTCTATTCTCAAGCGCTTCGAAAATGATTTTTTTCCTTATGCCAAAATTTGTATGTGGCCGATTCTATTTTTAATTACCTACAAAAAAATTGAGAAAAAGTAAAAACAAAATGTAACTTTGGACGCCTCAAAATGATTTGTTTAGATACGTCGCAGTGGAAATTTCCTCTTGCAAGAGTTATCGAAAAAATCTATTGCACAATATCGACAAAGTTTTATCCTTACAAATAGGCCCATCCCAGCATGCGGGTTTATAATAGCACTGAAGAGCTGACGAAATCGCTAAAGAGGTTTCAAATTCAAAGTCCATTGATGCGGACAACGCGACACCATTTCAGCCTGCAAAAACTACAGTTGGAAGTTGGTCCGAACTTCAAATACTTAGTTGAATTAACAGACTTTCTGTTGTGATCACCAACATCTAATGGTATTGAGAGTTGCATGGTTCGACTTATACATACTTAGTAGGGACATAAATACTGTTACACATGTTTATGCTGTAAAATAATAAGTACTGAATGTTTTTGGACCAAATATTTTTTAATATCCAAAAAAATCTACTTATTCGAAATGTCCGCCTTTTGCTATTACACACGCCTTAAGTCGCACTGGTCAATCGTCAATAGCTGCTCGAACAAAAGCCGTTTTAAGAGACTGAAAGTTGGGGTATCGTTTGTGACAAACCTTGTCCTCTAAAACCGTCCACAACTTGTAATCCAATGGGTTCAAATCTGAACTGCCTGAGGGCCATTTTTCAGAGGAAATGAACGCTGGCAAATTGTTTCGAAGCCAGGCCTGGGACGTTTTAGACTCATGGGCCGGCGCAGAATCCTGCAGGAAAGTCCATGGGTGGTTTTGGAACAGGGAGGCTTCACAACAGCTTCCAAAACGGTTTCTTGGTAAACTTTGGCCGATGTTTTGACTCCTTGTTCGCAGAAATGCAGGTCAGTGACCCCATCGTAAGAGACACTCCACCAAACCATGACTGAAGCTGGGTGATGACCCTTTTCTACCCTTGGGATCAGTTCAGATGCTTCCTTAGATGACCGCACATACACCCTATCATTTAGCTTGTTAAATTTTTCCTGAACGGTAAAAATGTTTTCATCGGTAAACAAAATTTTTTTATACAAGTTATCAGCGTCCTTCACCAAAAGACGTTTGTATTTTTCAATCCTATTTTTTTTAAAGCTGCAGTCAATAAATGTCCGGTACGTCGTTTGAAAGCCCCAAGTGCCAAGTCTATTTTAATGATTCGACTCATGGACTTTTGCGTGATATTCATCTCACGGGAGCGAATCTCTGTGAATTCTTGATTTAACGGCTTTGATGACATGTGGTTTTCGAACATAGCGTGGGCGGCCTGACCAGTTTTAAGCTTCGGTAGATGAATCCCTAGTGGCCGGAGCGTTTTGAAAATATCGTTTCACACTTGAAATGCGCTATTACAGCGATACGGTTCTTATTATCTGAGCACTCCATGATGGAAGTTGAAACAATTTTAAAATCCCGTTATAGACTAACGCTATTGAGTTTAGCTTTCAAGGCCCATATGACATTAAGGGGGTATGTTCAGTTCTTCTATTGAAATGGGTGTGTTCAATGTTGTAACAGTATTTATGTCCCTACTAAGTAGATACATATACACATCATAAGATAGACGCTACGATAACACCACGGCACGCACAACCAATAAACCATTTAAAAAGGGTGGGCCTTTAACAAATTTTAATTTTTAATCGGCTGAAAAAAAGTATGTACTGATATTTTCTTCAAATTTCTGGTTTTATTGTAAACCCAATATCATTCATATGACAGTCACAACTGGCTCGGTAGTCCCTCATTTCATCAACCCAATTTTTCAGTACATTTTCTCTTGTTTAGGGTAAAACCTCTTCAATGGCAACTTTGATTTCATGTTTTAGCGCTTCAATTTTCTCTGGATACTTTACGTAACATTTATCCTTAACGGCTCCCCACAAAAAATAATTCACAGGGCGGAAATCACTTAAAAATTATGGTTTATTAGACACATAATTTAAAGTGTGTTCTCTGAGGTACCTTAAAGAAAATAAATAAAACTGCTTAATACCATAAGCCATCGTCAATTTTTAGAATCCCATGTTGATTCGTTTGACCGCTATCGTGCTTTCAACAGTAAAGGGTTTTCCAGTCGGGATATACCAATTTCGAATCTTTATGTCAACGCACCCTCATCAAGGTAAAGTTCACTTACGAGCAACCTTTGGAAATCATTAAAAATTACTACCGATATTCTGAGTCGGTGGTCGCAACTTTACGAGCACTTACTCAAATTTTTGCCGTAATAATCGTCCCACCCGGCAGCGTGCTATAGTAGATAAATTTGAATCCAAATTTTCACTTTTGGATGTTTCGAAATGTGTGCAAGAGTGGTGGGAAATTGGTTCCAAAGAATAGATCACTGTACACGGACTCGTGGTGGTCATATGACCGAAATAGAATTTCATTATTAAAATGTAAAATTTATATTACACCTGGAATCAATTTTAACTCTATATGTGACAGCGCATAGAGAAAGGGAACTACGGGTAAAATAATCAATTTTAATTTTTTTTCTTTTTTTGATGTGGACAACATCTGAGCATCGAATGAGACCGATCCCATGCCCCAAAAGTGTTCCCTCCCGCGTTTTATGAGAGTGAAGTGGACGATTCTAAGCGCAAATAGAAAGGGACCTAATCATTAAAACGGCTCTCCTGAACAAAACTGGTTTTTAACCTTAGGTCCCTTTCTTTTTTGCGCGTTACATATCTTAAATATTCTGTGTTTTTATGACTTGAGCAGTTTTTATTCTGGTTCGAGACCTTTTTGTTGTTTCTTTTTCAGAATCAACTAAACAATTGATGCAATGTAGGAAAACCCTGTACGTAGCCCGAATATGTAACTAGTATATGTGACAGCGCATAGAGAAAGGGACCTAAGGGTAAAAAAAATCAATTTTCACTTTTTTTTATGTGGACAACATCTGAGCATCGAATGAGACCGATTTCATGCCCCAAAAGTGTTCCCTCCCAGAGATATGCGCGTTTTATGAAAGTAAAGTCGACGATTCTAAGCGCAAATAGAAAGGGACCTAATCTTTAAAATGACTCTCCTGAACAAAACTGGTTTTTAACCTTAGGTCCCTTTCTATTTTGCGCATCACTTATCTTAAATATTCTGTGTTTTTATGACTAGAGCAGTTTTTATTCTGGTTCGAGACTTTTTTGTTGTTTCTTTTTCAGAATCAACTAAAAAATTGGTGCAATCTAGGAAAACCCTGTACTTAGCCCGAATAAGTAACTAGTATATGTGACAGCGCATAGAGAAAGGGACCTAAGAATAAAAAAAAAATCAATTTTCACTTTTTTTATGTGGACAACATCTGAGCATCGAATAAGACCGATTCCATGCCCCAAAAGTGTTCCCTCCCAGAGATATGCGCGTTTTATGAAAGTGATGGTACACCAAAGATACACGTATTTAAATCTTTAAAACGGCTCTCCTGAACAAAACTGGTTTTTTTCCCTCAGGTCTCTTTATACGAGTAGGAACAAAAATAGCTACAATAAATTATTTTTTACATGTTTTAAGAGTCAACAACTCCAAGACATGAAATACTTTCTTTAATTATTGCGGTTTTGCTAACCAGGCTAGCTAGGCAAAAAACGCCCCTATTATCGAAAAAAGCACATACCCTCGAATCAAATTACAATATTATTGTAATACACATGTCATAGAATAATACAAGTGTATTCCACAAACACCAACTCTTCAAACGAAACTTTTCTTAACTTTAACAAAAAAAAAATAATGAAACGAGACAAATGAAAGTTGATATGACACTGACAACGTCTCGCCCATAAAATTCAAGGCAGTTATGAAGATTAGCTTCACATACACCATTCATATGTAAAATAAAAATGGCAGGCAAAAACTTATTTTTAGCCAACAGTTTCAAAGGCAACAATACTTAGCCACCATAGAGTCACAGGCGGCAAAAAAGTCATTGTGGAATATCTAATTTTAACACCGAACACAATACGCACAGCGAGCGATCGACTAAACCCATCAGCCAACCAACCACCTGTAGTACGAGACGGAAACTTTGGTGTGACAGGCGGTCGGACGGACGTATGGACGGACTTACAGACGAGGTGCATTATCTTTTCACTTATTGTACCGTCCGCGTTCCAGTGCCTAAAAAAATACTTAAAATGTTAATGACAATAATGATTTTATTTTAATATACACAGGTTTTCATTTCTCTTGCATTTTGAAGTATTTAATTTTTATGGTCACAAAGTGATTTCCCTAAATCAGCCTCTGGAAACGAGTAGCTGTTGTCGCGGCCACTGAGATCTCGCGCGGCCTACCTAAGCACGCGTCTTAAGAACGCGCCAAAAGAGATTAGAACGCAACGAAGAAGATCTTCGACCAAACAAAGAAACTGTTTTTATTGCTGGAATCCTTAAGATAAACCCAAATCAACTGAACTTGTTGCTTAGTGTATGTCCAGGAAAGAAGCTGGAGTAGGATAACATGGCTCTACAGTCTATTGAATTGTTGTCTTTTAGACCCAAAATGTCAATCAGTTTAACTCTTCGAGAAATTAGAAAAACGAATTAACTACAATAACAACACCATCGACGACACATTTTTGTCACCATTTAAGGGTCTGGTACGCACTGTCCGCCCTAACGAACGCTCATGCGTCTGACAAACCGTTCGTCCGTCCGTCCTTCCGTCTGCTTTTGCCTATTGTTCAAAATGTGTTGATACCCCCGTATAGCGATTTAGTGACCATAGAAAACCTGAAGACGTAACAAAAAAATACATAAAACACGAGATAATGGTAAGAACAATGTTGAGGAGATTTTCTTTTTTTTTAATTCTTTGTTATTGTTTTTTGACCCAATTAAAATTTAGGAATATTTTCATTCTTTGCCGATGCCAATGGCGTGGATGGTGCGGTGCGGTCATTGTCTGTTGCTTGTTTCTTGCGTTCGCATAGAAGAGGTGACATCTCATGATTAGTCTCATCCGCTCTGTTGTCTGCGTCTGTTGCCTGTTCCTGACCTTTACCAACAACAGTTCGTAGCAATTTCCAACAGCCGTTTGTCGTGAGGTTCCCGAGTGTTGTTGGCTGGTAAGAAAGAACTGAGTTCTTTTTCAGGTTGTTATCTTTTTTACCTGGCCACTGTATTAGTAAGTGTACTTTATTTGTTTATGCGTATGTAGATAACATTTTGTTAGTGTCGTTCTGTGTTGTCACAAAGACAAACTCGTTTTTACGAAGATACTACCTGCTGCTGCCTGTGGTCGACCTTATGATCCTTTGAGCGTTTATTTAAAGTACTCTGATACTAGTTGCTTTGAGTGATAACTGTTGAGTTCAATATCATATACACTTAGAGAAAATTTTATTCATATGAATAGGATTTTGATGTTTCAAGATTCTAAGTGGGGGTTTTAATGAGATAGAAAAACAAATTAGTGATGAAATATTTTTCAAGGTAACAAAGTGATCCTCCCCACTTAGACTTAGACATTCTCAGATCAACAAATTTCTGATAATGTTGAAAGAGTTGTGGCGGTGCCACATACCTTTGACATAACGTCATGCTAATAAAACTAAAGGGCCAATTAAATGCTGTAAAAAATGAAATTAGCCGCTGTAATATTGGTCAAACCCATATGTGACAGCGCATAGAGAAAGGGACCTAAGGGTAAAAAAATCAATTTTAATTTTTTTCTTTTTTGGTGTGGACAACATCTGAGCATCGAATGAGACCAATCCCATGCCCCAAAAGTGTTCCCTCCCAGAGATATGCGCGTTTTATGAAAGTGAAGTCGACGATTCTAAGCGCAAATAGAAAGGGACCTAATCTTTATAATGACTCTCCTGAATAAAACTTTTCATCAACTTTTCACTTTTTTTATGATGTGGACAACATCTGAGCATCGAATGAGACCGATCCTATGCCCCAAAAATGTTCCCTCCCAGAGATATGCGCGTTTTATGAAAGTGAAGTCGACGATTCTAATCTTTAAAATGGCTCTCCTGAACAAAACTGTTTTTAGCCTTAGGTCCCTTTGTATTTTGCGCGTCACATATACAGAGAAAAAATTAGTTAGAAATCGTATGAAGCTACTAAAATTCCGTTGCTGACAAAGAATTTCGGTTGCAATCACCAAATGTTTATAATCGTAATGGATATTCGGTTCGACTTACCAAGAGATGGTAAATATGATCATCGTATTGTCCACGCAACTGACTGATCGGTCATACCAATGAAACGCATAAAACGTATTTAGTTGCCATAACTGGTGGTTGTGGCAACCATTAGTTTTGAGAACATTTTGTTGTTGTAACCGAATATTGGTGATGATATCTATGAATTGATCCTAACCAAAAACGAAAATAATCCTATTATTACTGCTTTAAGCAAATCATTATATCTAGTTTATACAGTACAAATCCTCCATTATCTTTTCCATTTTTTTGTCGACAACTTTTTTGTACACTTGAAGTACTCTTAAATAAGGGAGGGTCACTATGTTTAAGAGTACTTCAAGTGTACAAAAAAGTTGTTTGCTTCTAATAACAATTTAATTGTTTTTTCGTCGTGCACTTTAATCCAATCCGAACACTTTTTAATCCAAAAATTCTTTGGGGATGTTCGGATACTTCTTATTTTCTACCTATACTTCAGTTACAATTACTGACGTTACAGAACACCAACTAACATTCGGTTGTGTTGATCGAATACTCGAGGTGCATGTAACGTCAATCATTCGGTTGGCAAAAAATTCGGTGGTGGCAACGAATCTGTTCTCTGTGTGCAAAAAAGGAAGAACCATTGTATGAGAGATATATCAAAACGTTGCCAAAAAATTATTTTCAGGACATGATGACATGTTTAATTCAACACGCATAATACTGTATTAACAAAAGTACGACATAAGTAAATTTTTTTAACTCGTGGCGTGATTTTCCTTTATTATACAAATATTATACATCGTTGAAAAGAAAATCATATTTATTAATATTTTATGCAAGCCGCGAGTGACAACTTGAAAATGTTCTCAACACATCTTAAAGAAACAAAACAAAAAATCTCCTATTTTATTAAACACTTTCCTACTAGCTGCGTTTCTTTCCAGTTACTTGACTAGCATTCAATTGGAAGTCACTTGGTAAGCAAGTGAGTTGGCCGCAAGTCGCTTAACAAACGAGTAAGAGTTACCAACCTTATTTTTCCAAAAAATTACACATGAAGCACCCTGTTATATAAAAACACGTGTTTTTAGTTATGTATACTATAAAACTTCTATATACAAAAAAAAATCATTTTTCTCTCCTATTTTATTAAATACTTTCCTACTAGCTGCGTTCTCTTCCGGTTACTTAACTAACATTCATGAGGAAGTCACTTGGTAAGTTAGCCGCAAGTCGCTTGACAAACGAGTAAGAGTTACCACACTTAATTTTCAAACAAAAAATCAAACCTGAAGCACCCTGTTTTATAAAAACATATGTTTTTAGTTATGTATACTAAAAAATAACAAACAAGAAGTGGTCTCATCGGCGTACTCATATTGGGAACATCTACAAATATGGGATAAGTAAAAATATAAATCGATTCAAACTGATAGTTTAAAGAAATTCTATACATTTTTACAACGCAAAAGTGTTGCAATTAAAAAATCAATGAAATATAAAAAATTAATGCACAAATCAATGAAATATAATAAATTAATGCACAATACGATGATTATATTTTGCGTTGAACAAATGTTTACAATTTCTTTTAACTAAAAGAAAGAAAAACTATAAATCAACTCAATATAGTGGATTATACTCGTGTAGATGTTACCAATATGAATACGTCGATGAGAGCTCTTTTATAGTTTCTTACTGTCAGCTTTTGATTAATTCCCCGATGAAGCTCATTATTGTTTAATTCTCTTTAGTGTAAAGTATACAATGAGGGACAATGTTGCCTTACTACTCCCAATTTTGTTCAATGTTGCCAGATTATCATATTTAAAACTAACTAGGTATCTAAGCTAGTTACCTAGTGAATTGAGACACACTTAGTACATTTAAAAGGGCATTGTGGCCGGACGTTTAGGCTCATGAGGCCCAAAAAACGTTCCGTGCATTCAAAACGTGTAAACAATATTGACGTAGGGGTCCGCAACGCGGACCTTATTAACAAAAGAATTGACCTCCGGTAAATGTGAGCATCCGATATAGGTACATAAATTAATGCCTGATTATGGGAATCCAAATATGGATTTATTTTGAAGATTTGGCTGAGATTAGGGGTCGAAAAAATGGGTCATTTCAATTTACGGCTAAGGATTTACAAGATTAGACATGACCTTATAAAAATGTTGTGGATGAAATATTGCTAATTTTGGATGTGACAAGGAGGGAATCCGAGTTATGTCTTTTTTGTGAAACAGCTGAAATTTTTACCTGCACCAGGTAGTAACCTTTTTGAATGTATCATTGTAGGAAATTTTTTATTAAGAATTGTAAACCTCTAATTAAAAGCGTATTAATGCACAGTTCCCTAAAGTTTATGTACGTTTTTAAGAAATCTAACGAAATAAATAAATATAAATTGGATCGCAACGTTGAAATCCACATGGGGAAGTGGTTTTTTGTTACAACCACTGTACAAAATATATAATCGATAATCGACCCTTAATTTGCAGTTTTGGCAAGCACTTCAAAATTCAGTTTAAAAATTTTAAATTTTAAGCCAAATTCGAAATAGAGTTCTAAATTGTTGGGAAAAACGTTTGGGTACGTTTTTCTTTAGCAAAGGAAAGCTTCTCCCTCTTTTCCTATAGAAAGAGACCAAAAAAATCCCTTTGGAACCGGTTTGCATCAGTGAGTTTTCTAACGATGGTACCATTGATCGTTGAACAATGTTTGCCAATTGCATTTTCAAATTAAAATTAATACTTTTTATATGAAATACCATTGTTTTTCAGGTAGTTCAACTAGTTTTCTATAATCTGTCCATTTAATCCAACTGCATGCAATTATTTAAATTTGTCTTACATATCACGGGATTATTTTCTACGTTGAAACATGACTTCAATGATCGGTAAGGCAATAACTTCAAATCATTGTCCAGCAATTTAAAGCGCGATAAACGCTTATCCAATTTATGTAACGGAGTTGGAGGGATATTTAAAAATGACTTCAATTCAATTTAATTTTTTTTTGCATATCAAAGGAAAATCTGTTTCAAAACCAGCTTAAATAAATTTTATTTCGCCGTGAAAATCAGACTACGGCTAAACATATGTGTGTATGCATTTCCTTTAGCAACCCATAGAGAACTAACGTGCAGCATGTCTTAAATCGGTAAGCTCACTCAATATTATTCTTACAGTCACTGAAGGAGACCTTTCTTCAAAGCCATTTTCGCGTAGCTAAAGTGTTTTAAAGATAAGCTTTTTACAAGGCCTACCTATTTATTTCTTGCTCCTTAAGTCGCTGTCATTTACGGTATGAAGTAAAAATATTTTTTTTTCAGTGTATTATACTGCAAACACACAAAAGCAAAATTCGTGCCACTTGTAGGACAATTCTTTGAAAATCACTCAATTATCCTTTTTGGTAGTAGAGTTGAGGATCATGTCAATGGTGAGTGTGAGTTTTGAGCATTCACACCTACATCTGTAGATCATCGATAGTAGAGAGTAGAGTTGCGTAAGATATTAACGGCTACTCCGGATTTTTCAAAACCAAATATTGAAATATTCACCCATACCACTACAAGATGTCATGTTGTATTCGTTTGCATGTGTGAGTATACATAGTATGAGTATAATTTCTGGGATTGAAATTTGTTTTTGGTTTTCGGCGAGCTCGAACATTTCCTTTACTTAAAAGAAAACCAAAAAAAAAAAAATCTCTGTTCCGTTTCTTTGCCATGGACTGAGTGTAGCTGGCCGATGGATGGATGATCTGGCGATTATAATACTCGACTCGACTCTGCTCGCCTTGCCTCGCCTCAATACAACGATCGACATTCATTCTATCGTTCGATACGTGTGAGTACTGGCTGTGGTTGGTCTGTTCATGTACCCGATCTGCTTCCATTTTTCGGCTATACAAAAAACGATACGGCAATATTTTTTCGTTTCTCGTGTTTCTTTATTTCCTTCTACTCATAAATGTGGTCGCTGGAATGCTGTTGTTGTTGTTGGTGGTAGTGTTTTGATATTTTTTCTACTGCTCGATTTGTAAGTGTTTCAACAAAATCGAAATATTAGTTGTGCTCAGTTCGTATTGAGATTTCACAGATTTAACACGCAAAGTTTCGGAAAAGCAAACGGAAGAACAATTTTGAAATACTGCTTTGATATTTAATACAATTTGTTCTACTACGCACAACATAATGATGAATGGGCGCTGAAAGAAATTGTGAATATATATTTGAAATAAAAAGCCAGAGATTTTGTAAAACAAAACAAACAAAAAAAAAATAAATAAATAAGTGTGAAAAGAAAATAAATATTGAGAATTTGTTGAATGTCATTAAATTGTCATAGCTGACAAGGCATAAAAAAGAAGAAGAAAATTACCCTCAACCCAACGCGCTTAAAAAGAATTGAAAGAAATTTTAAAAATTATTTCAAGTGAACAGAAATTAATAAATGTCCAGTGTTTTTGACACATCTCCGTAGAGGGTGTCATGCAAGTGTAATTTGTGTACTGTGTTTTTTTTATTGTATATGGGTTTTTTGCAATAAATAATATTGAAAAAAGGCCTGTCACTTTACGTGGATAAATTTATGACCATCTTAGAGGATTTTAACAACACGAAATAAATCTCTCCTTTATGTAAGTGCTTTCGATTTTGTTTTTATAAAGAAATTTAAAATTATTATTTAATTTGTTGGTATTAACTTCTAGAACGATTTATCCAAAAATTATGCTTTCGGTTGTTCTTTAGTTTTGTTTTTAGGTGCTGATAAGAATTTCAAGGTTTTTTATTTGTGAAAATAACTCAGCACGATTAGTTTTTGAACCGTAGTTTAGTTTGTATTTTATAATTTTTTTTTTTGAAACGGAATTCATGAACGTAAGAAATTCTACACAAAACATTTAATTTTTATAGCGTTTAAAACACGCTGCCTTACTTGGCTGGAATATTGTCACGCCTTGCTTTTTAAGGGTGCCAACAAATTGTGCAAAAATTTAACGAAGTACAAACCGTATTGTGTCATTTTATTAACTAACACATTTTTTCTGGAGTGGCTATGGGTTGTGGTCGGTCTTGAACTCAAGTCAGCACCGGCTTTATTATTGTGTTTTACAATATGCAGTGTTGTCTTGTTATGCTTTGGACGTCAGGGAAATATTCTTAATCACCAATAAGTGGTTGCCAAAACAAATTTTGGTTCCAATCAATTGGTTACCATCAGTTGTGACAGCAAAATATTTTTCGGCATTGCATTGGTATGACCGAACTTCTGGTTGTGTGTCCAATACTTTATGTTAATTGTCTAGTAGTGTGTTGTACCGACTATTTATTACGATTGAAAATATTTGGTGATGGCAACGGAATTTTTGTAGTTCCAACCGATTACCAATTACTATTTTTTCTGTGCGTTTTAAAAATATTCTAAGAATCAACACACAAGTTTGTAAACTGTTTGATGCAAATATTTTCATTTTATAAAAAGTATTCAAGCGTTGATATAAACATTTTAAGTAGTTTATTTAAAACACTTTGTTTTTAATTTTAAATAGTAGTTTTAACGGGTGATCAATTAAGAGGTATTTTTCGAATTAAAAAAAAATACAAAAACTCAAATCAAGAGTGAAATCTTTGTTGTTCATGCGAAAGGACTTTTTTGCCATTTATTTTTTGAATATAATTTCCTTCAAATGTTGGTCGCAACTACGCCTCAGGGAGTCCATTCTGAGGGTCTAATTTTGGATGGCTCGTTCGAGTATTTCGACCGGTATGCCGATAATAACATGCGTAATATTGGCTTCTAAAACCTGAATCGCAGCCGGTTTGTCAGCATAGACTTTCGGCTTTTCTTAGCCCCAAAGAAAAAAGTCTAAAGGTGTGATGTCACACAATCTAGGCGGCCAACTTACCGGTCCAAAATGTGAAATGATCTGCTCTTCAAAATGACCTCTCAATAGATCCATTGTTTGAGCAGCTGTATGGAAAGTGGCTCCGTCCTGTTGAAACCAAATTTCGTCAAGATTACGGGCTTCAATATCAGGTAGAAAAAAAGTTTGATATTACGACGCGATAGCGAGCACCATTGACGGTAACGTTCCGGTCTTCATCAGTTTTGAAAAATATGGACCGCTGATTCCACCAACTTGTAAACCTCAACAAACCGTATTTTCGCGGTGTTAGTCTTTCAATGATGAAATGACAAACAGTACTGAAATAAAAATAAAAAATAAATAAAAATACTTCTTGATTGATCACCCTTTAGTATTGGCTAAAAAGAGTTTTAAGCGACAATCGAGTATGAGTATGATAGTCCATAATATACACCCCCTATCACAGCTATTGTTTCCAACTGTAAGAACGATGATTATGAAAGTCTACCTATAATTGCACTTATGTGTGCTTTGTAAACTAAAGTGATTGTATCTGTTTTTCACGGACAAGTTGTTTAAAATACACAGAAAAAAACAACACTTAACCAAAAAATTGGTATGTGAATATTATGACCACTCAATTGAAGATTTCGTTAATAAACTGAACTATTTATCAGATATTGCAATGGCATTTAATGAATAGAAAAACTACTAAATTCAAACACTGTATCGTGTAGATGTTTTACTATGTAGTACAAGGGATGTTTAGTGTGTTCGCTGGAAAACTCTACCGCCGGCAGTTCTCGTTAAATGCGAAACTGTCTGCTCTTAAGTGCGTAGTCGCTACTTAAACACAGATTCAGCTCATTTGTTTCTCGTCTTCCTATGATGGTGAAGTGGCGCTCACCGAATCGCAGTCACCCCTGCTTGAAACTGAAAGTCTTTCCGACTGCTTTTTGAAACAATTTTACAACTTTTTATATTGTAAATCTGTGATATTTTTTATTGCCTAGTAGCGAACAAAATTTTTTTTTTAAAAGGCTTACAATAGTTTTGTAAATATGTGCAGTTTGTCATCAACTCATAAGGAAAATATTTTCAATAAACGACAAAAAATATATTTTGTAAATATGTGAATTTGTTTATCGCTTTAAATCGAAAATAATTTAGATAAAAAACGTACGCAGTAATTTTTAATTCTTGTATTCAGCCTTTATTTCAAATTTTACTAAATAATTATTATATCGAGCTCGGGGCCAAGGTTCTCATTTTTTGTTATACTTTTCTATATTCGATATTTCATTCCTCTCTGAAGAACATCATGAGGAATTACTAAATTTAACAAAATAACTCCGTAGCGAGTACCTCACTTTATTGTAAAACCTACGAATATTTTTGATATGTGAAATTTGTTATCGCAGGATTCCGAATTAATTTTTTGTTCGAATAATTGAAGTTTTTAGTTGAATCGAAAAAAATATTTTTTTCTGTGTATCAACTTTACATATCGAGTGTTAGGATATATTTTAAATTATAATGAAGAAATTGTTCTTGAAATATTTTGCTTGAGTGCATTAAATATAATATTTGTTGGCTTAATTAAAAATTTTGTTCATCGGAATGGTCAGATAGCCAAGCACCATCGCTTGACTTCTCAAAAATATATAAATTAATTATACCCTGACACGACTCTTAGTCTAAATAGATGCATTGAAGATGGAAGTGCAGACTAGAGCAGAAATACCGGGTGGTCCATTCAGATGTCTGTTTTTTAATCATACTCGTATGCTACTTTCACAGTGAAAGCTCTTTCGCTATTGAAATCTTAAGAAACAGTCAGTATCATATCTCCGTGGAAGGAAACGAGTCGTTGTACGCTTGCACAACGTTGGTAGAGTCAATGCTGAGTAGCCCAAATAAGTCAGCTAATTTCAAATATGTTTTGGACGATATGAGACACCCACCCAACTGTACGCAAGTTTGTGCAAACAGATTGTGAGACTCGCATGTAAGTGGACAACACACTATCGTCGTTGGGTGCGCTCTGACGAGATTTGACCTGTACTGCAACATAGTATCGACATCTATTTGAACACTCACATTTAATCCACCAGCGTGAAGCGAATTTTGCACAAAGACCTTGCATTGTTCGCGTACTCGTACAAGGTCTTAACTCAGCAACTGAAGGCACACGACCATCCGCTCTGTTATCGCTTCTCTGTTAAGGTCTTAGATTAGCTCGATACGGAAAACGATTTTGCTCGAAAAATAATCATTTCGGACAAAGCGCACATTCATCTTGAGGGCTATATTAATAAGCTAACCAGGTGCATCTGCGATTGGAAAAACTTACACGTTATCGACCGAACCCCCAATGCATCCTCAGAGAGTGAAAGTGTGGACATTGTTTTTGCGCCAAAATGGTTAAGACTTATGACCCACTGTTGACTCATTTAGGTTTATGTAAAGTTGAAAGGCTGGGGCCATTAATTGAATAACCAAATTTTTGTATTTGAAATAATTGAAATATCGCTAACATTTCAAGAATTAGCATATCTCTAATGGACGCTCCGCAAAAAATACTATTAGACACGGCAGTAGTGGTAAATAATCTTTGTGATAACACATATTTCACAAGTGTCAAATTAATCTATTTAATGGCAGAGATTACGATTATGCAGCTTCAACACTAATGTCGTCAGCCGTTTAGTATTTTTGTTCGTCATTTTGTTGATTAAGCAAAAAAATATGAAATTACTTTTAAACTGAACATTGTATTTTACTACTAGCACTAGGAAGAAGTTATTTTTTGCTAAATTAAAAAATATAGAATTTTAACAATGGATCCGGAGTCTTTCAGAGCTCCGGGATCACCAGTTTTTTTAAAACTTCACAAACGTGATTTATTAGTCCTTTTGTTGCAAAACCTTATAGCCTTGGTGTTAATCCCCTTATGTATTCTTTTTTAAAGTTTTCGTTTCGGTGGTCTCCGCCCAGAACATTTTTGTAGGCCTCCTAGAAGACTTGCTTATCAGAAAGCGCAAAACTGCTTGTGTTTTTTCTTAAAACCAACATATCCTACTCGTGTTGGTAATGGGAGAAATGACGCAGTGAAAGATAAGAGGAGTTGGTTTTTTTTACATTCCATCCCAATAGCTTACGAAGCAATCATGTGGCCACCTGCTATGGTACTGTATCCTAATGCAATTTGTTATAAGAGGATATTTATTACTCTTTTATCATAGTTAATTATTCTTTTCTTAATTTATTTAAATTTAATCAGGATATATTTTTTCGCGAGAATGCATACAGGAGGTTTTGTAGCTCTCTACAAAGCTAAACTCAAGCCTTCTATGACGTCCTCCGAAAATAATATTTTTTTTTTTAAACTTTTTGTTAAAATAATTTACCTTTTTACCGTAGCCAATACATTAAATGATTCTGCAAATGACAACAAAAAGTTCTCAAACCTGAATAAAAACTGTTCAGGTCATAATAATGAAAAAAGACCGAAAAAATGTAAACAAAACAAAAACATAATTAGTAGGATAATTTAATATTAAAAATTGTAACAGTAACTATATTTCTGGTTAAAATAGGTAACCAATAATTAGTTAACTTAGCAATAAAAATGATTTCTATAACGATCGTCATAGTTAATAATATTAACAATTTCATTGTTAAATTGAACATGTACTCGTATTGTTTCCATAAATTAACTATTAAATTTTAATATTAACAATTTTGATGGTTAAAGGCAATGCATTGTTAAAACAACAATAATTATTTTAATAATAACAATTTTAATGGTTAAAAAACTCAACAATGCATTGTAAAAACAACAATAATTATTTTAATAATAACAATTTTAATGGTTGAAAAACTCAACAGTGCATTGTTAAAACAACAATTATTATTTTAAAATTAACAATTTTTATGGTTAAAATAAAAACATAGAATAGTTAAATTAACTATTATTATTGTTAAATACCAGTCAGCAACACAATGTTCAAATTAACCTAATAAAACGTAGACTACAAATCACATTTATTTAAGGTTAAGTTAACCTTATGTAAGGTTATTTTTCTTCTCAGTGAAGAGCTAAAATAGAAACGGCATTTATGAGGTGGACAAATTACCTCTTTAATATGATAGATGTTCTTACCCTACCGTGGGTTACTTGAGTGAAAGTAGCGCATACCATTTATACTTATAAGAAAATATTTCTGCAAGCAGTGGCTAAGAATAAAAGTACTACAAAAATGTAGTGATATGCAAATTGATTTGAACACACTATACACATTACGAAATCCTACGCTAATTGTCATATTTTCCGGTTTCACGTACAACATTTCAAATCCAACCCACTAATCATTTCATTTACAAACTGATCATTCAAAAAAGTAGAGAACTTCATTTAACTTGTCTTCTACCTCTAACAAATTCCACATTGTGCAAGGCGCACAACATGCCCTGCTAGTTAATATAAAAATACCATTTTAGTATCACACAGCAATCCGATTTTTTTATAAGTACGTTTATATTTCACGATTGAATTCCAATCGAACAAATTTTTTCCTCGAATAAAAAAACATAAACTTTTTCCAATGTAAACAATTTGGTTGTTAAATAGAAAAAAACCCTCTCATAAAATGAACATAAATGCTGCCATCAATCGAAATGAGTACATAATTCACAGAATATTGAAGCTACAACATTGAATGCACTACTTGGGGGAGAATCCAGAAATTTTTATCCGGTTTTCATATTAAATATTATTTATTTGCTAAAAGCAATCAAAGCAATGTAATACAAAAAGTATATGTACATTTAAATAGAATATGAATTAAGGTCAAATGGTCGACTTTGCGACACATAACAGGAAAATAGAGATGAAAATGATTCGTTGGGCGCTAGTTTTAAAGACAATCATTTGAAAATGTCTCGCAATATATTTTTACAGAAGATAGTTTAGTGCCTAAAAATCTGTAGCATCATGTAAATATTTATTCCAGTTTAAATTTGGATACCTCTACAAATCGATGTGGCTTAGACCAACTTATTCAAATTAAGCTTGAATCGTTATAAAGTGAAATTCTTGTCTTAAATTGAATGTTTTACCGAAACTTGTCATAACTTCTAAGTTTAGACTACGGACGCACTCTACTGAAATAGGCCAATATTGTCATATAGCCCACATGCAAAGAATTATTTGGATTCAATAAACTGCCGCTCTAAAAACCAAAAATTAGATCTACTACACAACAATTTTTAAGTAGCATGCTACAATGGACCTTGTCGGTCATATGGGTCAGCATAACCATAAAATGATTTTTTCGCTCTAGAAGCCATATTTTACATAAGATTTAATCAAATACTATGCAGCTCCCTAGAATAAAATATGCAAACGGTTGGCCCAGTTACTTTGATGGTGGTTCCAGTGAAATCGCCTGATTTCTAAAAATCAAGTACAAACGGAGATATTTCTAAAATCTCAGTCAAATAAAACGTCAATTCATATGCAGGAAAAAAATATGGTTGGGGTGACAATACTCGAAGACATGGGTGTGGCAAACTGACTCTATATTTGGGTTCGTAGCAAATTTGGCTTTTATTTGAGTATATGCCTATATTGACCGTTTCGATCAGATGGGACTTTTTTTGAGCCACATGAGCCAAAAACAACAGCAACAATGCTGGTTTTGAGGTATTAAGAGCGTCCCAAATAACAATACCCATTTTTACCATTGTCCGACCACAAAATGACTTGTTAAGCAAATACTCAAGAAAGTGTACTTTTTTACCGCAGTACCTTTAATCCCTTAAAGGCAAACTTTTACCCTCCAGTGCTGAATTCGCCCATTTACAACCCCAACGATTTGCACCATAAGATATCATCATGCAAAATTGCAAGTGCTTTCAACAGACACACGGACCGACGGATATAAAAATATTTGCTTTTTGGGTTCTCCGATTATATTTCTTGGTGTTGCAAACGGAACGACAAATTTTACATACCATCCAGCCTTCACTGGAGGGTATAAAAAAAAATTAACAATGAAACAATTTAAGTTTTCACTTTTGCAAACTTGGAGCCAAATAACCAGTTTATATCTCTAGGACAACTGTAGCATACTGTGAAATTTTCAGGACGATCAGACTATTATTATGACTGTTATAAGGATATCGTTTTAAAGGGACGTGGCACCGGGGCCATTTCCCCCAAAAAAATATTTTGCGTTATATCAGTGGTATATGCACATCTCAGTCTCTGGTATATGGTAGTTGTACATTTTGAAGGGTGTGGGCGGGGCTACTACCCTTACTTCCAATTAGCGAGTATATTCCTCTAGTATTCTCTAAAAATTTCAGGACTGCTAGTCTATTATTATCGTTTTTATACAGTTTTTTTTAAAGGGCGTGGCCACTAGATACTTAGATCGTCAATTTTCAGAACCAATCAGACCAATCCAGACAACCAATCGCTTCATATTTGCTTGGAAGTGCAGATAAACCCGATACGATTGACGCCGTCGAAGAGAACATTCGGCACGTTATTGGTGATATACGGCCCCAAATGCTCCAAAAAGTGGTCGAAAATTAGTCCTATCGGCTGGAATTAATTCGAACCAGCCGCGGCAGCCAATTGTTCAAAATCATTTTTTAAACATAATGACAAACCTTTACTTTATAATGAAGCTAACTTCTTGGCCATAACGTTTAACTATAGGAGTTTAATTTCTTCTTGAAAACCACACATCTAAAATAAACACCCTTTATAAAAAATATGCCAAAAAAGACAAAATTTCAGGGGACTTTAGCTACACTCATTTAAATTTTGGTGGCTATTTCCTTACTAAAACACCTTTTTCCAAAAATAGATATAACCATTTCCCGAACGTATGATCCTCCTTAAATTGAGGATATTTTAAATCAATAGAATATTCCGAAATCATTTCTTTCTTCTTATAACTGTTAAGATGAGGCTACTGTGGACCTCATGATGATAGGATAGGCACTGTGTACGACTATCACATCAAACATTTTTTTCTAAGCGGTTTTTAAAACCTCGTAAATGTCGGTGACTTCACGAGTAGGAGATTAATCTTTCAGCAATGTATAAGTTTCTTTATAAAAAATCGATAGCCGCTTGTGAGGTTCCAGACAGGAACTTTATTCTTTGATCAAATGTTTAAGGAATACAGAAAAAAGTTTACGTTTGTAATTAGAGCTTAGGCTCTGCAGTATAAAACATTGACTAGATGGTGAAAAGTTTCCTTACATTACGACGACGTTGTAACTGACGAATTGTCCACCTGCTTAGATGTATAGAATTTTCGGTAGCCAGCCCCGTAGCGGTTTTAGCCCTTTTGAAACTGCACAAAATAGGGTCAACTTATCCTCGTCGTGTAGCCAATTAAGCCTTCACCTGAACACATTTCAAAGGTTTAAATACAAATCTCAATATCGTAGACTCCCAACCCTAAATTCCAATTCCAATCAACACTTTATTGTCTTTGATTTCAAATATTATCCAGGTAAAAAAGGGGCGTAGAAATATTTACTTTCCCGATAACCCACATAAAATTACCACGTACTTAGAATTCTATCTCTAACCCTTTTCTCATTATAATGGATTTTATGACACGCTTATGAAAAACCAAGAAAAAACAGATGTGTTAAACGCCTTGTTCCAATGTAGGCGCACTCAACGCACAGAGTGTGGCACAACGTACCACAAAACTGATAATACCATTCGGCTCAGTGTGTGGCCTACAACTTTGCAGATTTTTTATTGCGTTTTTTTTACTCGCTGTTCTTGTCCATACAAATGAACATTTACTGGAGTGCAGAAGAGAGGTAGACCCATTTGTTTATATGCTTAAAATAATACAGCGCATACGAAATTCGAAAAAATATTGAAAATAAATTCGTGTTGGAAATTGTTTTCGTTGTAGTGTCTTGTTATTGCTATCTCACTCCCTCTTGCTCTCTTCAGTGTTTATTAATTCGGCACGCGTTTGTCTTACTTACATATGATTGTATTTTGTTTATAAACATTTTTGTGGTATTGTCGTATGGATTTTGGGGTAAACGAATGCCACACTCTGCTGCATGTGAACAAAGACACAATAGGTTTTTGTTAAAATTTGTCAATCTGTTTGCAACACCTCGAAATATTGATCGGGACCCTATAAAGTATATATGTGACAGCGCATAGAGAAAGGGACCTAAGGGTAAAAAAATCAATTTTCATTTTTTTTTCTTTTTTTTTGATGTGGACATCTGAGCATCGAATGAGGCCGATCCCATGCCCCAAAAGTGTTCCCTCCCAAAGATATGCGCGTTTTATGAGAGTGATGGTACACCAAAGATACACGTATTTAAATCTTTAAAATGGCTTTCCTGAACAAAAGTGGTTTTTACCCTTAGGTCCCTTTCTATTTTGCGCGTGACATATACATACTCGTATATTATTGATTGTCGTACTATTCTAAGACGTTCTAGCCTAACCCGTCCGTCAGCCTGTGAGTCTGTTCATAGCACGATAGCGGTTAATAAAATAAAGCTAGGACCCTGAACCAGGAATTAAGCTAGAGGCACGAAAATGTACGAAGTCGGTCCAGACAACACAAAGTTAGGCTCGACGGTGATGTACCCTCCACCGTGGAGCTTAGAATTCTTCTTGTCGAATTAAACGATGTTTTTGCTTTCTAGATCAATTTAACACAAATTAATTAAATAAGAGATCGGAAGTCCCTATAAGAAAATGCCTATTGAAATACCGATCAACTATTAAGTCTTGTTATGCACAGAGAACGAATGAGCTTGCTGATTTATTTACCTAACACGACACTACGAGTAATAGACAGATTCATATCGGTCATTTGTTGTTTAATCCTATACAAAGTGACTTTTACAGCTACAGCTGTCTCCTTCGGCTTTTGCCAGTACGGGTTTCTTGAGGTTGGTACGAGGGCATATCAATAAGTCCGTGACTTCCTCCAACTTCCCTCGTAGTTATACGAAATGCAACACTGCTTCCATCAAGTACCATATGTTAGTAGACTACTGTCAAATTTTGAGAGAGTTCCGTCATTTAGTTTGTGTTTAACAGCTGTTCAAAACATGCAACCTCGTGGATTTTGTTAAAAGTGGAAAAAAGTGAATTTCGAGTTCTCATTAAACATTATTTATTGAGGAATAAAAACGTCAATCAAACCAAGGAAAAGCTTGATAAATACTACTCTGCACCATCGATTGTAATGGCAAAAAGGAGGTTTCCTGACTTTCGTTGTGGTCGCACAGGTACAAATGACTGTGAATGTTCTAGACGCCCAATTGAGGGCAATACACGCGAAAATTTCTAATACATTCAAGATGTAGTGTTGGCCGATTGAAAAGTAAAAGTGCGTAAGATTGTTGATGACATACGCATTTCATATGGCAGTGTGGTTTAGATTTTATACGATTAATTTGGTTAAAAAAAACTGTCTGCAAGATGGGTGCCGCATTTGCTCTTAATTGACCATCGTGTGACATCTTAAAAGGATTGTTTGGAGTTTTTTAACCGCGATTCGAATGAGTTTTTGCGGCGTTTTGTAACTGTGGACGAAACATGGATCCATTACAAGACTCCGGAGACCAAGCAGCAGTCTAAACAATGGGTTTCTCCGGGTAAACCGGCTCCGAAGAAGGCCAATGTGACTTTGTCCGCCAATAAGGTAATGGCAACATTTTTTTGGGATGCACGAGGGATAATCCACATAGATTAACTTCAAAATTGAAAAACAATAAACGGCGAATATTATGCCAACTTATTGGACGGATTTAACGAGGCTTTAAATTCATCGGAGCGGAGCCATTTGTTTGTGTTTTGTTGTTACAAGGTGCCCTTATTTATATGAAGCGGTCTGTGCATATGTGCAATTTCATTGATAATTGTTGTGCGAGGAACAATCTAAACAAAAAATTTTTTATTACATGCTTGCAATTTGTATACCCTCCAGCGAAGGGTGGATGGTAAATTAAATTTGTCATTCCGTTTGCAACAATACGTTACCCTATAAATTACATACATTCTTGATCATCATAAAAATCTAGGACAATCTAGCTAATACTGTCGGTGTTTTTGTTAAAATCACGATTGCGGAATTAGCTTAGGACCCTGACATTTAGCTTGATGATGACTTATGGTCATTAACTGTTTGGGAATTTTCCCAGTTAACAATATCTGTCGCCATCCGTAATCACAGCATGCCTTTTCTGGCTAGGTATCGCCTTATCTGATAACCTTGTGAAATATTTTCACTATACCTAAGTGCTTTATAAATATCTAAAATGTAAATGCGGCCATCAATCGGTTAAATATTTGAATCACATAAAACAGGTCATTAATAGTTTACATAATTTTTATATTTTTTAGGGTAGGATGGAGTTAATCCCCACTGTGTAATTATGTTTGCTAAAACTCGAAATTTTGATCGGAGATTCTATAATGTATACGTACATACATATTGTTAGCTAAAATGCAAAAAGGCGTAACTAACAAAAAATTTAAAATCGACTTTTTGATTGATTATTATAAATGTCATTAAACTACATGTCTTGACAAAATTAAACGCTTCTGCGATCAAAAGTGACGCTTCTTTTTAACAAAAAAAGAAGAAGAAAAACTTCGTTAAAAATTTTTATAGTTTTAATTTTTCAACATTTTTTGCTTCTCCTGTAAAATTATATTGTTGTTAGTTACGCCTTTTGCATTTTAGCTAACGATATAAGCCCTTGCTTTTGTTTTAAACTTGATTTGTTTTTATTCGAGTTCATGACCGGGTTCTGCTGGGCATGTACCGCACGAAATATTGATCTGTGACCCTTTAAATTATATACATTCTTGATCATCATGTAAATCTAGGACGATCTAGCCGTTACTGTTTGTGATTTTGCTGAAAGCACTATTGGGGAATTAGCCTCGAATCCTGACATTTTGCTTGATGATGACTTATTGCAATTTACTGTTTAGGACTGTTTTAGGCGAAATAGTACCAGGTGGAAAGTTTTCCTTTAAGGGACTAAAGGTACCCCAGTAAAAAGTAAAGTTTTTTAATACTGGCTTAGCAAATAACATTTTTTGTAGACGGACAATAAATAGGTGCTGTTAGTTGCGACGCTCTAAATACCTCTAAACAGATAGTAGGTGTTTTTTTAGACGTGTAGTTTTCAGTCTAGATACACATTTTTTTCAGAGTTGGTCTTTTTGCCACCTGCCACTTGATTTATGTTCAGTTTTGTTTGCCTTTTCATAATGAATAGACTTACTCCGGAACAAAGTTTGCAAATCGTGTCGAAAAGGCCCAAAACGAGATGGGCTTAAGGCGTGGCCTCCAAGATCGTGCGATTAAACACCGCTAGACTGTTTTTTGTGGGGTTATGTAAAGTTGCTTGTCTACGCAGATAAGCCCAATACGATTGACATCTTAAAAAAAATATTCGGCCCGTTATTGCTGACATACGGCACCAAATGTTGAAAAAGGCGTGGCCTCCAAGATTGTGCGATTTAACACCGCTGGACTATTTTTCATGGGGTTATGTAAAGTTGCTTGTCTACGCAGATAAACCCAACACGATTGATATCTTTAAAGAAAATATTCGGCCCGTTGTTGCTGATATACGGCACCAAATGCTGCAAAAATTGTTCGAAAATTGGGCCTCTCGCCTGGAATTTATTCGAGCCAGCCGCGGCGGCCACTTGACCGAAATCATTTTTAAAACCTAATGACAAACCCTTACATTAAATGATATGCATTTTATTTCTTCTTCAAGACCACACGTCTGAAAAAAACACCCTTTAGTGGCGGGATTTTTTGGCTCATGTGGCCCCAAAACCGTACCGTATGCCAAAACGGACTATGAATAGTCAATGAGGACCATTGGTTACTTAAATTAAAGCAAATTTTGCTACGAATCCAAATGTAGAGTATTCTTGAGGTTTTATTTGAAATTAGGGATGGACTCATGGGCCCAAAAACGGACCTTTTTTTTGCTCTTCAGCATCGGAGGGTATATAGAGTTCGGTCTGGCCGAACTTAACACGGTTTTTGTATATCAAAAATATATGTAAATTTAGGTTTATATTATTTTTTATTATTTCTCACTCGAAACGCATTGAACGCGTTCATGACTACGTCGTACATGTTATTTGCACTTGCATATTTTTGTTGTGCTATCGCATGCGGCATTTGTTGCATACAGAATCGGCTGCCTTCGTTGCACATGCCCACATAATGTTTTGTAATTGTGAAAAAAACGCTTTGATTATTGAAACACTACAACAACAACTTTATTTTCATATTTATTCAAACAAACAAAACAAAAAAGTTGTGCATTTTTTGGGGGGAGCTATTTTTACCGCCATCATCGCCGCCGTTGTCTCTAAAACAGTATTTGGTAATAAAACGAACACAAATAATAACAACCGAGAGAAAATTCCCCATTTAATCACATCAAATTTTATGGATTTGAATAGTTTATATTTCTTGTTTTTATGTGAAATTTGAATTTTTAATTGCATCCCAGTGAACACCACCAACCCACCGGCATTCAATACTTCTCGTACTCGTATTTCGAATTCGTCGTTTATTTTTTTGGATTTTAGCACTGCATTTATTCATTGCTAACATCAACCACAATGTGTTTGTTCTCATCTTTTTGTTGTTTTAAAGCATTTTCCGAAGGGCCATCGACGAGGGAAGGCGGCGGCGGCGAAGGTAATTGTGGCGGTGGATTGGAGGTGTGGGTTGTTTTTTATGCGATTTCAATTACATTCACACGTCCACATTCAGCGTGGTTTGTTTGCTTTCGTTTGCAGTGTTTACATTTCTGTTAAGTTTCCATATCAAAATGAAAAACGGAGAGACCGCCAGTCCTCTTCCCCGAAAAAATCCAAAAACATTTCCATACGTATCGGAATTCGCATAAAAACCCGGTGCTGAATTTCGGACATCAGTGACGGAAAGCGTGGAACAGTAGCATGTGGTATATTACAAACACTAGGTTTTTGTGTGGAGTGTGAAGGTGTTAAATTGCTACAAGTTTTAGATGAGTACAAACAAAACAACACGAGGGCCGCCAACATGGTCATGTAATGCCATCATCCGACGACCCCTGGCTCCCTAACCATGTCGCCACAGCCCTTTCACTTGTTGTATGCATTTGCACTTGCACTCGCACTGCTATAGAACGAACGCTGTGGTGTTTTTTCACAACTCTGTGATTTGGTTTTGAATGTTTCATGCTGGAAACCGAAAAGTGAGATAAATGGCGGGGGGTGCTTTTTTCCTGCTTTTGAATAATTTGTAGATTTTAGCAATCAATATAAATTAAGCAATACGAGATTGAAATTGAAATTGCAGCCCATAAAACTGGGTAAAATGTTCAGTGTGCCAAAATAACAAAAACCCGAAATTGTGAAAAATCCTTTATGGACAGTTGCTTGTTAAATGCAATTTAAGTAATTCTGTTTTTGTTATGGGGAAATTTTCCCGACCTTTCGAAAGCCCGTGCAAATATGAAATATTTTTAAAGTGTAACGAAACATTTATGAGGTTTTTTTTTTGCGAAGAGATTGCATATTTTGTTGGGTAAAAATTTTTAATTCGTTTAATGGTGAGTTTGATTTTTGCATATGTTTTGCAAAACATATGTATATGGATTTGTACCGCCAATCGATTTAAAATTATTGAAAAGGAAATCAACGCATATACAATGATATACACAAATGTGTTTTTTCTCATAGTGAAAGATTTCAATGTTTGACTGCATGTCATTTTTAAATTTTGACCTAGAAATGAAATAAGTGCATTTCAGTATAAATGCCAGAAAAGCTTCTTAGCACAAGAAAATATTCTTTCTGATGAGGTCGATACGGCGATTACTTTATACCCTGCTAAAATTATAAGAAAATTTTAAAATTCTTGAAAACATCTTTTATTTTAAACAATTCATAAAGAAATTGCCTGATGTTTCTACTATCCACCAATATTTGTAGCTGTTGATTTGTATACAGTGCAGTTTAAGGTAATATATAAAACACTTTTTTTTCTCAAATCCGATTTCAATTTTCTTATACAGATTTTTAAATATCTTCTTAATGGCCCGTTTTTCGATAAGCAAGCGAGCCCCAATCAAACGCGCCTATTGCACCCTTTAGTTCTCAAGTTTAAATGCTGTTTAGAAAACAGCAAATGCCCGTAAGTTTAACAAGAAAGGTACTTATTTCTTAAACCATGTAAAAACTTTCCAACCATGTAAAAACTTTCGGAGCGATTTTTATAATGTAGGCCGAAGCACTGAGCATCCGATTTATATCGTTCAGGGAAATTTAACCAGAAAATTATTTTAGGAAAAGTACCAATAGTTATTATTGAAAATGACATCGTTCAAAGAACTTTGCTGACCGTTTGGTCAACATTTGCCTAATTCCGTTGCGTCGTTACACGCAGCGAAAAAACATGGTTACTACATGGTCACGGCAATAATAATATGTTCTCCGCAATAAAAGTATGTTCGTCGCAACCATAGCATTGTTAACTGAATTTATTATTGACAATAGTATAATTGCTGCAATATTAATATTGTTGAAATTTAACAATAGTATTATTGCCAAAATTAAAAATGAAAATATGGTTATAGCAACAATATAAATATGGTTGGTGCGACAAAAGTATTGTGTTTTGCGTTTTATGTTAACAATAATATGATTACGGCAATCATACTGTATGATTGTAATTTTTCTTCATTTATATATGCTTTTAAGAACAAATGTTATTGGTACGGATCTAATGCAATAATAGGACATTTTTATCTAAATTAATATTTTTGAAACAAGCTGCTTTGGCTTTATTTAATTGAAGTATTTTTACGTTTATTTCAACTTTTTTTTTTACTGTGAAATAAATCACTCCTATTATTTTGAATTTAATGTATTTTTGAGTAATTTTCATAATTAAAATCTATTGTTGACAACTTAAACCAATTCTAATAAATAATATTGGGGATCAAATCTATTGTCGACATCTTAAACAAATTCTAATAAATTATACAATTGCATAGTATAATTGTGTGTGATCATACTATGGTTGTAGGGATCATAACATGGTTGCGTGTGAATCATACTATGGTTGTGAGGATCATACTATGGTTGTATATGAAACATACTATGGTTGTGAGGATCATACTATGGTTGTGGAGATCATAGTATGGTTGAGTGTGAATCATACTATGGTTGTGGGGATCATAGTATGGTTATGTGTGAATCATACTATTCTTGTAAGGATCATAGTATGGTTGTAATTAAATCATTCTATTGTTGTGAGGATCATAATATTATTGTACCACAACCATATACCCAACAATAGTATTATCCTCTTCGAATATTGTCACCACAACCATACTTTTTTTCTGCGTCTACGAATATTTTAATGAACGCATCTCGAAAACTGCACACAGAATAAAAGTATGGTTTGGGTGACAATATTCGAAGAGCAGCATACTATTGTTAGGTATATGGTTGTAGCACTACAATTGTATGATCTCTACAACAATAGTATGATTTACTCACAATCATACTACAGTCATCAAAACCATATTAAGATTCACACTCAGCCATACTATGAATTCCACAGCCAAATATTGAGCCTCAGAACCATAATATGCTTCACACGCAACCATGTTTTGAGTCCTACTTCCATAGTTTAACCCCTCTCAACCATACCCAAAATTATTTATTACGATTAGGTTATTTTGTTAGTCAGCAATATTTCTATTAAGTTATTAGTTGTCAGAGCCGCCCGCAGGCCAGAATGTACAGAACTATTTTCTTCAATATTAGCTTAATTGAATCCTTGAGCGAAGTCAAAACTAAATTAATTTTATAACTGGCATTACCTGAACTAACATTTGGTTGTACTGAGAGTACTACGACTATCATCTCTGTGTGCAGAATGGAATGTTAGTATATTCACTATGTCATTCTGTTTGCGACTCCTCAAAGTATTGATCGGAGAACCTTACAAATACATATGTGCTTGATCATCGCCCACCAGGCGAACCTGGGGAATATTGAGTGGTGCATGAAAAAAATGAACACAGAGAACAGATTCCTTGTTTCAACAGATTTTTTTTTGCTCACCTAATGATTGAGGTTGCGTTTTCTTAAAGCATTTAATAGGCGTAACCGAATATTACTTATACATATGAAGGCTCAAATCACACCGCTAAATAAGTCAAAACTCCGCGCTTCTCTCTAGAGTTTGAGCAGACTTTTTTCGCTGGTGGTATCTAAAAATATTCATATGTTCCAAGTTTACAAGTTTAAAGTCGCTAGCAACACGGATTGCTTTATTTAAGCAAGATCGAATTTAAAGTGTATCCTGTGTAACGGTAGCACTTGAAATCTGAAAGGTAGCGGGAATTGTGGGCTATTTCAAAAGATGGCACAATATAGTTCCGTAGGAATAATCGCTCATTGTACACTATGACAAATTTTATCACGATTAGATTTGTAACTACTAGAGCGGATGAACCCTAACTCGGGACGGATTATTGTAGGGGCTTTACGAAACATTTTTAGAGAGGTTATTCGATACCTTTTATAAGCCATAGGAAACATTTTTATAGCAGTTATTCGAAAACAAAACCCATTCATTAAGATCGCTTCAAGGACTCGTAAAATGGCTTATGTTTAATTTAAGCAAAATCTGATAACGTATATGTGAATTCTCTTATGGCAGGACCTTAAAAGGGGAAGTAACTTTGTATATGGAAATATGGACCGATATTGCCCTGTTTTACCAGAAACCATCCACGAAATCTAAGCACGATCGGGAGGGCGCGCTATCTGAAAACATGGACCGATATGATCCAATTTTACCACGGTTACTTATAAGCCTCGTTCAACGCACCTAATTTAGCTTTATCGGAAAGGTTTTTTGAGCTTCAGGGCAACAAATCGGGAAGAACCTTTGTATGGAGGCTACATGAAAATGCATAACGATATAACACAGGTTCTCCAAAATTTAATATTGGTTGCTCGTTGCGTACCAAGCGAAATTTGAGCAGGATCGAATTTATTTTGTGGTTTCCAGCGCGGTAGGGGCTCAAATCCGGAGGGTCCTTGTGTAGAGGGTATTCGAAATCGTGGACCAATAATGTCCAATTTTACCAAAATTTAATATCAGTCAATAGATACGCATTAGGCGATTTTTTTTAGAAACGGGTGTAAAATATTGCTTCCTATTTGTGTTTTACTCGTATGAAAACAGAGACCGATATAGACCAATGGAATCTGATTGTGGTTTTGAATTTTTCGGTATAATTAGCATTAGGTTTAACCTTTTCCAGTTTCGTATGAAAACAGAGACCGATATAGACCAATGGAATAAGATTGTGTTTTTGAATTTTTCGGTATAACTAGCATTAAGTTCAACCTTTCTCCAGTGTGGTGGAGGGTATCAAAATTGTAATCATATTATTACGAAATTTAAACAGTTGTCTGAATTATATCTGTATTATCTGTAATGTACTTGCGACGAACTTTTGTTTATTGTTAAGATCATTTTAAATTATAACCAAATATTTTCTTAGTGTTTAGATTTCCTACATACAGCACTGTTTTCCCAACTTGCATTCACCTTAGTCAATCCGTTTAGAAGCTGTAGTTTCATCCTCTGAAGGAGAAAACTACTACAGACACTTTGTACTAATTTAAAATAAATTCCTCTGAATCGATTTCACTCATATTTTTATAAAAAAAAGCCGAATTCTTCCATTATCAAAGGATAATAAATTCATATTTTTTGCAAACAAACAATACACCATGAATACCTTTAATCGCACATAAACACTCGGTTTTATGGCGAATAAATAAATTCACAAATGTCTGCGTAGAAATAAAAACAACAAATTAAAAGTGAATACATTTTTAAAAAGTTTTTCATACAAAACAAGGTTAAATGGTGATGAGACCTCCCTCCCAGCGAATAGAATAGCAAAAACGCAATTTATTTAAGCGAAATATGCGGCTGATCGAATCAAAAAGAATCTCCACCACTGTTTACAAATGAAAATCGGACGAGTGAAAACAAAGGAAACAATTATTTCAAACAAAATAGATAATTTTTTTTTTAATGATATTGTAAATATTTAATCTCTGGCCAAAAAGTGGCTGGCGGGGCTCACTAAGTCTGTGGCTGGCCGACAGCAAACAGCAACAAACGAATCAATTGATGTCGATGTAAAACCAAATGAATAATAATCTATTCTCATTATATTTTGAGCGTTACAGCGGCATGTTTCAAAAATCAAGTCTATCTGTAGACAAACTACACAATAATTAGCATGGAGGGGACACGTTGATAGATGAGAATAGCAACGATTAATTACCATTTCCCTTGTACGGATTTGAAATTGAGTTTTTTTCTTACAACCTATTATTGAAAAGGTTTGCATTCATTGTTGTTATTGTAAATTCTAGGTCATTGTACCTTTAAGCAGGGCATTACAAAAAAAATACAAATCGTTGAAAATGCTAACAAAAAAACCTATTGTGTTCTTTTGTTATAGATTATTTTTTTTTTTTGTTTGGTCAGCCGGCGTATTACAGCAGTTGAGGCAATAATTTAATTTTCCACACAGACAAAACAATTGCCCACCTATACACGCTCATGCTCGTATTCCATGCACTGGACTTTCGTTCGCAATCAACAGGTGTAGGTCGATCTATCGAAGAAGTGTCTACAAGTGCGTGTGTATGCATACCTTCAGTATGCGTGAGTTAGCTCGAGTTTTTCGAGATATTTACCGGCGGTAATTTAGTTATCAAATCTATAATGCCCACTCACACTCATTAAACTCACTTAGGTCAACACGCACACACTCATCTTTAGGCACACGCACACAGAAAAAGATACAAATTTTCGGAGTAGAAAATAAACAGCAGCAACAGCTAAACACTGAAATTACAGTAGACCGACCACAATTATTATGATAATTTGTGGTATTTATTTATCGGTCACTGAACGGTCATAGCGTTCACCTCACCCAGCCAGCCAGCCGGCCAAGTGCTTTAGATAGGAGGATTCATTGTTGTTGCGGTGCTTTCATTGCCACAATTTACTCCAACAACGTTGACTACTGTACGGTGTTGTCTACATTCAAAAAGCGACGACACGCCATGCCACACCGGCGTCATCATCGCCACTTAACGCAACACACTCGAATACGAGGTGTGTTTAATGGATTTTTTAAAAAGCCATTTTTGTACACTTTTGACAAAACAAAAGTCGTCTGATGTTTTGAACTATAAATAATGGTTATGGACTTTTCATCAGCAATCTTAGAAGTTATCATTGAAAAGCAATTATGATAAAATGTCTAACTTAAATATCTGAGGTGGTATTTAGATTCAACTGACTGACTATTGTAGCTTAAAACTGACCTACGTATGATACATTGAAAGAAAATAATGTCTGTATGTGGTATAAAAAATGTACATACCGAAAAACAACTCAAGAATGGATAAAGAAATTTAAAAATATGAATATCGTTACTTTGGAAATACATATTTCATTTTTTCCGCATAATAAAAAAATTCAACTACAGGCGAGAAATTATTAATCGTGCTTTGTCGATTAAGTGAGAAATACATATTTACGGCAGGTTTCAAATTACATTTTTTTTTTACAAAACTTTTCGTAAACCTTTTGTAAATTTTTATTAATATAAAATTCAAAATTTTTTATTGTTGGTTAAAAAATTATACCGTGTTTTGTCAACCTAAGACTTAAGATTCGTCATTGCAATGGAAGAAATTACATTTAACATAGCTGTGACCCATATGGTTCGGATCTTGCAAAAACAATCCCATATTAAGACTTGCAGGGAAATTTGCATTATTTAATTAAACCATATGTCCATATTGTATAATGTTCGCTTGTTTTGAAAAGAATCTATGTGTCCGAAGTAGAGATTGCATTTCGAGATTTTTCCTGTGGAAATCCCGGGAATTTTTTAATTTTGTCTACTTATTGGCCGTGTTCTAATGGTAACTCGCTTAGTAGGTCGCTAACGCGATAACTTCACACCATGGTACAGGCATATAAAATGATTTTATGTACGGAAAACTATAGACTATTTGGGTTAAAAGCCGTTTGTTTTAAATATCAAGAATAACCTTAAGCGAGCTCGGTTATAACTTGCTTATAGAATTTTTTCTAGAAATGGAAAATTTTCAAATCAAACGGTTCATGATTTATAAATGCGATCATTTCTTGTATATGTGACGCGCAAAATAGAAAGAGACCTAAGGGTAAAACCAGTTTCGTTCAGGAGAGCCATTTTAAAGATTTAAATACGTGTATCTTTGGTGTACCATCACTTTTATAATACGCGCATATCTCTGGGAGGGAATACTTTTGGGGCATGGGATCGGTCTCATTCGATGCTCAGATGTTGTCCACACCAAAAAAAAGTGAAAATTGATTTTTTTTTACCCTTAGGTCCCTTTCTCTATGCGCTGTCACATATCAAGAATCTTTAAAAATGTCTCTTAAAGTTTTAAAGTTATTGCCTTAGCGACTACTTACTCATTTAATAGCCGAGTTCCATTAGAACACGCCTATTGTCTCAACTCTACCAAAGACGATGTTAATAATAGTCCTTTACTTTATGTATTCCAGCTCTCAGCACTATTTTTCCAAATCAGCCAATAAATAGCATATCCTTTAAACAATTTTTGTATTACATGGTACATTTTTATGTCGTAAAATACATTCTGAAAATAAGTTACACCGTCCCTAGACTTCGGTGAAATGTAAGCTGTATCCAGTGAAATAAAAATTGCGGGAACTTGCAAACCCGAGTCTGATGCCTAATCTCAGCCAAATTATAAAAATTAGTTATTAATTACTAAGTATGCACATATTTACCATATGTCGCTAGCTTTGACAACAACGGCTCCCAAGGATCTATGAATTCCTACCGCTATCTCTGCCGTATCGTAAAAATATATCATTAATTGGATTTGATTAAATTTTGCGTAAATTTCATTGCATATTTAGTAATGATCGATTGCTTTTACCATAAGGCCTCTCATGTAATAGATTTCCAATTTGAGTCCGATCTTACAATTTAAGTCCGATCTTACATGTTCGGATCTTAAGATCGGACCTAAAGTGAAAGTCGAGCACATGATTATTAAATAGGGCTTTATTGCAAAGAGGATCATTAAACAAAAATTTTCGTTTTGTCCCAATTTTTTTTGCATAATTCAAAATTAAAGTCTGTACAGAATGTTGTGTAAAAAAGGAGGAGCAGGTGCCGCCGATGTGCCGTTACCGTCCAACGAGCCGTTCAAGCTCCGATCAGTTATCAATAAAATTGTTTTAAAATTGTCGTAGCTTTGGACTGAGTAAACATATTAAAAAAATAAGTTTTTATTTTAATTTTTCCTAAAAAAAATATTTTTTTGAGAATTGTCTTCTACGGTTTCTAATTTTTGTTCTCCCTAAAATTAGCTTAATGCAATATAGTTATAAATTTATAAGACAGCATTTGCTAAAAAATAATACAAATTTCGATTTGTCTTTAAATATCATATTCCCACATTGAAAACAATAACAAAGTCAACAGTGAACAGGGCCGACAATATAATACCCAATACCACTGCAGTATAGAATTTACACAGATCTTATGCGAAATGTCATCAGCAGAGGAGCATTATATCTAGAGCGGCCTTTCAAATTGGTGCTACATAAAATCATGGACCAATAATGTCCCTTTTAACCATATTTGGGGCGCCCGTCACGTACTATACTTAGTTTCTGCAAGATCCGTAGGACCTGAAATCGGAGTGGATCTTCAAATCGGGGTAACATTAAAACAGCGACCGATCTAGGCCACTTTTACCAGACTTGATTATAAATCTCCAACATGCACAATGCTTAAACTAAGCGATACCAGAAGAAGAGTGGAACGTTTGTATGGAGGCTATAGGAAATCATGGTGCGATATTGTCTAGTTTCAGCAGAGTGGTTCCTTATAATGTACCTTGCACAATTTGAGCAATATTGCATTTAATTAGTGGCAACTGGAGCAGTTGGACTTCAAATCCAACAGACCTTTGCAAATTTAAGAGGTTTTATGACAAATTGCTCATAATGTTATATAAGGATTGTGAGCAGAAATGGTCTCCAGAGCAAAAGGCTCTCAAATTGGCATGGAATTTTGTATTGTCGCTACATTTTGTATTGTCGCATCAAAAGAGATTTGGACCAATTGAAGAAGAGTTCGCCATTGAGGTATAACAGAAAAATTTGTAAAGTTTCGTTGAGTTCGGTGCATATTTGTGATCTGTTTATTGATTACAGATAATCATCAGCACTTAGTCATATTTCGGAAAGCCGGTAGTTCTCCAGATACAGATAAAACTCATAAACAGACGTTGAACTACAACTTGAGTCGGATTGATCCCCGGAGTCAATATATTTGCTATGATCAAAAAACTATGAAAAGATCCATATCTACGACCGTTTGTTATGAACACAATGAAATAGTTGGAAAACTTTTGAAACTACATTAATTCGGTTGCAAAAGAGGAATTTTGGTTGCAATGACCAACTTTTTATAATCGTAGTGGATATTCGGTGCAAAATACCACAAAGTGATTAATGTACTCGTACTGTACTTACAACTTGTTGACCGGTCATACCTATGAAACGCGAAAAATGTATTTAGGTGCCATAACTGGTGGTTGTGGTCACCAATAATTTTGCACACAAATTTAACTAAAACTTTATTATAACCTGCAAAAACGGGTTGTTTAATGATATATATTTTTTTAACATAAAATAATTCGATAATTTTTTTTTTTAATTCTATGGATTACAATCCGTACAGACTAGCCATTTGAAAAATATATTATATCTAAAATGTCGTTAAATTTATTCAGTGCAAATAAGAAATCTAAATCATAATTTAAGTTAATTCTATTAAATTCTCTTTAAGGTCTCACAAAAGGCTCATGTGAGGAGTAATTAGTTCTAAGAAGAGGAACATAAAAATATTCATTATACCTTAGACGCCTAACAGGTGTATTAAGTCCAGCAAGGCTACGAAGTTCAGAGCAATCTACAAGACCACTGATAAGTTTGTATAAAAACAACGACGCTTAACTAAAGTTTCAAGATGTATCAGCCTGCATCTAGCTTCATACGACGGAATAGGGCTAGAAAAAGGCACACGACTTCAAGCCAATCGACTAACCAAATTTTTTTCCAGTAAAAATCATCCATCATATTTTCCACTTTTACCTGGCACTTTAGTTGTGTAAGCAAACACTCTCTTAAATTTCTTAAAAATCATTTGTGGCAACGAATCTGTTCTCTGTGTGTAGTTTTCACAAATATCAGTTCAAGTTGTAACGCAGCTTCTTACCTTCCGGAATCGCAACTGGTTAGAAATTTAGGCCTAATAATAATAATGATACTGATGTAAGTTATTTACTAACTTAAGTTTTATCTTGACGTCCATAAGAAATGGCTTCAACGCAATTAGAACTTGTGGTCTCCAGTTTGTAATATATTCTTCAACTTGGTCATAGTGTTACTCGTCGGCACATTTCGTGGTAGTTGGTTTCTAAAACCTTGTAGCTTGAGCGTCGTCATCCATAGATTAATCTCGTTGTTTGTAGTTACGGGGTGTAAATTCGCCAATGAACAATATTTTTCCCTCAATTTCAATTTCCGCGATACCTAGACATTCTACCTATTACTTTACGAGTAAGCGACTAGTCTATAAGCCATGTACAATCTTCTTCTAGTTAAGCATTGTGCGTGAATAGCACAACTGCTTGTGATATTCACGTTTGTGATAAGGCTAAAATATAAAGCTGTTGAATGTGTTTTGATATAGACGCTCAGTGTTATTAGATATTTGTGAAGTTGGAAGCATGAAATTTATCTTTGCAGTTAATATTCCCAACATAAAATAAGTGGGATCATTCTTTTTATAGCTCTGAGTGACACATAATTAATTTAGTTATAATAAGACCTAACTGATATATTTTTGGGAACCACACAAATCCGGAAATTTCCCAGGTGGTGCGAAATATTTTCATGTTGCTATAGTACTATAAAATCTTGGTTCTACAATCAGAAACAAATCACTCTATTTTGTTAAATGCGAAAGCTGTATTAGAGAATTGTCCAAGGGCATATGAATACAATATATATCTTAATCCTCGCGTGGATGATACGAATATCCAATTTTGCTCTTTTCCGCTTATATATTTTGTTCCATACAAAACCGAAAAATATATGAGAATCATAACTTAATTTTAATAATGAACTCGTAAACCACTCAACAGTTCCAAGAACACAATCATCGTCATAAATTCTTGAGCTCCAGTTTAAGTGGACAAATTTTGAAAACCTCGAACAAATGTTCTCAAGACAACACTTTAAACCCACACAGTACATGGGTTAACTGTAGGCCAAAATAGAGAGACAAATATTCTCACACTACTCGTATTTTACAATGATCCATATTTTAAGGAAATTTTCATGTTTGGTAGTTGCCACAAATAAAACGGTGGGAAAAACTCCATAGAATAACGTTTTTCGTCTTCTTTTTCTGTTTCTATTTTATTTTAAAACAATGTTTGCATTGTTTGGAAAAAGCTTCTTTATTTTGTATATAAACTTTTCACATACAAAGCAACACGCATTTGACATTGTTTTGTGGGATTTGTTTTAAATGAGGCTATAAAATAAGACCACTACGTTGCCACTTTACGACTGTATGACATTCTAAATAACTTTTTGAGAATAAAAACAATAATTCGAAATGGTTTTTACTTTTCGCTATAAAACGATACATGGTTATGATGATGACGAAAACACGTGCGGGAAGTAGATGTCATCTTGATGTTGCCCCTACATAATGGTGGCATTTGAAGCCAATTTGTAATCGGGGACTTAAAATAAATTTCATGTCAGTGTTGAAGTATGTTTAAACTCTAAACAGTTTAATCTTCTGTCTTGACTTTTTGCTTTGTTTTTAATGAACGAAGTTAAGATAATAGCTAAACAGTTTAACCAGAGCAGTTCTATCGACACGACACGTACCATTAAAAAGCTCTAGTGTTATGGAGTGTTGTTTGAAGGCAAAAACTTCATTTGCCCAAAGCTTTTTAAGTTTTTACTTTCATATACCACGCAGTAACACCTGAGCTATTTAATGACAATTTTCTCTATAATATGATTAATATGCTCTGGTTTCACATTAACTTTCAAATAAACGCTTACTTCTTTAGCAAGATTTATCTTATTTTTTGTATGGGAGGTAATGGTTGTTGTATTTCCAAAGCCGTCAAAATTTATCATGCTAATTTCGCTCGTGAAAATTTTTAAAAAATATTATCGAAGCAGCAGCTGAGTTGTAAATAAACAACTTTAATATTTCATGGCTACAGTGCGCAGTCCATTCATCGGGCCGTATAAATTGGATCACTCTTACGTTATATTACTGCAAAGTAAACAATTTAAAACGTCTTTTAGTTCGGCCAGTCTGAACCTTACATACCCTTCACCGTCCCTACTATATTATTGTTCGTTTTTTGGCCCCTTTTAATCCATACTTCCTTCCCTAATTTAAAATTTTTTTTTTTGAATTTGCACTAAAATTTGTGTATTTTGTTCATGTTGACTATTGATCGCCTGTTTTGACCATGCGCGACTTTTTTTAGGCCACATGAGCCATAACGTCCAGCACCTATGTCTGAGCCGGTGGTCGCAACTTTAAGAGCGCTTACTCCAATTTTCGGCCGTAATAACCGTCCCACCCGACAGGCTGTGATTGTTATAGTGGAAAATTTGGATCCAGATTTTTACTTCTGGATGATCCGGCGCCAAAGAGACACCGTACCGCTCGAAGCGATGAAAATATTGCAGCCGTAAGTGTATCCGTTAAAAATAAGCCAAATAAGTCGATTTAACGTCGTTCTCAGGACTTGGGCATTTCTCAAACCACACTGTGGCGCATTTTGCGAAAAGAAATTAGCTTTTAACCTTATAAGATCAAACTGACTCAAAAAATCATTTGAAACGCCGAAACTCCTCCGACTGTGCTCTGGCAAAGTTTTACAAAAATCCCGACTTTCATTGAAAAATCATCTTACACGACGAAGCTCATTTCTAAACAAAATATGCGTTATTGGGCAGCAACAAACCCACATGTGCTTCAAGAGACACAATTGCAACCGCAAAAAAATACTGTGTGGTGTGTTTTTCATGCTGGAGGTGTGATTGGGCCTTATTTTTTTGTCGATGAAAACAATCGTCATGCTACGGTCAATGGAGGACCAGAATTGAATGAGCTTGACATTGTCGATAATGTGGTTTCAACAAGACGGTGCCACTAGTCACACAGCACGCGTTACAATCGATTTACTGAATGGTAATTTCGGTGAACGTGTTATCTCGATAGTTAGTTCGGTTGAATGGCCAACTCGTTCATGCGATTTAACGCCATTGGGTTTATTTTTATGGGGCCACATCAAGTCATTGCTCTATGCCCACAAACCAACAACTTTAGACGAGCTCAGAGACAACATCCAACGCGAAATTGCCAACGTTCCGGTCGAAAGGTGTACAAGAGTGATGGAAAATTGGAGTGATGAAAGATTGGAGTATACGAGGGTTGCTATTTATATTTTGGGTCTGGCAATAAAAACACAATAATTTTTCATTGGAAATGGTGTTATCGTTTTTCAAAATATTCTCCTTTCAGATCAATACACTTTTACTTTTGCATGCGCACAAACCAATTTTCGAAGCACTCCTATTGAGACACCTCCAAAACATGATTTTTAAACGCTTCAACAGCTGCTTCGGGCGATGAAAAACGTTGACACGCACTTTTTCGTGATGCTAGGGAATAAGAAGAAGTATTTGGGTGCCAAATCAGGGCTGTACGGTGGATGGCCCATCAATTCGACATCCTGAGTGGTCAAATAGCTCATCGTTTCAGCTGATGTGTGAGAGCTCGCATTGTCGTCATGCAAAATGATCCGTCTTCTCTTATTAGCTTTCCTCATTTCTTCGAACACTGTTGGCAAACGGATGGTTGTATACCACTCAGAATTGACCGTCCAACATTCCACTTGATGCTAGGGAATAAGAAGAAGTCATTGGGTGCCAAATCAGGGCTGTACGGTGGATGGCCCATCAATTCGACATCCTGAGTGGTCAAATAGCTCATCGTTTCAGGTGATGTGTGAGAGCTCGCATTGTCGTGATGCAAAATTATCCGTCTTCTCTTATTAGCTTTCCTCATTTCTTCGAATACTGTTGGCAAACGGATGGTTGTATACCACTCAGAATTGACCGTCCTACATTCCACTAACGCAACTGTGGCAACATGGCCGGTTATACTGAAAAAAACGCAATCATTTGCTTCGATGTTCTTCTTCGCTCGTCCTAAAAGACCCATACGGTCGATTGCTGTTTTGTTTCGCGTTCATATGTATAGATCCATGATTCGTCAAGTGTGACAATGTTATACACTGCCTTTGAGCTACCGCAGTTATACTTTTTCAACATCTCTTTGCACCAACGAGCCTTTTTTTTGAGCATTCTTCAAATTGTGGGATCCAACGAGAAATTTTTTTTCCCGGCCAAATGAACATGCAATATCTCATTGATGCTTGTCATACTAATGCCCAAGAATGCCTCAATCTCACGGTATGTCACATGTCGGTCTTGCTTTATCAGTTCACGCACAGCATCGATGGTTTCTGGCGAAGTGACCGATGTTGGACGTCCTTCGCGAAATTCATCCTGGAGCGAACGGCGTCCGAGACTGAACTCTTGGTACCAGCGATTAACAGTGGTTTTTGATGGTGCTTCATCGCCAAAAGTCAAAACAAGTTGTCTCGATAACCCACGCCGAAAATCGTAAAAAATCATCGCACGAAAATGTTCACAGGATAATTCCATTTTTTGACTGAGTTGAATTTTTCAACACACTGTAAACAAAACAATTCGCCCTCAAATTACAAAACGTTCTGAGTGAAGTTATGCTAAATAAGTCAAAGTTTGCACTGGAAGTTCCAGTTTACATCTGAGAACACTAGTATTGTTAGGACCCGAAATATCAATAGAAGCCCTCGTAGATCGATGTACACGAGCTCGTGGTGGTCATACGAACTCTATATCTTTAATATTCTGTTGTTTAAATCGTATATAAAAGTGTTATGTCTTTAATGAAAAAACCTGTACATCATACGATTTGGCTTTAGTTTAAAATAGCATTTTTTTGTAGAAATCGGATGAGGCCTGTATATGTTTTTTCATACTTGATATTGCCATATTCGAAGCCGTGCTACACGATACTGATTCTTGGAATATCTTGTTCCGATGTTATTTAATTCGATTTGTTTACCTATCTACTTATCTGGTTACCCTGCAAAAGCCACATTCACTCGTTTAAGATCTACAGAAAATGGTCTAAAAATGCGGTCTATCTAAAAACGTTTACAAAAAGTTGCGAATTTATTTGGATAACTGCATTCATGTGATCAAATTCACTTAAAATTACATTTTTTCTAATAAAGGGATATGCCACTTATTGAAGACCTACAGAAAAAGGGCTTAAAACGCGGTCTTCCTAAAAACCTTTACAAAAAGTTGCGAATTTATTTGGAAAACTACACTTATGTGATCAAATTCACTTAAAATATCATTTTTTTAATAAAGCGATTTGCCTTCAGTGGAAATCGAAAATACGATCTTTAATTTGGTAATTCCACATGACATCTACAGGGCTTTAAAATTAAATTGTGTTTTACTGTCAAAAGGCGTACATATGGGAGCCATAAGAAACGAAACAATAATGTCCAATTGAAAACATGGAGGTCATCTAGAGGACTTGTTACCAGAAGGTAAAAAGGAATCTTTATCGAACCTAAGCAAGGCACTAAAAATTCCATGTTTGAGAAGCGGCAGCAGAAGGTGTCTGAGAAGATTTTTTAAAAAAAAAAAGATTTAAATAAAATTTCTGATGAATATTTTTCCACATCGGTGATTTTTAATAGGTACTATGAAAATCACCGATTTCAAGCACCTTCGATTTGTTCACACATTGCATCACATGGTGCAAATTTCATCTCGAACCCACTAGATGGCATTATATTGTAGGGTACATAAAATACCTTATAACAATAAAAAAAGCCAACAACATGTCATAATTAAATTTTTATTCTCACAAAACATGCATATTGGTACACTGGTACTAGAGACATACATCATACGTACAACAGCATACCGATGTATGAAGTAATAGGTAGTGATAATGATAATGATAACTGCATTATCATTATGGTTATTGCTATTGTTGTTGCTCTAAAAGCATTATGTAAAATGTGAACAATGCCTTTTTGATGTTGCTGTTGTCTTGTCTGCCTAGTCTGTCTGACGGTGTTCGAGGCGCACGTTTTATGAAATTTGTTAATTTCTGATAAAGTGGAGGGCAGAACATCATATCATCATTCATTTGTCTTGTTTATGATGTGATGATTTTGTTATTTTTCATCTCTGGTTTTTTTGATAAATGCTCCTGTTGCTGTCTCAATGTGTTCTACTTGCCTGCAAGGTTAAGCATTATCGGCCTACTGGTTTTGTTTTTATTTTCAGTTTCATTTCTTTCTTAGCCCACAACCCCACCATAGCCAAAAATATAGAAAAATAAACAAGAATTTGTACTAGAAAAAAACTTTGTAAATTCTAAGAATGTTGTTCATCGCTGCTGCACAAAACATAAAGTTTCATTTTGTCGAGATGTCTTATGAAACTCAGACGCTGTAAAAATGTTAAGTGTTTATTGGAACAATAAATATTCTTGTATTCGGTATTTTCGACTCGTCCGTTGGGTTGTTGGAGAAGCGTCTGTGTTGTGTTCGCTACGATTCGGTACGGTTCAAGAGTGATAAGGTTAATGGCAGGCCGTTCTAACGGTTTCTGACACTGATGTGCTGCAACCTGTCTCAAACGCCACAGAATCCATACGAACTATTTCAAATATTTCCCAGCAAACAATGTGCGGGGGATGCCACAGAAAGAGAGAGAGAGAGACACCCAGAGAATGTCTCAGGAATCTCTAGCATTTCTAGACGAGACATAAATTTACTTCGTGTGTAATTAAAAATGAATGTTTTATAGAAATATATTGACATGGCTTGGCGCCTTTTTGCTTTCCATCTTTTATTTGATGAAAACAATATTGTGTTGTTGCGGGGACCATGGCAAATATTCGGCAGTATGAATTCCATTCAGAGAATTTATTTCAATGACCACATGCTTACATTTCGGTATACAATTGGGCCAAATGTGCAATAAGTTAAAAAAAATTAATACGAGGGCTGCTATATATATTTCTGGCCTTAGAATGAAAATGCTAATATTTATCATCAAAAATGGTTTTATTGTTTTTCAAAGTATTCTCCAGCATGATTTATACACTTTTGCATGCGCTCAAAACAATTGTCGAAGCACTTTTTCCACTCCGATTGAGACACCTCCAAAACATGGTTTTTGAACGCTTCAACAGCATCTTCTTGCGACGAAAACCGTTGACCATGCAGATTTTTCTTGATGTGCAGGAATAAAAGGAAGTCATTGGGTGCCAAGTCAGGGTTGTGCGGCGGATGACCCATTAATTCGACGTTTTGGCCGATCAAAAAGGCGCTGATTTGAGCCGATGCGTGCGAGCTCGCATTGTCATGGTGCACAATGATTTGTCTTCTCTTGTTCGTTTTTCGAATTTCTCCGAAGACTTCTGGCAAACAAATTATGGTGTACCACTTAGAATTGGCCGTCCTACGTTGCTCAAGCCGAACAGTCGCCACATGACCAGTTTTGCCGAAGAAGCAGGCGACCATTTGCTTCGAAGTGCTTCTTCCACGAACAACTTTCGTTGGATTTGGCTCGTCTATGAAGACCCACACGGTCGATTACTGTTTTGTTTCGGGCTAATACGCATAGATCCATGATTCGTCACCTGTGACGATCTAAAAAACGTCTTTTGAAGCACCGCGATCGTATTTTTTCAAAATTTCCTTGCATCAGTCGACACGAGTCTTTTTTTGAGCGATTGTCAAATTGTGCGGGATCCAACGAGAACAAGCCTTTTTTGCGGCCAGGTGTTCATGCAATATCGAATGTATGTTGGTGGAAGAACTGCCTAAGGATGCCTCTATCTGACGGTATGTCGCATGACGATCTTGCATTATCAGTTCACGCACGGCATTAATGTTCTCTGGCACAACGGTCGTTTTTGAACCACCTTAAAGACCTTCGTCTTTGAGCGAACGTCGAGCACGATTGAATTCATTAAACCAGTTTTTGACTGTGCTATATGGTGCTTTATCGCCATACAAAGATTTAAGTTCATCGATACACTCTTGTCGTGATAATCCACTTTGAAAGTAGTGAAAAATGATCGCACGAAAATGTTCACGTGTTAAGTTTATTTTTTTGCCAAATTGATTTTTTCAAGTCACTGTAAACAACAAAATTATGGTTGTACGTCAAAACGCTCTGAGTATGTTAATGCTAAAAATGTCAAACTTTCCAATGGAAATGTCAGATGGCGCCAGGTAACACTTAGTGCTGCCTAGGCCAGAAATGTATATAGCAACCCTCGTAGCATTAAAACTTGTATTAGTGAATAAAATGTGGTTGCAGCGGAATTGTCATTGATGTTTTTTTGCTTTTCGATAGAATTTTTTACTTTTGCAATGAAAAGATATTTGTTTTCATAAAACAAAACAGATTTTCTAAAACAAATTTTTGTCTTCTAATTTTGATACCCTTTACCGTGGGATGAAGTGTAAACAAAATTTGTCATTCTTTGTGTATTATATATATTACACTGTTCTGCAACAAAATCCTCCTTTGGGCGAAACCAACTGATCTTTATGTAAAATTATCTCTTGAATCTAAGTTGTCGTTATGCCCCATCACGATTAGTTTTCGAGATATCGTGAAAATTAATGAATTTTTCTGACTTTTTTCATTAATTTCTCTTAAACATCGGCATTTCTTATCCGTTTCACAAAATGGGCAATATGATACATAAGAAAGAAATTCATCTTTCATATAAATCATTATTTATAAATATCGAAAAAAACTGTGAAAGTAAGAGCCAAAAAAAAATTTTGTTGTTTTTTTTGTTGAAAAATTTTGTTTTCAACAGCCAAATGTATTCCAATTCTGGAGCTCTTCCACAAATGTTTGCACAAAATCATAGAGAACGTGCTCGAAAACTATACATGGTGGGACAAAACGGACAATAAATCCAGTATATCATTTTACATAACGATCGGTTGGTTTTGTCTAAAGAAGAGCTCAAAAGTAATTTTTTGCAAAAAAGTGTTTTTGAGCGTTGTAAAATTTTACGACAATATAGCCTTACCCGGTAGTGGTCAAACTAAATGGGCAATGCTGCTAAAAAGTTGTTCGCTGGTGGCTTATATTTATAAGTTTAATATTGTTTAATGGCATTTTGAAGTAATGGCCATATAAAGTAACCTTAATGAAAGTAAAATTGTTTGAGTATTTGCTCAACATATTGCACTTGTTCAGATTATTCGCATCAATTTTATTCATTATAATTCGTATTTTATAAAACATTCGCTTTCACATTTGGTTTCGCAAAACTCCATTTTTGAATATTCGCATTTGCAAAAACCAATTTTAGAATATTCGCATTCGTCAAAAAATCTTTTAGTAAAGGTCATAGTTACCTCGGAGGTAAAGTTTTAAGGAATTGAAGGGTGGTCTAAGCATCATACCTTAACGTGAAACATTTTGTCAAACTGAATATGATATTTCATTAACTCAGTGATTGACAAATTCATCTATGAAGAGCTACACAATTGAACAGAGCGTCAATATTGTTGAAGCCTTTTACGTTCAAATCAAAATGCATTTCGTGCACTTGGTGATTGATGTTGTACGCGATGTTCGAATGTGGCAGAAGAGCCGTCCACCTACACTCTTGAATGGTGTTTGCGAAATGATAACGGACTTCTTGTGGACAGAAATTAAGGAAATGGATCTGGACACTATGTGGTTCCCACAGGATGGTGCAACTTTCCAGCCAAACATAGGCTTTTTTCGTTAGAAATTTAAAGGGCGTGTTATTTTTAAAAAAGTTTTCGACCCGAACAGGGAACGCGGTAATTTGCTTATATGGGAATGAAATAAAAAATTATGAACCTTAGAAAAAATTATTTTATACTTTAATTATATTGAGCAGTAAGGAAATATTTAAATTAGATGGTTTTAAATAGTGTGGCTGGCAAATGTCGACCTTCGCTATCCACACACTGCTGCATACGTTTTCTAAAGTTTTCATGAACTCAACACGCATGTCGACTGATATTCTGCCAATTCCAGCCTCAATATTGCTAATTAGGTCTTCCAAGGTGTTGGGACGGTTGATATACACCTTCGACTTCAGGTAACCCCAAAGGACAAAATCGCATGGTGCTAAGTCTGGTGAGCGTGCCGGCCAGTTCACACCACCCCTAAAAGAGATAAGCCGTCCAGGAAACATTTGCCTCAAACAAATATTGGACCCTCGCTGTGTGAGCATTGGCACCATCCTGTTGGAAACATGTATCCTTAAATTGCATTTCCTCAAGAACCGGCTGAAAAATGACAGGAAATGCCAAGAGAAAGCGATTGCTTCCGAGCAGAGTTCGAAGATTGCAGTAGTGCTGCTCTAACTCTCTCGATGTTTTGTGGTGTTGTAATCCTTCTCTCAGGTCCTCTTCGTACACATGACACATTCCCTGCTGTTCTCAATGAAGTTACCCAAATTACAATTGATTTCCGCCCAAGAACACTTCCGCATGGGGGAACAGCGAATCGTAAACGAAAAGCACGCTGCACTGCAAAGATCGAGTGCGCATTTAAAGATATGCTTCAACACAAAATGAACTCTCCTCACGTGCCCAATGCATGATGGCAACTGAATGGCATACGAATACAAATCTCCCATCATCCACTATAAGCCACGCACACTCTCCTCTCTCTGCGACCAAGAGTGACGCCACAGCCTGTAGTTCAAAAAAGCAAATTCCGCGCTCCATCCTGTACTATATCACCTTTTTATATGAAAATGTGTCTGGCACACTGCAAACAACTGTTTTTTATTTTAATTTCCCTTCACACCACCCCGAAAAAAATAGTCCATGGTTGTCAAATCGCACAAAATTATTGAACAAAATGTTCTTGTAAAAATCAGGATCGGTGGCCACCTCTTTTTGAACCCAATCACCACGATTTGCTAACGTTTATCCGTAGTAAGACTATTCATTATGAAATGGCAAACCAAACTGAGCATAAATAAAGTGACAGCTGTCAAAAAGACCAACTCCGAAAAAAAGAGTGGCAAGAGTGAAAACCACACGTCTAAAATACCAGCCTTTATAAGGGCATTATTCACTAACTATTTGCTAATATTAAAAGAAAGAAGTGCAACTTAATCTTAAAGGGAAAGGGGCCTAAGCAGAGTCTTAAATTTTAACCGGAAACCGGTTAACCCGGTTTTCATCGCAAAGCGTCGGCCGTTTATTATGAAATTTTTATTTCCGATCAATCGGAAAATTCATTCATTTTATGGATATGTGCTCCGCATAAAGACAATTTTGTCACAGATAAAAATACGTTTTAATTAGCAACTATCTCTGTCTCTACTCATACCATATTGAAACCCACTCCGAGATCAGCACAGGCCAAACTTATTCAATCATATCGAATATTCAAATTTTGAAACAATTTGACAGACATGATTTTGTCCTTAATCCTAAAACTGTTCTAGTTAGTACTTACAACAGTTTTGATAGAAAATATATTAAAAAATACTCTAGTATGCAACCAATATTCAAATCATTAGACACGCTGAAAATACTTTTATACTTCAGTTTTCTCATATTCTGTTTTTCTTCTTCTTTTTCTTTCAGTCTCTCTTAGCCGGAAATTCAAAGTTAATAACGAAAATCCACAAAACATTGTGCGTAAATCATCAAGAAGGCCTTTAAATGCCTGCGAATAAGTTACAAAGCTGTAACATACTTTAACGCATTGCCTCGTTACAAAACCAATAAATTGTTTTAAAAACGCCTCGAAACTTAAGTAACCAAATATCGAAGAGAAAACGAACAGAAAAATGTATAACTTCACACCCACAATATGCATAGCGCAGCTACTGGCGGCACTTCAAGTGCTAATGACACTTGTGATGCCCTTGACGACGACCACCACAATGGCATTGCCGGTCACATCGAAGCCCATCGAAAGTACAGCGGAAAATTTGGCTTGGCAAGCGTGGATTATGTTGCCGCCCGAACAAAAGCAACTTATGAAATCACGTAAGGTGACGCCAAAGTCGATATTCACACTCCCACTGAGAGTGGAATGCCCCGAGGGTCATCGGCAGGTGGACACGAAATGCATACCCACGGTAATAGGGTCAAATGCGATATTGATCGATCCAAGTGTTTTGGGTTTGGTCTTGGGTAGTAATCCCATAGATATCGAATATGATTACGAAGATGAAGACGGCGACAAGGAGGAAAATGCAGCTTACAATCCTCCTCTGTATTTGAGCAATCCCTTGGGGACGGACAAATCAAATGATGAGACGGTATTGGAATTGAGGCCACCCACAAAAGATGAGCCTCTTAAGTTTAATATATTTCAAAGTAAATTTCCCACCGATGACTATCCCCTGGAAGACTATTCGGGCGTTTCGAATGAGGGCACCGTCACGGTTGTGGAAAAGGACCAAGCCAATACTAGCAACATAAATTTCACTTTCAGCGAAAGCTTCGATGCAACGGTTAATGTAACCACCGAAAAGGATTTGATAAGCGAAGCTTCAAATGTTTCGAAGCTGCATACGTTGAGTACCTTGTCAGATTCCAGCGATTTCAATTTGGATGATTTAGATGCCTTATCCTTGCCAGCCTCCTCAAGCCAAGAACAAAAGTCCCAAAAGGTTTCGCTGTTTAAGGAAGACACTTCCATACACTTCGTAACCGCTGTCATGGACACAGAAAGCACGACGGGCGATAAGGATTTGAGGACACAGCAGGCTGCAGAAAATGATTTGGAAACCCTGTTGCAAACGGAATCCTTGATGCCGATGCTCAATCACACGACAGTGACCACCGTTATGCCTGCAGAAAGTTTAACTCTTACAACGGCATCTCTGCCGGACGAGAACACGTCCAGTTTGTCGGATGAGCTTACGCTCAATGTGGAGGATGAGGAAATGACTACGATACTGCCCCATCTGATGGACCGTGGCGATATGGATGCCATGGAGAAACAAGATAAAGCGGAATTTATCAGAAGTGCAACCATAAATTCCTTATACGAGGCCAGCGATGAAGGCGACAATGAAGCAGTTACAACCTTGACACCTTCCACCAGCAATGATGAACCTTCGGAAACCGAAGAAACCACAGCAACGACGATAATACAATTGGATGATACAACAATTATTGAAAATAATGACGACTCCACGACTACGACGGAGTTGTCCTCATCGTCTTCCGCGGCGGCAGCAACAACAGCCACAATACCACTGGCCGAGCCGCTGCAAGAATTGTTGTTGCGCCAAGAACAAGCTCTGAAGGATTTTCAAGAATTACAACGCATGCGTAAAGGTGAGAAAGATCAGCACACGGTACTGAAGAAATCGAAAGTAGAACCGGTCGAGGTGTTGTCCGCATCGGCAACAACTGTTGCGGCGGCCAAAACAATGCCAAGCGAAGCAACAGCAATGGCAGCAACAGCTTCGCCAGCAGCAGCAGCAACGACAACAAAATTGTATGAATTAACAACAGCAGAAACAGTGACACCGTTACTTACAGTCCATAATAATGAACATGATAAAAATGACAGGGACAACAATAACAACAACAACAACATCGAAAACAACAACAACATTAATGACCGGTTTTACTATCAACACTTTGCCAAACAAGATCTTGAAAGTGCTGCAGTGTCCGGTGCCACCACTAGTAGTCAACAACACAAAAGCCCCAAAGCAACAACACAAACAGCAGCAGCAACAACTGCAACAACAACATGGTCATCGTTGGACACTGAAACATCGGCATCTCCGGCCACAGCAGCAGCATCAACAAGTGAAATTGATCTGACTGAAGAATTGCGTTTAATTAACGAATTGGTGAAGGGCAAGCGTCCAGCGACGACATCATCAGCCACAACAACAACAACATCAGCAGCGGATTCATCATCAACAACGGATGATGGCAGTAGTACGTCGACAACTCCATCACCGTCACCCAGCCCAAGTGAAAGTTCTGCAAGTTCCATAAAATCCACATTGGAAACCGCACAGATATGGTCGAAAATCATGCCTTTGATAAAAACAACACCGAAAACTTCCACCTTAACAACAACAAAAGCATTAACACAGCAATCGGAAAGTTCTACGGACAGCTCAACAACAGGTGAAACATCAGAGATGCCATCGACCACACCGGTAATTCTATTAGTGAGTAATCGTAGTCATAGAAATAGTAAAATTATACGAATCCACGGCTTAAATGCCTTCAATTCAATTACCAACACCCCCTCCCCCCAAACAACAACAACTGAAGATATTTCCACCACATTAACGGCAGAAGAAGAAGAATCGGCATCATCGGTTGCCCCATCAGCTGATGATGCCTATGAACCTTTTTGGTGGCTACCCGTAGCCTGGCGTTTAGATAAGTCTACGACCACAACAACGAAGCCCGAACAAGAAACGTCTAGCGAAGAAATGCCGGTACTGTTTCGATTTTGGTCCACTTATCATGCGCCCAAGTCGAGTTAAAAAATACTCCCAATACTCCGTCGTAGTTCAAATTTTTCATTTGTAGTTAAAATTACTAAAAGTAAAACTAACTCCAAAACAAAAACAACGCCCCAAAAGTATTAATATGTAAACTGTAATTCTTTTTTTTTTTGAAAGTTTTGTTTAATCCATAGTTTCGAAAGGGGTCTAGGCTTTGGTGCGAAAATGCTTTGAAAGTTTTTCGAAAAGTCTACGGTTAAACGTTGTCACTGAAAGGTTGAAAGTTTATGAAAGCATCTATGACGTTGACATAAATTAACGTTTTTTACTATAGAGTGCTAAGAAACCAAAAACATCACAACTTACACAGGAAATGTTAGAAGTCTGAGATTTCGTGAGAAGTTTTGAATTTTTTAAAATTGTTTTTCATACGCATACATTGAGAAGCATAAGGTGTATTAAACATTTAATTGTTTGCATTTTATTTTCAAAAGCTTTGACCAAACGCTTTTTAAATATCAATCGCAAAATCTGAAAAGTTTTTAAGAAAGTCTACCGAACAAATTTGAGAAAAAAAACTAAGGCATCTAAGACGTTGAAAATCAATTAACGTTAGTTACTATAGAGTGCTGAAATTACATCACAGATACAAAAAAAAACAAAACAAAGCAGGAAAGCTTCCGGCCGAAATTTAGATATTTCCATAAAGCTTTCCCATTAAAACCGAGATCAAACGTCTTTAAAACCTTAAAATATTTGCGAAGCATCTATGACGTTGAACGAAATAAACGATAATTAGCATAGAGTGCTGAAAAGCATCACAAAAGCTTTAAGGACAAAGCGAAGCATTATACGAGTACTTTCATTAACTTCTTAGATATTGCAAATGTAAAGCATGTATTCGTATAAAAGTCGACCAGAAAAGCAATATGTAAAAATATCAGGAAAAATGTCTATAGTACAAGGCTACAGGATATTTTATAATATTTCGATAGTTAAAATATAATTGAAATAATTAACCAAAAATCGGTTAAAAATGCCGAGACTGCTTAATTGTGAGCTTTTTCTACAGACTAGTGACATTTTCAAAAGTACACTGCGTAAAAACTATCCCACTGACAGAAAGAGGCGTATTTTTTAGCTGCCAGAATTAAATTAAAAATAATATTGGAAATTCAAGATATCGTGTAGTATACAAAAAAGTTAGGAAGCGCTTGTAAAGGTCGATACTCTATTGAAAATAACTTTTCCAACAAAGTAGTGAAAGTTCAAAAAAAAACTATTTAGGAAATCTCTCTTCTCTAAAGGCGTATTTTTGAGAAGTCATAACAGTGATAAAAATAAAATAGTACAGATATTTCAGGATACCGGTGTATCGAGAGATAAAAGCTCTTTAAGCTCTTTATGACTTACAGAATTTAAAATATATACAGCAATAAAATACAGCTTTAGTGTGCAAGCTTTTTAACTACTGAAAGACCCACGTTTCTCATCGCTAAGTAATTTTTTTACTCCAGAAGTCCAAAAAAGTAGTATAATGCTCTTGATAGAACTATTCTAAAAAAGAATTGCTAAAAAACTAAAAAATATACTGTGTTTTACAAAAAAAAATAAGGGGCGCTTTTAAAGGTCGATACTCTATTGAAAAATATCTTTTTAAACAAAATAGTAAAAGTTCAAAAAAATAAAATAGTACAGATATTTCAGGATACCGGTGTATCGAGAGATACAAGCTTTTGAAACTTTTTATGAGTAATTGTATTTAAAATATACTCAGCCGAAACATATGGCTTCAGTTTGCGAGCTTTTAAACTACAGGCAGGCCGACGTTTTATATCGCTGAGAAATTTTCTAACTCCAGAAGTCAAAAACAATTAAATTATTGCTCTTCAAAGAATTAAATTGCTACTAGGGAAGTCTACGGGAAAAAATCTAAAAAAATATTAATTTTTTAGAGATAATCTATCTAATATAAAGCAGATTTTTTATAAGAGCTGTCCAGTTTTGTTTGAGCTTTTTGCCCCTTAAGGAGTATACCTTGTTCAATGGACCGCCGTGGTGTGATGGTTAGAGTGCAAGACTATTGTACATGTAAACCCAGGTTCAAAACCAGCTAACAAATTTCCGCCGCGGGTTCTCCGAGAAAAAGATTTACCCCTAAGACATACAAACATGTAAAAGCTTTTCTGTTAACTGCATAAGCCGTTTGAAACGAGCATTAAACAGAAGACACCGGTCAGTGAGCATAAGAGCAATTCTCTAATTTGGGACAAGTATCTCCGTTGGCTCCTTAATATTTATTATGTTAAGGAATTTAATATGTTAGTACCGTAGAACCTTTTTTCCAAACCTGTCTTCTCGGTTCGGTCCAGAAACTGTTTCCGAATTATCTCCTTACCACACAAACCACACCGCAAAAGCTCCCATTATTATAATCGTAAATTGTTTTTTTAGCAACATAATAGCGTACTTCTCTTTATATTAGTGCCACAGCAGTAGCAAAAAGAGTTTAGACGTTTCTATCACAACCACGAGTGGAAAGTTTGTAGTCACTTATTTCAATTTAATAATTCTACAATGTTTCAGAAATGTATTAAACTGTATTTAAATAAAAAAAGTCCATGTTTAAATCGTCAAACATAAAGCGCCTTTAAAGTTTATTACAAGCACGTTTGCCATAACTTTCAGAAAAGAAGATTTCATTTCTATGGGATAATATTATCTGGGCTTGACAACTTGACTTTTGAGGCAAGCCACCCGTTATATTGCATTGTTTTCCATGTAAACTATTTTTGCAGCTATTTACTTAAGACAAATTTTTATAGCTCTCTTACTAATAACTGATCTTTTGACTGGCTATCCATTTCGGACTTTAGAGTTGCTTAAAGTAAAACTTTTTAGAAAACTTTTTACAAAATGCTCAAGAGAATTTGAATGCTCAAATATTAACATCACCTTTAAAATGATTTCTTCTTTACGAGTACACAAAATGAAAGGCTTAATATTGCATATTTTTTGCCAACAAAAATCTTGCTAAACATCACCGGAAAAATGCTTTGTCGTCCGCAAATTAACATCTTATTTGTTATGAATTTTTAAGAGAAATTTCTTTCAAATAAGAAAACCGTTCGTTCCTGTCATAAACTTTAACATTTCCTGTAGGGAGAGCAACTTTCAACATTTCATTATAACGTTTACCGCAGAAATACTTAGAAATTCACGAATACTTTGCGATAAACATTGGGAAAGGATTTTCAACCTTTTTTGTTTGGCAAAATCCCAAACCAAAACCGACCGGCCCCTTCGAAGACCAAACCACAAGCACCCACTCACCACATCACTGTCGTTGCCGTCGTCGTCGTTGCCTTCTTCATCTTGTTGAATATAATCAGCAAATGGGTGTTTACTTAAGAAATTGATTTGTATATTTTATAAACACAAAAATACTTTTATAAAATTCTGAGAATTTCAAAGCGAAGAACACAAATACGACGACGAAAAAAAAACCAGAAATAATAATTTGCGCAGGAAGTTCAAGCAAAACGCAACAAATATATTTAAATGTTTAGTACATTTTGTTATTACGTTTATTTTTTTTTTATTACTATTATATTTTTTTTGTGTGTAAAATATCTTAAGTTGTTGTTGTTTTCAAATCTGTTTCTTTTGATAAAACAAACAAAAAAGAATTCAAAAGATTATGTATACTACTAAAGATGTCTAGAGTAACCATTTATGGAAACCAGTAGCAATATTCACGTGTGATTTAAACAAAAATATAAATATATAGAAAACATAAAAAAAACAAATTGAAGCCCTTAATTATACTAAAAACGAAATACTAATTAAACATCCAAATATTATAAATAGGTATTTATGTATGTATGTATTATAGTTGAAAAGAAAAAAGCATATAAATTATTTTAAATGTTATGTATTCCAATGTATAGCCAGAAAACAGAAATCGTAATTTTGTATCTAATTTCCATAACAAAACTTTATTAGTTTTTAAGCTGTAAATGCCGATTTGTTCAAAAGTCTTATGTATCTGTACCGTAAAAGGCAATTATATATTTATAAATATTGATTAAGGGGTCTATGCTCGCTGTTTCAGTAAACTTTTAGGGCCATATTCATAGAAATTTATGGAGGGTTTAAAATTCTAATTGTCTGTATTGTTTTAAATGAATATTGAGTGAGATTAATTGCAACTTCTTTTAACTCAAATAAAATTGCTCTCAAAAGGAATAAAATCTTTATGTTATTAAAAAAAATAATTGAAAAAATCATTAAATTTAAAAAGCTTCATTTATTTTAATAATAATTTTATTCTGCTTGAAAAAAAATTTTGATCTATTTAAAAATAGTTTTATTCCATTTAGAAAAAGTTTTATTTAATTTAAACATATTTTTCATTTAATCGGAAAATGCTTTAAATAAGTCATGTTCGTAACATAAATCAAGCAATCATATCTACATAGAAATGTGAATAACATTAAAAGCAAATTAAATCTCTCCACTTAACCCGTTACCGTTACTGCCTGCCCATAGATCGGCTCGTACGATTTTTATGAATTTTTTTTTATGATTTTTAGGAAATTTTTTGTCTAAAAGATTAAAGAAGTTGAAAGAAAAAATATTTAATTTAGCCCAATCTTTCCTCTTTTCTATAAAACAAATACCGCGATATCGCTCACCTGGCCCACGCTAAAATTATTTATGAGCAACACTTTCTTGGGTATTTAAATACCCATTAGGATTAAATATCCTAATTAGAGAGCATTGCACGAAGAGTGGCATAAATTATTAGGCCACGCAAAATTGAGGAAAACTCCAAAAAAAATAACAGAAATGAAAAATATTTATTTCCTGTTCGTTCTTAGAGATTGTTAAGAAAAACTCCTATCCATTGCTGCTCTACAAGACATATAGACAAACTAAGCACGATGTGGCTAGAACGCAAAACTGAATAAGTGTGCAGTGCTAAGCTGAAAATTAAAATTATTTGCTAAAGATAAATCATACTCATTCAGGGATCAGCTTAAGGCATTAATAAGCATGATGTAGCTAGAACGCAAAACCGAATAAGTGAGCATTGCCAAGCTCGAAGTTAAAATTATTTGCAAAAGATAAATCATACTCATTCAGGGATCAACAAAAGGCATTAATATTGTAGATTCAAAATGTTTGATTAATCACTCGTTAACGAGGTTTCTAAGGCGATAACATCAGACAATAAAAATATATAGGATTGCAGAATAATAATAACAATCTGCCTAATAAAACGTTTTATTTATAAATTTAAAATTTTGGGAAAAAAGTTTTTTAAGAAAAACCTATAGCGATCTTAAACGTGCTCGGCTATTACTCGCATATAGTAATTCTTAAAAAACTTTTTGGCTATTAATTCTAGGTTTTGAAATCAAACAAGTTATTATGCATTTTTTGCAATAATTTAAAGTTATCGCCATAACGACCACATACTCGTTTAATAGCCGAGTGCCTATAAACAAGCTTATAGATTCAAGTTTTTTAATTAATCTACCATTTAACTAGACTTCCCTGGTACTTCAAGGTTACCTTAAGGTACGAGTTTTGAACCGATTGCAAGATTTTTTATGTTGCACTTTTTCTCTATCTGGTCTAAAGTAAAGTTTAAATGTTCGATAAATGCTCGCGCACCTGTGAACAGTGGCCGTGTTCTAATGGCAACTTGCTTAGGAGGTCGCTAACGCTATAATTTCACACCATTGCACACAAATATATGTATAAGAAGAATAAAAATCCAACTAAAAAAATTATATTGTTTGTAGAAAACTAAAGACAGTCTGCTTTAAAAGCCGTTTGTTTTAAATAATTAAAATTGTTGGGAAGAAAGTTATTCAAGAGTAACCTTTAGCGAGTTTAAGCGAGCTCGGTTATTACTCGCTTATAGTATTTCTTGAATAACTCTATTTCTACAAAATACAAATTTTCAAATCAAACAGATTATGGTGCATAAAGCCAATCAGTTCTTGTATGCAAAAAAAAATGAAAACAATTTCACGATAAGTTTTGAAGTTATCGCCTTAGCGACCACTTACTTGTTTAATAAGCGAGTACCAATAGAACTCGCTCCCTTGATTAAATCGTCACTGTGTTGTAAATCACAATTGTATATCCCAAAAAATTTCCAGTTATTTGTTTTTAACTTTATTTTTAAATCGTGGGCATCTTGTTTAACATCTTTTTAACTTAATGTTTTTTAATATTAAAGGAATTGGCATCTTGTTTAACACCTTTTTAATTTAATGTTTTTAAATATTAAAGGAATTGTTTTAAATTGAAACTCAAAATAAAACTGCTTTAATATATGTATTGCCAAACAGTGTCGCCGTCTTTTATGAAGCAAACCCCGCTACAGATGAAATGTGCAAAAAACCGCTACAAATCAATACAGAACTTGAAGAAAAAACACCTAAAAATTCGCTACGGCCAAACTCAAAAATTAAAAAGTCTCAACATTGTAAAAGATTCGAGTGAAAATTAGAAAAATTCTACAAATGTGTTAGATTTTTGAAAACCGCATGCAAGCGAATTTTTTAAACTCGAGATATTTTTCGGCATTTTAAATTTTTCAAGTTAAGTTTAATGGAATAACTAACTACTATCTTAAAAATTCTAAGGACAGTTGATGCCAAAAAACGAAAGAATTATTTGAGGTAAAAATCGCTAATACGAAATTAGTTAAAGCCCTTTACTTTTATCACCACAAGTTATAGAAAAACTACCAATTTGGCATCGCTGTTGAATCATTTTTCAGTTTTGTAAAATGTGGTTATGTAAAATAAACTTCAACTGCGGGTATTTAATACTCTCCATTCACAAATGAATAATCTTTTTAAATTGGAGACATCGTATTGCTTTATAACTTCCTTAAGCAAATTGTAGGTTTCTATGTATGATTTATGTTAACTTTACAGTATTTTAACAGTAATCCGGGTTGCCAGGCAAGCTGATACATAACATAGCAACCCCTTAGTCATATTTTTAAGAATCTCCTTTTTTAACTGTTTTTATTTTGTTTAATTTAAACTTGTCCTTTTTATTTTTATTAATAATACAAATAATTTTGATCAACAAACTCTAAAATTATTGAATTTCAGAAACTACTAAAGGCCTTTGAAAAAAACCTAAATGTCAGTCAAAAAGAAAACGTTATGTGAACTTTTTTCATTGTAGAAGTTTTAATATTAACTAAACCCAACTGTTAATTTAGTTTCAGAATTCTATTTTTCTTATTAAATTTATTTTCTTTCAACGAAACTTTTATAATGGCCCTTAATCACAATCAAATCACTTCAATGTTCTTTTCTCTTTTTTTTGTATATAGTATTTTAATTATATGTAGTATTTCTTGTAAATGTAGTTAAGTTTTTTAATCGCCCTATACTATTTTTAAACGTTGTATAATTTGTTAACAATATCCTCACAAAGAAAAAAACTTTTACGTATCAATAAATCAATAACTATATTTTTTCTATTTTTTGAAAACATTACCAAAATATTCTCAATAAACCTAATCGCTATTTCTGTTTTACTTACAACATTTTTATTAAATTAATAAAAATTCACTTAAGTGTGTAATATGATTCTATTGTCTGTATATATCAAGCAATTTATCTTTTATATTAGGTTAAGTTCCCCTCGACCCGCTACTACTCCCTACCGTGCAAGAAAATGTATGAGATTTCTCGTTGTATTTATTGTTTATATTATGTTTTCTTAATATAAATTAGTATCGAATGTATAATGTATATGTATTTAAACACAATCAATTAAATAGAAAATAATAAAAACGAATATAAAAATCGAAAATCTTTTTTAACGAAAACGAAAAAAAAACAATTAATAAAGAAAACTATAATGTTTTGCAAAAATTATGTACCGATGGTGTTTTCATTTCCATAAGATGTATAGGAATACTCAACTCTGAATTTTTTACCGCATAATTTGTTAATATTTTGAAGTATCAATGGCCCGAGTTGTTGAAACCACATATCGGCGGTGTCAGTCAAGCTTATCCAATTCTGGCCAAAAATTATTATCTAACATGGCATGGTAACGCTCTCGATTGAATGGAACATGACGATTGCTTTCATCAACCATAAAATACGGCCCAATCACACCTCCGGCATGACGACAGTACTTTTTTGAGGATGCAAATGTGTCTCTTGAAGCACATGTGGCTTTGTTGCTGTCCAATAACCCAGAAATGAGCTTCATCACTGAAGATGATTTTTCGATGAAATTCTTAATTTTCGTGAAACTTTTTAAGAGCCCAATCGGAGATGTTTCGACGTTTCAAATGATCAAGTGGCTTTTGTTCTTGAGTCAGTTTAATCTTAAAAGTATAAAGGCTAAGATCTTTTCGTAAAATACGCCACAGTGTGGTTTGAGAGATGCCCAATTCTTGAGAACGACGTGGAATCAATTGATTTGACTTACTGCTGCGATATTTTCGTCGCCCCGAGCGGTACGACGTCTCTTTGGCGGCGGAACATCCAAAAGTGAAAATTTGGATCTAAATTTATCCACTAAAGCACGCACAGCCTATCGGCAGGAACGATTATTGCGGCTTAAAATAAGTGTAAGCGCTCTTAAACTTGCGACCACTGACTCAGAATTTTGATAGTATTTTTTTATGATTTCCAAACGTTGCTCGTATGTGAACTTAACCATTATGAAAATGGTGACTTCAACTAATGTTTTCACACTAAAAGATCATTAAAAATGTTTGAGGGTGCTTTGACATAAAGATTCGAAATTATTATGTCCCTATTGAAAAACTCATTATTAATAAACAAAAAACATCAACATTTTCGTATTTAAACATAATTTTAAGTTGAAGCCGATTTTCCAGTAACAAAGGCAAATATGAGTATTTCATTCATTAGTAAACATAATTTAAACATAATTTCAAGTTGAAGCCGATTTTCCAGTAACAAAGGCAAATATGAGTATTTCATTCATAAGCAAGCAGTAAGACATAAATTGTTGAACAGAATTTTTTTAAATATAGAAACAGATTTTTCTTAAGCACTATTGATTTTTTTTTGTGTCTCGGTGGACCTTTCGCAGAAAGTTCCCATATAATGAGTGATCCATCTAGAGGTATTTTTTCAGAACAAAAAAAATATAAAAATTCAAATCAAGTGTGGAATGTTTATAGGTAATTTGAAAGGACATTTTGTGGCATTTATTTTTTGAATATAACTTTCTTCAAATGTTGGCCGCAACTACGCCTCGGGGTTTCATTCTGAGGGTCCAATTGTGGATGACTCGTTCGAGCATTCGACCGGTATGGCTTTAATGACACACGTAATGATGGCTTTCAAAACCTGAATCGTAGCTGGTTTGTCAACCCAGACTTTGGACTTTTCGTAACCCCAAAGAAAAATTTCTAGAGGTGTGATATCACTCCACTTAGGCGGCCAACTTACATGTTCAAAACGTGAAATTAGCTGCTTTTCGAAATGACCTCTCAATAGATCCATTGTTTGAGCAGCTGTATGGCATGTGGCACCGTCCTGTTGAAACCAAGTGTCGTCAAGAATACGGGCTTCAATTTCAGGTAGCATAAAGATCGATATCATGGCGCGATAGCGAGCACCATTCACGGTTACGTTCCGGCCATCAACATTTTTGAAAAAATATACACCCATGATTCCACCAGCTTATAACAGCACCAAACCGTGTTTTTTTCTGGGTATAATGGCACTTCTTGAACCTCTTCTTGTTGCTCTTCAGCCCAAAAGCGGCAATTTTGTTTATTGCCTTTGCCGTTGAGCCAGAAATGGACCTCATCACCGAACGAAATTTTTGTCGAAAAGAGCGGATCTTCCCGTTTCTCACCGAACGCTCATTTCCGTAATACAGTTGCCAACATTTGAATGTAATTATTTTCAAAAAATAAATGCCACTAAATGTCCTTTCAAATTACCAATAAAGATTTCACACTTGATTTGAAATTTTATATTTTTTTTTGTTTAGCTCGTTTGTTTTATTTCGGTCTGTTGCTTTTACACATTGAACAGGGATTAACCGGCTCAAGACCTCTTGCTTCCACATTTAAATAGAAGACAAGTTTTTAACAAAATGGCAAAGTGACATTAATTTTCGGGACTGCACCCTACTTTTATTATGATTTCGGATCCGTGACAACCCTCTTCAGAAAGCCTTGCTGCAATTGTTGAAAGTAAAAACGAACTCTATAAGGCCAGGCTCTCCCCAAACGAATGAGAACTACTGTTGTAAACTTTACTTTTCAAGTTTTCTTCACACAATTGCCCACGAAAATACAACTCACTCTTGCCACCTCTAAAGAGACTCTACATCGAGAGCCATTAATAGATTTCTTTAACAACGTGTTTTTTTTTTGTTCTGGGAAAATACCTCTAGATGAATCACCCTATATTTGGATGAACATGGAGATCACCTTCGGTCAACCATCTTCAAACACAATTAGTCATATAAAACTAAATTGATTTTTCTATACAATAAAAAATATAATAAAAGAAATATAGTGATTAAAAAAAAGTTATTTGAATTTCTTATTGCAGCACAATTGGTGCGCCACACTGTATTTCCCCCAAAAACAATGTAAAAGTAATGGAAAATGACTTTAAAAAGTAATTATTTTTTTTCGAAATTACTTCATGTTAATCAGCGAGTCTAGTGGTTTCATGTTTATGTCATCACAGTCCCCAGACAATTGTGTGCTAACACCTTTTCTCGAACGACAAAGTTTTTATTTCTTCATGATTACAAGGATTATGGGAAACGTCTCTCACTCTCTCTCTCTCTCTCATCTTCGGTGGGGTGTGGAGCAGTGACAAACGCGGCGAACACCGATTTCAATCCCCAGCTCAACGCCGCAAAAACACACTCTCAGTGGGCCGGAGTGTCACTTCAAATGTGCGTGTGTGCTTAGCAAATTAGTACAACACATTGTAACATCGTATACATATTGATGTGAGCGTGTTTGTGTGCGTGATCATGTGTATCGAAACCTACACATACGTACGTACCTGCAGTCAAACGTTTGCATGGGGGAGAATGATTATAGAGTACGTAACTTGTATCTATATTTATTTCCTTTAATGTCATTACAACGACAACAACAACAAGAGTAACAACAACAGCTATACCGCAATTATCTACAACAGCAACACTTAACATTTTTATCGTGTGTAATGCGAGGGAATAGGCGACAAAATGTGCCTGCTTGCTCCTGGGTGTGTGTGCCTGTTGGCTGAGAGTGAAATCCTTGCGTGTGTCTGTATGTGTTGGTGTGCGAGAGCTGTTAAATTCTACACATTCACACTTCATTTTCGCTGGAAAAAGGAAATCGAGGTGCTTGTTAGGTATTTAGTTATGTCATTATAAGGATGTGTGTTAAAAGATATATTGGCAATAAAGAGTGCTTGTGGACATTGCTCGAATACTTTGTGGCATGTGGAAGAGGGGGAGAGCGAGTGTGTTTGTGTGTGTGTGTTTAAATTTGCTGTCGGATTTAGCATTAGTAGCAGAATCTTAAGGAATTTAGGATATTTGTATTAGTCATATTATTTTAAAGATTTAAGACTAAGTAAGTTAATAAGGATTTAGTAGAAATTCGGATATAGCATACGAAAAGTTACGTTTCTTTATTTTACGTGGTTTTGGATTAGGCGCAAATGACAAAATAATGTCTTTAGTGGTGAGAAATAGAATTATTTTCTATTCCGTTTATAAAACGTGATCCATTTCGAGGTTCCCTACTTTTTTCAAGGAAAAACACAGAAAATTCAAGTTGAATGGCGAATAATTATTATCATTTGAAAGAACAATCTTTGGCATTTATTTTTTGAAGATTATGTCTATCAAATGTTGGCCGCGGCTATATCTCAAATGGTCCATCCGTTAGGTCCAACTTTCGATGACTCGTTCGAGCATTTCGACTGGTAACTGGAGAATGACACGCGTGATGTTTTGCTCCAAGGCCAGAATCGAAGCGGGTTTGTCCGCATAAACTTTATACTTTACATATCCCCACAGGCAAAAGTCTTATGGTGTGATATCACTGATCTTGGTGGCCAAACGACCGGCCCAAAACGTGAAATTATCTGCTCATCGAAGTGTTCTCTAAATAAATCCATTGATTTATGCGATGTTTGGGAAGTGGCGCCGTCTTGCTGAAACCAAATGTCGCCAAGATCACGAGCTTCAATTACAGGCATCCAACAGTCGGTTATCATGGCATGATAACGGTCGCCATTGACGGTTACTTTCTCACCGGCGTCATTTTTGAAGAAATATAGACCGATGATTCCACCGGCCCACAAACAACACCAAACTGTTGTTTTTTTTCTGGATGAAGTGGCAGCTCTTGAACCTCTTCTAGTTGCTCTTCGTCGCAAACGCGGCAATTTTGCTTGTTTACATACCCATTGAGCCAGAAATGGGCTTCATCGCTGAACAAAATTTGGCTCAAACGTCGGAGCCAAAAAACATCGGATCTTCCTGGAACTTTTCAAGAAGGCATAGGGCGAAGCGATATCGCTTGGGAACTTCGCGCGGCTTTAGTACTAGAACAAGCTGTATTTTGTACGCTTTCAATTTAATATCTCGCCGTAAAATGCGCCAAGTCGTTTCATACGAACGGCGCCGAACCGACTCTCCACGGTCTTGGTGTACATTCTCAGCTACGGCCGCTATATTTTCTACACTGCGTGCTAGACGTAAATCTATTCGGTCGAATATTATCCAATAATGAATGCTGGGTCTCAAAATGGGTGATGGTGTTGCGAATAGTACGCTCAATTAGCCCATTCTGTTGACCATAAGTTGAACGAAGTGCACGAAACACATTCCTCGCAGAAAGTGAATTTTTGTCAAAAAGTTGAACGATTTGTAAACATTGTTCAGTGGTAAGTCTTTCCAAGATGAAATGCCAAACAATACTAAACAAAAATAACATGACAGCATGACACGGCTCACACGTGATCTGTCAATAAAGGCTATTGAAAAAAGTATCTCTACTTGGATCACACATTAGAACTAAAGGGTTTTCCAATAGGCATACAGCCATTTTGTATCTTTATGTCAACAGACCCTCAAACATTTTTAATAATCTTTCAGTGTCAAAACGTTAGTCTAAGTCAACATTTTCATCATCGTAAAGTTAACTTATGAGCAACGTTTGGAAACCTTTTAAAATTAATACCGAAATTCTGAAACTTTAAGAGCGCAACTTTAATCGTCGCACCCGACAGCCTGTGCGTGCTAAATGCATACATATGGATCCAAATTTTCACTTTTGGATTTTCCGACGCCAAAGAGACGCCATACCGCTCGAAGCGATCAAAATAACGCAGCCGTAAGTGTATACGTTCAAAATGAGCCAAAACTGTCGATTCCACGTCGTTCTCAGGAACAGATCATCTCTCAAACCAAACTGTGGCATATTTGGCAATGAACTCGGTCTTCATTCTTATAAGATCAAACTGTCTCAAAATCTAAAGCCATTCTATCATTTGAAACGCCGAAACTTCTCCGATTGGACTCTGTCAAAGTTTCTCGAAAATCGAGAATTTCATCAAAAAATCATCGTCAGCGATTAAGCTCATTTCTGACTGAGTGGTTCTGTCAATAAACACAAAATGCGTTATTGGACAGCAACAAACCCACGTGTGCTTTAAGAGACAAAAATGGGTTTTAACCTTAGGTCCCTTTCTATTTTGCGCGTCACATATGTATTTACAACGCTGTTAAACATATACTTCGTTATTCATGCACTCCATGACAAGTTATGTGGTTTCTAATTATCACTTAAACAGTCACATTTGTATGAGAGGTACCAAAAACGGGCGTGGCTAGGAATCAACATCTTAGTTTACCTTTAGTATAGATAATATTCAATTTAGTAGAAGACTAACAAAAGGCTGCGAAATGGTAAGGAGGTTCCAGAAGTGGTGGCCAATTATCATTTGGAAAAATATTTTGACTTGCAAAATTAAAAAACGATTGGTGATTCCTTTCAAATGTTGCATGCAAACCAACTGCATAGACGAACATGGTTGAATGACTTCAGTGGATGTTTTCAAAACATTCATAGGGTCTAAAAAACATTTTCTATACGTTACACTTTTAGTCCATACCAAATAAATATACCCTTTCCAAAAGGGTGGTGCAACCATAATGCACGATGTTAAATGTGAGTTTTTGTTTGTTCTTTGTTCCTGTGTTTGACAAATTAAACCATGGATGTATCCAAAAATTGTGGGTGTTTGGCTTATAGTCGGCGTCATCGGGTCGTGCTTCTTCGAAATTGAGATCAGCCAAGCTGTTAGCGTGAATGGTATTCGCTATTGCGAGATGATAACGGACTTCTTGTAGCCAAAAATTGAGGATGACATTTGGTTCAACATGATGGTGCCACTTGCCACACAGCCAACGACACAACGGCGCTTTTTTCAAACCAGCGCCTTTTTGCCCGGCCAAAACGTCGAATTTATGGGTCATCCGACGTACTCGTACAGCCCTGACTTGGCACCCAATGACCCGATTTTCGTCGCTAGAAGATGCTGTTGAACCATGACTTAAGGTGGCTTAATCGGAGTGGAAAAAGGGCTTCGACAATTGGTTTGAATGCAGACCTGTATAAATCATGCTGGAGATAAATATTCGCATTTTCATTATTAGGCCAGAAATACGAGTATATATAAGTATAGCAACCTTCGTACTAGCAACTGTCAAATTAACAGCGATAATCGCGATTTCGTTTCCAACGGTAATAAAAGTTTTTACATGAGATTGTCGCAATTTTTTCTAATTTTCTCTTCGAAATCTTAGAATATTTTTTTCTTACATTTCTCGCATTGATTTTATTTATCTAAATTCTTGGTTAAAGTTAATTTAAAAAAATAGTTAACGCAATTTGTTTTTCTTTGCTAAACGAATATACTTATATACTTATAGTATATACTTAAACTTATATACTTACTTATATACTATATTCAAATTAATTTTTTGGAGGTAACACAAATTCTTCTTCAGGTTCTTTGGATTTCATTTTTAAAATTCGTCAATTACGGTGCTTTTATACATACATGTCGTCAATCGTCATTGGGTCAAATTTTACTAAGAAAATACTGGCATCCTTTTCTAAGCAGAACATTAAAAACCCAAGACAATATAAAAAAGTTCTTCACTTTTCTTAAATCTTAAATGTATTTTTTCAACTTCTGTGAAAAATCCTTTAAAATCACATTTAATTTCATTTTCCAATAAAGCTCATCATTTCTCACTCTAATGTCAATCATCATCAAAAACAGCTCAGAAATCATATTTATGTTTGCCTCAAGCCAAAAAAGCACCCAACCAATATCGATTTCTTTTGATGATTATATTTGTTTTACATACGCCGATTATGTACATACGTACGTGGAGCGAGGAGTGTGTACTTTCAATTTATGTTTGCCTAATGATCATAAAATCGAAACAACATTTTGCCGTAGCTCGCACTTCTAGAGTCTCTTGCGTCTAATTTTTTATCGTTTTTTTGGCAGGGTAAGGAGATGGCGTTCAAAACATGCATTCGACTTTACAGTGCCTTTAAATGGAAAAGGCAAAAACTTCGCCGTACCCTCGATATCCTAGGAAAAAAATGGCAAGGAAGGATTTACACACACCATCACACACACGCACAAGGCGCACTGAACATTGGCAATGCCAAAAATTCAGACACCTCATCTAACGATAATGTTTAACATGTGTAGGAAGATACGTATGAACCTACAAACGTACGTCGTCTGCATCACGTGTGTTTTGACTATTTGCTTTTGGAGGAAACCTCCTAAAATCTTCCAACCTCGAGCACACCATCTGTGGCGGGCTATGTATGCAAAACGAAAATCCATTTAGGCGTAGTAAGTACAAGCACAGACATTAAGGATAATACTGCATGAAATTCGCTCGGGTTGTTGTTGTCGGGGGAAGATGAATAGAGCGAGGAAGAAAAACCAAAAAAAGAGGCGAGAAAAGGAAATATACATGTGTAAAGGAAGGAGTGCATAACGGGTGTTTTGGCGGAAGTTTGCCAAGGAAACGCTAAGGAGTGAAGGACTCACCTTAAATGAATGTAAAACTTAAACGCCTTTTCCGTCGCATTTCCCATCGTTGGGTTTGGGTTTTCGGAAAAAATCAAAAGGACGGAATGAAATTGTCGACAGGAATGTTTTCCATATTTGGTTCCCCCGAAATTGTGCATAGTGTTGGTCTTGAACATTTTAGTAGTAGAGGCGAGGCAATGCACGCATGGTGTGGCAAATTTCATTTATATCCGGATTAGATGTATGAATGAATGGCTTGACTCACTATCTTCGTTCATATCTGCTTTGGTGATGAGTTCGAAATGTAAAGCTGACAAATATGGCTTTAGTTTTTTGATAAACTTATTATATTGGGAAAAGTTAGAAATAAGACTTGCAGGTATCAAAGATATTAAATTGGTTTAAATATTTGTTTAACACCCTGGGAAACAATGGCCGGACGATTTTTACACCTCGCTAATGCCAGTGACTTGACGAATAAGAGATTGATTTCTTAGCCATGTAGTGTTATCCTAACTGGAACAATTATTTAAAATACAGATAGGGAACTGGTAAGGGAAACAAATATGTGGCCTATACAGCGCTATAAAAAACATTTTGGGCACGATTGCATTTTCTTTGTGTCAACTAGACCGACAGGTCATTAAATCAAAAGGCACCGTTCTATGGTCACTATACAAAAACATGGACCAATATGGTCCAAATTAACAGAGATGGCAAGTGGTCACTCATAACGTACTATGCTAAATTTAACGTACTATGTAATTAAGGACATGGCTTCTAGAGCCAGTCTAAAAAGACCACTGAATGAACCGATGTGGAAACATTTCAAAACGGTTCGTCATCAATTATGTGGTACTGGGTGCGGCAAAAGTCGCGAAAGGATTTGAAAAATTAATAACTTTTCTAATGTTTTTTTCCCGTTTTTCTTCTAGGATTTCTAAAATAAATCTGGGAGATTAATCATGGAAAGTTGCAAAGTTATTCAACGAGCCAAAACCATAGAATTTTATTTTGAACATCATCGATCAACAATTAAACCTCAACTAGCCTATCGTCGTCATTTTAATGTATGGAATTCACCCTCCGCATCAATGTTTCGCCGCTTAGTGACGCGATTTCGGGAACAAGGCTCAGTGAGGCATATTAAGGGTGCTTCATTAGCGACAATTACATCCAATTAAATGTAGAGTATGGTTCGCAACTACGTCCCAAAAAATTGTTGGACAATTCTTTTTCGAAGATAACAATTGCAATGCTGTAACTGCAAATGGCGAGCGGATCCGAGATAAGCTCCAAAAAGGCCCGCTCTTTCTGACAATCCAGAGATCCCCTAAGGGAAAATTTTGCCGAACGTTTAATTTCCAAAAGTTCAGCATTCAATTGGCCTGCCCGTTCGCCGGATTTAACAACACCTGATTATTTCCTTTGGGGATATTTAAAAGAGAAGGCGTATATCAATAAACCCAGAACCCTTGAACAGCTGAAGGAAAATATGCGGGCCGAAATTAGAGCGTTGCAGCCAGATACTCAGATTCGTGTCTTGGAAAATGCTCATGAAAAAGCTAAACTTTGCGCAGCTGAAATTGGTGATCACCTACGTGACCACCATTTAAAAAATCTTCAGATTTAAAAAATCTACAGATTTAAAAAATCTACAGATTTAAAAAATCTACGGATATTATATTTTATTATTTGGTAAGAAAAATAAATTTAATTAAAAAATTAAATAAGGTATGATTGTTCTCAGTTTCGCGACTTTTGTAGCACCCTATATTTTACAATATTTGCTTTAAAATGTCGATTACCAAATGTACTAATCAGAGCTATGAAGTTTGGCAAAAACCGGACTCTGTTCCGACTCCAGGTGTTGGAACGACTCCGACTCTGGCCTTCGACTTTGACTAAATATATTTATTTTTTCTAAGAAAATTATAGAATCGATACATTTATATTATGCTCCTGTAAAGATTGAACAATAAGCTACATTTTAAAATCAAAATTTAAGCGGGGCAGTTTAACCGAAAGTTTAAAAATACCTAGGGTGAGAAAAAAGTTTTTGTGTGCTCGGCCTTAAAAGAGGTCGGACAAAAGGGAATAAATGTCCAGAGGTTGTATACTGCTGAAGTGAGACCGATAAGGCCAAATGGGAATAAATGTCCACAGGTTGTATACTGTTGATGTGAGACCGATAAGGCCAAAGTGGGTTATCATTTTTCGTAAAGATTTCAGAAGTCCAGATTATATAAGATTCTGTAATGGCTAGACCGCACACTAAATTTAATGTTACCTGTGCTGTCCGTAAATACATATAAATACTGCAGCAGTGAGGTTAAGAAAGCTCTTATCATTCTTCATAAGTATGAGCGTAATCCATAACACGATGCTTTAATTCCTAGCATTGTTGACCATACACTAACCGGCAGGAACGCGAGGTATGTCGGTCTTGCTTAATCCGTTTCGAGACTCTTGGTACTAGCGTCCGAGACTCTTGGTACTAGCGATTAAAAGTGGTTTTTGATGGTGCTTTATCGCCAAAAGACGAAACAAGTTTATTTAAACACTCTTGTCGCGATAACGCACGCCGAAACGCACGCCGTCACATGTCGGTCTTGCTTAATCCGTTCATGCACACACGATGCTTAAATTCCTAGCATTGTTGACCATACACTAACCGGCAGTAACGCTAGGTACTGCCGAATGGGATTCTATAAATCGATTTTTGGGTATAAAAAAGTCAAAGTTGGTAAGTCGTTTAGTTGTTTTAAAAAAAAGTCTAAAAGTCAACTTTATATTTTACCTCAAATATTTTTGATTGTCATCCAAATAATAAGTATTGCTTAAATTTATGATGCGATTTATTTTTATAGTGGCAACGAATGCCGAGCTTAAAAACTTTTGCCTTCAAAAATGTTCTAGGTTCATCCAGAGCAATTAATCAAGTCGGTAAGTACGAGGGCGACCGCAAAAGTAACTGGCCTAACATAAAAAGAACCGTTTTTTTTGGAATTATTATTATTTATTTTTTAACATAATCTCCTTCCAACTCAATACACTTCATCAAACGTTTTTCAAGTTTTTTAATTCCATCCGAAAAATAAGATTTTTCAAGACCTTCAAAATATGCCTCAGTTTCAGCAATAACCTCGCTATTGGACGAAAATTTTTTGCCAACGAGAATTTTTTTTAAATTTGGAAACAAGAAATAATCAGAAGGAGCTAAATCTGGACTATATGGTGGATGCAGAGCAATTTCAAATCGGAGCAATTTTTTGTTAAAAATGCAGTGTGTGAAGGAGCATTGTCTTGATGAAAAAGAACTTTTTTTTCTAAATGCGGTCGTTTTATCTTGATTTCTTCACTCAACCGATCCAATAATGCACAATAATATTTACTATTTATAGTTTTTCCTTTCTCAAGATAATCAATAAATATTATACCCCTTGCATCCCAAAATACTGTGGCCATTACTTTTCCTGCTAACTTAACAGTTTTCGCCTTCTTGGGACCACTTTTACCAGCTTCTATCCATTGTTTTGACTGTTCTTTGCATTCTGGGATGTAGTGATGGATCCATGTTTCATCAACAGTTATGAATCGGCGCAAGAACTCTATTGGATTACGCTGATAAATCGCGTAAAGCTCCTCGGAATTGGTTCAACGGACGATTTTTTGGGGCAGTCAACAAACGCGGCAGCGTTCTTGCGGATAGCTTTTTCATGTGGAGTTCATCATGTAAAATACTCCAAACTTGTTTTTCGTGTATTTTAACAATATCAGCAAGTTCTCTGAGCTTTATCCGTCTATCTTTAGTCACTTCATTAAATATTTTTCTAATGTTTTCAAAAGTAGAAGCAGTTTTCGGTCTTCCAGAGCGTTGTTCATCTTCCGTACTTGAACGAACCATTTTATCTTTGATTAATTGTGGCGTATAACCTTTCATATAAAAGTGTTTAATTACCGCACGAAACTCTTTATTTTCCATTTTTCAAAAATTATAAAACATGTTTACTTCAATCACCTGTAACAAAGAAAATAATTATTAAATATTTCGGAAATTTTGACAGATGGCTTATAAAAGATTGCTTTTAAAAAACAAAAAAAAAGGTTGCTAGTAAAACAGAAAATGTGCCAGGCCAGTTAGTTTAGCGGTCGCCCTCGTAACCCACACTGAAATTATATCCAGCTGTATAACAATTAATTTTATTATTTTTTAAGGTCAACTGAAATCAGAAATTTTGGAATATCTATTCATACCAATTTCCACAATGTTGATCGTGGGTTCCAAAGCCAACAAGGAGGATTGCATATGGGGGTTCCTTGTCACGAGTGTAAGAAATTGCAGCGAAAAAGGCCATAATGATGGCAACCGCTTTCTAATACAATTGAAGCGCTACATGAGGAAAGCGCCTGTTTGTCGTAAAACAAACCCTTCTCCCAGACTTATATAGAAAACAAAGAAAGTCCAGTACCAATTTATTGCAAAACTTGCGAAAAAACTGTTTCAAAACTTTATTATTCTATATCTGATTATTTTTTTAAAATCATTTGATGCGAACATGTGTTTTTTTCAAGGACATTAATCGACTGCTAAGGAAAACAAATTTGGGTTTAAAAGCATTATAAAACTTAATTATTAATAAAGTACCAACTTATTGAATTACTAGATGTTTATTAGTTTTTTAATCACTCTTATATTTTAAAAAAAAGTTTCTTAAATAAAGAAATCTTGTTTTTATTCCAAAATTTTTTAAAGGGTGTTGTTTTAGACGTGTGGTTTTCAATCTAGCCACACTTTTTTCGGAGTTGGTCAATAGTCATTGGGAAACGCTATAGAGCCATGATTAATGATTTTTTTCGTGCCTGAATTGGAGGATGTTGATGTGGACGATCTTTGGTTCCAACAAGAAATGCCATACAGCCAACGAAACAATGAATTTATTGAAGGAAATTTTTAATGAGCGCATTATCTCGCGTCGTGGACCTGGAACGTGGCCACCGAAATCGCGCGATTTAACACCGCTGGACTACGCAGATAAGCCCCACGCAGAAAAATGGTATGGTTGTGGTGACAATATTCGAAGAGGATAATACTATTGTTGGGTATATGGTTGTGGTACAACGATATTATGATCCTCACAACAATAGTATGATTCAAATACAACCATACTATGATCCCAACAACAATAGTATGATTCACACATAACCATACTATGATCCCCACAACGATAGTATGACTCACACTCCACCATACTATGATCTCCACAACCATAGTATGATCCTCACAACCATATTATGTTTCATTTACAATCATAGTATGATCCACACAACCATAGTATGATTCACACGCAACCATGTTGTGATCCCTACAACCATAGTATGATCACACACAATTATACTATGATCCGCAATATAATTTATTAGAATTTGTTTAAGTTGTCGACAATAAATTTGATCCCAAATATTATTTATTATAATTGGTTTAAGTTGTCAAAAATAGATTTGAATTATGAAAATTATTCAAAAATACATTAAATTCAAAATAACAGGAGTGATTTATTTCACAGTAGAAAAAATAAGTTTAAATAAACGTAAGCGTTTTTATTACAAATATTTCAGTTAAACAAAGCCAAAGCAGCTTGTTCACAAAATTTTAATTTCGTTAAAAAAAAGTGCTATTATTGTATTAGATTCGTACCAATAATATTTGTTCTTAAAAGCATATTTAAATGAAGAAAAATTACAATCATACAGTATGATTGCCGTGATCAAATTATTGTTAACATAAAACGCAAAACACTATACTTTTGTCGCACCAACCATATTTATATTGTTGATATAACCATATTTTCATTTTTAAATTTGGCAATAATACTATTGTTACATTTCAACAATATTAAAATTGCAGCAATTATACTATTGTCAAAAATAAATTCAGTTAACAATGCTATGGTTGCGACGAACATACTTTTATTACGGAGAACATATTATTATTGCCGTGACCATGTAGTAACCATGTTTTTTCTCTGCGTGCCGACACGATTGATGCCTTCTAAGAGAATATTCAGCGCGTTATTGCTGACATATGGCTCCAAATGCTGCAAAAAGTGGTCGAAAATTAGGCCTCATGGCTGGAATTTATTCGAGCCAGCCGCGGCGGCCACCTGCCCGAAGATATAATGGCAAAGACTTATCTCTATAAAAAAGCTCAGTTCTTTGCCATAACATTAAATTATATGCGTTTAATTTCTTCTTGTGTTTTCGTATGAAAATATATACGAGTATCGTAGAAGTAGGTGATCTTTAATGTTTATTGGGTTTGTTATGTTGCCGCAATATTTACCAAGAAATATTATGAGTGCTCAAACGAGTCCGCTTAAAGATACACGATATCTTTCCTAAACCAGGTTAACTGTCCTTTAAACTTTCTTCTGCTACACATGTTTAAGTTCTTCGAAAACCTAAAATTTATTTTCTCTTGCTTCCTTTTGAGTGTCCCCTTTGATGTATCGATGTAAATAAGACAACCTTCTCACACCGTTCTTCCGTATCCAGTGCGGAAAATCGTTCCGTGGAATAACTATATGAGAAAAGCGACATACCGCACACATATGTCAAAATGTAAATTTTGCAATATTTACGACGAGGAAAGGTACATTGTGAGGTACATTGGCGCGTTTATGTTGCTCACATACATACTTTTATTGGCGATATAACGTTTTTGTAAAAACACCCACTCAACAGCCCGACTGACAGACAGAAAGACACATGTGTATCTGAAGGCAGACTACTGGTGCTGGTACTGACTTAAAGATTCCAGCACATGTGATAAACGCACATCTCTTTACATTCATTCATTTCACGGCTGAATTGTATGTGAAATTTCCTTTAGCTTCTGCTTATATTCACCTTCAGTCGCGGCTTCTTCTTTCAACCGCCTTCTATCGCGATCTTCTGCGACTAGCATACTTTTTACGGCATACTTTCCCGCATATTCCTAAAAGTATACGTTAATATTTGGATTAAAGTTCTACAGAGGTTTGAATGTCAATCATACCGAGGAATCCCTTTCTCCGTCAGTCGCAGTGGCATGAATGTGCTGTGTCGGAACACATGTGGGGATGTATACTCGTACATACGTCGCTTCGTCTGGCAATATTTACAGGAGGCGTTACATGTATTTAAAAAGTCGTTACTTGACAATTTGTTTCATGAGCCCTCTTTTGGGCAATCAAAATAAATAAAAATGTATGAATTTACGGTTGAGTTTAATACTGACTGGTGCAGATATACAGTGTGTGTTGAAAGTGTGCATCTTTTTGAAGGTTTAAAAAACAAGTAAAAAATGTTAAGTTTAGCTGTGCCGAACTTTGGATACCCTCCACCAGATTCCCAAATAAAACCAAATTTGGTGCGGAAGTGTGTTCTTTATAAAAATCTTTATGTGCAAAATTGTATTTCGATAGGTCAAGCTTGTGGTGAGTTATCGTCATATTATTTCTCAAAGCCCACGAGACCGTTTGTGTGGGAGGTACCAGTAGGACTCAACAGAATTTGACGCAGAGGTGTGTTCTATATAAAAATCTTTATGTAGAAAATTTCATCTCGATAGGTCAAGTTTGTAGTGAGTTATTGTCATATTATTTTTCAAGGCCCATGAGACCGTTTGTGTGGGAGGTACCAGTAGGGCCTTTCCGATCTTAGCCAAATTTAGCGCAAAAGTCTGTTTTATATATTAATCTTAATGCCGAAAATTTCGTCTCGATAGGTCAAGTGTGTGGTGAGTTATTGTCATATTATTTTTCAAGGCCCATGAGACCGTTAGTGTGGGAGGTACCAGTAGAACTCTTCCGATCTCAACCGAATTCAGCGTAGATGTGTAAAATTTCATGTCGATAGGTCAAGTTTGTGGTCAGTTATAGTCATATTATTTCTCAAGGCCCATAAGGCCGTTTGTATGGGAGGTACAAGAAATGGTGGCCCAATCTAAACCGTTTTTACATAGATGATTGCGCCTATATAGAGATTATTATTTGCAAAGTTTCAGTGATTTTGCTCAAGAAACTGGACGGATATTTCCAAATAAAAAACTAATTTTTATGAGGTAGTGTCGGTTGAGGGTCTGCAACACCAACTTCCCGTAGAGCTATATAGCCCATTTTCCATACCAGCCATGCTAGGTTAACTACACATGTTTGTGCCTGTTTTCATGCAGGCTCTATCTTTTTTTGGACAGCCGGACAACATGGCTAGATCGTCTTAGAATAGGATCAAGAATATATATACTTTGTTGGGTCTCCGATGATTATTTCAAGGTGTTACAGACAGAATGACAAAACTAATATACCCTCCATTGTATGGTGGAGGGTATAAAAATTATAAACTTGGATGGATTCATGAATAGGAGTCATAACTAACGATTATTGGGTATGGTTCAATTTAATCTACGGAAGGAGCTTTTGGATCTGTATGAGCAATGTAGCTTCCTAAGCATTGAGTTAGTACTATGTTAAATACGAGGGTTGCTATTTAAATTTCGGGTCCGGCAATAAAAACACAATTATTCATCATTGGAATTGATTTTATTGTTTTTCAAAATATTCTCCTTTATGATCAATATACTTTTGCATGCGCACAAACCAATTTTCAAAGCACTTTTTCCACTCCGATTGAGACACCGCCAAAACATGAGTTTTGAACGCCTCAATAGCTGCTTCGGGCGATGAAAAACGTTGACCACTCATTTTTTTCCTGGTGCTACGGAAGCAGAAGAAGTCATTAGGTGCCAAATCAGGGCTGTACGGTGGATGGCCTATCAATTCGAAATCTTGAGTGGTCAAATAGCTCATCGTTTCAGCTGATGTGTGAGAGCTCGCATTGTCGTGATGCAAAATGATTCGTCTTCTCTTATTATCTTTCCTCATTTCTTAGTACACTGTTGGCAAACAGATGGTTGTGTACCACTCAGAATTGAGCGTCCTACGTTCCACTAAAGACACTATGGCAACATGGCCGGTTATACCGGAAAAAACGCAATCATTTGCTTCAATGTACTTCTTCCACGAACAACTTTTGTTGGATTTGGCTCGTCTTAAAAGACCCATACGGTCGATTGCTGCTTTGTTTCGGGTTCATATGCATAAATTTATGATTCGTCACCTGTGACAATGTTATACACTGCATTTAAGCTACTGCTGTTATACTTTTTTAACATCTATTTGCACCAATCCATACGAGCCTTTTTTTGAGCATTCTTCAAATTATGTGGGATCCAACGAGAACAAATTTTTTTCACTGCCAAATCAACATGCAATATCTTATTGATTGATGCTTGTCATTCTAATGCCCAAGGATGCCTCAATCTCACGGTATGTCACATGTCGGTCTTGCTTAATCCGTTCACGCACAGCCTCGATGGTTTCTGACAAAGTGACCGAAGTTGGACGTCCTTTACGAAATTCATATGGAGCGAACGGCGTCCGAGATTGAACTATTGGTACCAGCGATTCAGTGGTTTTTGATGGTGCTTCATCGCCAAAAGACGATAACGCACGTCGAAAATCGTAAAATATCATCGTACAAAAATGTTCACGGGATAATTCCATTTTTGACTGAGATGAATTTTTCATCACACTGTAAACAAAACAATTCGCCCTCAAATGACAAAACGTCCTGAGTGAAGTTATGCTAAAAAATGTCAAAGTTTGCAATGGAAGTTCCACTTTGCATCTAGGAACACTAGTATTGTAATGACCGTAAATATAAATAGCAACCCTCGTAAGTGGTCAAGCGGAGGTATGTATGGCCGATAATGCTGAAACAGTATCTGATTACCAAGCCGTTCCTCCATTCGGCAACCCTAACTTGGCAAATTTTGCTAAAAGATTTAGACAGGATCCAATTGTAACACAAGGGCTAAAAAGTATGGACGAGTTTAGAAGATACCTATACTAGGGCATATTAATAATTCCGTGACTCTTCAAATAAAACACAAGTTTTTGGCAAAAAAAAAATATTTTTCAACATAATCTCTTTTTAGATCAATGCACTTAGTCCAACGTTTCTCCAATTTTTGTATCCCTTCCAAAAAATCGGATTTTTAGAGGTCCAAAAAATAGGCATTTGTTTGATCATCGTTTGAGCTGAATCTCTTTCTACTGAGCCATTTCTTAAGGTTTGGAACTAGTCACTACGGGCTTAATCCGGAGAATATGGTGGATGAGATACCAATTCGTAACCCAATTCATGCAATTTTGCCATTGAGACACACGTGTGCACCCGTGCATTATCTTGATGAAGAATTACTTTTTTCTTGGCCATATGGGGTCATTTTTTTAAATCCTCGGTAAATTGGTTCAATAAGTTAGCATTATATTTGCCGTTTATTGTGTTTCTCTTTTGAAGGTAATCGATGTGGATTATCCCGCGTGCATCTCAAAAACTGTTGCCATCGCCTTATTTGACGAAAAAGTCACCTTGACCTTCTTCGGAGCCGGTTCAACGGGAAAAAACCTTTTGTTTAGACTGCTGCTTGGTCTCCGGAGTGTTGTAATGGCTCCATGTTTCATCCACAGTTGCAAAACGCCGCAACAACTAATATGAATTGCGGTTATACAACTCCAAACAATTCTTTAACGTTGTCACACGATTATGTTTATGGTCAATTGAGAACAAACGCGGCACCAATCTTGCAGACAGCTTTCTTAACCCCAACTGATCATTTAAAATTGAAACCACACTGCCATATGAAATGTGTATGGCATCAACAATCTCAAGCACTTTTACTCTTCGATCGGCCAACGCCATATCGTAGATTTTTTGTGACATTTTCGGATGTATCGACCTCAATTGGCCTCCAAAACGTTCAGCGTCATTTGTACTTGTGCGACCACAACGAAAGCCAGTAAATCACTTGTTTACCATTGAAATCGATGGTGCAGAGTCCCCATAGTATTTATCAAGCTTTTCCTTGGTTTGATTAATGTATTTTTCCGCAAGAAAAAAGTTTAATCAGCACTCGAAATTCACTTTTTCCCATTTTAAACAAAATTCACGAGTTTGTATATTTTGAACAGCTGTTAAACACAAACTAAATGACGGAACTCTCTCAAAATTTGACAATAGTCTATTAACAGATGGTACATGATGGGATCAGTGTTGCATTTCATAAAACTACGAGGGAAGTTGGAAAAGTCATGGAATTATTCAAATGTCCTCTTAAATGAATTTGGCGAGGGTTTTAAAAGGAGCACCAACCAGCAAGGTCATTTATGTCTTCGAAGACGCTGTACCCAAGGTAGACGAGATAATACATACGCAAGCCTTTGGCAATACAAAGCAAGCGCTGCACTGACTACCCCTCCTCTTCTTCGTAACTGGAAATCCACAAATGGCAGTCTTAAGCGCGTGTTTGGTCCTAAAATATTAGCAATTATGTAATAGTACCCGTCTGGACCTAGTTTCTGTTGAAAACAGTTTCTCGACACGATTGTTAGGTTCTATGAACGGAATGAGCACTTCTACGAACGGAATGCGCACTTCCAGGGCAGCGGTTATTTTTTGCCTCAAAGGAGCTTAACCTTGCCCTCTTCTGCTAATTCGTTTGTGACTCTTATAACATGTAACTGAATTTGGGTTAAGGAGCCTATATACTCGTATAAGTAGTGCTTTGCGGCAATGTAAAATCTGCTTTGCGGCAATGTAAATACCGTCATTTCTAACCATCCTAAACGTGTATTAGAAGGGAGTCTGCTGCATATTTTGAATTTAAAGGACTCAGGACTCATTCATGGACTTCAGATCAGACGTCGGCGATGATTGAGATTTCTGATGCGTCTATGGCGTATTTCGACGTCCTATATTCGCGATTTCTCTATAAAATGCATTAGCTGTTTGGAGTCGGCGTTAAATAGTTGATCTCGCTCAGAGAGTATAGGAATTATATCGTGCACAGCTCACTGATTTGAGAGAGGTTTTCCCTTGTTCCTTAATGAGAATTTGTGGAAATAAGTATGTAAAATATTTGATAAGATTGTTTTATTTACAATTCAAATAAAGATTTAATATCTCCTCAAAATAAGTAACTCGGACCTATCGACCGCAGAAAACCAACAACCGGCCCGTTTTGTCATCAAATAAGCCCAATTTTTTAAATTGACACATGATAATCGGACAAAGTACTTCACGATTCCAAATATGTTTTTTTTTTATTTTTGAAGCAAGCGACTACAAGTAAATTGTAAACATATGCGCCAAATTTTGGCAAAATTATTACGAATTCATATTAGGCTGCGAGATGGGTTCGGTATCACGGCAATAGAAACAGTAATATTGATAAGTGTTTTTCTTCTATTTAAATATCAGATCATTGCTGCCAATAACATTTCACAAAAACGGCTAAATTTAAGGCAAAAGCAGCAAGACGCTTAATATTTCCCTTTGTTCAGCTTTTTGACCTCTCCAACTTAAAACCGTCCACGTAGAATATATTGGGACATAAAAAGAAAAAAACCGTTCACATAAACTGTAGTCACCCCCTATTTTATAAATATGTGAATTTACTCATTGCATTATAACGAAAACAATTTGAAGAAACGGATTACAATTTTTTTTTTTGTAAAAAAGAGAAGTTAACATCGGCTTATACGAAATACAATTTGTATATCCTCCACCATACAATGGAGGGTATATTAGTTTTGTCATTCTGTCTGTAACACCTTGAAATAATCATCGGAGACCCAACAAAGTATAGGGTGTTTTTTATTGGGGTATATAACTTTAAGTTGGCATCACTTTTTTAACTGGCGGCCATTTTGTCAGCTGTCAAGTGATTAATATTTAGTTTGGTTTGCCATTTCATCATGAACAGGTTGACAAAAGAACAACGCTTGCAAATCGTGTAAATTTATTTCGAAAGTAATGGTTCAGTTCGCGAAGTTCACCGCAAACTCCGTCCATTTTATGGTCGACATAATCGTCTATCAGAGCAATTAATTCGGTTAACCATGGATCGGTTAACATGGACCATTGGATTATTTTCTTTGGGTATATGTGAAGTCGCTCGTCTACGCCAACAAACCAGAAACACGTTAGGGGACTTGGAAGCCAACATTCGTGGCGTTATTGCCAACATACGGCCCCATATGCTCGAAAAAGTAGTTGAAAATTGGACCTGTAGAATTGGCTTTATTCGAGCCAGCCGCGGCGGCCACATGCCCGAAATCATATTTAAACATTAATGGCATAAAATTATCCTTCCAATAAAGCCAAATTGATGGACATTAAAACGATTTTCTTGTGTTTTATTTCAATTCGAAGTTCTATACCTCAATAAAAAACACCCTTTATATATATTCTTGATCCTCGTTAAATTCTAAGACGATCTAGCAATGTTGTCCGTCTGTTGAAAACAAGATAGAGCCTGCATGAAAACAGCTAGCTAGCTGAAATTTGGCACAAACAGGTGTAGTTAACCTAGCATGGTTGGTATTTGAAAATGGGCTATATAGCTCTACGGGAAGTTGGTGTTGGAGACCCTCCACCGACACTACCTCATAAAAATTAGTTTTTTATTTGGAAATATCCGTCCAGTTTCTTGAGCAAAATCACTGTAATTTTGCAAATAATAATCTCTTTATAGGCGCAATCATCTATGTAAAAATGGTTAGAGTGGGCCACCATTTCTTGTACCTCCCATACAAACGGCCTTAAGGGCCTTGAGAAATAATATGACTATAACTTACCACAAACTTGACCTATCGAAATGAAATTTTTCACATCAAGATTTCTATATACAAAACACTTCTACGCTGAATTCGATTGAGATCGAAAAAGTCCTACTGGTACCTCCCACACTAACGGTCTCATGGGCCTTGAAAAACAATATGACAATAACTCACCACACACTTGACCTATCGAGACAAAATTTTCGGCATAAAGATTAATATATAGAACAGACTTTTGCGCTAAATTTGGCTAAGATCGAAAAGGCCCTACTGGTACCTCCCACACAAACGGTCTCATGGGCCTTGAAAAATAATATGACAATAACTCACTACAAACTTGACCTATCGAGATAAAATTTTCTACATAAAGATTTTTGTATAGAACAGACCTCTGCGCCAAATTCTTTGAGATCGGAAAAGTCCTACTGGTACCTCCCACACAAACGGTCTCATGGGCTGTGAGAAATAATATGGCGATAACTCACCACACACTTGACCTATTGAGACGAAATTTTCGGCATAAAGATTAATATATACAACAGACTTTTGCGCTAAATTTGGCTAAGATCGAAAAGGCCCTACTGGTACCTCCCACACAAACGGTCTCATGGGCCTTGAAAAATAATATGACAATAACTCACTACAAACTTGACCTATCGAGATAAAATTTTCTACATAAAGATTTTTGTATAGAACAGACCTCTGCGCCAAATTCTTTGAGATCGGAAAAGTCCTAATGGTACCTCCCACACAAACGGTCTCATGGGCTTTGAGAAATAATTTGGCGATAACTCACCACACACTTGACCTATTGAGACGAAATTTTCGGCATAAAGATTAATATATAGAACAGACTTTTTCGAAAAGGCCCTACTGGACCTCCCACACAAACGGTCTCATGGGCCTTGAAAAATAATATGACAATAACTCACTACAAACTTGACCTATCGAGATGAATTTTTCTACATAAAAATTTTTATAAAGAACACACCTCTGCGTCAAATTCTGTTTAGATCGGAAAAGTCCTACTGGTACCTCCCACACAAACGGTCTCATGGGCTTTGATAAATAATATGGCGATAACTCACCCAAGCTTGACCTATCGAAATGAAATTTTGCACATTAAGATTTTTATATAGAACACACTTCCGCACCAAATTTGGTTTTAGTTGGGAATCTGGTGGAGGGTATCCAAAGTTCGGCACAGCCAAACTTAATATTTTTTACTTGTTTTTAAGTAAGTATGTGCATTAGTTAATCACCTCATAACGAAAATATTTTCGATAAACGGAATGCAATTTCTTTGTTAACTTATCAATTTGTTTATCGCTTAAAATCGGAAAAATTTTAAACAACGTACAAATATTTTATGTAATATGTAATTTTTTTTTATCACAGGATTTCTAATTAATTTTTTGTTTGAATATTTAAATTTTTAATTAAACCGAAAATTTGTTGTCTGTTTATTGCTATTTTATGTGGTAGCAAAAGCAATGGCTACACAGGAAAAATTGTATCATTGCAATATGTGATAAATAGTTTAGCTTATTTATAAATCTTTTAATTTAGAAGTAATAATAAAATAATAAAATTAACATACCAATTTTTTGGTTGAATTTTAAGAGTTGTCTGTTTTCTGTGTAGATATTGAGACAAAAAGCGATCAAGCCATTATTACTGGCTAGATGAGTATATAATCGCAAGATTAAGGCAAAAAAAATTCAAATTTGCCAAACTGATGGTCATTCATGGTGGAGGGTTTATAATATTCACCGTAACATATGGACCCTTATGTTCTCCCTGTTAAATATCGCTTCGATTTGCCACGAAACATACTTTTCATACATACTGTACACATAACGCGGTATATTCAGACTTCCTTCTGACGCGTGAAATGTCTGACGTGTTTTCAAAACTGTCAACAAAACATTTAATACTCGTATGTACGAAAATTTAAGAGATATTTGATGACCTTTAGGGAAATCTCAATATATACGAATCCTTGTTTGTATGACTATATATCAAAAGCGCAAGGATAACACATCTGTCATAGCTGTCACGTTTCCTTTATGGGCTGGGTGTTTCAACAAAAAAATGTCTGTTTTATTATGACAGGAAGTCGGTTGTGTACGAGTATGTGCGTTCGTGCATGTGTCTGTTTTCAATCAAGGTGATGGATTTTTTATTTACTTAAGATATAAATGGGAATAAAAGTGTAAATCGGAATTCGACATCGAATAAAAGGGGACAGGCAAATTGAACTAAAGACATTTTCAAATATATTAGGCATGAAGAGTGGGTGGGAAAGGTAAACTCCTTTCGGCCAGTAGTTGCAACGCCATGGTACAAGAGGCCAATGTATACCTCTAAACCGCCATAAACTGATGTTAGAAGACAACACTTTGCATTACACTTAAACGACACGTGCATGGCGACATACTTGGGTTTGGGTAAAAAGCGAATAAGCTTTCATTGGGAATTTCGGATGGGAAAGTCCATCGTAAAATGTAAGTCCCCAGCAGTGCAGGCGTAGAGAACATGCGTCGAACGAACTGTGACCTGTATCCTGGCAGGAATGTCGCTAAGCGCATCTTAATACAACGATTCAGATGGCTTGGACATGTTGGTCGACTTAAAACAAACGCTCCAACCAGAAAGGCGTTAAACGATATCCAAAACCGAATAGGAGACAGCGATGAGCAAGACTCCGATGAAGAGACCAAGATCTGGAGAAAGCACACCCAATACCGAAATTCTTATGAATCATTTATTCAACAAGCCGAGTCCTCTAAAGCTTGTGGATCCAGCCTAAGCATGTACGATAGTAAAACCATCTCTCCAGCCGTACACTGGCTTAAGGGCATTCGCCTAGGATAGGGGTTCTTTCATACAGGACCCATCTACGTCAAACTACCAACCTATCAAAAGTATCTCTAGAGAATGCATCAAATGTTTGGAGCCGACATTATGCAGTTTGCACTCATCAGAAGGTATAAGAATTATATCGAGTATCCCATTCATTTCTAAATGGAATTATACGGATTAACATGAATGAAGAAGGAGCATTGAAAGCCAACTGTGGTTTTTTGGGGTATAATTTTTTAGGATCAAAACAAAACCTAATTGGGTAAGTAGCGGGGCTTTATTGACCATCTGTTTTTACGGCGGTTGTAAAATCTTTTTGTTATTTAACAGTTATTGATGCTAAGTCTTCATAACTAGTTGTGCTATTGAGCATTTCAACCAAGTTGAAACCTGTATAACAAAATAAAACTTCAATATCAAAATTTGTTGACAGAAATTCTACGAGGCGCATTATTGTAAGAAAGGGTGTGTTAAACAACCTACCCCCAAGAGGGGGTTGGTCAACAGAAAGTATCCACTTTTCGCAGTTTGGGGCCGATGTCACCATGCGTTATATATTTCTCGAAAATGACATTGGTGGGGCCATGATCTTTGGCGGCCGTCAACGCCTACAAATTTATAATAAAGAATTTCTTTTGGCCAAATCGAACGTTAAGGCCAAAAAGACAATCTGCATGAACGATTTTAGGTATAAAATATCACAGAAACTTATAGGCCCCTTTACAATTTATCTTGAGAAGCCTTTTTGGCCATAGTTTTATACCAAAGAGCCTCAGTGTAGCGTTACCTTCACAGATAACATAGCTCAGACCATTGCTCTAATTTTTCTGAATCTTTGCGGCAGTCATTGAAAACAGGAACTAAGAGAATCTTTGTGCTGAAACTTTCCAATATTACTCGCTTATCCAAGTGCCAATGTTTCGGCTTTATACAGAGGCACATATAGAATATTGAAAGGCAAATTGTAATTTGTGTCCTCCAAGAGTGGAATTTGTTTTTAAACGGCATGCCGAACCCTAGGAAGTAAAGGGTGTTTTTTAAGTTTTTAGGTTAATGTTATGGCCAAGAATTTGGCTTTATTATTATGTTTGCCATTATGTTTTGCTCGTTTGTTTTATTTCGGTCTGTTGCTTTTCACATTGAACAGGGATTAAACCGGCTCAAGACCAGTTGCTTCTATATTTTATGTTTTAAAAATGATTTCGGGCAAGTAGACGGAGCGGGCGGGAGAGGGCCAATTTTCGACCATTTTGTGCAGTATTTGGGGACGTATGTCTGCAATAACACGCCGACTATTTTATATCAAGGCGTCAATCTTGTCTGGCTTTTTTTTTGGCGTAGACAAGCGACTTCAGCAGTGTAAAATCGCACGATTTTGGAGGCCACGCCACACGTCCACGACGCGAGATAATGCGCTCACCAAAAGTTTCCTGCAAAAAATTAATTGTTTCGTTGGCTGTATGACTTGTAGGTCTTTCACATCAATATTCTCCAATTTAGGCACGAAAAAGTCATTAATCAGGTTTCTATAGCGTTCCCCATTGACCGCAACATTATGGCCGGCTTTATTTTTGAAGAAATGTGGACCAATGACTCCCTCTGACCATAAAACACACCAAACAGTGACTTTCTGAGAATATAACGGCGTCTCAATAACGGCTTGTGGATTTTCATTACTCCAAATGCGACAATTTTGGTTATTATCGTTCCCATTCAACCAAAAGTGAGCTAAATCGCTGAGCAAAATTTTTCTTGTAAACATCAGTATTGGTGGCCATCTCGATTTGAGCCCATTTACCACGATTTGCAAATGTTGTTCCGGAGTAAGTCTATTCATTATGTAAAGGCAAACCAAACTGAGCATAGATCAAGTGACAGCGGCCAAAAAGACCAACTCCGAAAAAAGTGTGGCCTTACTAAAAAAAACAGCCTTTATAAGTTTGTCAGCACGATCCTTTTTTTGTTGCAGTTGTGACATCTTCCTCTATTGTCACGATATTGCAACCGCCAGACTTAACTATCAGGCTTTCTTTTGTCGGATGCCTTTTAAACAGTTGCCAGCGCAGGTTTTGCTTTGTCGTCAGTAGGAATCCTACGTTAATTCGGATGGACAAACATAGCTAGATCGTCATAAGATTTTTCAACGATCAAAAACATATACTCGTATATGTATATATGGTCTCCGATCAATATTTCGTGATGTTACCAACCGAATGACAATTTGAGTATACCATCCACCCTTCTTAATTTTGAATTCGTATCAAAAATTGCTTTAAGCCGCGGTGTAATGGGAGTGTGACGGACTAACATGCCAGTTACCCGAGGCTCAAATCCGGGTACGAACATCTAACAAATTTCAAGCGGCGGGGTTTCACCTTGCGAATGCCGTTTACTTTACGAGTAAGAGATTTATCTCTTAGCCATGTAAAAACTCTTCGTAAAAATGCATTAGCCCTCGGAGCCGGCGTTTATCTGTAAGTCCAGGTCAGTGAGTAAACTAATTACAAGGCTCAGCTCATTGATTTGAGATAAATTTTCTTTGTTCCTTAATATGTGTTGTGGGAATTAGGTATATAAGTATCTCCATATTAATTATTGATCGCACGTTTTGACCGAGCGGGACGATTTTTGGGAGAAGCCAAAACGTTCAGAAACTGTGCCCTTTAAGGTACTATGTGTGGGAAAACTGTAAGTACCCATTTCAGCCATTTTCGTCCACAACAAATTAAGATTTGTAAAACAAATACTCAAATGAAAATTCCAAACTACTTATAACGATCTTAGGTAAATTCGCTTCAACAGGCACAAGGGCGGACACACGAACGGACAAAGCCAGATTGTCTTAAAAAAAACGCGACAATCAATATTATATATACTTTATTGGGTCTGCGATCAATATTTCAGAGTGTTCCAAACGAATAAATACATAAATACTGTTACACACGTTTCATGCTGTAAAATAAAAAGTACTGAATGTTTTCGGACCAAATATTTTTTAATTTATTTATTGATGTATATCGTATCCAAAAAGAATCTACTTATTCGAAATGTCCGCCTTTTGCCTTTACACACACCTTGAGTCGCACTGGCTAATAGTCAATAGCTGCACGAACCTCGTTCATTGGAAAATTGGCCACAGCTCGAACCAAAGCAGTCTTAAGAGATCCAATGTTGGGGTATCTTTTATGACAAAACTTGTCCTCTAAAACCGTCCACAATTTGTAATCGAATGGGTTCAAATCTGGACTGCCTGAGGGTCATTCTTCAGAGGAAATGAACGCTGGCAAATTGTTTCGAAGCCAGGCCTGGGACGTTTTAGCCTTATGGGCCGGCGCAGAATCCTGCTGAAAGTCCATGGCTGGTTTTTGAACAGGCAATTGTTAAGAGGCTTTACAACAGCTTCCAAAACGGTTTCTTGGTAAACTCTAGCCGATGTTTTGACTCCTTGTTCGCAGAAATGCAGGTCAGTGACCCCATCGTAAGAGACACCCCACCAAACCATGGCTAAAGCTGGGTGATGACCCTTTTCCACCCTTGGGATCAGTTCAGATGCTTCCTTAGATGAACGCGCATACACTCTATCATTTTGCTTGTTTAATTTTTCCCGAACGGTAACATAAACATTTTTTCATAGGTGAACAAAATTTTTCTGTGCAAGTTATCAGCGTGCTTCGCCAAAAGACGTTTGCATTTTTAAATCCTATTTTTTTTTTAAAGCTGCAGTCAATAAATGTCCGGTACGTCGTTTGAAAGCCCCAAGTCCCAAGTCTTTCTTAATGATTCGACTCATGGGCTTTTGCTCGATATTCATCTCACGGGCCATGATTTTCTGTTTTCGGAGCGGATTTCTGTGAATTCTTGATTTAACGGCTTTGATGACATGCGGTGTTCGAACAGAGCGTGGGCGGCCCGACCGGTGGCAGTTTTTTACATCTCCAGTCTCCTCAAACTGTTTAATGCATCGGTAGACGAACATGCGGCTAAGCGTTTTGAAAATATTCTTTTTTTTCATTTCACACTTGAAAAGCGCTTTTACAGCGATACGGTTCTCATTATCTGACCACTCCATGATGAAAGCTGAAACAATTTTAAAATCTCGTTACAGACTAACGCTATTGAGGTTAGCTTTTAAAACCCATACGACATTAACAGGTATGTTCAGTTCTACCATTGAAATGGGTGTGTTCAATGTTGTAACAGTATTTATGTCCCTGCTAAGTATATACTTCTAGGGTCTGTAATCAATATTTCAGAGTGTTCCAAACGAAATAACAAATTCAGATTAAAGATTTTATTCCAAAAGTGTTTTCGCGGCCATTTAGTCGGGGATAATGTATTTTGTCTTGAGAACGACCTATGCGTTTTGCATTTCTATCAGTTTTTTTTTGAATTGACCCTCACTCAGGGGTTTTCCCTTATATATGCAGTGCAATTCGTTGGTGGGTGCAAAGTAAAAGAGCGGATGGGGGAAAGAGATTACAATTAATTGATATTTGTCTTGAATTTTTAGATTTCGTAATTGGTAGGAAATTTATTTGCCGGAAGTCGATTTCACATACGAACAGTAAGGGCGAAAGACGAATTCGATCAGTAGTCTATAGGGCGGCCAACCGATTAACCGATATCAAATGGGTGAAAATTTCTGGAAAGTCGTGTATTCCTGCGAACATCAGGAATAAGACCACGAAAGTCTGAAGACACCACAACATGAAAGTAACAATAGAACAGCGACACACAACCCACCTTCCGACGATGCTTTAGGGAGTCAATAGAGTTGAACACCCTACTGTCACCTATCAGCACCTTCGCTGTTCTTTATAGACAATTAAGTAGCTCCAACGATGATTTTGGAGCACCTGCCCATTTATGGGAGTTGTATTTCATCTTAGGCCTGATGTAGGTTGTATTGATATCGAAAAGATAGGTTGTATTGATATCGAAAAGATCTGTTCCCTACACTCTAGAACACTTAAAGAAATCAAAATGTTTGCTAGTATGTATGGGTCAGTGTATCCCACTAATACACACAAAAAACTCCGCTTTAAATACCCAGGTAAAACCCCTCACATAAGAGGCTAATCTCTAAAGCCATGTAAAGCTTCGTAACAAAATGCTTTAACCTGTCCAATCGCCTTTTTTGGGAAACATCCCACATAAGTGAGTACAAAAATAATATCGTGCATCACTAACTTACATGAGGAGAGGGTGGTCACGAATTATGGATTTTTTGTCGAGTAGACGCTTAGTTTAGGAGATATAGCTAATTTAAGTTTTTTTATGGAATTCCAAATTTTTCCAGCCAGGGAAACTTTGGTCATAAATCTTGGCTCCTTTGTCGATTTGACGCTTAGCTTAGGAAATAAAGCTGATTTAAATTTTTATCCCAGGGAGAGAGAGGTTGGTCACAAATTTTGGCTCTTTTGTCAAATTCTTACTATTTCTCCATCTGATCCCTAATAGGAAAATTAAGAGAAACTGATTATAAACAAGATTGCGTGCGATCCTTAACGCAGATTTTCTGCCCAAGGATTCGAAACCCATATTAAGCCAAATCTGAAAAATAATTATAAGGAAATTTCATTGCAATTGTTTGTGTACACATATCCGAAGAATTGAAAAAATCTTTAAAATCCAAGTTATTAAACACCATTTTTTGCCAACAGGATTGCTAACACTACTCTCCTACCCGCCGCCGGCTTTGCGGCATATCGAAAACTACTTTGTATCAATTTCACCGACCTAAATATGCAACAGATGTTTTAGTGGGCCATGAACGGTATTCATGATCCGCAAACCAAGCTCTCCCCTCTATTAGTCAATAAATAACAAATGTTACACTCATGCATATGAAATAGGAAAAAACCCCTAACTCGACCGACAACAGAAAAAAAATCTCATTGAATTCAATTGAAAATTCAATTCAAATGCAAACAACATCAACACCAGCGCCAGCAGCAACAGTAATAGCAGGCAGCAACATCGAAAGGAAGCATGGAAGGAAGCATTATCATTTGGCGTTCTTGTGGGTGTTGCCGGTTGTTGCAACTACTACAGCAACTACTAACTAACAAAAAGAAACATACAACTGCCACAAAGGATAGAGCAACAAAAAAACAGGAGCTGCATGCAAACAGTGATTGTGAATCTGGATTTGGATGCGAATGTGGATGCATTTTTTGTTATCCTTCGACCGTCTATGGTGCCCATGACCACCATCAGTGACTGCACATATGGGTAATCCACTCACACTCGGCTCAAGTTTGTGCAATAGAAACAAACAGAAAAAGAAGGACCAAGGCGTTTTGTAAATGGCAACAAATGTTTGTAATGATTTTTACTTTGCAAGTTTATCAGGATTTGCGAATAGCAAAAACAAAAAAAAAATATTGATGTTTCTTTAATTTTGGGCTTATTTTTATGTTCAGCCGAGATTTTTATTGTTATTGAAAAATATTCGTATTTTTGTCTTTTTTGCGAGGAGAGAGAAAATATTGAATGGATAATGGGTTTCATATGCTAGAACGTTTTTGATTTTCATACGAGAGTATTTTGGAAATGGCGGTCAAGAAAAAAATTGAAGCCAATAATGTTGAATAAGGTCTAAGTCTAAACTTACAGCTTAACTCATCCAGTTGGCGGCATGAACGGAATCTTGATTTACGCAGAGGGATAAAGAATACTAGGATGACCGGGATATTCCAAATCTGTTGTTCTTAACTACTAAGGTTCAATGAGATTTCGGCGGCTGTAGTCTATGTGTTAAGGACGCAGATATTATGTTTGGTTAAAGATTAGCCCGTTTCCAATAGGGAGGATTTCCAATTATCATATCTGGAATTAGTATTCATATAAACCTGGCACGTGTATCACGCATTATATGAAGCTCTATAGTTGATGTCATGCTATGGCGTAGACTCATGTAAATTTTAACACTCTTGATCTAACAACTACAGCCGGTTTTTCACGTTATATTCTGAAGAAGACGGTGCAGATGCCGAAGTAAGAGTAACCATTCAGTCAGATATATTGTATTTAATGTAAATATTTGATGATTTGCTATAATCCTTTGAAAAAAGTGTAATGTCAGCGCTAGTTTGGAACTTTGCTTTCCAGAGACCTACAGAGGTACATCTAGCTACCTTTAAGTATAAACAAAAAATAGCTTGGGAGAAAAGTAGTATAACTGTAGTAGTATAACCTGGTTTTATGTAATTCCAAGTTTTTGAATATTTTGAATACTGCAAGATCTAGCTAGCGAACTGATGCAATGTTTAAAAACGCGGCACCCATTTTGTATTCTTATACAAAACGTCAGCTACTTCTCACTTTCAGTAGGAGAACATCAGATATGATTTATGGAGTTTCTCAATTGTTCCACTGCAATGCTAATAACGTATTGTTGTTAACGAAAAGGTTCTACTTGAATCTAGCTCATATTTTGTATTGTTAAGACTGAGACCATTTAAATAGATAATGATCAGTTTGTATAGTCTCTGTCACAGGGTGCAGTGTATTTTTACTTTGTCAATCCATTTGCAACACCTCGAGATATTGAACGCTTATTTTTAGCCATTATTAAATCCTATCGATTTGAAATTTAAACATTATGTTTCAATCGACCTGAAAATATTTGTACATACAACTCTTAACTTAGAAATACCATATTTAATGACCTAGACTGGGCGATGTTATTAAGTACAAATGTGACAGCGCATAGAGACAGGGACCTAAGGTTAAAATCCAGTTATGTTCAGGAGAGCCGTTTTAACGATTAGGTCCCTTTCTATTTCCGCTTAAAATCGTCGACTCATCGTCGAATCGTCGATATTATTTTCGATTAAGCTAAGGACGGAAAGGATCCATTTCAGACCCTGTATAATAAAAATAATAAATAACACAAAGGCCTCTCCGATTTTAGAACCTACTGGAAGTATTTGTTAAAACATTTACCAACTGCGGTGAAATTGGACCTTACAGGACCCATAACTTCCACAAGTTATAGCCGACAGTGCTCAAATTTCGCATTGTACGTTACAAGCGTATTTAAGAGTCTGCAACACCGCCAGCCACATTTAACATCTGATCTCTTGATAGTTAGTAAAGTACATTGAAATCTAAAAAATCGTGGTAAAATTGGACCATATGAGCATAACTTGCACAGAAAGATTTATCCTGATATGATGCCCTGACAGAGTGTCAAAAAACGGGGTTTTCAGAATACCGGCATTTTGGTACAGTGTTTTAAAAAAAAACGAGTGTCGGGGTATATAAGAAGTAAAAAACTGGCCTTAACCAACATTTCGGATTTAGCTATTTGCCTTGAATGGAAAATGTTTTCCCATTCAGAATTGAAGTAACTGTCCCCATTTTAAGACTAAATGAATGCAATTCAATTAATTGCTACGAATAGAGGTTTGGTTTTTATTTACAAAGAAACTAGTAAAATAGCTAAAGTCGGAAGTGGGCGACTATATTATACCCTCTCCTTCAGGATGTGCAGAAAAGCCAATTGAAAACAGGCTTTAGATCCCTTTAACGGGCTCCAACTGTAACCAGAATTGACAAATTAGGCCATATTTTATTGTTTTTGATACATGTAAGTCCATGCTACTGGTAGGAATTAAAGCAGTCAATGCCCAAATTTCGCCAAACTGCAAAATATACTTTTATTTTTCGCGAAACACTTTATAGCAATTGGTTGTTTGTCCATAATAATATTCTGTACAATATTTGATCGAAATCGGAATAATATAGTTGTTCTAGATAGGTTTATTGTAATATCGAAAGGGGTTTTTTTACAAGGGCTATATCAAAAAGTGGATCGGTATGACTAATTTTTATCTAAGCAGATTGATCGTAATAAATTGTCCCAAATTTTATCGAGATTGGATAAAATATGTGACTTCTAGAGCGAAAGACACATTTAAATTTAGTTAAATCATATTTGTGACGAATTTTCTTAAAGTCAACAAAAAACTTACTTCTATCAACTTTCATGTTGATCGGACAACAATTGGAACCTGTGGTTTGATTACAAGCTTTAGATAGACAGCAGACGGACGGACAAACAAATATCGGTACACTTAAAGGTTGGTATTTCCAAAATATTTTTGTTAGTTACGTGTTTAAAACGTGCAAATTTTAAATTACAATCGATCTCGCGAAAGCTGGGCATTGGCAGATAAAGTGCTCTTCCGTTTGGTATTCTCCTTGCACGCATCGCACATAGTTGATAGCACTTTTCCAATGCAGAGAGGTCTGCCTTTAGAGCTGTGTGTCCGGTAAGAAAGCCCCTTATCAGGCTTAATTTAGTATTCGGAAGCTTTTGTTTGTCTTCCATCTGGTTCTCCCCAAACCCGCAAACATGGCCCAAGATTTATTATCAACTTTGATTGCTTGAAAAGAGATGTCGTTGCCTGTTTAGCTGATCCGAACAAGAGAAGATTAATCACTGTGCACCATGACAATGCGAGCTCTCACACATTGGCTCAAACCAGCGTCTTTTTAACCGGCCAAAACGTCGAATTGATGGCTCATCCGCCCTGACTTGGCACCCACTGACTTATTTTTATTCCCTCACATCAAGAAAAAAAAATGCGTGGTCAACGATTAACGTCGCCAGAGATGCTGTTGAAGAGTTCAAGTGTCTCAATCGGAGTGGAAAAAGTGCTTCGACAATTGGTTTGAGCGCATGCAAAATTTTTGATGATAAATATTTGCATTTTCATTATTAGGCCAGAAATATATATAGCAGCCTTCGTAGTTTATTAGAAGGTCTTGTGATCCTGTTCACGTTAGACTTTTTAGAAAATTTTCATTCGATTTAAAAGAATGCAGTTTTAACCAAAATTTAAACCGACCTCGTATGTAGCCATAATTGCATTTTCTATTCTAAGTCACGGCGTTATGTTATTAGGACCTTTCCATGGTCATTCAGAACATCAACTTTAACACACGCACACACCCACACCCATACACAGATTATTCGAATGTGTTTTCATACTCGAATGGCGAGCAAAAGATGAGGTGGTTTTTGCTGTTGTTGCTTTCGAATCCGCGTTAAGTTCTTTTGGTTCTTTGGAGTTGCTGATTTTTATGGTCCAATAAAATTTTATTACTTTTCGATATTTCCCAACATCGTGTTAATTTACACACACACACACAAACAACAGCCATTTACACTGCCTTCGTGTTGTTGTTTTTTTGCTTCCTGCCACCAGTTTTCTTTTCTCCTGCCTTTACAATTGACTGTGAAAATGGAAAATCTATAAAAAGGATGTATGGATATTTTTTTGCGATTGTTGGGAGAAATGTTTACAATTGTTTGTTTGTAACAGCTATTGTTAGTTGCAGTGATTAGTTTTTTTTTCATCTGCCGTTTGCTCCATCCAGCAGCACACCAGCATCATCGTCACCAGGACTGAAGAGCAGCAACGGTTGCAGTGCCACCTGGCACCACCCCCTCGTTTCGCCCGTGTGCTACATTCGCATGTAGTCGCATTAAAAGTTGTTGGCTGATTCGTTCAATTGTTGTGTAAATGTTTTGCTGTTGTTGAGCTACAAACACAATTGCAAGTGTATCATTGTTTTGCAATCATAAAAAAACGAGGATGTTTACACTCTTTCTCCTACACTTTGCAACATCCTTTTGGAATTGCTAACACTGTGTTCATTATTATTGTTGCTGCTGCTACTACAATTAATTGTACTCGTAGTTGCTGTTGTTCATGTTGTTGCTGTTGCGCTATACAACAAGTGTTTATATTTAGATATTACCAGTTCTAGTTGCCGCTTAGTTTTCACTTCATGGCTGTACAACAAACTATGCCGTTGTTAGCCGTCTTTACATATAATTGCCTTGTGTCCGTCCTTTTGCCTGTCGGTCGGTCGCTCTGTTGGTTGCTTCATTTGTTGTTAGTTAACAACAATTTGTTGCATCTTCAGGATTTATGATGTCGCACCTTTGTTCAGCGTTCTCCAACTAACCACTCTAAACACTAGCATTACTTAACTATCTAAGAGTTCGCGTCTAGTACTCAAGTAAGTGTGTGCTAGAACTGTTTGTGTCTGTTTTATTATCCTTTTGGTACATCTTTATTAGTCCTTTTGAATTAGTTTACCCACTCGAGAGTGCTACTGCTGATAATGTTAAGTGCGCTTGTGTTGACTTTAACACAAGTGTATGAAATCATTAGTGAGCTCAACTAGTTCAACACTTATTATCTGAGATTTTGTTAATAGATTTATGAATATTTTAATCGTTTTGATACCTGCAAGGGCTTCGCAAAAATTAAAGGATAGCAAGAGGCCAAACAGCGGCAACGGTGGTCGACCAGAAACCCAAAATGAAAACACTTGACTGGTGATAAATCATTTGAAAACTGGAATATTTATTGAATAGATTCATTCAGGTAGATGTACGAGGGCGACCGCAAAACTAACTGGCCTGGCACATTTTCTGTTTTACTAGCAACTTTTTTTTTTGTTTTTTAAAAGCAATCTTTTATAAGCCATCTGTCAAAATTTCCGAAATATTTAATGATTATTTTCTTTGTTACAAGTGATTGAAGTAAACAAGGTTTATAATTTTTGTAAAATGGAAAATAAAGAGTTTCGTGCGGTAATTAAACACTTTTATATGAAAGGTTATACGCCACAATTAATCAAAGATGAATTGGATTCTGTTCATGGTGATAATGCATCATCATACTCCACCGTGAAATCCTAAGTTCAACAATTTTAAATGGGTCGTTCAAGTACGGAAGATGAACAACGCTCTGGAAGACCGAAACTGCCACTACTATTGAAAACATTATAAAAATATTTAATGAAGTGACTAAAGATAGACGAATAAAGCTCAAAGAACTTGCTGATATTGTTAAAATACACGAAAAACAAGTTTGGAGTATTTTACATGATGAACTCCACATGAAAAAGCTATCCGCAAGATGGGTGCCGCGTTTGTTGACTTTGCCCCAAAACATCGTCCGTTGGACCAATTCCGAGGAGCTTTTAGCGATTTATCAGCGTAATCCAATAGAGTTCTTGCGCCGATTCATAACTGTTGATGAAACATGGATCCATCACTATATCCCAGAATGCAAAGAACAGTCAAAACAATGGATAGAAGCTGGTAAAAGTGGTCCCAAGAAGGCGAAAACTGTTAAGTCAGCAGGAAAAGTAATGGCCACAGTATTTTGGGATGCAAGGGGTATAATATTTATTGATTATCTTGAGAAAGGAAAAACTATAAATAGTGAATATTATTGTGCAATTTTGGATCGGTTGAGTGAAGAAATCAAGATAAAACGACCGCATTTAAAAAAAAAGCAGTTCTTTTTCATCCAGATAATGCTCCTTCACACACTGCATTTTTAACTCAACAAAAACTGGCCGAATTACGATTTGAAATTGCTCCACATCCACCATATAGTCCGAATTTAGCTCCTTCTGATTGTTTCTTGTTTCCAAATTTAAAAAAAATTCTCGGTGGCAAAAAATTTTCGTCCATTAGCGAGGTATTGCTGAAACTGAGGCATATTTTGAAGGTCTTGAAAAATCTTATTTTTCGGATGGAATTAAAAAACTTGAAAAACGTTTGATGAAGTGTATTGAGTTGGAAGGAGATAATGTTGAAAAATAAATAATAATAATTCCAAAAAACGGTTCTTTTTATGTTAGGCCAGTTACTTTTGCGGTCGCCTTCGTAAGTTAAAAATCACGAGATCGTGGAGGAATAAACAATGAAGCATTAAGGCCAGAGTCGGTAGGTGTCATTGAAACAGCACAACTCGGATGGTCAGAAGATTAGTCTCGTTGAGGCTATAGTAAATATCAATAGGATTGGTTACAAGCTGCTGCTAATGTATAAGTCTATGCTAAATATGAGTAAGTATAAGTATGAGCCAGGGCCTCAAATTTACTTAGTAGGGACATAACTACTGTCACACACGTTTTATGCTGTAAAATAAAAAGTACTGAATGTTTTGGACCAAATATTTGTTAATATACTTATTATACTCTTTTTACAACACACACACATACGCTGTAAAAGAAATCTAGAGGTGGCAAGAGTGAGTTGTATTTTCGTGGGCAATTGTGTGAAGAAAACTTAAAAAGAAAGGTTTACTTACAACAGAAGTTCTCATTCGTTTGGGGAGAGCCTGGCCTTATAGAGTTCGGTTTTACTTTCAACAATTGCAGTAAGGCTTTCTGAAGAGGTTTGTCACGGACCCGAAATCATGATAAAAGTAGTGTGCAGCCACGAAAATCAATGTCACTTTGCCATTTTGTTAATAACTTAAATATAGATGCAAGAGGTCTTGAGCCGGTTTAATCCCTGTTCAATACTTATTGATGTATATTGTATCCAAAAAGAATCTACTTATTCGAAATGTCCGCGTTTTGCCTTTACACACGCCTTAAGTCGCACTGGCCAATCGTCAATAGCTGCACGAACCTCGTCCATTGGAAAATTGGCCACAGCTCGAACCAAAGCAGTCTTAAGAGACCCAATGTTGAGGTATCTTTTGTGACAAACCTTGTCCTCTAAAACCGTCCACAATTTGTAATCGAATGGGTTCAAATCTTCAGAGGAAATGAACGCTGGCAAATTGTTTCGAAGCCAGGCCTGGGACGTTTTAGCCTTGTGGGCCGGCGCCGAATCCTGCGGGAAAGTCCATGGCTGGTTTTGGAACAGGGAATTGTTAAGAGGCTTCACAACAGCTTCCACAACGGTTTCTTAGAAAACTTTGGCCGATGTTTTGAATCCTTGTTCGCAGAAATGCAGGTCAGTGACCCCATCGTAAAATACACCGCACCAAACCATGACTAAAGCTGGGTGATGACCCCTTTCCACCCTTGAGATTGAGATCAGATGCTTTCCTAGATGACCGCGCGTACGTTCTACAATTTTGCTTGTTAAATTTTTCCTGAACGGTAAAAATTTTTTCATCGGTGAACAAAATTTTTCTGTGCAAGTTATCAGCGTGCTTCACCAAAAGACGTTTGCATTTTTCAATCCTATTTTTTTTTAAAGCTGCAGTCAATAAATGTCCGGTACGTCGTTTAAAAGCCCCAAGTCCCAAGTCTTTTTTAATGTTTCGACTCATGGACTTTTGCGTGATATTCATCTCACGGGCCATGATTTTCTGTTTTCGGAGCGGATTTCTGTGAATTCTTGATTTTATGGCTTTGATGATATGCGGTGTTCGAGCAGAACGTGGGCGGCCCGACCGGTAGCGGTCTTTTACATCTGCAGTCTCCTCAAACAGTTTTATGCAACGGTAGACAATCCCTGAGTGACAGGAGCGTTTTGAAAATATCGTTTTTTTTCATTTCACACTTGAAATGCGCCATTACAGCGATACGGTTCTCATTATCTGACCACTCCATGATGAAAGTTGAAACAATTTTAAAATCCCGTTGCAAACTAACGCTATTGAGGTTAGCTTTCAAAGCCCATATGACATTAACGGGGTATGTTCAGTTCTACTATTGAAATGTGTATGTTCAATGTTGTAACAGTATTTATATCCCTAATAAGTACATAAATATTTTTTTATTGAGGCTATTCCAAAACATCGACCGAGGTAGACACATTTCAATCGAGAAATTTAATTTAGATTTTTTAAGTAGATCAATTAAAAAAGCCATGTTTTGCGAAACATGCTGCCTTCGTTACAAATATTCGTGAGAAACGAGGTTTCCACACAGTCGGAGACTAATAGAAAATATAGGGTGTCGAACCACGCTCCCTAAACATCGAAGAATGCAAATTAACACAGAAGCCAATAATGCTCTCCATTAATCGTTAACAGAGAAATGAGCCAAATTTGAAAGGAGATATTAACATATGCAGCAGAATAATTTGTGACAAAAATGTTTCCATAAGAGTTGAAATATCAGAAGAAGATATAACGAAAAAAATGCAAGACCATATGTGACGCGCAAAATAGAAAGGGACCTAAGGTTTCAAGATTAGGTCCCTTTCTATTTGCGCTTAGAATCGTCGACTTCACTTTCATAAAACGAGCATATCTTTGGGAGGGAACACTTTTGGCGCATGGGATCGGTCTGATGCGATGCTCAGATGTTGTCCACATCAAAAGAAGAAAAAAAAAGAAAATTGATTTTTTTACCCTTAGGTCGCTTTCTCTATGCGCTCTCACATATGGAGAATTTGATGCGCAAAAGAAGAAATCCTTTTTAAAATCCGTTTACAATTTTTGACATGAGTTCCTGCGTGAAATAAAGCGTGTTTTTAACGTGTGGTTTTCAGTCTGGCCACATTTTTTTGAGTTGGTCTTTTTTACAGCTGTCACTTGATTTATGCTCAGTTTGGTTTGCCATTTCATAATGAATAGATTTACTCCCTATAAAAGTTAGTAAATCGTGGATGGCCAACGATCTGTATTTTGACATGAAAATTTTGTTCAGCGATAAAGCTCACTTTAGTTGAAGGGGTACGTTTATAACCACTACTCGCATTTGAAGTAATGAAAATCCACAAGCCATGGTTAGGACTCCGTTACATCCTAATAAAGTCACTGCTTGGTGTGCTCTATAGAATCATTTGTCAATATTTCTTCAAAAAAGAAGCCGGCCATAATGTTGCAGTCAATGGGGAATACAATGGCCATGATTAGTGATTTTTTTATGAACTGGAGGATGTTGATGTGGACGACCTTTGGTTCCAACAAGACGGCGCTACATGCCATACAGCCGACGAAACAATCAATTTATTGCATGAAACATTTGGTGAGCGCACTATCTCGCGTCGTAGGCTGTGGCCTCCAAGATATTGCGATTTAACACCGCTGGACTATCTTTTATGGGGTTATGTGAAGTCGGTTGTCTACGCAGATATGCTCGATACGATTGACGCCATGGAAGAGAATATTCGGCGCCTTATTTCTGACATAAGACCCCAACCCCAAATGCTGCAAAAAGTGGTCGAAAAATGGGCCTCCACACGCAGAGAAAATAAATGGTTACTATATGGTCACGGCAACAATAGTATGTTCTCTTCAATAAAAGTATGGTCGCCGCAACCATAGTATTGTTTTTTGAATTTCAATTTGACAATAGTATGATTGCGGCAATATTAATATTGTTAAAATGTAACAATAGTATTATTGCCAAATTTAAAAATGAAAATATGGTTGTAGCAACAATATAAATATGGTTGGTGGGATAAAAGTATTGTTTTCATCTGTTTTATGTTAACAATAACATAATAACGGCAATCATACCGGCAGAACCGTATTTTTTTTTAATTTGACAATGTTATTTTTACAAATCTTACGCAATAATAGTAAAAATAATTAAATTTTTTCGAAACAAACTACGAATTAGTATAACTGAAATATTTTCAATAAATATATTTTTTAATGTTTAATTACATAATTTACTTAATAAACTTCTCTATTGTTAAATAACAACTTAATCCAATCTTTACAAAAAATTTTGGGGATCATAGTATGAATGTGTGTAAGTCATACTATGGTTGTGTGGATCATACTATGGTTGTACGTTAAACATACTATGGTTATGAGGATCATAATATTGTTGTGGGGATCATAGTCTGGTTGAATGTGAATAATAATATGGTTGTGGGGATCATAGTATGGTTGTGTGTAAATAATTCTAATGTTGTGAGGACCATAATATTGTTATGGTAATCATAGTATGGTTGTGTGTGAAGCATACTATTGCTGTGACGATCATAATATTGTTTTGACACAACCATATAAGCAACAATAGAATGATGCTCTTCGAATATTGTTACCCCAACCATACTTCTTTTCTGCGTGCAGGCTGGAATTTATTTGAGCTAGCCGCGGGGGCCACTTTCTCGAAATCATTTTTAAAACATAATGGCAAACCCTTAATTGTATATTAAAGCTAAGCATCAAATTGTATCCGATTTATTGCTTTTTGAAAAAACACGTCTAAAAAACACACTTTAAACATTGCTTCGCCGAGTCGAGTCGAAAATTGGGCTGATGCTGGTGGCAAGAAGGAAGAGGCCAAGAATGAAGAAAAGAAGGAAAAATCCGAATCTGAAGATGACGATATGGACCTTGCTCTTTTCGATTAAATTTGTAACAGCAACAACAATGGTATTAAATAATAAATAAATTCGAGCCAGCCACGGCGGCCACTTGCCCGAAACAATTTGTGAAACATAATGGCAAAGCCTTATCTTTATAATAAAGCAAATTTCTTGGCCATAACATAAAATATAATGCGTTTTATTGTGCAGCCTCGAAAAATCAATGTCACTTTGCCATTTTGTTTAAAACTTGTCTTCTATTTAAACATAGAAGCAAGAGGTCTTGAGCCGGTTAATCCCTGTTCAATCTATAATGCGTTTTATTTCTTCTTAAAACCACACGTCTGAAAAAACAGCCTTTTATAAGAGTATTGTTGTGTGTATCGAGTGATCACTTTTCTAAACTACAAATTATGTCACCAGACCCTGTACAAATAAAAGATGATGGAATAGAAAGCCAAGATGTTAAGAGTGCAAAATAGCTAGGCTGAGAGTGCTGATGGTCAAAGCTACGTAAAGCTGGAAGTGGTGAATTAGTTAGTAACAACTATTTACCTATCTCTTAAATTGGTTAAAAAATAGCATACCTAAGATTGGTGTTTGAAAGTTATATGATCTGTTTTATAAAGAGATGTTGCTAAATTTACGCTTACTGACGAGATACGTGAAATTGTGACAAGGTTTTTATAAACGATTGTCCTCGTAGAGCTTGAGGAATCAATTAACTTAGGAAAGTCTTCTTTAAACAGCTTCATGCTTCGGAAAAGTCTAAAACCAAAAATTGTGCTAAGAATATTGGTATTGAGGAGTTTAAGCCATTTTATGTTTTTGTATATAATTGTATATAGAAGAGGTTTAATGAGATAGTATACACAAGTAATAAAAAATATTGTACTTACCAAAAATGCTGCTATTTCCATTTACTGAAAGAAAAAAAAATAAAATTTATTAATTCCAATTGCAAATGTCAAGACTTAAGGGTTTTCATTAGGGGTCTCAAAACATTAAAACCTAATAAAATTATTTGTCTGCTAAGCATTAAGTTTTAAAGCAAGCATAAGAAAAGGGAAGTCAAAATTCAAGTTTCTTTTTAAAAATTAAATGAAATTGTTAAATATGGAGCACAATTTCATTAATGTAGCTATCTCTGCTGGCTTCGCAGTAGGACATTCATTCTGTCTTATAAAAAACGGCTTGTTCAATATATGCCTTCAAGGACTAAAACGTTAATGGATTGGTATTATTTTAACTACTACTATTTTAACTACTTATACTATCGCTTAGCGCCTGTAGCGATTTTCATTTGAAAAACTTTTATTTTGGCATCAAGTATTTAAGTTAGTAACTTAAAATCTAAAAAATGATGATGCAGAAACATATCAGAATTTTCGAACAGTCGCTTGCACACGGTCAAAAAAGACTTGTATTTTTTTAATTTTCACTCGTAGCAAAATAATTTTTACAATGTTGAGACATTTTTATTGCTTTTTTATTCTTTCGTAGCGAAGTTTTTGGTTTTATTTATTTTTTTTATTTTTAAGTTATGTCGCCTTGTGTATCGCTTTTTTGTAACAGTTAGCAACACTGAAGAAATTTATTACAGTGTGTTATCAACGACGCATTACCTATTCTGCCAAAGCTTAATGTTGTCTGGCACAACGACCGTTTTTGGACGACCTTCACGACCTTCGTCTTTGAGCGAGCGTCAGCCACGATTGAATTCATTAAACCTGTTTTTCACAGTGCTTTAGGATGGTGCTTCATCGCCATACAAAGATTTAAGTTCATCGATGCACTCTTGTCGTGATAATCCACGTCGGAAGTTGTGAAAAATGATGGCACGAAAATGTTCACGAGTTAATTCCATTTTTTTGCCAAATTGATTTTTTCAAGTCACAGTAGACAACACAAATTATGGTCGTACGTCAAAACGTTCTGCGTACGTTTATGCTAAAAAATGTCAAACTTTCCAATATAAATGTCAGATGGCGCCAGGCAACATTTACTGTTGCTTTGGCCAAAAAAATATACACTAATCGTATCCGTCACTACATTTCCACTTCTATCTCTACAGATGTTGATATAATTAACTAGGCTCTCAGTCTACAGTTTTTTACAGAATTTTCGGGCATCCTTTCTAATCCTGTGTTTCGCAATCTCCTCGCAATCACGCTATTTCATTTCTCTGTACGAAAAAGGCGCTATTACTCTCTTCTAATTGCCCGATATCTCTCCCATGCTGCTCTCTTGCTACACCCTGCATCGTTGCGTTATGGGCAGCATCCTTTGCTTCTGTAGCTTTTTAACTCGTCGTCATCGTACTAAGTGTTCCATGGGAGCGTTGTTTAGTACCCCACTTATTCTTTGGCGGCTGTCGAGATTAAGTGGGAGTAGATAGGTGGAGAACTCATTGTCAACATATGTGATGCGCAAAATAGAAAGGGACCTAAGGGTAAAAACCATTTTTTTTCAGGAGACCCATTTTAAAGATTTAAATACGTGTATCTTTGGTGTACCATCACTTTCATAAAACGAGCATATCTCTGGAAGGGAACTCTTTTGGGGCATGGGAACGGTCTCATTCGATGCTCAGATGTTGTCCACATCAAAAAAAGTGAAAATTGTTTTTTTTACCCTTAGGTCCCTTTCTCTATGCGTTGTCACATATAGCAACCATTTAAAGTAAGCATTCATGTTTCTATTCAGTCCCAACTTAATATGTACCGCCCTCAGCATGTCACATATTAAGTCTGATCTTGCTCAAACTGCAAACAGAAGCGCAGAACTTAATTTTAACATATTAAATGTTCTTTTCTCGACGGTTTTGTTTTCTAAAGGATTGATTTTTTATATTATTAAAGTTTGGTCCAACTATAACGCACGTAATAAAACAAAAAGTTTTCAGAGAATTATCTTATGATAGATAGATTTATGATAATTACGTGTGAAACAAAATATCAGCCAAATGCTCGCAACGGCTTCGTTGGCATACCTCTATCTGATAGTCCATACGTAATGGAGGTTCAATGTCTTTAATGTGCCGAATTATCTCATCCTTTAGCTCTGGAATTACTCTAGGATTTTCGACGTACACTTTTTTTTAAATATCCCCAAAGAAAGAATTAACATCGCCACGACGTTAGATACCACAGCCATTTCTCGCACAAAATAGTCATTGTTTCGTTAGCTGTCTGGAAAGTGGCAACATCCTGATCGAACCACATATCGTCCAGGTCCATATGCTCAATTTCTGGCAACAAAAATTCCGTTATCATCTCATGATAGCGAACACGGTTCACGGTATGCTTGGCCGAGCTCATTTTGGAAAAAGTACGGCCCAACGATGCTGCCAGCCCCTAAATCGCACTGCATCGGCTTTTTAGCAATCACTTGTGGATTTTCATTAACCCAAATGTTGCAATTCAGCTTGTAAACGAATGTTGACTTAAACTGTTGCAACTATAGAATCGGTCGACAATCGATAGTGTGAGATCTCTAATCGTACTGACTTTCTGCCCAGATTTCGAGCAGGATAGAGTTACTACTATCACAATAACATATGCTTTAAATATAAATCGCACAATATATAAGTATTTATACCGAATATATTTTAAAAACGATGAGTTCGATCTTCAATCTCATTTAGCTCTCGCACGGGTCAGCCCAACTTTTTTCGGTTTTAATTGAAACTAATGTACTTCCATAAAATAGCTAGAGAATGGAAACTTAAGGTACCTTCGGAAAATTGTTGTAGCCTATCGAAATAAGAAAAATTCAGGACGACAAAACCCAATACAAGAATCGTGCGATCATAAGAAGGGTTAGTAGTGAAATTTGCTATATCTCTATACTGAAAATTGGTCGCGTGCCTTGACTAGAACGGTCATTATTTCGTATATTCCATGTATCCGAGACCCAAAGTGTAATGTGCTTTAAGGGAGTGCCCATATGGACACTTTTTCGGCTGGTCGCTTTTTTTACCATAACGGCTTTTTTGGTCCTCTAATGTCCAAGGGCCATAGTCCAATTTTAAGTGGATACTTCGAATAACTAGGACATGTTTTTATCATTGGTAGAACCATGGGTAGAAAAACCATTCCTTTTTCGGATGCGTAAGGTACCAAACAAAAGCCATTTTTCGTTTGGAAATGATGAAGATTGGCTGAGAAAATACGCAAAAATTGTATTATTCTCAAAGAAATATTTCTTCTCTTAGAGGGGAAAATTTTCAAGTAGCTTATGTCTATAAACATTAATTGTGCAACAATTTGCTTTTAGATCAGCTTTGAAAAAACTCACGGATGGACGGCCGGACATGATAGAATTTTCCTACGATTTAGAGTATATGTAACGGGCAAAATAGAAAGGGACCGAAGGGTAAAAACCAGTTTTGTTCAGGAGAGTCATTTTAAAGATTTAACTACGTGTATCTTTGGTGTACCATCACTTTCATAAAACGTGCATATCTCTGGGAGGGCATGGGATCGGTCTCATTCGATGCTCAGATGCTGTCCACATCAAAAAAAAGTGAAAATTGATTTTTTACCCTGTCTGTCACATATATGTGACGCGCGAAATAGAAAGGGACCTAAGTTTAAATACCAGTTTTGTTCAGGAGAGCCATTTTAAAGATTAGGTCCCTTTCTATTTGCGCTTAGAATCGTCGACTTCACTTCCATAAAACGCGCATATCTCTGGGAGGGAACACTTTTGGGGCATGGGATCGGTCTCATTCGATGCTCAGATGTTGTCCACATCAAAAAAAGAAAAAAAATGAAAATTGATTTTTTTTACCCTTAGATCCCTTTCACTAGGCGCTGTCACATATATATTTTATTGGGTATCTGATCAGATATTTCAAGGTATATGTAAAACGTCGTTGAATTCGTCCTGACCGAATCTTATATAAAGTATGCTCTATCTTTAAGCAAATTCTTAACACAGTCTTAAACTTCCAGGATACCTAAATTCATGGTGAAATGGAAGTGTGCCGGTAAACCCAGTTTCAACTCTGGCTAGGAACATCTAATAAAATGCCGGCGATTTTACGAATAAAAAAAGGTATTTCTAAACCAGTTAAAAAAAATATATTAAGTGACGATAAGTGTAAGTGACTATAAGAAATAAATCGTGCACAGCTCACTGATTTAAAATATGTTTTTCCCTTGTTCCTTAGTAGGATGTTGTGAGAATTAAGTAAGTAAAGTAAGTACTCCAAGTTCGTTTAATCTCTATCGTGCTTTCAAAAGAAAAGAGTACAAATGTACGAGCATGAATGAAATGTCTTAGAGCTTTACGGCAGTCAATACGAGGGCGACCGCAAAAGTAAATGGCCTAACATAAAAAAACCGTTTTTTTGGAATTATTATCATTTATTTTTCAACATAATCTCCTTCTAACTCAATACATTTCATCAAACGTTTTTCAAGTTTTTTAATTCCATCCGAAAAATAAGATTTTTCAAGACCTTCAAAATATGCCTCAGCTTCAGCAATAACCTCGCTATTGGACGAACATTTTTTGCCACCGAGAATTTTTTTTAAATTTGGAAACAAGAACTAATCAGAAGGAGCTAAATCTGGACTATATGGTGGATGCGAGGCAATTTCAAATCGTAATTCGGCCAACTTTTTTTTTTCTAAATGCGGTCGTTTTATCTTGATTTCTTTACTCAACCGATCCAATAATGCACAATAATATTCACTATTTATAGTTTTTCCTTTCTCAAGGTAATCAATGAATATTATACCCCTTGCATCCCAAAATACTGTGGCCATTACTTTTCCTGCTGACTTAACAGTTTTCGCCTTCTTGGGACCACTTTTACCAGCTTCTATCCATTGTTTTGACTGTTCTTTGCATTCTGGGATGTAGTGATGGATCCATGTTTCATCAACAGTTATGAATCGGCGCAAGAACTCTATTGGATTACGCTGATAAATCGCTAAAATCTCATCGGAATTGGTCCAACGGACGATTTTTTGGGGCAAAATCAACAAACGCGGCACCCATCTTGCGGATAGCTTTTTCATGTGGAGTTCATCATGTAAAATACTCCAAACTTGTTTTTCGTGTATTTTAACAATATCAGCAAGTTATCTGAGCTTTATTCGTCTATCTTTAGTCACTTTAATATTTTTCTAATGTCTTCAATAGTAGTAGCAGTTTTCGGTCTTCCAGAGCGTTGTTCATCTTCCGTACTTGAACGACCCATTTTAAATTGTTAAACCCAGGATTTCACGGTGGAGTATAATGGTGCACTATCACCATGAACAAAATCCAATTCATCTTTGATTAATTGTGGCGTATAACCTTTCATATAAAAGTGTTCAATTACCGCACGAAACTCTTTATTTTCCATTTTTCAAAAATTATAAAACTTGTTTACTTCAATCACCTGTAACAAAGAAAATAATCACAATCTTACAATCTTTAGAATGTTGTAGTGGAATCAGAAATTTCATATTCCTTTAAATGTAATATTACTATAAATTGTATGAATATGTTTCGTGGGTGAACATAGTCAAAAAGCATACTCTTACTCCCATCGACATTTCCATAAATTGCAGAAATTTATTTGTCATTTCATCTTTATTTTCGGCAAACAATGTTCGAAACACTCACAAAGACGACAAAAGTAAACGAAGTGAATGTAAAACTTTAATAAAAAGCAAAGGGTAAACATTACGATTTACCCTGTAAAAGGCAAAGTTATGGACCATAATATCATTATGGTAAAAAGTTCATGAAATGTTGCCATAAAATTTGTTACTTTTAACACAAACAACAGAAAAAAATATAAAAATAAACCGAAAAGCTTAAAGTCTTAAACAATAACAACATCGGCAGCAGCACTTGTATTTGCAGCAGCAACACACAGTAAATCTTTGAAATAAAAATGGGGTTACATGCAAAATACAAAAGTTAGATGACAAAGGATATCATAAAGAGGGATATCATTCGCATATGTACATGTGTACATTAGACTAGGTCACGACAAGTCGATACCTTACAACAACAGGATATATAGGTACCTTGTACTTAGGTTTACAATATTTGAGCAAATTTAATAAAATTAATTAATAGCTGTTGGCAAAAAAATTAATAAAAGACCTGTCTGCTAAGTACAACTAAGTGTCCAGTAATGTTTCTCAACAAAGTCCATTTAGCCCTTCGTAGTCCGCTAAAGGCAGTAGTTTTCAATAAGTGACACATCAGTTCACAGATTATCAAATTGGGATATTCCAGGTCTACTTCTGAAGGAAATAATGCGAAAAACGCGCGTACCCATGTCCTAGCTTAACTTCTTGAATAACTCGTCTATGGGTTATGATATATGTAAATCGGTTATGCCGGATGAACGAGTTTAAGTTATTCTTAATTATTACTTTGGCAAAAGTACGTGTTAACATTTTTACCGTAAACGGTTCTACAGTTGAAAATTTTTAGACTTCCATGCACTTTTTCGTTGGCACCCTCTCTATTATACTTGTGCAAGTGTTGGTGATATGTGGGACATTTTATGAAATTTTCTCAAATATTTATGGTGGTCATTTTGATTGTTTTCGTTTATGTCAGACGTTGAAAGGGAGGTTATTTAAATTGAATGTATAGGGTGATCCATCTAGAGGTATTTTTTTAAAAAAAAAAAAAAAAAAAATTTAAACAGATGTGACATCTTTATTGGTAATTTGAAAGGATATTTCATGGCATTTATTTTTTGAATATAGTTTACTTCAAATATTGGCCGTTGAGGGTTCAATTTTGGATGACTCGTTCGAGCATTTCGACCGGTATGGCTTTAATGACACGCGTAATGTTGGCTTCCAAAACCTAAATCGTACCTGGTTTGTCAGCATAGACTTTGGACTTTACGTAACCCCAAAGAAAAATGTCTAAAGGTGTGATATCACTCGATCTAGGCGACCAACTCACCTGTCCAAAACGTGAAATTAGCTGCTTTTCAAAAAGACCTCGCAATAGATCCATTGTTTGAGCAGCTGTATGGCAAGTGGCACTGTTCTGTTGAAACCAATTGTCGTCAAGATTACGGGCTTCAATTCAATTCAACTCAGGTAGCATAAAGATCGATATCATGGCGCGATCGCCAGCTCCATTTACGGTTACGTTCCGGCCATCATCATTTTGAAAAAATATAAATCGCACCAAACCGTGGTTTTCTCTGGGTATAATGACACCTCTTGAACCTCTTCTTGTTGCTCTTCAGCCCAAATGCGGCAATTTTGTTTATTGACTTTGCCGTTGAGCCAGAAATGGGCCTCATCACTGAACAAAGTTTTGGTCGAAAACAGCTGATCTTCCCGTTTCTCACCGAACGCTCATTTCCATAATACAGTTGCCAACATTTTAAGGAAATTATTTTTAGAAAATAAATGCCATAAAATGTCTTTTCAAATTACCAATAAAGCTTCCACACTTGATTTGAATTTTTATATTTTTTCTTTGTTCTGAAAAAATACCTCTAGATGGGTAACCCTATACATAAAAAATGTTTCCTTTTGTTTTGTAACAGCTTTCCTTTTGACCAAATATATGTTGGGTGTAGGCGAACATTTCTCAAAAAAATAATTTTACGAGGGCTGCTATATATATTTCTGGCCAAAAAATGAAAATGCAAATATTCATCATCAAAAATGGTTTTATTGTTTTTCAAAGTATTCTCCAGCATGATTTATACCCTTTTGTATGCGCTCAAACCAATTGTCGAAGCAATTTTTCCACTCCGATTGAGACACCTCCAAAACATGGTTTTTGAACGCTTCAACAGCATCTTCTAACGACGAATATCGTTGACCACGCATTTTTTTCTTGATGTGCGGGACACTTAGGCCAGAAACATATATAGCAACCCTCGAAATATAAAAATGATGGAACGATGAGGTCTGCATACTGTGCGATAAATTGCACAGCTTCTAAGTGCACTCATATCCATTCTTAAAGGGGTCCGATTTATGGGTGCCATGGGCTTGTACATCAGAACCCGAAAACTTAGACAAATCTTAGAAGTAAGTGAATATTAAGTTCAGTTAGGGAGTTCCACTATCTCTTAGTACAATTATGACCAGTTTTAATAGACCAATTCTGTCGGCACACTAGGCGCTAGGCTTCATATTTAGTCGAATATTATAATTCGACTAAAATGTCATCGAACACTTGGGTAAGGGTCTATGGGCCCACAACGTTCATAGTGAAAATGTACAAAATGGTCGCTAGATTTCTAGTCCCTTAGAGCTCAACTATTTCCTCTGTTGACAAAACAGCTACGATTTAGGTATTGAATGCCAACATTTCGTGGTTGTCCAAATTATATTCAAAAAATAAATGGTATTAAATGTCCTTTTCAATGAATAATAAAGATTCCATACTTGATTTGACTTTTTGTATTTTTTTTATTTGAAAAAACTATTGAGCACCCGTTAATTAATATTCTGATTTGTTAGCATAAAAGAAACAGAGCTGGAAACTTTGGAATTGAAAACAGATTGGGATTGAAAATAGGCGAAAGATTCTGCCTTAACAATCTTGAGATAATTTAACTCATTTCAAAGTAATCCAGACTTTTAAAATTGCATTTTCAATTAAACTCATTGATTTGGTGTTAGTTTTTTATATTAATTAGTTTAGTTTGTTAGTTTATTATTTTATTAGTTTTGAAAATCGTTTCATTTCATTTAAAAACAAAAGTTTCATTTAATTGGAAAACTGTTTCATTTGCTCACAAATGCTAATGGATTCTAAAGGGTGGTTAAATTTTAAGGGTCGATGTTGAATTTAAATAAAACCCAAATTATTTAGGAAATTATTGTCATTTTTTTCTATTATGATAATATTGGTATGATTCAATTATGTATGGAACAAAATATCGGCCAAATGACCATCCGATGGTCCAAATTTTCGATGACGCTGAGGCATAATTGCGGTTCTATGACGTTAACATGCCGAATTAACTCATCCTTTAGCTTTTGAATTGTGGCTGGCTTATCGACGTACACCTGTTCTTTAAAATAACCCCAAAGAAAGAAGTCCAACGGTGTCAAATCGCATGATCTTGGCTGCCAATTAACCACGCCACGACGTAAGAAAACACGGCCATTGAATTTGTCGCGCAAAAGAGCCATTGTTTCGTTAGCTGTGTGGCATGTGGCACCGTCCTGTTGAAACCACATATCTTCACACATCCATATCTTCCAATTCGGGCCATGAAAAGTTCGTTATCATCTCACAATAGCGAACATCATTCACAGTAACTGCCTGACCGGCCTCGTTTTAAAAAAAATACGGCCCAATGATGCGGCCAGCCCATAAACCGCACCAAACAGTCACTCTTTTCGCGTGCATTGTTTTTTCGACAATCACTTTTGGATTAGCATTCGCCCAAATGCGGCAATTCTGCTTATTGACGAATCCACTGAGGTGAAAATGTTTCCCATTTCTGAAGATGATTATCTTCGAAAATTGATCAACCAAGCCTGAATAACTTTAACGCGTTGCTCGCTTGTGTATCTTTCCATGGTTCAAATTGAGTTAGTGTGAAATTGAGAAATATCAAATGAAATGCAGAACAAACTTGACGTTTAGGTGTGGTTCACATTCAACATCGGCTTTTAAAATTTAACCACCCTTTACGTGTCTTATCCCTACCTGAGACTGTTGCCCATCTGAAACTATACAATTCAAAAACAGACCACACGTGTAGCTGATTTTAATAAAATTCGACAAAAGTAAGTTTAATGGACCAAGGACGAACGCCATTCAAATTTCAGATTTAGATCTAGGACCCACATATGTGACAACGCATAGAGAAAGGGACCTTAGGGTAAAAAAAATCAATTTTCATTTTTTTCTTTTTGATGTGGACAACATCTGATCATCGAATGAGGCCGATCCCATGCCCCAAAAGTGTTCCCATCCCAGAGATATGCGCGTTTTATGAAAGTGAAGTCGACGATTCTAAGCGCAAATAGAAAGGGACCTAATCTTTAAAATGGCTCTCCTGAACAAAACTGGTTTTTAACCTTAGGTCCCTTTCTATTTTGCGCGTCACATATATGTTTAACCGAATAGATGTCTTTCGTCAAGATTGAGAGCAATCTTGACGAAATGCCTCTCAGTAGAAACCGACTGATTCGTAAGGAAAATATGGCATATCGGTCTACGTTTTTACACAGTCTCAGTACAACGTTTTTAATATGTTAGGGTAGCATTGAATTCAATAAAGAGGACAGTGACAGCTGAATGGCTCATATCTTGTTTTTGCCAACAGCAACAATTGCCAAATTCAAATTTAGACGATAATATTCAGTAAAGTGCCAGTCATAAAACATAAACACAATTTAAATGAAATCTTAAACAAGTTCTTGTACATACAGGGTGGCCCAAATTAGAACAACTGATGTGAAACACAAGCAATTTATTTATTTTTAACATTATTTTTTTTAGATTTTTAATAATAAGACCGTGAACCCCAACTTTCCATTGCGGGGCTCTTAAAATCCAAAGACAATACATAAGGCTTAGTAACAACCAAGCAGATGCACTGTTTAGTGGGGTGTTATGTCTTCAACAGACATTGACTTCGATGAAGAAGCAACTGGAAAAACGATTTCAGGAACTTTTTACCAAAAAAGGACGAAAATTACAAGCCAATAGTGGCGCATTTTCTTAATTTGAGGTTTCACCAAAAAAAGGACTGCGCATACTGCCCGGCAAACATGCTAGGACATGCTAGGTTTCATTTGGGCTACCCTGTATGGGCTATGCATGTCGCTCATTTCGTACAATACAGTCACATTTCAAAAATCTTTATTTTCTCTTTAGCAGGCTGTTATAAAATACAAACTGTCTCAAAGCCAAATATTCTTTATTTATTTTGTTCTTTGAACTGCATGCCAAACCAACTTAACACTGACTTTTTAGTGTTAAGTTTTATTCAAAAGGGCATATTTTGAATTGTGACGGTATTGCAAGCAATGAGCCATGCAAGAGAAAACTTGTAATTCATTGATAACAGCAGCTGCAAAAAAAAACCAGAACATGCACAAAGTATGTATTTAACACATTCTCGCAAGTTTGTATATGTGAAAGAAGTCTTTAAGAAATCCATCAAAAGGATACACCCTGCATGTATTCTTTCGCTTCCTTATATACTCGTATCCTTGCAGTGTGAGGAATAGTGCATAGAAAATGCAATTATTTTAAAACTTTTGGCAGTTACGAACAGCAAGAGGGAGACCGAGTTTAAGCAAAACTTCATTACAAAAACTTGTCTTAATAACAAAAATACTTGTATACGAAATGAAACAGTTTTATTTCTCTTTTCTTTTCTCTGTGTGCCGGAAACTAAAGAAAAGAAGGAACTGTACGCCACCGGAAGTGTTAATGCTCATTTGTGTGCGTGCATGAAGTCTGAGTCTGAGCGTGTGTGCTCGGCTGTAATTCCTTGAGTTTCATTTTCGACATTTCGAGTATTTGTTAATAAACTTTTAAGTAATAACATTTCTAAAGTTTTTCTTAACTAAAGGCAAGTTAAGTTGTTGAATACTCACACTTCGTAGCGAGTTCTAGGGGAATCATGTTAAGAAGTCGTCATTTGATCGTTTGTTATTCTGATGTTCCTATAAAATCATATTAATTATGTTATATTTAACAAAACGTTGCCATTAGTATTGTTGATTGTATGATTAGTTTCATTAGTATTCATATAGCGTTTGGCTGCCTGCCTGCCTGCCGGCCTGTTTCTGAAATATTTTTTAATTAATTGTCCGTTTCTAATAACCGGAATGTCCAATAAAATGTCACCTGCAATTAGCACAATATAACAACTAACAAATTCTCTTCAACCCCACCCCCCAAGAATTTCATGGAATAGTTTGTCGTTGTTGTCGTTGCTATTGCTGTTGTCATACCATACAAACTGCCCACATGTTCGCTGCCGTTAGGGTACAGAATGTTATAAAATATAATCAACATTAAGGTAAGTACACCAACACACCCTAATATACACCTGATAATTAAAGCAACGGACACATTGTTTAGTACTATATTTCATATGGGTTATTCCATTTAAAAAATACCTTAAGTAAACAAAAATTATTAAAATTATTTAGGAAATGAGTCAAGCACAAAATCTCGATTGGACAATAAGAAAAAGCCTTTTCTGCACTAACCAACTGTCTTTTGGATATTTGATTCGACATTCAATATCATGGCAGCTATGATAATATTAAAGTACACACAGCCTCGCAGTTTTATGCTTCTTTATGGAATGTTGAGAGAAAACACGTAACCAAAGCCAATAGATCAGTTTTATCAAGGGTGACCAGACCAGACAAATAGTTTTCACAAGAACTAAAACATTCATTAAGGTTTGTCATTTCAATAAATCATTTTAAGACTGCCGAACGTGTAGAACGGATTAAACAATTTTTATTAAAACTCCGCAAAGTGAAGTTTGTCGTAAGGTCAGTCGTCATTATGGGACTAGATCGCAGACAATCAAGCGTACACACAGAGAAATAATCAGTTGGAAATCGGTCCGAACTACAAACATTCAACTGGATAACCCGACTTTCTGTTGCAATAACCATCATTCCAAAGTATTGATTATGTAATGGTTCGAGCTATCAGCTGATGGTTGCTACAACCATATAACGGTATTTGCATCCAATAACACAGTTATGCCAACCAAATTCAGTTTAAGTATTGGTTGCGACATCTGGTTATGGCAACCAGCAATTGTAATGCATATGTTACTTTGGTACCAATAATTGGTGGTGACATCAGATCATTTCTTTGTACTGACCAAACCCTGTTAAGTTGGCTGTTGAACCATAATATTAGCTATTCCAATATAAACCCTATAATATTTTATCGGTTCTAGTCACAACAAAAATCTTTGTCTACGACGAAAAAATATTTCGAAGTCCCCCAAAAAAATATAAACACCAAAAAAATGGTCAGACAGTTTAAGTTTCTTGGGTAAGACGTTTAATGCTTCCAAACAATGCTGCCATATAACTAAACGAACTATAAATAAAAAGATATTATCCGGAATATAGACACAGGCTTACCTGTAATTTAGCGACATTACTCAGATTTGATTAGAATTTTCGCCATAGATAGACCTCCTTTTTATTCAAAACAACAAACAATTTTTGTGTAGCAACCAATATTTCTCGATTTACGCACCGAAAGCTTGACAAAAATTTGTTATATACCGCAATTAATTCTTTGCAGATTATACTTGACGATCAAAATAGAAAGGGACCTAAGGGTAAAAACCAGTTTTGTTCAGGAGAGCCATTTCAAAGACTAAAATACGTGTATCTTTGGTGTACCATCACATTCATAAAACGCGCATATCTCTGGGAGGGAACTCTTTTGGGGCATGGGATCGGTCTCATTCGATGCTCAGATGTCGTCCACATCAAAAAAAAAATTGATTTTTTTACCCTTAGGTCTCTTTCACTATGCGCTGTCACATATAAGGGCGTATTTAGTTTACTGGACAGTTGAATTGGCAGTTAGGTATGGGAAAAAGTCGCGTTCATATTGGACGCGTTTATCGATTAGTCGCGTTTACTATAAATTCGATTATTTTTGCAGTCGAAACCCACCCATACCTATGAAAACAGCTGTTAATCATTAAAAATATAAACATCCAAAATGCAAAAAACAGGAGGTAAGTTAATATTTTTGCTTTTGTTTAAATAATATTAATTTTTTTAATTATTTTAGATTTCAAAAAGACGGAATGGACAGCAGTATCAACACTATATCTGTTGGACCTCTGGGAGGAAAATATTGATGGACTGAGGGGTGCTCGAAAAAACACCCACATACACAAAGGTGTGTGACCAGACGCTTCGTGCATTGTACAAAAAATGTGCAGCGCTGCTGCTACTGCAATACCATTTGGTCCTCATTTTCCACTGCGGTTAGCAAAATTATATCATTTAACTCCATAATAATGTCACAACACAAAAATATTAAAATTTTTCTCACCCCTAAAAAAACAAATAAACACAAACAGCTGTTTGAACGCAAACGTGGACGCAAAACACATTGGAAACACCATTAAAAATTATCGATCAATCGTGGACGCGGACGCGACCGTAGTGGAAAAAGCCTATTAGTATACTCTTTTGGACCGTAATCGATTTTGGAGCAAAGTCGATAAACACAGCATTCGTATCGGTAAGCATCGGAGACAACTCAGAAAATTTAATCGATGCGTATTAGTTCAATTGAATACGAGTACATACAAAGGATCAGCTAAACAGAGGTAGCAGTTGAATTTAAGCAGCAGTTGCTTCTTAATCTTTATCTCCATCGTCAGCCTATGCGATGGAATTTTGGGCTTGGTATTTACTGGGTCCCGTGCAATTCATTTTTATAAACAATCAACAATAACAGTAGTTTTAACTAGGAATAAATATTAAAGTAGGCCGGACCAAGTGAATGAATGTGAACTTACTGATAATATTGTTCAAAATCCAGTCAGAATCATAAAAGAATTTTTATTCATAGCCTATAGATAGTCCTACCTCTTACCTTCCCAAAATTACCTTAACGAAGCCCAGCAGTGTTTTTCCCTTTGTTTTGATTCTTCAGCCAAAAATTTAATAAAAAAAATCTTAAACGTGTTAAAATACAAAAAGAAATAAAAGTGTGCTGTTATTTTGCTTCCAAAATTTGCATTTCAGTCAAATAGTCATAACTTTGGAACGGTAGGATCTCTGGGCCTCGCGTAGGTAATTTTGGAAAGGTACAGCAACATAAGTCATCTGCCATCTGGATAAGAAAATTGAAGAAATTTGAGGTTTCGTTTTTATGTTTTTTTCTTCAAATTTTCAAATTTCAAGCTTCGTATCTCGGCGATTCCACTTTTTTATATTTTTTTATGATTTAGAAAGGTCTCTGGTTTAGAACTCAGCAACTGGTTCATTACTTTGCAATTTTAGCCTAGTAACCTCCGACCACTAATCCGAAAAATTTCAAAACGCTGCCATTTCGCCCGTTGCATTTTCGGGCATGGTTGTAGATGGACATATTTTGATGAAATGAGCCAAGAAATACGCCGGTGAAATTTGTCCATTCGTGAATAAATCACCCTGTATATAATCGTATACCACAAAACGAGAGCAAATTTCATTGCTTTGCATAGCAATTCTATTCTTAATTATGCCTGTTATCTGGACTTTTTTTGTTGGATCAATTTGGTACGAATTACGTTTGGTCGTTAGTTGTTGGTCCATCCTTATATATTCTCCAAAATGTCAACTACGAAGAAGTTGTGATACTTATGTTAGAGCTGCTATACATGAAATCTACCTCTCTTTTGTACAGAGGCCATATCAACACAAAGTCCAATAAGACCCTAGGAAAGCAGGTTCTATGCACCGGATTGACCAGAAGGAGCAATTTTATGTCCGTGGGCTACAAGTACTGCTATATATATTTTTGGCCTAATACTGAAAATGCGAATATTAATCATCAAAAATGGCTGTGTTGTTTTTCAAAGTATTCTTCAGCATCATTAATACACGTTTGCATGCGCTCCAACCAATTGTCGAAGCACTTTTTCCGCTCCGATTGAGACACCTCCAAAACATGGTTTTTGAACGCTTCAACAGCATCTTCTGGCGACGAAAATCGTTGACCACGCATTTTTTTCTTGATGTGCGGGAGTAAAACGAAGTCTTAGGGTGCCAAGTTAGGGTTGTACGGCGCATGACCCATCAATTCGACGTTTTGGCCGGTCAAAAAGGCGCTGGTTTGAGCCGATGTGTGTGAGCTCCCATTGTCATGGTGCACAATGATTCGTCTTTTCATGTTCGTCTTTCGAATTTCTCCGAAAACTTCAGGCAACATATTGTGGTGTACCACTGTTTCGTGTACACTTGTTTCGGTCTCATACGCATAGATCCATGATTCGTCACCTGTGACGATCTTTAGACGTCTTTTGAAGCACCGCGATCGTATTTTTTCAAAATTTCTTTGCACCAATCGAAACGAGCTTTTTTTGAGCGACTGTCAAATTGTGCGGGATCCAACGAGAACCTCTTTTACTGCCAGGTGTTCATGCAATGTTGAATGTATGCTGGTGGAAGAAATGTCCAAGGATGCTTCTACTTATATCTCACGGTATGTCACATGACGATGTTGCATTATCAGTTCACGCATGGCATCATTGTTCTCTGGCACAACGACCTTCACTACCTTCGTCTTTGAGCGAGCGTCGACCACGATTAAATTCATTAAACCAGTTGTCACAGTGCTATAGGATGGTGCTTTATTACTCTTGTCGTGATAATCCACTGTACCAATTGAAAATGCACTGTACCAATTGAAAAATCGTTTCATTTTCGCTGTGTTGACAATGCTGAAGTCCTTCAGAGCATTATTAGAATAAAATCAAATGCAGTAGGCACGGATGGTCTCAATCCAAAATTTCTAAAAATTATTCTTCCTAAGTTGCTGCCCTACATCACTTTTTTGTTTAATACTGTCCTCACTAAGTTTATTTTCCCCCATGCATGGAAAAATGGCTAAAATAATTCCTCTTCCGAAACAAAACAATGAATATCGTCCTATTGCTATACTATCTTCGCTTTCCAAGGCCCTGGAACACATCATAACTGAACAAATTAGTACTTTCCTGGATCAACACAAATTACTGTCTGAGAAACAATCTGGTTTCAGGAAGAAAAGAAGCTGCATTACTGCTCTAATCGAAGTAGTTGAAGATTTAGGGCTTAATCTAGATGATATAATGGTTTCTCTTCTGGTCCTGTTAGATCACAGCAAAGCCTTCGACACTGTGGACCACAACATACTTATCTCCAAACTAATAAATCTTTTCTTTTTCTTCAATACTGCTTGCAATCTTTTGTCCTCGTACTTATCTTATCGATCACAAACTGTTATTGTTGGTAATCTACGCTCGAATGCTCTAAGTGTCTCTCGGGGCGTCCCCCAAGTATCCATTCTCGGCCCACTTCTCTTTTCAATCTACATAAACGACCTCCCTGGTGTCCCGGAAACATGTAATATGCAAATGTATGCCGACGATGTGCAGCTCTACACTTGCGCTAAATCAACAGATGTTCATTCACGCATTTCGCTCATAAACAAAGATTTAGATTTAATTTATAAATGGGCTAATAATAACGGATTGCGCCTCAATCCCTCCAAAACAAAATTAATTGCTATAAGCAGAAGAGCTGTTCCTATACATTACAACGTTATGCTTGACAATACTATGATAGATTGTATTCAGACATCATCAAATCTGGGAAGAACCTTTAACTGAAAACTTACATGGACAAATCACATTAATGGAACTGTCGGTAAGGTGCGAGGAATGCTGAGAACTGCTGCAGTTCGAACTTCTACTCCGTTTCAAATTAGAATGTTGTTAGCAAAATCATATCTAATCCCAACACTTCTCTATGGGTCAGAATTATTCGCCAATTGCGACTCAGAAGACAGTCGGAAACTAAATGTGGCTTACAATGATATTGCAAGATATATTTTTAACAGAAAGCGATTCGACCGAATTTCTGAGTTTACATATTGTTTTGAGAATTTACTCAAAGTCAAATGTCTTTTACTACTCCATAAAATCATTAACAACAAAGAGCCTGAGTATCTTTTTAACCGCTTAAAATTCGCTCGATCCAATCGGGGAATGAAACTTTTATATCCGAGAATTAAGAGTCTAACATCTGAACGACAATTCTTTGTGTATAGTACACGTCTCTGGAACAATCTCCCGTCAAGCCTTCAAGTCATAAGCAATGTAACAACTTTTAAAAAGGAGCTACTTAATTTCTCTAAATAGTAAATTTGTATATTATTAGTTTTAGTACAACCTAATTTAAACTATGTAATTGTAATTTGATTGTAATATTGTTAAAATTTCCCAAAATGTTAATCTTACAATCCACTAAGCCCGCACTGGAATATATAGGATGTTACATCCTGTAGTGCGTGGTTAAACAAAATAAAAATAAACAAATAAATAAAAATCCACACACGAAAATGTTTACGAGTTAATTCCATTTATTTTTCAAATTGATTTTTTCAAGTCACTGTAAACAATACAAATAATGGTCGTACGTCAAAACGTTCTGAGTACGTTTATGCTAAAAATGACAAACTTTCCAATGGAAATGTCAGATGGCGCCAGGCAACACTTAGTGTTGCCTCAGCCAGAAATATATATAGCAACCCCCGTAATGTTATGCCACAACCTAATACCTTACAAAAGTACGATGCTCTTTAAATATTGCACCGCCAACCAATTGTTATTTCCGCGTTTGTGTGACTTCTAGAGTGGGAGGAACACCTATCGTCGAGTCCATTTTCACCAGTACTATTTATAGGTCGCATTTAACGATAAATGTTTTATTTTACTTCAAATCGAAACAGTCATTTGTACAGGAATGGGCCAATATTGTGAAGGATTCCTTATAAGTCGCTCATAGGCAAATTTAAGAACAGTTGGATAAATGTAAACGGCAGTAGCTGTAATGAATTTTACAAGGGTTACCTTTTCACCACTCATGAGAGTTCTAGAGCGGCAGGACCTCAGATTAGAAGGGACCTTTATGTTGGCCTATTTCAAAATATGGAGAAATTTTATCTGCTCCAGTCATGAGGAATTCAAGCACGATCGCATAAATTTGAGGCTTCAAGAGCGGCAGTTTCTCTAATTGGTTAAGACCGCTCGCTGTATGTGGTCAAATTCATTGATCGATAAGGTTGGATATTGGTCGCTCCTTAAGCCTTATGCAAAATTTTGTCAGGATCGAATGTGATAATTGGCTGAAATCCAGAACGATTTTTATATTCTATCACAAGATAAATCTATGTAAGCCAATTTATATAAGGTTCGACCTTGGCACTATCTTGAACAATGTACTGTGTTTAGTCAAAATCGCATCATATTTGCGACCTATGTTTTGATATTACCGATAGATGGGAAGACGGACATCGCAGTAATTCTAAATCGATCGATATAATAACTATTTTATAAATATACAGATCGACACTTTAATGTGTTATGAAAAAATAATATAAATAAATAATAAATATAAAAATTTGACTAGCACAATTTGTACCTAGTCAGAATCCGTGTAGACGCCCATATAATTATAATTCATTATGGTTGTTGTATGCATTTACAGTACGAAGAAGAATTTTCATAAATATCCCATGGCTAAGGAGCAACAGAAAAATTAGGCATTACAGGTAAATAATAATAAAGTGTTCAACATAAAACGAACTTTTCCATTACAAACAGTTCGAAGAGAATACAAGTGGTTGGGTATGAGTATGAGTGTGTGCTAAAAGGAAGTGAACCAGTACAAGCCCAACGGCAATAGTTAGGCCTATGCATTGGGTGTAAGAAGGCCCTCATAGCACGATGCGCATAGAGAAAGGGACCTAAGGGTAAAAAAACAATTTTCATTTTTTTCTTTTTTTGATGTGGACAACATCTGAGCATCGAATGAGACCGATCCCATGCCCAAAAGTGTTCCCTACCAGAGATATGCGCGTTTTATGAAAGTAAAGTCGACGATTCTAAGCGCAAATAGAAAGGGACCTAATCTTTAAAATGGCTCTCCTGAAAAAAATTGGTTTAACCTTAGGTCCCTATCTATTTTTCGCGTTACATATAGGAATTAATGGATCAACCTTTATTTTTGTTTTTTTCTTTTCTATAATTTTAATTAATAATTTTATAGAATTATTTCCTTATCCTTTTACTAGAACTAGTCCTTTAGCATTAACTCTTACAAAAGCCCTTCCAATATGATTATGTTTTCAGTTCACGAACCATAGCTCGTTTTGATTTTCCAGTTAAAAACACCGCAATCACGCTATTGATTTCCATTTCGAATAAATGTTATTCAGTACCCGTAGAACTTAGATTTATATGCTCGTGGTAGCTTGTAAACAACACAAACAGCTGACATTGCTATGAATTTGACATAGCTAACCTTTTTGGTTTGCCAGTATATCAAACTTAAAGTTTGTGACACATCAATTGGATCGAGGTTCGAAAATAAAAATTTTGATATGTTTCTAGAGGAATGGCAATATATTTCTACACTCCATTCTATTGTGAGGAGTGTCAAATCTACTTAGTGGGGACATAAATACTGTTACAACATTGAACACACCCATTTCAATAGAAGAACTGAACATATCCCGTAAATGTCATATGGGTTTTGAAAGCTAACCTCAATTGCGTTAGTCTGTAACGAGATTTTAAAATTGTTTCAACATTCATCATGGAGTGGTCAGATAATGAGAACCGTATCGCTGTAATAGCGCTTTTCAAGTGTGAAATGGAAAAAAGCGATATTTTCAAAACGCTCCGGCCACTAGGGATTAGCAGCACGTTCGTATGTTTGAGGAGACTGGATATGTAAAAGACCGCCACCGATCGGGCCGCCCACGCTCTGTTCGAACACCGCATGTCATCAAAGCCCTTAAATCAAGAATTCACAGAAATCCGCTCCGAAAACAGAAAATCATGGCCCGTGAGATGAATATAACGCAAAAGTCCATGAGTCGAATCATTGAAAAAGACTTGGGACTTGGGGCTTTCAAACGACGTCCCGGACTTTTATTGACTGCAGCTTTAAAAAAAATAGGATTGAAAAATGCAAACGTTTTTTGGTGAAGCACGCTGATAACTTGCACAGAAAAATGTTGTTCGCCGATGAAAAAATGTTTACCGTTCAGGAAAAAATTACCAAGCAAAATGATAGGGTGTATGCGCGGTCATCTAAGGAAGCATCTGAACTGATCCCAAGAGTGGAAAAGGGCCATCACCCAGCTTCAGTCATGGTTTGGTTGGGTGTCACTGACCTGCATTTCTGCGGACAAGGAGTCAAAACATCGGCCAAAGTTTACCAAGAAACCATTTTGGAAGCTGTTGTGAAGGCTCTTAACAATTCCTTGTTCCAAAACCAGCCATGGACTTTCCAGCAGGATTCTCCGGCCCATAAGTCTAAAACTTCCCAGGCCTTGCTTCGAAACAATTTGCCATCGTTCATTTCCTCTGAAGAATGGCCCTCAGGCAGTCCAGATTTGAACCGATTGGATTACAAATTGTGAAAGGTTTTAGAGGACAAGGTTTGTCACAAAAGATACCCCAACATTGGATCTCTTAAGACTGCTTTGGTTCGTGCTGTGGCGAATTTTCCAATGGACGAGGTTCGTGCAGCTATTGACGATTGGCCAGTGCGACTTAAGGCGTGTGTAAAGGCAAAAGGCGGGCATTTTGAATAAGTAATTTTTTTTTGGATACAATATACATCAATAAATATATTAAAAAATATTTGGTCCAAAAACATTCAGTCCTTTTTTGTTACAGCATAAAACGTGTGTAACAGTATTTATGTCCCTACTAAGTATTTTCTATACCATTTTCTTCGAACATTTATGACATTAGCCGTTCAGAGCCGGCAAAAGTAGGCCCCGATGAGTACGGGGGCATATCAATAATTCCGAGACTTCTCCAACTTCCCTGGTAGTTATATGAAATGCAGGACTGCTCCCATCAAATACCATAGTTGACTACTGCCGAATTTTGAGCGATTTCCGTCATTTAGTTTGTGTTTAACAGCTATGCAAAATATACAACCTCGTGGATTTTGCAAAAAAAAAACGGAATAAAGAGAATTTCGAGTGCTCATTAAACATTATTTTTGCAGAAAAAAACGCCAATCAAACCAAGGAAAAGCTTGATAAATACTATGGGGACACTGCACCATCGATTTTAATGTTGAAAAGGTGGTTTATTGACTTTCGTTGTGGTCGCACAAGTACAGATGACGCTGAACGTTCTGGACGGCCAATTGAGGTCAATGCACCTGAAAATGTCGAAAAAATCTACGATATAGTGTTGGCCGATCGAAGAGTAAAAGTGCGTGAGATTATCGATGTCATACGCATTACATATGGTGGAGTGGTTTCGATTTTACACGATCAGTTGGGTTTAAGAAAGCTGTCTGCAAGATGTCTGCAGCGTTTGCTCTCAAAAGTAATCGCCTGACATCTTCAATTGATTGTTTGGAGTTGTTTAACCGCAATTAGAATGAGTTTTGCGGCGTTTTGTAACTGTGGATGAAACATGGATCCATTACAACACAACACGGAGACCAAGCAGCAGTCTAAACGATGGGTTTCTCCGGGTGAACCGGCTCCGAAGAAGGCCAAGGAGACTTTGTCAGCCAATAAGGTGATGGTAACAGTTTTTGGGATGCTCGTAGGATAATCCACATCGGTTACCTTTAAAAGGGGAAAATAATAAACGGCGAATATTATGGCAACTTATTGGACCGATTTACTGAGGATTTAAAAAAAAAAAACTAACTACACACGTGTGCAGTCTCAATGGCACAATTGCATGAATTGGACTACGAATTGGTACCGCCATATTCTCCCTTAGTTACTATTTCCTTATTTCCAAACCTAAAGAATTGGCTCGGTTTAAAGAGATTCAGCTCTAACGACAAAATTATTGATCAAACAAATGCCTATTTCTTGGACCTTGAAATATAATATTTTTTTGAAGCGATGCAAAAATTGAAACTTGTATTGAGCTAAAAGGAGATAATGTGAAAATATTTTGGCAAAAAAAACCCTTATGCAAACTACACCATTGCTATTGTTTAGTTATAAGGTACATCTGCAATAGCTACCATTAGAGAAATAATTACTGTGATATTTTAAGTTTCGTAATTTAATTAATTTGTGGTTTATGTAAGTGCTGTTCAGTACTGTATTAAAAATTCAAGACAAATTAAATGTAGATTGATATTTAATAAAAATGTAGATTGATATTTAATAAAATGTTTCCAACTGAAGAAGTTGGAAAAATCCCAACGAAACGTCGGGTTGAAAGAAAGAAATAATAATCTTTTATTTGCATTGAAGTTGAATGTGACCTTGAAAGCCTGTTTAGGAAATCCTAAGAACAGTCAAAAAAATGTGTTTTATTTGAAAAGATTACTTTTGTAACGAATCATTTTAAAGATTTTTCGGAATGTATGGCAACTAACCATGCACCCCAAAATATATAAACCTATTATTCCTATTCGTCAAAACATGCACGTTAAATAGGAAATCCACAATGAAGGGTATAAGATTCAGACTGGCAAAACTTAATGTCGTTTCATGTTTATTCTGATCTGCATATAGTTTAAAATATAAGTATTGGCTGACCAATCTAGAGTACTTTTTTTTCAAAATATAAAATATAAAAATTCAAATCAAGTGTGGAATCTTTATTGTTTATTCGAAATGACATTTTATGCCATTTATTTTTTGAATATAACTTCCTTCAAATGTTGGCCGCAACTGCGCCTCAGGGTGCTTATTCTGAGGGTCCAGCTTTGAATGACTCGATCGAGCAATTCGACCGGTATAGCGTTAATGACACACACCATGGTTTCCGCCTAAGTTTTTCCATGATGTAATGGCAAACAATACTAAAACGACAACAAAAATAAAGTTTAACATAACTCACGCGTAATCTGTGAAAAAACCCCTATTAGAAAAATACCGCTAGATTGACCACCCTGTAGTACTATACGAAAGACCATTAAAAGAAAACATTCTGCACAGTTTTTTCCAAAAACCTTTAGTCATAAGCTTTAAATTCAAAATGAAATTCCTTCAAGAAAGTGTGAAATGTGAAGGCCTTACAAATTATCCCGCTGGCTATACCGCATGTAGGCAGTCGTACGCATACACTCCAACTAATATAAATGTAAGTTTATATGCCAGACCGAGGTTATATTCCAAATACAAATACGGACAAACGTACTTTTGTACTAAGAAAAATCATTAAAAGGACCACAGCAACAACAAGTAATAAACATAAAGCGTAGCAGCCTTGGAGTATGTACATACATATGTACATATAATATACACACCTATGTGTATAAGTATATACATACATGTGTTCCAATTGTGTGTGTAAACGAGTAGTATCCCAACAAACCAGTCCCTAAGCGTAATATAACTAAATTGGAGAATACACTTACTACTAACAAATTTCTACAACTTTTCTTAAACATACATCATTTGAACCCATAGATTTCGTAACAAAGAAAAATAAACACAAAGTCGTCAACTATACGCTGCTTGCTTCACACAAGAAACAAAAAAACCCAAAGTCGCTGCGACGTACATATATGATGTGCCGTTATTTGTACACGTTCATTTTGTTTTCTTTGTTAAAGTTCTCAGTTGTCTTGTTCATGTTGAATTGTAAAGTTGGAGTAACAAAAAAGTGAAAATTAAAGAGAAGTAAAAAAGTGAATAAATTAAAGAGAAGTAAAAAAGTGAAGAAATAAAGTTTGTAAAAGTAAAATAAAATATATAGAACTATAAAAAAATGTCTTACAAAGCTGACATTTCCAAGCCTGTTTAAAGCTTATATTTCTAAGCTTGTTCAAAGCTTACATTTGTAAGCTTGTTCAAAGCTTACATTTCTAAGCTTATTGTATATTATAGACTAGCAAGCTTATAACAGGGTTTAATTTTGTTTATTATATAATTGTTACCAAGCGTATTACTATAGTTTTCACTAACGTTTTCTAAGCTTAAGGCTTATGATAGTAAGTTTGTTACAAGTTATTTCTAAATGGTTTTGGTTTGTTGGGATGTCTATTTTGAAAACATAAAAGCAATGTGTGAAAATTTATAAAGTAATTATTTGCTCGATAAGTACAGTAAAAGTTGGAGCACCATACCTTAACATAATGGAGACCATTTGAGGGTGTGTTAGTGTGGTGTGTGTTTGTGTGCATGAATTCTTAGAATCCTTTCGACGCAACGAAAGCACCATAACAATTTCATTTATGTGCCATTATGTGTCTGCGTTGGAGCACAGGCCTATGTGTGTGTGTGTATGTCGGCTTTTGTTTTCGTATTGGAATTTCGTTTAGTCCTTTTTGTGGTTATTCTTTTTGTCAATAGGACATGCTAAATACGTATCTGTAATTTAACTAAGTATTTTTGGTATATTAACATACAAATAAATGTGTACATTCTTACGGAGAATGTACGTAATATGCGTATCTGCAGCCAACAGATATGTCAAGTTTGTAATGAACTTGGAGTGGTCTGTCTGTTAAGTCGGGTTGATTTCTTGGGGATATAAGGAGGAAGCAGCCATTTTCAAGAGCTCTACTGCATCAATTTGAGACGCGCCCAATTTCTTTTTATAAATTTCACATGGTATCGGGTGGCACATTCAAGATTATGTTTTAATTTTTCTCGCTACTTTCAAAGGGCAAATGTTTGTAACTTAAAAAATATTAAGTTAGATCCACTTTTAAGTTAAGTGATCGACTCAAGATGACATGCCGATTCCATTTAATGATGTCTGTCTTTCCGTCCTCCATTCTGCCGCCCATCCGTCTATTCTTTTGCGGTTAAGTTAAAGCTTAAAGTCAAACTACAGTTCAAAATAGTAGTCCCACTAAATAAAGTTTGGCACAATTATTTTGTATGGCCAAGGTCATACGCTATAGGAATTTAAGAACATCGGTTCAGCTTTATCTAAGCTTTCGCTTTCTCAGGACTTAACGCTTTAGAAGCTACATTTTATTCTTTATCTTGATTAAATTTGACCTAGTACCATGGTCGACCCGAATTATAACACAACCACTCTAGAATACCCGATTTCTAGCAAACTTTATAAGGTGCCATGCCGTTACGTCCAAGGTCTATGAAAAATAACACCGAGAGAGTGCCACACGAGGGCTGCTATATATATTTATGGCCTAATAATGAAAATGCGAATATTTATCATCAAAAATAGTTTTATTGTTTTTCAAATTTTTCTCCAGCATGATTTATACACTTTTGCATGCGCTCAAACCAATTGTCGAAGCACTTTTTTCCACTCCGGTTGAGACACCTCCAAAACATAGTTTTTGAACGCTTCAACAGCATCTTCTGGCGACGAAAATCGTTGACCACGCATTTTTTTCTTGATGTGCGGGAATAACAAGAAGTCATTGTGTGCCAAGTCAGGGCTGGACGGCGGGTGACCCATCAGTTCGACATTTTGGCCGGTCAAAAAGGCACTAGTTTGAATGATTCGTCTTCTTTTGATCGTTTTTCAAATTTTTTTCGAAGACTTCAGGCAAACAAATTGTGGTGTACCACTCAGAATTGACCGTCCTACGTTGCTCAAGCGGACCAGTCGTCACATGACCAGTTTTGCCGAAGAAACTGGCGACCATTTGCTTCGAAGTGCTTCTTCCACGAACAACTTTCGCTGGATTTGGCTCGTCTTCGAAGATCCACACGGTCGATTGCTGTTTTGTTTCGGGCTTATACGCATAGATCCATGATTCGTCACCTGTGACGATCTTATAAACGTCTTTTGAAGCACGGCGATCGTATTTTTTCAAAATTTCTTTGCTCGACACGATCCTTTTTTAGAGCGATTGTTAAAATGCGCGGGATCAAACGAGAACAAAACTTTTTTACGCCGTTAGGTGGTGAAAGAAATGCCCAAGGATGCCTCTATACCACGGTATGTCACATGACGATCTAGCATTATCAATTCACGCACGGCGTCAATGTTCTGTGACACAACGGCCGTTTTGGACGACATTCACGACCTTTGACTTTGAACGTGCGTCGGCCACGATTGAATTCATTAAACCAGTTTTTCACAGTGCTACAGGATGGTGCTTCATCGCCGTAGAAAGTTAAGTTTAAGTTCATCGAAACACTTTTGTAGTGATAATCCACGTCGAAAGTTGTGAAAAATGATCGCATGAAAATGTTCACACGTTAATACCATTTTTTTGCCAAATTGATTTTTTCAACTCACTGTAACCACAACAAATGAAGGTCGTACGTTATCACGACAAGCGTGCATCGATGAACTTAAATTTTTATATGGCGATGAAGCACCATCCTATAGCACTGTGAAAAATTGGTTTAATAAATAAATTCTATTGTGGCCGACGCTCGCGCAAAGACGAAGGTCGTGAAAGTCGTCCAAAAACGGCCGTTGTGCCAGAGAACATTGATGCCGTGCGTGAACTGATAATGCAAGATCGTCATGTGACATACCGTGAGATAGAGGCATCCTTGGACATTTCTTCCACTAGCATACATTGAATGTTTCATGAACACCTAACGCCGTAAAAAAGGTTTATTCTCGTTGGATCCCGCACAATAGCTCAAAAAAAGGCTCGTGTCGATTGGTGCAAAGAAATTTTGAAAGAACGACCGCGGTGCTTTAAAAGACGTTTATAAGATCGTTACAGGTGACGAATCATGGATCTATGCGTACGAGACCTAAACAAAACAGCAAGCGACCGTGTGGGTCTTCGAATATGAGCCAAATTCAACGAAAGTTGTTAGTGGAAGAAGCACTTCGAAGCAAATGGTCGCCTGTTTCTTCGGCAAAACTGGTCATGTGGCGACTGTAGGCAACTTACGACGGTCAATTCTGAGTGGTACACCACAATTTGTTTGCCTGAAGTCTTCGGAGAAAGTCGAAAAACGAACAAGAGAAGACGAATCATTGTGCACCATTACAATGCGAGCTCTCACACATCGGCTCAAACCAGCGCCTTTTTTAAGCGGCCAAAACGTCGATTTGATGGGTCATCCGCCGTACAGCCCTGATTTGGCATACAATGACTTCTTTTTATCTCCGGACTTCAAGAACAAAATGCGTGGTCAACGAATTTCGTTGCCAGAAGATGCTGTTGAAGCGTTCAAAAACCGTGTTTTAGAGGAGTCTCAATCGGAGTGGAAAAAGTGCTTCGACAATTGGTTTGAGCGCATGCAAAAGTGTACAAATCATGCTGTAGAATACTTTGAAAAACAAGAAAACCATTGTTGATGATAAATATTCGCATTTTCATTATTAGGTCAGAAAAAAATATACAAGCCCTCGAAAAGGGACGTAGACCCTTTAACTTATTTATGTGATGTATTTAAACAGTTTTGTGCACAAAAATAGTCCAACAATGGCTTTGGAAAAATTTATTATAAAATTATTTGTTTTTGTTTTTGCAGTTTAATATTATCAGACAATATTTTGACAGAGAAAGGCAGTATTTTAATATATTTCCCTCTGAAAAAGGGAAACACCTCTATTTGTGCGCTACAAACTTATCACAAAAGACAATTGTTATCTTCTTCGCACTTTAGGCCATTTGCCTAATTTATTAGACAGCCCTCATAAAAACATTAATGTGCTCGTTCGTCCATTGGGTATGCATTCGTATTCACTGGGTCCGCACTACAATTCTATTCATTAGACTTCATGCCAGCCATTGCTTAAAATTATATAAATTGTAATTTTATTACCCGTATTAAGGCATAATAGTGTCCTTTGGTACCCACACATACAATCATTCCATGGTTTATTTTGCTCAATGTTATAATTTATAATACTTTACTTACGATGCTTTGGCCATGGCTTTGGCTGTAAAGGAACATATTTTGTTAAATGTTATGGGCGTACAACAGGTATTATGGCTTGGACTAACACAAACTAATATTTCGTAAGACTTTGACTTACTATACAAACATGTATCTGATGGATACGTAATACAAATTGTAATTATTGTGCCGAGGTAACTCGTTTCTATAGGGGCATTGTTAAATGTACAATAATTTACATCATGGATATTGAATATGTAGGTATGTTTTGTGAAAAGTTCCTCGATTGTCCCTTAATGGGGTGTTGAGGAAACTATATATAAATGTATGTCATGTTGTATTTATACGTATGTATGTTGACATGTTTGTCGAAAAATTAAAATTTGCTGCAAAGATTCAATAATGTGAAAGTTGTTGGCAAATATTTAACACAGAGTTTCCGCAACTGCAAGGCCAAACATTAAAAGAAGAAGCAATTATTTATTTCGCTTAGTTGTAGAGAGTAACTGATGGTAAAAAAAAGTTTCCTAATTACTAGGATTTTCAGATAATTGTCGTTTCGGGTTTTTTCAAACCCATGTTTGGAAAAATTTCACAGTCGCGACCAGGCCAATGAAAAGGTGACTCAAAAAAAATTAATTAAAATTAAAAAATTAAATTAATTAAATTAAAAAATTAACAGCTACCTTTTCATAGGCCGGGTCACATATAGTAAAAAAATGAAAGACTACTCGACAATCCCATGTGAAACGGATCACTTTTTACAAGTAGGTCATCGATTTTGACAAAATTGTGTACATTGGTTCACTTTGGTGTTCTAAAAAACTGCAGTTTAGTTTTTTAAATAGTTCAAAATTCTGAAAATTACACACATAAAGAAAAAATTACTTTAAAATCAGTTGGAACTACAAAATATCAGTTAGAAAACGAATTTTAGTTGCAACCACTAAATATTTATAATCGTAATAAATATTCCGTTCGACAATCCACAAGATGATAAATATGATCACCATATTGCATGTCCAACTAATTGATCGGTAATACCAACGAAATGCGCAAAAGTTATTTAGTTGCCATAACTGGTAGTTGTGGAAACCGATAGTTTTGCAAAAAAATTTTGTTGAACCAATTATTGCTGATGATAACTAAAATTTCATCATAACCAAAAAACTGGTATTTTTTTTGTTTGAAAAGGCGTCATTACAAAAAACAAGTCGATTATCAGTGTCTTTAAGCTAACCGAATAATCACATTTTTATCGGTATAAATCGTTCACCATCTTCTCCACTTTTCACTCGAAATTACTCTAGGCTATCGAGTACTCAAGTGTGAAAGCAAACAGTTTTTTGCCCCTGATGAAAATTTTAAAATTTCTCTTTGAACAATTGCGGTATGAGGGTACTTAGATCCAAATATTCTTCTCTGGAGGTTCGGATACTTTATATGGTCAATCGATACTTTTGTTCCAATTGTAGACAGTTTCAGAGTACCAACTACAACATTCGGTTTTACGAATGGAATACTCGAGTTGTAGGCAACCTCAATCATTCGGCTGATGGAAAATTCGGTTGTGGCAACGTATCTGTGTGCAGCAGTGACAACATTCGCTGTGTGCAGCAGTGACAACATTATCAATACGTTTTTATAACTAAAATTCATAACTTTTGTTCTAGTTATTACCTAGTAGGGTCATAAACACTGTTACAACATTGAACACACCCATTTCAATAGTAGAACTGAACATACCCCGTTAATGTCATATGGTTTTTGAAAGCTAACCTCAATAGTGTTAGCCTGTAACGGGATTGTAAAATGGTTTCAACTTTCATCATGGAGTGGTCAGATAATGAGAACCGTATCGCTGTAATATCGCTTTTCAAGTGTGAAATTAAAAAAAAAACGATATTTTCAAAACGCCCCGGCCACTAGGGATTAGCGGCATGTTCGTCTACCGATGCATAAAACTGTTTGAGGAGACTGGAGATGTAAAAGACCGCCACCGGTCGGGCCGCCCACGCTCTGTTCGAACACCGCATGTCATCAAAGCCATTAAATCAAGACTTCACAGAAATCCGCTCCGAAAACAGAAAATCAAGCCCGTGAGATGAATATCACGCAAAAGTCCATGAGTAGAATCATTGAAAAAGACTTGGGGCTATCAAACGACGTACCGGAAATTTATTGACTGCAGCTTTAAAATAAAAATAGGATTGGAAATTGCAAACGTCTTTTGGTGAAGCACGCTGATAACTTGCACAGAAAAATTTTGTTCACCGATGAAAAAATTTTTACCGTTCAGGAAAAATTTAACAAGCAAAATGATAGAGTGAATGCGCTGTTATCTAAGGAAGCATCTGAACTGATCGCATGGGTGGAAAAGGATCATAACCCAGCTACAGTCATGGTTTGTTAGGGTGTCTCTTACGAAGGGGTCACTGACCTGCATTTCTGCGAACAAGGAGTCGAAACATCGGCCAAAGTTTACCAAGAAACCGTTTTGGAAGCTGTTGTGAAGCCTCTTAACTATTCCCTGTTCCAAAACCAGCCATGGACTTTCCAGCAGGATTCTGCGGCGGACCATAAGGCAAAACAATTTGCCAGCGTTCATTTCCTCTGAAAAATGGCCCTCAGGCAGTCCAGATTTGAAGCCATTGGATTACAAATTGTGGGCGGTTTTAGAGGATAAGGTTTGTCACAAAAGATACCCCAACATTGGATCTCTTAAGATGGCTTGGGTCGTGCTGTGGCCAATTTTCCAATGTACGAGGTTCGTGCAGCTATTGACGATTGGCCGGTGCGACTTAAGGCGTGTGTAAAGGCTATAGGCGGTCATTTCGAATAAGTAGATTCTTTTTTGATACAATATACATCAATAAATATATTAACAAATATTTGGTCCAAAAACATTCAGTACTTTTTATTTTACAGCATAAAACGTGTGTAAGAGTAGTTATGTCGCTACTAAGTAATTCTGAGTATTAAGGTCCCTCAAAAGCGATTTTTTTTCTTTTGCTCGCTTTAGTCCTTTTTAACTACCAGCTGATGACCGACTATCAGACAGATACAGGGTGTCCGCCGGGAAGGTAGTTCAGTTCATATTTGGCAGTGGCAAATTTATTATGGAAAATTATTTGATAACCCAACGTATTTTAATCGTTGAAATATTTTATCACAATCAATCATCGATTACTGTGACGATGAGAAATTTACGTGAAATTTTTGGGTAGTGCATCATTTTGAAGAAAGAGGGCCTGTAGCTGATAGGCCTAAGCATGCACCACAACGTACTGCAAGATCGGCAGAAAACATTACTGCTGCAGCTCAAGAAAGTGTTCAAAACAATCCATCAACCTCACTTCGAAGCCGTGTTCAGGAGCTTGGTCTTCAAAGAACAACTTTGGCAACAATTTTGCACAAGGATTTGCATTTGTTTTCATTTAAGATTCAGTTGACACAAGAGCTTCTTCGACAAGACCATTTACGCCGCCGTACAAATGCCAATAGGATGTTATAGCTCGCCCATGACAACCCCGATTTTCATGAAAAAATCATAATGAGTGACGAGGCACATTTTCATTTGAAAGGATATGTGAATAAACATAATAGTCGGTTCTGGGCAATGGAAAACCCTCAAATTATTCATCAGTCACCTTTGCATCCATACAAAGAAACAGTCTGGTGTGCAATTTGGTCAGGAGGAATCATTGGACCTTACTTCTATGAAAATTAAAACGGCGTGACTGTAACAGTCAATGGGGAGCGATATCCTGATATGATTGAAAACTTTTTAACGCCAGAACTGCATGCTTTGGGCTTGATTAACATGTGGTAGTCGTATCAACAAGACGGTGCCACATCGCATACACACGCAGAAAAAAAATATGGTGGGGGTAACAATATTCGAAGAGCATGATACTATTGTTGGTTATATGGTTGTGGCACAACAATATTATGATCATCACAACAATAGTATGGTTCACACACAACCATACTATAATCCCCATAACAATATTATGGTCGTCACGACAATAAAATTATTCACACACAACCATACTATGATCCCCACAACCATATTATTATTCACATTCAACCATACGAGATCCCCGCAACCATTTTATGATCATCATAGCCATAGTATGTTCAACGTACAACCATAGTATGATCCTCACAACCATATTATGACTTACACACAATCATACTATGATGCCCAAAATTGTTTGTAAAGATTGAGTTAAGTTGTTTTTCAACAATAGAGAATTTTATTACGTAAGTTATGTAATAATAGGAGTGCGTCAGTAAACAAATTTATTTATTAAAAATATTTCAGTTTACTAATTCGTAGTTTGTTTCGAAAAAATTTAATTATTTTTACTATTACTGCGCAATATTCGTAAAACTAACATTGTCAAGTTAAATCAAAAAAATACAATTTTGCCGGTATGATTGCCGTAATCATGTTATTGTTAACTTAAAACCCATGAAAATAATACTTTTGTTCCACCAACTATATTTATATTGTTGCTACAACCTTATTTTCATTTTTAAATTTGGCAACAATACTATTGTTACATTTCAACAATATAATTATTGCCGCAATCATACTATTGCCAAAATGAAATTCAAAAAACAATAGTATGGTTGGGACGACCATACTTTTATTGCAGAGAACATACTACTGTTGCCATATAGTAACTATGTCTTTTCTCTGCGTGCAGCCAGGATTACATTTCAAGAAATGGTGATGTTGATTGGCCTCCACGGTCGCCTGATTTGACTGCTCCGAACTTCTTTTTGTGGGGATATAAAGCAAGGTTTATGCAAACAACCCAGAAACGCTTCAGCAACTCATACAAATATTCGCGATAAAATTAATGAAATACCGCGTAAAATGTGTAAAAACGTAATGAAAAATGTGCTCAAAAGGACTCGCATTTGTGAAGCTAACAGAGGCGGACATTTTTATCTGATATTGTATTCCATACATAATTGCCGACATTAAAGAAAACCATTTATCAATATAAGATTCATTCTCTTTTATTTAGTCAAAAGTTATAAACAAACAAAGAAGTATACCTTCCCGGCGGATACCCTGTATTTGGAAGATTTGAAGATACTAGTTCCTTTCAATTTGATTAAATCGTGCTGTAAGAATAATAATATTTATACTGTCGACTCCGATTAAGTGAAAACGCGAAATTGCAGCTACTTCGTTTCAGTTTTCCGTAGTTGTCACTTAAGGGTAGTTCGGATAAGTGAAACACGTTTCAGTTATCCGTAGTTGTCACTTAAGGGTATTCCGGTTAAGTGAAACACGTTTCAGTTATCGGTATTTGTTACTTAAGGGTAGTTCGGATAAATGAAACACGTTTCAGTTATCCGTAGTTGTCACTTAACGGTAGTTCGGATAAGTGGAACACGTTTCAATTATCCGATGTAAGGTTAGTAGTGAAAAATATAACTATTTATACTTTATTACATAAAAAATAAATTTGGTTTTTTAAATAAAGTAAAATAAAACTCAAAAAAGGAAATACTTCATTTCAATCACTCAAAATAGGTAAATTAAAGGAAATACGCACATAATGTAATTTGCTTATGTCGTATTTCAAAAAAAATTCTAATTTTTGTTTACGTCATAATATTTAAAACTGATTGACACAGTCTGTGCTCAAGATAGTGTTATTTATTGCGAGCCTGAGAATTGTAAGAGCGTCTTTGACAGTAGGTTCATTGAAAGGGGCTAAACGTTGTTCACCCTCAATGTTCTCATCGTTATCTTCTTCAATATCTGAAGCGCTGCTAAGCTGTTAAAGAATCCTGTTGTCTGTTAAATCCTCCCAACATGGTAAGACATTCAGTAAATCAAAGATTTTGGAAAAATCTTTAAACGAATTTTAGCATTGTATGATTTGTTTTGTAATGACGACTTTTCCATAATGATTTTTAAAAAATTGGATTTTGCCTAAAGTATTCGGTGGTAAAACACTTTTTGAATATTTTTCAAAACAATGTCTGTTAATTTGTGGCAAGCCGCATTATCCACGAAAATAATTATTGTTTTAATATCCCTTTTAAATTTTAAATCGAGTACCCTCACTATGTCAGCCCAAAAAAACTTTGTGCACTAGCAATGTGCAAGAATTGATGGGCAAATGTTTATCATCTCATTAAACCATATGTGACGCACAAAATAGAAAGGGACCTAAGGTTAAAAACCAGTTTGTTCAGGAGAGCCATTTTAAAGAATAGGTCCCTTTCTATTTGCGCTTAGAATCGTCGACTTCACTTTCATAAAACGCGCATTTCTCTGGGAGGGAACACTTTTGGGGCATGGGATCGGTCTCATTCGATGCCCAGATGTTGTCCGCATCAAAAAAAGAAAAAAAAATGAAAATTGATTTTTTTACCCTTAGGTCCCTTTCTCTATGCGCTGTCACATATGCGTTTTTTAACTTAAACGGATTACATTTCATATAAAATTGTCAGTTTAGTTGAAATTGTTGTTTTACATATGTGATATTTTCACTTAAATGAAGTTTTACTTAAGCGAAGTTAATCGTTCAAAATAAGCATGATAACAAATATCTGTAAAACGTATATTTTAGATAACTGATATTTTTCACTTAAGCGTATTTCAGTTATCCGGAGTTAACTGTACTGTACAGATAAGTATTTCCAGATGTTACAAACGGAATGACAGACTTATGTTTACACTCCATGCTATGGTGTAACTAGCTAGACAGGATAATAAAATCCAAGAGTGATTCTTCACAAAATATTAACTTTAACCAAAAGAAAAGACCATTTTGAATCTTTCAAACCCCTCTTAAAGTACGTGTATTTAAATTCTACAGACGAGTCATTGTTCAAAACATCCCAAAAACTCTTTCTGTTTTTGCAGCAAATCCCCTCGGCAAGGAAAAACAAACAGCAATTTACAATAAATATTTAAGAAAGCCAACCCGGCAGGCACACCTCCATCTCTCCCCCCGTGTTGCTGATGTTGTAAAAATGTCTGACGAGAAATGCCTGGTATTGCATAATGAAGCATATGTCCACATGCTCCAATGTATGCATACTTGAGAATACGAGGATGTTGCATTTATACAAACGCCATCCCATCCCAGCCGTGTTCTCCACTGACTTGGACATGTATGCATGCAGGTTACACACATCCGCCGTATTCATGTGTGTGCATGTGTGTGTGTTTTGTGGCAACAACAATGTCGCAATATTTAGAGGTGTTGTTACACATGAGTTTAAAGGAATCAGGAACCGAAAAAAATTCCGGTACGAATTGGAATACAAAAAAATCGCATATAAAATAGTCCAGAGGCTAGGGAAAAAAATGCAGTGATGAATCGTCATGTGTTTTTTGGTGGCGAATTTGACGAGGGTGGTATATAAGGTGAGTGGAACAAACTTAAATGGTACAACTCGCTAATTATGTACTATGTTAAGTTTGATCAAAATCTTACCTTATAGAGTTACAGGGCCATCATTGGTGTTGTTTACAGTGACTTGAACAAAACCAATTTGCAAAAAAATGGAATTAACTCGTGAACATTTTCGTGCGATCGATTAACTTAAATCTTTGTATGGCGATGAAGCACCATCCTATAGCACGGTGACAAACTGGTTTAATGAATTCAATCGTGGCCGACGCACAGTGGGGTATTTGACTACCATAACGGCGCTTAATTGAAAAATGAAAATAGATATATCCGATTATATATTGCTACTCCATAATTGTATACAAAATTCTACATCACTTATTGATATAATGGATAAGATATGAGGGCGACCGCAAAACTAACTGGCCTGGCACATTTTCTGTTTTACTAGCAACTTTTTTTTTGTGTTTTAAAAGAAATCTGTTATAAGCCATCTGTCAAAATTTCCAAAATATTTAATGATTATTTTCTTTGTTACAGGTGATTGAAGTAAACAAGTTTTATAATTTTTGAAAAATGGAAAATAAAGAGTTTCATGCGGTAATTAAACACTTTTATATGAAAGGTTATACGCCACAATTAATCAAAGATGAATTGGATTCTGTTCATGGTGATAATGCACCATCATACTCCACCGTGAAATCCTGGGATCAACAATTTAAAATGGGTCGTTCAAGTACGGAAGATGAACAACGCTCTGGAAGACCGAAAACTGCTACTACTATTGAAAACATTAGAAAAATATTTAATGAAGTGACTAAAGATAGACGAATAAAGCTCAGAGAACTTGCTGATATTGTTAAAATACACGAAAAACAAGTTTGGAGTATTTTAAATGATGAACTCCACATGAAAAAGCTATCCGCAAGTAGGGTGCCGCGTTTGTTGACTTTGCCCCAAAAAATCGTCCGTTGGACCAATTCCGAGGAGCTTTTAGCGATTTATCAGCGTAATCCAATAGAGTTCCTGCGCCGATTCATAGCTGTTGATGAAACATGGATCCATAACTACATCCCAGAATGCAAAGAACAGTCAAAACAATGAATAGAAGCTGGTAAAAGTGGTCCCAAGAAGACGAAAACTGTTAAGTCAGCAGAAAAAGTAATGGCCACAGTATTTTGGGATGCAAGGGGTATACTATTTATTGATTATCTTGAGAAAGGAAAAACTATAAATAGTGAATATTATTGTGCATTATTGGATTGGTTGAGTGAAGAAATCAAGATAAAACGACCGCATTTAGAAAAAAAAGTTCTTTTTCATCAAGATAATGCTCCTTCACACACTGCATTTTTAACTCAACAAAAACTAGCCGAATTACGATTTTAAATTGCTCCGCATCCACCATATAGTGCAGATTTAGCTTCTTCTGATTATTTCTTGTTTCCAAATTTAAAAAAATTTCTCGGTGGCAAAAAATTTTCGTCCAATAGCGAGGTTGGTTACTGATGAAACTGAGGCACATTTTGAAGGTCTTGAAAAATCTTATTTTTCGGATGGAATTAAAAAACTTGAAAAACGTTTGATGAAGTATATTGAGTTGGAAGGAGATTATGTTGAAAAATAAATAATAATAATTCCAAAAAAACGGTTCTTTTTATGTTAGGCCAGTTACTTTTGCGGTAAGATTTTCCTACTAAAATAAATATGACATTTATTTTGTGATGTGACTGAATTGGAGGCAGTGGCTAATGGTCCCCAAAAATGAAGTATTGTAAATTGTTAAACGTCAGTGTCCGTGCTTGGATGATTCTTCGTTTTCTCTGGACCACTAACAATCAATAACACAGTGTTACAAAAATGAAGAATGAAGATAAAAAACCTGGGAGGTGGTTATATTTTTCGGCCAGATCTTGCTGAGTACAACAAGAAACCCTTTCTGAAATTTGCCAAACAGCTCCAAAATCTGGAGTTACAGGTAAAAAAAAAAACGGGTTTTCCGACCCTTATTCACTTATATACCAGTAACTTAGTTGAATTTCAATCGACTTTAAGTTTATTAGCTGATTTAGAAAGAAGAAACTGCGGCTGTTCGAATGCTGTAAAAAATATAATACAAAATAACACTGGAAGAAATCTTTGTATTTTTCCTGTAAACACATTTTTTGTCTGCGATTTCGCACTGTATACTAAGTACACAATTTTAAGTTTAAAACTTTGGTTAACAAATTAAGAAAACGTATCTAATACTCGTAAGCACAAGAACTAGTATGTGCTTAGAAAAAAATCGGGAAGGGTATTACCAAAAACTAGATAAAGATTCCCCAATCTATGTGATCTACTCCGCCGTCAGCAATTTCAGTGAATATTCGTTGAACATTTAACAGCAGCCCTTTGGCTGCAAATTGTGCCTTAACAGTTTGCACCATAAATTACATTTATTTCTGCATAAATTGCATAGGATCCTTCTGGATTGTTTATATGGGACGGGCAATGAAAACTACAACGGGAAAAAAGTCCATTTGGAGTGTGTGTGTGCCTGTTGCAGGCTTCACTTTTTTCTCTCTCGAGTGCGGTCAACTGATCTGTACACCCAGAGGCGAAACAAAAAAGGTGCGAACAAATGTTATGTACCTCCAAAATATTTTTCACCGACATACGGGCAGGATAGCGAGTTTTTTTTTCTTCTGATGTGTACAATTTGCTACGAATTTGTTACGATTTTACGTTGTTTTTCATGCTGTTATTATTACTCTTCGCATGGAATTGTTTACTTTTCAGTCTAAAGCTGTTACCACCGCACGACTTGCAACCAATTGTGTTTCATTTTAGGGGTTTTCGTTTTTGTTTTTCCTTTGGCGCATAAATCCTTTTTGTCCAGCATCTTTTTCACCATAGCGTTGGACATTGTTGCAGGGTCTTTCAACAAAATTCAAATAGAATTTCGCAGAGTTTTTAAGGTGCAATTGTAACAATGATATGCAGTGCTTTGTAAAACGGCTGCAAACATTTTGCTAAGTTTATTTTGTTCCGTTCCTGTCGGTATCCTGGTCCGGGAAAACTGTTGTTTGTCGGCTTGTTACGTTTTTAATTGGTTCAAATCCTTTTGTTGGTTCACGTGCACATACGTACACAAAACAATGGGAGATCTCATATTGTTATCCTGTTCAGTAAGTGTGTGTGTGTGTCTGTGTGTTCATCTTACATCCTATGATGCAACCTGAATTTGGTGCCACGTGTTACACCGTTTACTTTATGACTTTTTGCATTAAAGAAATGCTCCATGGTGTGAACAAGAGCATGTTTGAAAAAAGGGTTTAAATCTTTACACTTCTTCCGTTTTGCTTTAGTTGGTTTCTGTAAGGATTATGGTTGGCTTAGCCGATATCTCCGTTTGACTTCCCGTTGCGATCTTTTCTTTACATCATTCCAAACTAGATCACCTCGATTTTTGACGATTTCCCATGCATTGCATGTGGTAAGGCAAAGGTGATAGCTCAGTTTGCTGATTGCTGCAAGAACATTGAAAACGGGTAAGGTTTTAAGGCTCTGACCAACAAAGCAGGTTAATTCATAAATTCGTGCGTTTTTTCGATTTCACAGAAGAGTGTGAACGCTTTGTCTTATTGTTAGTTTGTTTAACATTTCATTGTATTCTTTATCAGTGTTATATCACGTACAAAGACATCCTGGGAATAGCGAGTTGGTCAAACAAATTAGAAAAAAAAAACACTTAAGTTGTGTGATGTTTTAATGTTCTTCTAGAAGGTTCATAAATGTTAAATAACTGATCAGCTTAGCTTAGCTGAGCACTAACACATTCATATTACCTGCATCTCAAGTCTACTCACTGACCTTCGTTGATAAATCATAGGAGACGAACTCATATGTGATGCTAATAATGTGTAAATGTCAAAACCTAGCTTAGGTCCAAAATATTGTTTGTTGCTTGCTTCAAAGGCCCGTTGTTAAAACAAATCGTACAAGGCATAAAATAACACGGGCTACGCGATCGTCATTGGTTTAATGTTCATGATTTTCGAATATGCCCTTGGAATGTAGAAACATTTCTGAAGTAAATGTAATGTAGGAACACTGAAACTAGCGGCAGTTCTCAAAGAATACAAGGCAAAAGAAACCATCATCCAGGATTTGCGATTGAAAGGACACATAGATACAAAAAAAAAATTGAAAGAAGTATAGGGTGATCCATGTAGAGCTATTTTTTGAAAACAAAAAAAATATAAAAATTCAAATCAAGTGTGGAATCGTTATTGGTAATTCGAAAGGACATTTTATGCATTTATTTTTTGAATATAATTTCCTTCAAATGTTGGCCGCAACTATGCCTCAGGGTTTCCATTCAGAGGGTCCAAAATTGGATGACTCGTTCGAGCACTTCAACCGGTCTGGCTTTAATGACACGCGTAATGTTGACTTCCAAAACCTAAAATCGTAACTGGTTTGTCATCATAGACTTTGGACTTTACGTAGCGCCAAAGGATAATGTCTAAAGGTGTGATATCACTCGATCTAGGCGGCCAACTCACCTGTCCAAAACGTGAAATAAGCTGCTTTTCCAAATGGTCTCTCAATAGATCCATTGTTTGAGCAGCTCTATGGCAAGTGAAACCGTCCTGTTAAAACGAAGTGTCCTCAAGATTACGGGCTTCAATTTCAGGTAGCATAAAGATCGATATCATAGCGCGACAGCGAGCACCATTCACGGTTACGTTCCGGCCATCATCATTTTTGAAAAAATATGCACCGATGATTGCACCAGCTTATAAACCGCACCAAACCGTGGTTTTCTTTGGATATAATGGCACCTCTTGAACCTCTTCTTGTTGCTCTTCAGCCCAAATGCGGCAATTTTGTTTATTGACTTTGTCGTTGAGCCAGAAAGGGGCCTCATCACTGAACAAAATGTTGGTCGAAAACAGCGGATCTTCCCGTTTCTCACCGAACGCTCATTTACAGTTGCCAACATTTGAAGGTAATTATTTTCAAAAAATAAATGCCATAAAATGTCATTTCAAATTACCAATAGAGATTACACACACGATTTGAATTTTTGTATTTTTTTTGTTCTGAATAAATACCTTTAGATGGATCACCCATTATAAAACGATGTTTAGGTCGGCGCTTCTTCAAGGCTCCTCTTTTAAAGTAAACACTTTTCATTATGTAAGAACATTGAGAAATGTACATTAATTCCTTTTATGCGTTCCAGTGGGGCTTAAGTTAGAGTCTCCATCTGAACGAAATCCTAAACAATTGGGATTCATAGAGAAATTTTCTTTAATTGAGGTACACAAATGTTGCCCATTGTTCCTATTGTTCGCTTGTTTAGACCATAAGAGCAATTTATTAGTTCCTTTTTGATTCGAAGTGAAATAACACAATTTGAGTATACATATGCAAATAAAGGGTGTCCCAAGAAGAGCGCAATTTTTAAATGACTGATGCAGCAATTGAATTGTTTCTCTGGCTGTATGACATGAGGCGCCGTCTTGTTGGAACCACATGCCCTCCACATTCATTTCTTCAATTCTAGGCAAGAAAAAACTGGTTATCATTTCACGATACCAAACACCATTGACTGTTTGCGCTTGGCCTGCCTCATGTTCATAAAAGAAAGGTCCAATGATTCCTCCAGCTCAAAAACCACACCACACAGTGACACGTTGAGGATGCATTTGCTTCTCGTGAATCACTCGAGGTTTTTGCGCACCCCAAATGCGACAATCCTGCCTATTGACGAAGCCATCAAGATGAAAATGGGCCTCGTCACTGAAGATGATTTTATCGGCAAAATCAGCATTTTCATGTTGTCTCTCCAATACCCAATTAACGAACTCCCTTCGCTGTCCATGGTCAGCTGGCTTCAGTTCCTGAGTCAATTGAATTTTGTATGCATGAAGATGCAAATCTTTCGTCAAAATTCGCTGCAAAGTGGATTTGGAGACACCAGTTTGCTGAGCTCGGTGTCGAATTGAGGTGGATGGAGTTTGAGCGACATCATCACGTACAGCTGCGACATTTTCGGTCGATCGACCTGGTCGATGGCGCGTTGTTGTCTTTACATCACTAACAGACCCAGTTTCGGCAAATTTATCCATTAATCTCTTTACAGTTGACTCTTTTGGAGCATTATTGTGACCCCAAATTGATCGCAATTGGCGAACTGTAGCCGCAAAACTTTCACCATTTTGGTAAAACAATTTCACAATGAGAATGCGTTGTTCATTCGTGTAGCGCTCCATTTTTACTAACCTCGTACATTCTACTAACAAACAATAACAATTGTTCAAATGTCAAACAATGACACTTCGAATGTTGCCAGATATAAAAATTGCGTTCTTCTTGGGACACCCTTTATTTTCTTTTGATCGTCAGTTCTGACCACATGGTCAGTCGTAATTGATGTATTTCATTTGATATAGTTTAGTAGAGGAAACTGTCTTCAAAACAGATCCAAAAATCACTTTCTTAAAGATTATTTAGCAATATTTTAAAGTTTGTCAATGGATAAAGTTTTTCACGAGAGGGCCGTTTATCTGACCGCCCTTATATTGGGTGTTTTTTATAGACGTGTGGTTTCCAATCTCGCCACACGTTTTTCGGAGTTTGTATTTTTGACAGCTGTCACTTGATGTTTGCTCAGTTTGGTTTGCCATTTCATAATGAATAGACTTACTTCGAAACAACGTTTGCAAATCGTGGTAAATGGGCCAAAAACGAGATGGCCACCGATCCTGATTTTTACAAGAATATTTTGTTCAGCGATGAAGCTCACTTTGGTTGAATGCGTACGTTAATAACCATAACTGTCGCATTTAGAGTAAGAACATCATATATTTCCCCTGTTCAACCTTGTAGGTGACAACGATTTTACTAGTAAAAGATTATTCTCCAAGCTATATAAAAACTACTTTTTAAACGGCTTAGGAGCCGGCCTTAAACAGTAGTGAGTATAAAAGATGTACGTGCACAGCTTACTGGTGTGAGAAAAATTCTTCCTTGTTACTGAATAAAATGTTGAGGGGATTAATTAAGTAAGTAAAATACGATGTATTGCAGCGACAAGCTTATGTACAGTGTAGGCGATTTAATATATTAAATTTGAGAAAAAAAAGAACAGATAATTTTTGTAAACATCTGGTTTTATTGGGAAAGATGAACTTTGTCATTCAATAATGGCACTCAAAATCATTCACAACAACCGGCTTGACAGTACCTCATCCGATCAACCCAAACTTTCAGTACATTGTCGATGGTTTCGGGTCGAATCTTTTCAAAAGCAACTTCGATTTCATGTTTCAATGATTCAATTGTCTCTATATGCTTTGAGTAACATTTATCCTTAATCGTTCCTCAAATCACAGCTTTGAGGCGGCCAACTGAAATCACAATTTCGGCTGTTATTCCAATTTCAAAAACAATGCGTAAAATATCGATGGTTGCGTGGCTGTGTGACATGTGGCCCCGTCTTGTTTAAACCAAATGTCATCCTTGATATTCTCTTGCATTTTTGGAAGCAAAAATTCGTTAAGCATGGCGAGGTAACGCCTACCGTTGAAGGCAACGGCGGCTCCTAGCTTAGTTTCGAAGAAAAATGACCCAATGATGCCGCCAACCAAAATTCACACCAAAAAGTGACTCATTGTGGATGCATTGGCTTCTTATTATTAAGAAGCCAATGCATCCACAATGAGTTACTTTTTGGTGTGGATTTTGGTTGGCGGGTTTTTGAACCCCATATGCGGCAATTTTGCTTTTTGACATAGCCACCGAGATGAAATTGAGCTTCATCTAAAAACAAAATTTTTCGGTAAAATTCTTCATCTGCTGACACACAATCTTCAGCCCATTGCAAGCGGAGAACAAAACACGGTTACTATAAAGTCACGTCAATAATAATATGTTCTCCGCAATAAAAGTATGTTCGTCGCAACCATAGTATTGTTTACAGAATTTATATTTGGACAATAGTATGATTGCCGCGATATTATTATTTTTGAAATGTAACAATAGTATTATTGCCAAATTTGCAAATGAAAATATTTTTGTAGCAACAATATTAATATGGTTGGTGCGACAAAAGTATTGTGTTTTGAGTTTGATGTTAACAATAATATGATTACGACAAACACACTGTAGGATTGTAATTTTTATATGGGTTTAAGAACAATGTTTTAGTTACAAATATTATGCAATAATCGTATTTTTGTAATTTTAAATAAAATGAAATTTTCCAAACAAACTGATTTGGATTTGGTTAACTGAAATATTTTTAGTAAAACCGCTTACGTTTTTTAAGCTGACTTTTTTCTATTGTTAAATTAATTACTCCTATTATTTTGAATTAAATTTAATTTGAAATAATTTATTTAATTGAAATCTTTATTGTTGACTTCTCAACCCAATACTTATTAACTATTTTGGGGATCACACTATGTTTGTAGGGATCATAACATGGTTGCGTGTGAATCATACTTTACTTGTGAGGATCAAAATAAGGTTGTATGTAAAACATATTATTGTTGTATGGATCATAATATGGTTATGGGTATCATTGTATGGTTGAGTGTAAATCATTCTATAGTTGTAGGGACCTTAGTATGGTTATGTGTGAATCATAATATGGTTGTGGGTATTATAATATGGCTGTATGTGAATCATACTATTGTTGTAAGTTCATAGTATTGTTGTACGACAACCATATTTTTAAAATTAGTACGAGGGTTGCTGTTTATATTTCGGGTCCGGCAATAAAAACACTATTATTTATTATTGGAAATGGTTTTATTGTTTTTCAAAATATTCTCCTTAAAGATCAATGCAATTTTCGAAGCACTTTTTTTTACTCCGTTTGATTTTTGAACGCTTCAACAGTTGCTTCGGGCGATGAAAAACCTTGACCACACATTTTTTTCTTGATGCTAGGGAATAAGAAGAAGTCATTAGGTGCCAAGTCAGAGCTGTACGGTGAATGGCCCATCAATTCGACATCTGGAGTGGTCAAATAGCTCATCGTTTCAGCTGAAATGTGAGAGCCCGCCTTGTCGTGATGCAAAATGATCCGTCTTCTCTTATTATCTTTCCTCATTTCTTCGAACACTGTTGGCAAACGTATGGTTGTATATCACTCAGAATGGACCGTCCTTCTTTCCACTAAAGGCACTGTGGCAACATGGTTGGTTATACCGATAAAAACGCAATCATTTGCTTCGATGTAATTCTTTCATGAACAACTTTTGTTGGATTGAAAGACCCATACGGTCGATTGCTGTTTTGTTTCGGGTTCATATGCATATATCCATGATTCGTCACCTGTGACAATGTAACTCGTATACACTGCCTTTGAGCTACCGCAGTTATACTTTTTCAACATCTCTTTGCACCAATCCTGTTTGCATGTTTTGAGCATTCGTCAAATAATGTGGGATCCAACGAGAACACTTTTTTTTCACAGCCAAATAAAATGCAATATTTTTTTGATGCTTGTCAAATAAATGCCCAAGGATGCCTATTTCTCACGGTATGTCACATGTCAGTCTTGCTTAATAAGTTCATGCACAGCATCGTTGGTTTCTGGCAAAGTGACCGAAGTTAGACGTCCTTCACGAAATTCATCCTGGAGCGAACGGCGTCCGAGACTGAACTCTTGGAACCAGCGATTAACAGTGGTTTTTGATGGTGCTTCATCGCCAAAGACGAAATAGGTTGATTTTAACACTCTTGTCTCGGTAACCCACGCCGAAAATCGTAAAAAATCATCGCACGAAAGAAAGTGTTCACGGGATAATTCCATTTTTTGACTGAGATAAATTTTTCGACAGTAAACTGTAAACAAAACAATTCGCGTTCAAATGACAAAACGTTCTGTGTAAATTTATGCTAAAAATTGCCAAAGTTTCCAATGGAAGTTCCAGTTTGCATCTGGGAACACTAGTATTGTCAGGACTGTATGATGCTTTTCGAATATTGCTATCCCAGCCATACTTTTTTTCTTCGAGTGGGCTAAGCGAAAACGCATCGGATGGTGTTCCATTATTAAATGACAAAGTTTAATCTTTCCAATAAAACCAGATATTTGAAAAAATTATACTTTTACTCTTTTTTTACAGTCGATTCAAATTCAAAACGTTAAATCGCCCTCCATATATAGGACAATATTTGCTATTTCTGATGTAATGATACTACCAACAGTGATAACCAACTCGTTTATCAGAAAGGCTTATTTGTTTATATTACTTGAATGGTAAACTTGTAATTTCCGACGAGGTAGCCTCTGATCTCTTTGCTTCTATACCAAAAGTCCATTGTTTTTAAATAAACCACTTATTTATTAATTAAATTTAAATCAACTTTACGCTTTTGTCGATTTTTAGATTCTAGATTTATTTTACGTATTAAATACTCGTATGTTTTCATTATTTATTTTTGCATAATTTCCGCCAAAATAGTATTCACAGCACACAAAATTTTTCACATTTTAATTAAGAAACCGGAAATTAACAATCAACAGACTTTTAAAAGTGACGTTGTGCCGGCCCAAAAAAAAAAATAATAATGAAAACGAAAAAACAAATTAGCAAAAACATAATGAAAAATTCAATGAATACGATACGCACAAGTCGACATACGCAAATTATGCTATTCACGCATACACATGTGCATGTAGGGCGACATCCGCATCCGCTTTCAACCAGTCACCAACACATGTTAACACGCCCGCCGACAAAACAAAAAGCTGTTTTGTTTGCCAGTTAAGAAGCATCACAAAGCATAACTTTTTGCGCTGAAACATCAGCAGGGCAAAGTAATGTCAGCGTCGAATATAAGAAGAGTAGAAAACAACTTATAAACGATTTTTCTTTGCATGACTTTACATAAAAATTCAACACTTTGTTAAATGGTTTTACCATATAATTAAGGTTATACTATACTCGCCATAGCGTTTGCTTCATCTGAAAGTATTTTAGATGTCATCTCTGGTTAGAGGAAAGACCGGCAGGAATCACACAGCTTTGTGTCTATTTTAATTAGTTTTAGGTTCTTATTATTATGGGCATTCAAAGAATGAACTCTCAAAATTAATGTTAAAATAATTTCTAGGTTAGATCAACCTAGTGCTATTGAAATATATTTTTTTTCTAAATCATTCTTTTATACGATTAAATTAATTTTAATTTGCCTTAGTGTAGTAGTGAACATTAAATTCGTTACGGCAGAATGAAATGCCATTTTTGTTTGGTATTCCGTTTACGAAATGAGCTGGTGTATTTGCGATTCTGTCAAATAATCATTTCACAGATGTTGCTTTTGAAGCACAAATTGAATAAAGATTGAAAAAAGTTAATTGCGTTAAAGCATTCAAGTCATTGACTTAATTAAGCTTAACATGGCTAGCATCGATCAACAAGAAAATGGAGCATATTTCAAACATTTACTATTTTCAATTCACCCGAAATCCCAACACTACTACGCACTTACCCAGACAGACATTGGGGAAACACTTGAGTCATCGCCAAATGGCCAATTAAAATAAAACCCCTGTTTCTATTAGGGGAACAACATTTTCTATTTTACCAAGAAGCGATAGATTTTTTCCTTTAGATTTATGTTGGTTTGTAAGCGGGTGTAGTTGTTTGCAAACTTACTTATCTTCGGTCCTATAGAACAAAAGTAAAGAATTTATTAAAGTTTAAAAATATATCTGCAGCAGCGTTGTTAAGGGAATGATCCTTAGCAGCAAGCTTTGTCTACTTGAGGAAGCATTAAATAATTTAATTGCTTAGGAGTTTAAGAAATTATTAAGTGAATAGCACAGTTTTTATTCTGGTTCGAGATCAATAACAATTTATTTTTTTTATTTTTTTTTTTTATAATCAACGTAGAAATTTGTGAAATTTATTGGCTAGGTTGCCAGCCATGCTGTATAGCTGTTTCTAAGCCCGCCAAGGTTTTGGCAACGATTACTGCGGCTACAAATGAAATGACTAATGTGGAAGTATTATTTACTTAGTAGGGACATAAATACTGTTACACACGTTTTATGCTGTAAAACAAAAAGTACTAAATGTTTTTGGACCAAATATTTTTTACTTAGTAGGGACATAAATACTGTTACAACATTGAACACACCCATTTCAATAGTAGAACTGAACCAACTGTATATTGTATCCAAAAAGAATCTACTTATTCGAAATGTCCGCCTTTTGCCTTTACACACGCCTTAAGTCGCACTGGCCAATCGTCAATAGCTGCACGAACCTCGTCCATTGGAAAATGGGCCACAGCTCGTACCAAAGCAGTCTTAAGAGATCCAATGTTGGGGTATCTTTTGTGACAAACCTTGTCCTCTAAAACCGTCAACAATTTGTAATCCAATGGGTTCAAATCTGGACTGCCTGAGGGCGATTCTTCAGAGTAAATGAACGCTGGCAAATTGTTTCGAAGACAGGCCTGGGACGTTTTAGCCTTATTGGCCGGCGCAGAATCCTGCTGGAAAGTCCATGGCTGATTTTGGAACAGGGAATTGTTAAGACGCTTCCCAGCAGCTTCCAAAAAGGTTTCTTGGTAAACTTTGGCCGATGTTTTGACTCCTAGTTCGCAGAAATGCAGGTCAGTGACCCCATCGTAAGAGGCACCCCACCAAACCATGACTGAAGCTAGGTGAAGACCCTTTTCCACCCTTGGAATCAGTTCAGATGCTTCCTTAGATGACCGCGCATACACTCCATCATTTTGCTGGTTAAATTTTTCTTTAACGGTAAAAATTTGTTCATCGGTGAACAAAATTTTTCCGTGCAAGCTATCAGCGTGTTTCACCAAAAGACGTTTGCATTTTTCAGTCCCTTTTTTTTTAAGCTGCAGTCAATAAATGTCCGGTACGTCGTTTAAAAGCCCCAAGTCCCAAGTCTTTTCTAATGATACGACTCGTTGACTTTTGCGTGATATTCATCTCACGGGCCATGATTTTCTGTTTCCGGAGCGGATTTCTGTGAATTCTTGATTTAACGGCTTTGATGACATGCGGTGTTCGAACAGAGCGTGGGCGGCCCGACCGGTGGCGATCTTTTACATCTTTAGTCTCCTCAAACAGTTTTAGTATCGGTAGACGAACATGCGGCTAATCCCTAGTGGCCGATGCGTTTTGAAAATATCGCACTTGAAAAGCGCTATTACAGCGATCCGGTTCTCATTATCTGACCACTCCATGATGAAAGTTGAAACAATTTTAAAATCCCGTTACAGACTAACGCTATTGAGGTTAGCTTTCAAAACCCATATGACATTAACGGGTTATGTTCAGTTCTACTATTGAAATGGATGTGTTCAATGTTGTAACAGTAGTTATGTCCCTACTAAGTAAATTACTGAGAACGACCCTTTGCTACAAAGCTCAATATCATTTCCACCAATTCTGTTTGTATGGATTTTCATTGAAAATCAGAGATGCAAACGCCCAAAGCCAAATTCAGGTGGGTCCAGCTAAAGTTTCACTGACCCGGTTGATAAATCTATCCTATTGGCTGAAATGTTTGCAGGAAATTCTTCCTTGCCGGAAAGCAATCAACCACTCCCCGTGATCGAAAACGTATCTAGTTCCATGCCTCAGATATTTTTTCGAACACGTGGGGTTAAAAGGGTTCTTGCGAAGCTCGACGTAAATAAGTCCCCGGGCCCGGATGGTATTTCAGCACTTGTCCTATGTAAGTGCTCGTCGACGCTAGCCTGTCCATTGCGCAACCTTTTCAACCTTGCTTACCGTGCGGGAGTTTTCCCAGCGTGTTGGAAGGTTGCGAACGTCCAGCCGATCCCTAAAAAGGGTGAAGCCAATAATCCTGCGAATTATCGGCGAATTGCGATTTGCTCTGCGCTCTCCAAGGTAATGGAGAGCATGGTAAACCACCATCTTGTGAGGTATTTAGAGACCAACGACTTGCTAAGTGATCGACAGTATGGCTTCCGTAGAAATCGCTCTACGGGAGACCTGGTGGCTTTCTTGGCGGAACCCTGGAGTCGGTCTATCCACCAGTTTGGTGAGAGTAAGGTTGTGGCTCTGTATATCTCCAAAGCCTTTGATAGAGTCTGGCACGGTGCACTCTTATCAAAGCTGATGGCTTTTGGTGTCGGTGATACTTTCGCTCGTTTTATATCGAGCTTTCTTAGAGATCGCACTATAAGAGTTGTTGTAGATGCGTTCTCTGCCAACAAACATAGGCTTACTGCAGGAGTACCACAGGGCTCTGTCCTTTCTCCCTCTTTATTTCTAATTTTCATTGATGATCTGTTGGGTCAGACCGTGAATCCAATATACTCCTTTGAGGATGACAGTAACCTCTGTCATTCTTATTCATTCGACCGTAGGCCGTGTCTTCAAGATATTGAAGACAAAAGGCGAATTATGGATGAGACACTTGGCCGGGATCTACTGGCCATTTCCGAATGGTGTCGAGTGAATAGAGTAGATTTTAATGCACGTAAGACACAGTGCTGCTTGTTGTCTCACAAGCGATTCGCTGACCCAACAATATCATCAATCTCTCTCGATGGTACGGATATTGAACAATCAGAAGCTCTCGATGTTCTAGGCATGAAAATACAATGTGACGCTCGTTGGGCGAGACATGTATTCGAAGTGTCGAAAAAAGTACTTAAGTGCATAGGCTTTTAAAGCGGTGCAAGAAATACTTCACTCCTACTGATCTTTTCAATATCTATACATCTTCCATCAGGCCGAAGATGGAATACAACTCCCATATATGGGCAGGTGCTCCAAAATCATCCTTGGAGCTACTTGACCGTGTTTAAAGGAGAGCGCTGGTGCTGATAGGTGACAGTAGGGTAACCAACTCTATTGTTTCCCTTGAGCATCGTCGGAATGTGGGTTACGTGACGCAGTTCTATCGTTACTTTCATGGTGTGTGTTCATCAGACATTCGTCGCCTTATTCCTGACGTGAGGATGTTCGGCAGGAATACGCAACTTTCTAGGAATTCACGCCCGTTTGTTATCGATTGGCCAGTTGACCGCACTATAAACTACAGATCAAATTTGTTTTTCGCTCGTACAGTCCGTATGTGGAATCAACTTCCGGCAAATGTATTTCCCACTAATTGCGACATCCAGAAGTTCAAGGCAAGCGTCAATAATCATTACTCCCTCTTTCCCCCCTCCGATCCATTACTTTCCTCTCGCCAACGCAATGCACCGCATGAATAGGGGGCATCCCCTGAGTGTTGGTTATTTAAAAAAAAAAAAAAAAGTTTAGCCTGTACCACTCTGTTAACGCACAAAATCCACCTGAAGTATGTAAAACTCACTGCAAATGTTGCTCCCCTTTAATGAGCCCTCATTTGTTGCCCCTTTTTTTCAAAATAAAATAAATACCCAATTAAATGACATATTTGAAGTTTTGCAGAAATTCAACTTGGTTTGATTACTCACCTATTCCCTATTTATTCTACTACTACGGGAGCTGCTTTATATAGTTTTAGACTAATAATGAAAATGCGAATATTTATCATCAAAAATGGTTGTATTGTTTTTCAAAGTACTCTCCAGCATGATTTATACACTTTTGCATGCGCTCAAACCAATTGTCGAAGCAGTTTTTGCACTCCGATTGAGATACGTGGTTTTTGAATGCTTCAACAGCATCTTCTGGCGACAAAAATCGTTGACCACGAATTTTTTTCTTGATGTGCGGAAATAAAAGAAGTCATTGGATGCCAAGTCAGGGCTGTACGGCGGATGACCCATCAATTTGACGTTTTGGCAGTTCAAAAAGGCGCTGGTTTAGGACGATTTGTAAGTGCTCGCATTGTCATGGTGCACAATGATTCGTCTTCTCTCGTTCGTTTTTCGAATTTCTCCGAAGACTACAAGTAAACAAATTGTGGTGTACCACTTAGAATTGCTCAAGCGGAACAGTCGCCACATGACCAGTTTTGCCGAAGAAACAGGCGACCATTTGCTTCGAAGTGCTTCTTCTGCGAACAACTTTCGTTGGATTTGGCTTGTCTTCGAAGACCCACACGGTCGATTGCTGTTTTGTTTCCGGCTCATACACATAGACCCATGATCTTACAAACGTCTTCTGAAGCACGGCGATCATATTTTTTCAAAATTGCTTTGCTCCAATCGACGCGAGCCTTTTTTTGGGCGATTGTCAAATTGTGCGGGATCCAACGAGAACAAACTTTTATTGCGGCCAGGTGTTTATGCAATATCGAATGAATGCTGGTGGAAGAAATGCCGTAGGATGCCTCTATCTCACGATGATCTTGCATTATCAGTTCACGCACGGCATCAATGTTCTCTGGCCGTTTTTGGACGACCTTCATGACCTTTGTCTTTGAACGAGCGTCGGCCACGATTGAATTCAGTGAACCAGTTTTTCACAGTGCTTTAGGATGGTGCTTCATCGCCATACAAAGATTTAACTTCATCGATGCACTCTTGTCGTGATAATCCACGTCGAAAGTTGTGAAAAATATCGCACGAAAATGTTCACGAGGTAATTCCATTTTTTGCCAAATTGATTTTTTCAAGTCACTGTAAACAAAACAAATGATGGTCGTACGTCAAAACGTTCTGCGTACGTTTATGCTTAAAAATGTCAAACTTTCCAATGGAAATGTCAGATGGCGCCAGGCAACTCTAAGTGTAGATCAGAAATATATATTACATTAAGGTTTCGCTAAAATTGGACTTGGCTTCATAATCAATCCTCTGCATTGTCAACGCCATCGATCAGGATACATACGATTCGGCCCATACTGGCTTAGCGATGCGTCGAAGTGCTTTGCAAATAGTTTGCAAATACCTTCCTGCCACCCTCAAAATTTTTCGCTGTGGAAACGTTCCCATCATTCGCTTGCGAAATGCCACCATTTACAACTTAAGTTGAATGAATAAACTTGAATTCCAGCAGCAACAGCCAAAACATCAACAACATCAGTTTTACGTTGTATCGTAGCTGTTGTTGTATGTCATTGTTGAAAGGAAGCTTGCTGGCGAAAATCATTAAAGCACGCATTTCACCAAATTACCGCATGGCTCAATGGCCAAAAGTGGTAAATAATACGAAACCACCAATCCCGCTCCTCAACCGAACACCAAAAAGAAGACTCTAAAAATTCTACCCATTCACAAAAAAAAAAGAAAATCGTGGCAAAACATAAAACTCATTTAAAGTTCCCAGTTTTCCATCATTATCATTTTGAAGCTGCTGTGTGAGTTGGTCGGTTGGTTGGTTTAACTTCAACTCGCAGTAGAGATTCCACCCCGCTGGCCACTCCCAACCCACTCGTGGACATTTGAAGCAATGTTTTTAATAGTGTCCCTTTGGAAAATAAGCTTATTTGTAAGTTTCGTTGATGGGAAAATATAAAACAAAACAAAAAAAGAATCTGCAAAAAGTTTAATAGTCACTGTCAGCAACATGCTGCTGTGTCTCTTTTTTCATTGTTGTTGCCTGTTGGCGGTTATCATGTGATGTTTCTGTTGCTGCTACTGTTGCCGTTGCCATTGCCATTGACAGCAATGGCAACATCTTCTCATGTGAATGTTAGTTTTGAGGGTGTACGGGTATTGTTATTATCCCATATGACAGTGTCCTTCGCTCGATGTGCTCTCCTTGGCTCTAGCAATGTCCTTCAAGCACATGTATGTATACAAACAGACACACACACACATATATACCATCCGCACACATACATACTCGTATATTTTATATTACATTCTATTGTTTTAAACACTCAACCAGTACCGGAAATTTTCTCAATTAATTATCTTCTAGTTTTTCATGCAGTCCCTGCTTTTTGTTTAGTTCGCATTGTGGTTGGAAAAGGAAATCTTGGTCGTTTTGGATGGCGTTTCCATATGGTCGTGGTCGACATACCATTGTGTCTTACTTTTTCTAATGAGACATTGTTATGTTGTTAGCTCCAGCGGAAATATCAAATCATATTATTGTTCTGTTCGGACATGCCTGGGTGTAGTTTGTGGGAAAGTTCTCTTATACTGTTAAATGACTTATCAACGTATATTCTATTTATTTAATAGGATAATGGGATTTTTAAATGCATCTAAAATATGACAGAGATCTTTGGTTTATGGCTGCCATATTAGAGTGATGCGTAAAGCGTTTGGTTTTTAATTTACAAAAAATGGAGAGAAATTGTTTAGCCACATGCCTTCCGTATATGTGTAGACGTGTACCCTAGTAAAATAGTCTAGAGAAATTAAACGATACTAGGTGGCCATCTACGAGGGTTGCTATATATATTTCTGGCACTAAGCTATATATATATTTCTGGCACTAAGTGTTGCCTGGCGCCATCTGTCATTTCCATTAGAAAGTTAGGCATTTTTTAGGATAAACGTACTCAGAACGTTTTGACGTACGACCATCACTTGAAAAAATCAATTTGGAAAAAAATAGAATTAACTCGTGAACAATTGCGGGCAATCATTTTTCACAACTTCGGCGTGGATTATCAAGACAAGAGTGCATCTATGAACTTAAATCTTTGAATGGCGGTGAAGCACCATCCTATAGCACTGTGAAAAACTGGTTTAATGAATTCAATCGTGGCCGACGCTCGCTCAAAGACTGCCGTTGTTCCAGAGAACATTAATGCCGTGCGAGAACTGATAAAGCAAGATCGTCATGTGACATACCGTGAGATAGAGGCATTCTTGGGCATTTCTTCCACTAGCATACATTCGATATTGCATGAACACGTGGCCAAAAAAAAGGTTTGATCTCGTTGGATCCCGCACAATTTGACAATCGATTGGCGCAAAGAAATTTTGAAAAAAAAAATGATCGCGGTGCTTTAAAAGACGTTTATAAGATTGTCACAGGTGACGAATCATGGATCTATGCGAATTAGCCCGAAACAAAACAGCAACTGACCGTGTGGGTCTTCAAAGACGAGCCAAATCCAACGAAAGTTGTTCGTGGAAGAAGCACATCGATGCAAATGGCCGCCTGTTGCTTCGGCAAAACTGGTCATGTGGCGACTGTTCCGCTTGAGCAACGTAGGACGTTCAATTCTGAGTCTTACACCACAATTTGTTTGCCTAAAGTCTTCGGAGAAATTCGAAAAACAAACAAGAGAAGACGAAGGTGTCTCAATCGGAGTGGAAAAAGTACTTCGACAATTGGTTTGATTTGATACTTTGAAAAACAATTAAAACATTTTAAAACCATTTGATAATAATTTCCATTTTAATTATTAGGCCAGATATATACTTATTTATAGCAGACCTAGTAAAGTAAGACTATTAGCAACAATGTCCACCGAACTCATCTCATGCAACTGTTTCAGGTAGTAAGTGGCTCCCCAAGTTGCTCAGGTTTTGGCGTTTCCATATGGTCGTGGTCGACAAACCATTGTGTCTTACTTTTTCCAAGTTGCTCAGGTTTTTTAGACCTAATTTTAGAAGAAAAGAAGCAAGAAATCCTTCCTTCCATATTCGGATATTTTAAAGGAAACTTATTTGCAACTGCTACAGTATTCTCAAACAAAAATAAAACAGGTGTTCTCTTATGCTTAGATAGAAATAATGTTAAATACTTAGGAGTAATGTTAGATAAAAAATTAACATTCAAAGACCATATTGCATACATTGTAAATAAATCCAATATACTTATGAGAGTTTTATACCCCTTCATAAACAGAGCATCGGCGCTAAACATAGAAAACAAGATGTTAATATTTAAATGTATATTTCAAGCAAGTAATATTTTATGCATCTCCTGTATGGGCTCAAAGTGCCAACTGCCATTTAAAAAAGCTACAAGTATTACAAAATAAATTGCTTAAATTAATCAATAATCGTCCCCGATTATTTTCGACTATAATACTACACCAAGATGCCAATGTCGACATGGTGGCTGTGAAAATTGACAAATTGACTTCAAGTTTTAACGCCAAATGTTCATATTCAGAATATAATCACATATCAGAGCTGGCCTCTTTATAATTAGATCTAAGTTAGGTTAAGCATTTTTATAAAAAATAATAAAAATTTCATAAAGGTTTTGTAAATTTTTTCCTCCAACAATATATCATAAAAATTTCATGCATTACCAGTAAATAAATTATGATATCTAAGTAGAAAAAGGTTAAACCTTAAGCTCTTTGATCTATTGCTAAAATTATGTAAAGTATATTGTAAATATTATCTAACTAATAAAATGAATTGAATTGAATAATTTAATTTGATACTTTGAAAAACAATAAAAACATTTTAAAACCATTTGATAAATATTTCCATTTTAATTATTAGGCCAGAAATATACTTATTTATAGCAGACCTCGTAAAGTAAGACTATTAGCAACAATGTCCACCGAACTCATCTCATACAACTGGTTCAGGTAGTAAGTGGCTCCCCAAGTTGCTCAGGTTTTTTAGACCTAATTTTAGAAGAAAAGAAGCAAGAAATCCTTCCTTCCATATTCGGAGATTTTACAGAAAACTTATTTGCAACTGCTACAGTATTCTCAAACAAAAATAAAACAGGTGTTCTCTTATGCTTAGATAGAACATGCGAAAGGTTATTTGCCAAAAGAGCATTTTGCGCTAAACATTTTACGACGGCAAAACATCATTAATATATTCACGATTTAAGAACGCTACGAAATTATCCAAATTAAATTAAAAAAACAGTCATCGATTAGCGCCCCTTGTGACTTCGTAATTTTTATGGCACGAACAATAGCCTATAAGAGTTGCTATTTACATTTCGGGTCCGGCAATAAAAACACAATAAATTAACATCAGAAATGGTTTTATTGTTTTTCAAAACATTCTCCTTTAAGATCAATACTTGTCCATTCACACAAACCAATTTTCAGAGCACTTTTTCCACTCCAATTGAGACACTTCCATAACATGATTATTGAACGCCTCAACAGCTGCTTCGGGCGATGAAAAACGTTGACCACGCATTTTTTTCTTGATGCTAGGGAATAAGAAGAATTCATTGGGTGCCAAATTAGGGCTATACGGTGGATGGCCCATCAATTCGACATCTTGAGTGGTCAAATAGCTCATCGTTTCAGCTGGTGTGTGAGAGCTCTCATTGTCGTGATGCAAAATGATCCGTCTTCTCTTATTATCTTTCTTCATTTCTCCGAACACTGTTGGCAAACAGATGGTTGTACACGTATACCACTTAGAATTGACCGTCCTACGTTTCACTAAAGGCACTGTGGCAACATGGCCGTTACTACCGAAAAAAACGCAAACATTTGCATCGATGTACTTCTTCCACGAACAACTTTTGTTGGATTTGGCTCGTCTTGAAATACCCATACATTCGATTACTGTTTTGTTTTGGGTTCATATGCATAGATCCATGATTCGTCACCTGTGACAATGTTATACACTGCCTTTGAGCTACCGCAGTTACACTTTTTCAACATCTCTTTGCACCAATCCATACTAGCCTTGTTTTGAGCATTCGTCAAATTATGTGGAATCCAACGAGAAAAAATTTTTTTCACGACCAAATGAACATGCAATATCTTATTGATGTTTGTCATAGGAATGCCCAAGGATGCCTCAATCTCGCGGTATATCACATGTCGGTCTTGCTTAATTATTATACGCACAGCACCGATGTTTTCTGGCAAAGTGACTGACGTCCTTCACGAAATGCATCCTAAAGCGAACGGCGTCCGAGACTGAACTCTTGGTACCAGCGATTAACAGTGGTTTTAGTTGGTGCTTCATCACCAAAATTCGAAACAAGTTGATTTAAACACTCTTGTCTCGATAGCCCACGCCGAAAATCGTACAAAATTATCGCACGAAAATGTTCAGGGATAATTCCATTTTTTTAACTGAGATACATTTTTCAACACACTGTAAACAAAACAATTCGCCCTCAAATAACAAAACCTGAAGTTATATTAACAAATGTGAAAGTTTCCAATGGAAGTTCCAGTTTGTATCTGGGAACACTAGTATTGCCAGGACCCCAAATATAAATAGCAGCTCTCGTAGACATCTTCGACATCATGTAACCCCAAAGGAAAAAATCGCATGCGGCTAAGTCTGGTGAGCGTGCCGGCCAGTTCACATAACCTCTCAAAGAGATAAGCCGTCCAGGAAACATTTGCCTCAGACAATTCATGGTAACCCTCGCTGTGCGTGCAGTGGCACCATCTGGTTGGAACCATGTACCCTCTAATTACATTGCCTCAAGAGCCGGCTGAAAAAAATCCTGTATCATAGTCAAGTACCGTCCGGAGTTTACAGTTGCGGCAAGATGGTTATCCTGGAAAAGGTAAAGGCCACACAGTGACGCGGTCCAAATGCAGAGGTCTCTGGGGTTTGTTTCACTCCAGTACCGCATATTTTGTTTGTTTGCACACCCTTAGGTGAGTTCTCTGCTAATTCACTGAGGTGAAAATGTGCCTTATCAGAAAAGAACACCATTGCTTGACGGGGTATATAAGTAGTTGCCAGAATGTCTTAATAAGAGGACCGCCGTGTCAAATAGTCCCCTGCTGCCAATTGTTGGAGCTCGCACATTTTATAAGGGTGAAAATTCAGTTCATCGTGAAGAATCCGGTGGAGAGTACGTCTGGAAATGCCAAGAACAAGTGACTGCTTCCGAGCAGAGCGTTTCGGAAATTGTAGTACTGCTGCTCCCTTCTACACATGACACATTCCCTGCTGTTCTGAATGAAGTTATCCAATTTACAATTGATTGCCGGCCAGGAACACGTCCGCGTGGGGGAACTGCGAATCGTAAACGAAAAGCACGCTGCACTGCAATGATCGAGTGTGCATTTGAAAAAAACGCTTAAACACAAAATGAGCTCTCCTCACGTGTCATGTGTGATGGCAACTGAAAGGCAGACGAATACAAATCTCCCGTCAGTCGCTATAAGCCACTTACACTCTCCACTCTCTTCGACCAATTGTGCCGCCAAAGCCTACAGAGCAAAAAAGCAAAATTTCCGCGCTCCACCCTGAGTTTTTTTTATCTTCCACCTAAAATATTTATTGATTTCTATAGACTGTAATCCGGTTATTTCGATAAACCAAGTCGGTTTGTGTTATGAATAATTATCTAAAATAAACAGCAGCGGACCATAAAATTAACAAACAAAAAAATATGCTTATTGTTTATATTTATTATTGGCTTAACCAAAATCTGGTACACTGATATATCAGCATGAGTAGGGAACTGTAAACTAATACAATTTGTTGACTCTGGGCCGATCTCTGGGGTTATTATTATGAAGTCGTATTGAAATGTTGGCAGAGAAAGCGTTGCAAAAGTGAGTCTTAGATGTTTCCCTCAATTTTTGATTTTAAGAATGTAAAATGCACAAAATTGGATAAAGTTGTACTTTTTTTTCCAAGGTACCTTATGTTCTCTAACTGGAGACTTTTTCCCTCAAGGCAGATTGTACCTATTTACATTCCCAAACAGCTTATGACCATAAGCCAACATCAGGATTCTAGGTTTATTCGGTTGACCGCTATTGTTTTTGAACAGATACACGGACGGACATGGTCAGATCGTCTTAGAATATTACTATGTTCAATAAAATACTTATATACACTTTATAGAGTTTACGATCAATATTTCGTAGTGATGCAAACGGAATCTACCCTTCGGTGGAGGGTATATAAACTGACAATATAAGCGTGTTGTATAGTGTTGTTTTTGGATCGACACGAGTGGACTTTAGTATACTCCAGTATACGAGTATAAAAGAATAAACGAATTTTTTGGTTTCAATCCATTTCAATATTGACCTGCCTTCATAAAGAACCTCCTAAAATTTGACAAAATATTAATACCAATTTATTGAAAATTTCACATTGCCTGGAAAAAGTTTTCATTTCGGAAACTTTCCTCTTTCGCCTATACGAACAAATCGCAATATTTCCAAGCAAATTTAGTTTCGGATTAGTGGATTCTATTTTTTTAAACGAATCAAATCTGCTCCTATTCGTCCATGAAATGAATATTTGGTGTATCACAAAACAACAACTTTTTCATTAATTCCAAATAAAAACAAGAACACACCATATCTGAAGCTGAACAACATCGTCCTGCAGGGAGAGTGTGCAACTTTAACAAGGACTCTTGTCAAGCTTCTAGTGTAACCGATTTTCAATGTGACTTCTATATATAGACATACATATATTCCGGTAGCTGTTGTTGTAGTTTTGGATCTCAAAAAGCGCGAAATTTAATTTTCCAATTAAATGCTGAAAACAACAAAACTTTTTTCGCCCCGGTTTGTTAACATCTAGTAACTGCAATGTGTCTCATTGCAGCCAGGCTTCCCCTATGCAGCGTTAGGGGGGAGGGAAAAGGGCTAGGGGAAAACAAACTATATTTGGTGTACATCAAACTGACATTGGGGGAAAATTGCCACAATAGTTCGGCGATTGTTCGACTAGACTTGGTTTACCGAACTGGGACGTGGTGGTTCATATTCTTGTTGTTGCTACTGTTTTATCTCGTCGCAAACAATGTTAGCATTGGAAATCCTTCGCCGCAACAACAACACTACAAACAACAACAGCAGCAGCATCAGTAGCTGTAGCATATTTGAAAGGAATTGAAATCAGTTGCTGGCTGATACGTTGTTGGTGCTGTTGTTTTGCCACCATTTCATGCTGGCGTGGCCAGAGTGGCTGTACCCTCCACTAACATTGTTACAACGTGCTTAGTTCAAAGTTTACTGGATAATTTTTGTTGTTGCTGCTACTGCTGCTGCCACTGCAGTGTAGCTGCCTCAAAGTTAACTATAAATTGATGTTGGCATTTTTAGCGTATTAGTTTGCGCCGGGTTTAGTTTTATTCCCGGAATTTCTATGCACACATATTGAAATCTCAGTGCAATCTCAGCCAACCGTACACTACAATGTCCGCCCGCCGCCTGTCCTCCTGCCCGCCCCGTAGCCGTATCGGTGAGCAGCAAACTTTACATTTAAGTTTCATTTTATCAGGCATAGTTGGAAATGTTGTTGTCCTGATGATGCCAGACTGTAGCTGTAGCTGTTCGTTGTGCAGCTATCGTTTGGCATTTCCTAGCATCGGCGCTGGCGAAGGCAAATAGAGCATCAGGAGAGCTAGAGCAAAAAGTCATTTTCAATTTAGAATTTGTCATGTTTAAGTGACATTAAATTGTTTGTACAGCCAACTAACATCAGCAACACATTGTGCATTGTTTGAATTCTAAGGATACGACATTTGGATGTGAGAACAAACAAATGACTTTTTTTCGCCCCGCGGGCAGACAAATGCAAATGGAAATATTTCATAATGAACCGCACCGACAACACAATTTTCAGGATTCATTGCAGTTTCCTGTGGAACTAGAGTGGGTTTTGAAATGCACTGTGTGTATGTTTATAAGTGTTTTGAAGCGGCGAATCATTTCTAAAATGAGTTTTCCAATTTTAATTAAAATTACGACATTAACTGAGACTTTTAGCCTACTTTAGCGAAATTATGCACGATTTAAAAATTCGTTATAGAAATTATTTTTATTGTTAATAATTTATTGTTAAACTAAATATTGGTTACCTCTTTTACAATTTTTAATATTAAATTAACCTACTAATTATGTTTTTATTTTGTTTACATTTATTCAGTCCTGTTTCATTACTTTGACTTCAACAGTTCTTATTCTGGTTCGAAAACTTTGTAGCTAGCATTTGGTGGTGGTTTTTTAAAAGAGCGAGATAAATTGGTTATGATCTTGCTTACAATTACAAACGTAAAAAACCAGAGGTAGAAAGGAAAAATAGAAGGGGGGGGGGGGATAACACAGTCGCAAACGTTGCAACTTCGTGTAACTTAATTCTGAACTTCGTATAACCCAAAGCAGATCAAAAACATCGATACAACAGAGCCGAATAATCTTTAAATTTTTGTTTATGTCGCTCATTTTTCTGCCTCTCTCTTGAAAAACCCAACCTTATATAATGTTAACTCAACCATTTTGTATGCTCATTTGACCTTATATAACGTTATTTTGTCTTCGTTATCAAACATTTACCATGAAAAATTTAACCAGACACATGGTTAAAAAATTATTGTATTTTCGCCTCAGTGTATGTCATCATTATGTTCACAGTGCGTAGGTAACGGGTGATCAATCTAGAGGTATTTTTTTCAATGAGAATTTTTTTCACTGATAACGCGTAAGTTGTATTTTTGTTTTGTATTGTTTGGCATTTCATCATGGAAAGACTTACAATTGTGCAACTGTTTATGGAAACGAGCATTCGGTGAGAAACTTTTTTTTCACTGTTTTGTTTAGTGATGAGGCCCTTTTCTGGATCAACGGCTGCGTCAATAAACTATATTGCCACATTTGGGCTGAAGAGCCACTAGAAGAGGTTGAAGAGGTGCCATTATACCCAGAGAAAATCAAGGGTTGCGGTTTATGTGTTAGAAGAATCATTGGTCCATATTTTTTCAAAAATTATGATGGCCGAAATGTAACCGTGAATGGTGCTCGCTATCGTGGGATGATATGGGAGTTTTTGCTACCTAAAATTAAAGCCCGTAATCTTAACGACATTTGGTTTCAGCAGGACGATGCCACTTACAACACAGCTGCTCAAACAATAGAACTATTGAGAGGTATTTCCAAGAGCAGCTAATTTAACCTTTTGGATCGCTGAGTTGGCCGCCTAAATCGTGTGATATCACACCTTAAGACTTCTTTTTTTTTGGGGGTACGTAAAGTCCAAAGTCTCTGCTGACAAACCAGCTACGATTTAAGCTTTGTAAGCCAAAATTATGCGTGTCATTTACGCCATACTGGTCGAAATGCTAGAACGAGTTAGACAAAATTGGACCCCCAGAATGGACACCCCTGAGGCGTAGTTGCGGCCAACATTTGAAGGAAAATATATTTAAAAAATGAATGGCATAAAATGTCCTTTCTACTGAACAATTAAGATTCCGCACTTGATTTGAATTGTTTTATTATGAAAAAATACCTCTAAATTGATTACCCGATAGTATCGCGAAAAGATGGAGCTTGAGTAGATCGAGAGATGGGTGCGGTTTTGAGACAAGTATTTAAAAAGATCCAGAAATGTAAATTCGGCGGCAATTAACTTCGTATTGACAAACTCGCTTAAATAGTACAAAAGTCCAAAAAAAAAAAATTTGGTCAGGTCCTTTTTAATCCATAAAAAGGGGAAATGTTTTTCGTTCACCCGATTTGTCGAACCGATCTGCAAGCATCGGACATATATCTGGTTATTTATAAGACTCTAGCTATTTTCGTTTGGACTGAATCGTGATTTCAACGGACAGACGGACATGACAAGATCGTCTTAGAATTTTATGACGAATGACCAGTTTATATACACCCATCTTATGGCGGAGAGTATAAAAAGCCAGAAGACATGGCAAGCGTACAGAGACTCGTTTCGTTTTGCGTAGGTATAATACGGACTTTCTGTAAAGATTTCGATCGGGAAACAGCTGTCATTGTCAACATTCCCTACGATTAAAAAAGAATGTTGTATTTGGCCCACCCGTTATTGGACTGTGTTATATGGAACTAAACTGAGAGCTGGAATCGCTGCCAATACAATAAGAACATTTAAAAAATTTTCTGCGATCGGTTTTCACTTAGTAAATGGCGGCTATGGTACGTGTAAGAGATTTATCTCTAAGTACTGTAAAAACTTTGTTGTGAAATTTCGATCAGTAATATTTGAATTTTATCAATCACAGCTTACTGATTTTAGAAGTTTGCCCTTGTTCTGCAGTGGGACTTAATTATGTTATTTAAATTTCTTTTCCTATCGTTCTTAACTGGTCACCCAGTAGACTTCCCGACCTTTTAGGGGGCGATAAATGAAATTCATGGTACCTTTGGTATTTTTAAACACATGGCGCCATTTAAAAGAGTAATTCACTTCATTTCCAAATCCAATCATTAAATTTCGCATCGAACATGGCATCTAATCAAATATTATCACAAAAATGAATGCCTTCAAATTACCTTTTTTGATTATATCGTATATTCACACATCTGTCTATATATAAGTATACCCACACACATACATATGTAGGTATGTTTGAACATACGTCAAACTTGAGTTTGATTTAGTTAATGATGTTTTTCCCAGCCTTGCGAGAAATTTGCAAAAATCATTAATTAACTTTTATTTGTTTTCGATCTCATTTTATTCGTTTCTATTGGAGCCACTGAATTGATGTAAACATAATTACGTCGGCATCCATTTCGCCACTGTGGCGGTGTATTTGATGACATTCTTCTTGGAATCCTATTGAATGAAAATTAATTAAAACGCAATTCGATATCTAAAGTAATAAATCGAACCAACTAAAAAAACCAACGCAAATCTAAGCAGAGTTTTTGTCTGGAAAGGATTCGTTTCGTTAAAAAATATGTAATTTTAAATACTGAAGGAAAGAGTAAATCACAATAAGCGCCATTGCAATTCGTTTTGTACTACTCGAGTTTATAGTGGAGCTGATTATGTTGCTTTATAAACGGTGGTTAAATTTTAAGCGCGGATGTTGAATGTGAACCACACCTAAACGTCAAGTTTTTTTTTTTGCATTTTATTTGATATTTCTCAATTTTAGACTAACTTAATTTGAACCATGGAAAGATACACAAGCGAGCAACGCGTTAAAGTTTTTCAGGCTTCCGCAAGAGTGGTGACGCGCAAAATAGAGCCATTTTAAAGATTAGGTCCCTTTCTATTTGCGCTTAGAATCGTCGACTTCACTTTCATAAAACGCGCATATCTATGGGAGGGAACACTTTAGGGGCGTGGGATCGGTCTCATTCGATGTTCAGATGTCCACATCAAAAAAAAGTGAAAAATTGATGAAAAGTTTTGTTCAGGAGAGCCATTTAAAAGATTAGGTGCCTTTCTATTTGCGCTTAGAATCGTCGACTTCACTTTCATAAAACGCGAATATCTCTGGGAGGGAACACTTTTGGGGCATGGGATCGGTCTCATTCGATGCTCAGATGTTGTCTACATCAAAAAAAAGAAAATAAAAATTGATTTTTTTTACCCTTAAGTCCCTTTTTCGCTGTCACAGTGGATGATCAATTTTCAAAGATAATCATCTTCAGTGATGGGACACATTTTCACCTCAGTGGATTCGTCAATAAGCAGAAATGCCGCATTTGGGCGCATGATAATCCAAGAGTGATTGTCGAAAAAACAATGCACCCACAAAGAGCGACTGTTTGGTGCGGTTCATGAGCTGGCGGCATCATCGGGCCGTATTTTTTCCAAAATAAGGCCGGTTACTTTGAATGGTGTTCGCTATCGTGAGATGATAACGAACTTTTTTTGACCTGAATTACAAGATATGGATGTGGACGATATGTGGTTTCAACAGGACGGTGGCACTTGCCACACAGCTAACGAAACAATATCTCTTTTGCTCGATAAATTCAATGGCCGTGTTATCTCACGTCGTGGCGATGTAATTGGCCTTCATGAGCATGTGATTTGACACCGTTGGACTTCTTTATTTGGGGTTATTTGAAAGAAAAAGTGTACGTCGTTAAGCCAGCAACAATTCAAGAGCTCAAGGATGAGATAATTCGGCACATTAACGGCATAGAACCTCAATTGTGCCTTAGCGTCGTCGAAAATTTGGAACATCGGATGGAGGTGTGCCGCCGAGGTCTCGGCTGCCATTTGGCCGATATTTGTTGCATAGATAATTGAACCATGCCAATATTATCATAATAAAAAGAAATGACAATAACTTTCTTAAAAAAATTGTGTTTTATGCAAAATCAACATCGGCCCTTAAAATTTAGCCACCTTTTATATGTGACACGCAAAATAGAAAGGGACCTAAGGTTAAAAACCAGTTTTGTTGAAGAGAGCCATTTTAAAGATTAGGTTCCTTTCTATTTGGGCTTAGAATCTTCGACTTCACTTTCATAAAACGCGCATATCTCTGGGAGGGAACACTTTTGGGGCATGGGATCGGTCTCATTCGGTGCTCAGATGTTGTCCACATCAAAAAAAGAAAAAAATGAAAATTAATTTTTTACCCTTAGGTCCCTTTCTCTATGTGCTGTCACATACTCGTATAACGGATGGTTCATCTAATGATTTAATTCTTAATCATATTTTATTCTGAAATTAGCATCTTCCTTCCGCTCGAAATCTTCAAAGAAACTCAGTATCATATTTTCGTGGAACGAAGTGAAATTATCTTCGCTTGTCCAATGTCGAAGACTTGCACTATTCGTGTTCAAGGTATAATAAGCTCAGCTTCTCAGTTAAGCCTTAGAGCACCAATGGAGGATTATACGCGCAAAATTGGATAACGTTTTTCATTGAAAAATCATCATATTTTCGCACAAAGCGCAATTTTATTTCGGGAACTTTAAGAAAATTGTAGCAACTGGAGATGGAGTCGACAGTTCGAGAGTGTTAATATCGTACAGATTTTGTAGCATGGTAATGATTGACCCATTTTTCATTGAAAATGCAGCTGATCTTCTACAGATGTATGCGAAACGAGTATCAATTTTAATACCCTCCGCCGAAGAGTGGATGGTGTACTAAATTTGTCATTTGCAACACCACGAAATATTGATCGGAGACCCTATAATAAACCCTAACCCTTTAATACCCTAGCCCTATAATTCCCTAAGACCCTATAATATATATTATTTATCGTCGTAAAATTCTAAGATGATCCAGCCATGTCCGTTTGTTCGACGAAATTTTACATGATGATGATAAGCTATTTGGCATTTCAAACAGGTGAAAGCGGTTCAGGGAGAAAAAAATTGCCTTTTAAGGGACTTAAGGCACCTCGAAAAAATTCTCTTTTTTAAGTATTTGCTTAATAAGTTATAATTTTTTGTGGATATACAATTATTACAATGGGAACCTTTTTCTTGGAACGCACTTAGTACCTAAAATAGTGGCAACGTTTCTTTACGTTTTGGCTCATTCGGCCCAAAAACTATACCGCATTGTCAAAACGGTTGATCAATGGTGAATATTGACATATATGACGCGCAAAATAGAAAGGGACCTAAGGGTAAAAACCAGTTTTGTCCAGGAAGCCATTTTAAAGATTTAAATACGTGTATATTTGGTGTACCATCACTTTCATAAAACGCGCATATCTATGGGAGGGAACACTTTTGGGGCATGGGATCGGTCCGGTTCGATGCTCAGATGTTGTCCACATCAAAAAAAAAGAGAAAATTGATTTTTTTACCCTTAAGTCCCTTTCTCTATGCTTTGTCACATAGGGTACTCAAATTGCAGCAAATTTAGCTACGAATCCACATATAAGATTAGGGAAGGACGCACTGGCCGAAAGGGCAAAAATAAATGGAAACTTTTTTCTTTTAATTGAAGGGTTTACCTTCTTAGGCCCCGTCTTTGTAAAGCTTGTTCAGGACATGCTACAAAAATTTTCGAAGGGGTAAGTAAATCAATTGTATGGGAGTTACATTCTATTTTATTCGTAATATTCTACAAATGGTAATCCTAACCACTTGATTTCACTAATTTTCAGCAGGATTGCCTGAAGCATATTACAGGTTTTTCTCGAATATCAAATGGGTCATGACAGCCACCCCTGTCCTACACAGCCATAAGGATAAAATTGAGTGCATTTTAACAATTAAGAAAATTGAGTAAATTGAGTTATAATCTAAGAAAATTGAGGTAAATTGAGTCATAATCTATGCTCAGAAGTGGTACCAGAACGGGCAATGTTAGCGGTGAAATTAAGCGGGGTTGATTCCAATATATCGGGTGATTAGTCTAGAGGTATTTTTTTTAAACAAAAAAAAAACAAAAATTCAAATCAAGCGTGGAATCTTTGTTGTTCATTCGAAAGGACATTTTATGCCATTTCTTTTTTAATATAATTTCCTTCAAATGTTAACCGCGACTAAGTCTCAGGGTGTCCATTCTCAGGGTCCAATTTTGGATCACACGTTCGAGCATTTCGACCGGTATGGCGTTCATGACATGCGCAATGTTGGCTTCGAAACCTGAATCGTATCATTTAGAATGGACTTTACGTGGCCCCAAAGAAAAAAGTCTAAACTTGTGATATCACACGATCTTGGCGGCCAACTCATCGGTCAAATACGTGAAATTAGCTGCTCTTTGAAATGACCTCTCTATAAATCCATTGTTTGAGCAGCTGTATGACAGGTGGAGCCGTTCTATTGAAATCAAATACAGGCAAGATTACGGGCTTCAATTACAGGTAGCAAAAAGTCCGATATCAAGAAGCGATAGCGATCACCATTAACGTTTACGTTCCGGCCATCATAATTTTTGATTAAATATGGACCGATGATTCCACCAGCCCAGTAACTGCACCAAACCATGGTTTTCTCTGGGTATAATGACAGCTTCGAACCTCTTCTAGTTGCTTTTCAGCCCTAATGCGGATATTTTATTTATTGACGTTGAGCCAGAAAGGGGCCTCATCACTGAACAGAGGATCTTCTCGTTTCTCATTTCCATAATTCAGTTGCACAATTTGGAGACGTTGTTGCGGTGTTAGTCTTTCTATGACAAATCCGCAAACAATACTGAAAAGGAAAAACATAAAGTAAATAAACTCTGAAAAAACCCCTATGGAAAAAATAACTCTAGATGGATCACCCTATATATATATGGCCAAAGGATTTTTTTCAAAGCATAACACTTTTTAGACGAAACAAGGTATTATGTAAACCCTTCCACTAACCAGTAGGGTAAGAGCTCAATTATTTGTTTCTCCAAGATCCGCTTATGGAGTGGCCTCTAATAACGCCAACGTTTTTTTCATTGGTTCCTTCGGCGACGTGTCCTTTATTTTTGCTCATTTAATTCTAACCCATGTCTAGTTCCATGCGAATGTTAGTAGGTTTTGTGCTTTTTTTCTTCTCCACTCATCCGCTACTCCCTCACTGAGTGTATTTCAGTTCCCTTCTTTTTTTGCTTGATAATACAAACAAACATGAGTTTCAATTCCCTTTACTTGTTACATTATTAACTTTCTTCATCTTCTTATTCTGTTTTCTTCAACAATCCAAAACAAATACGCGCACTTCTGTATGTGTATGTGTAGGATTTTACACACATACAGTTAGACTAATACAAGGACTATCCTAAGTGTTACATACATTTCATTTAGTGATTTGAACAGAACGGCAGCAAAGCATCAAAAAAACGAGACAAAATGAAAAAGTGGAATCTAATGTTTATCCTGCTTGGAATCCTGACGAAGAGCAAAAAAAAATCTAAGAACTCTGGCAGAAAATGAAGCAAACTGTTTATTCTGTGGAATGGAAAAAGAAACGTTGGTTTAGTGTTACTTTTCTAAATGCCAGAGCATGTGTGTGCGAAGTGTGTATGGAAGAAGCTTACACATTTTTAATGGCTGTGTAGTTCAAAAAGATTGTGAAGGACTGCACTAACGCAATGCCAGTTCTGTTTCTGATGTATGAGGAACGTGTGGTCGATTGAGGCGAACTTTTTTAACGTCATATCAGGGACAATGAAACTATGTCCGGTCGGTAATATAGGTTCTGAAATAAGGCGCATATCTGTAAATCATTTTTCTTAAAAATGTCGGATAGTCGGAAACATAACTTCGAGCTCACAGGTCTGAGGCAGGCTTTTGCTCATACCAGACGAAAGTCAGTGAGACGTATTAAAATGTAGTAAATAAGAAAAGCACTTGATTATGGGTTATGCAACCCCGTGAAGGTTATCTACGAGGGCGGTTCGGAAAGTTCTTAGCCTATCAATGAAAGAGAATAGTTAGTTTTTCAAAAATATTTTTATTTTTCAATATAATCTCCTGAAACTTCAATACACTTAGTCCAACGCTTATCTAGCAATTCTATCCCTTGATTAAAATAGTTTTCCTCAAGGTCTTCAAAATAGTGGTATACAACTGTAATTGCATCTGCATTTGAGGTAAAACGCTTGCCAGCAAGGAATTTTTTTAGATTTCGGAACAGGTAAAAGTCACTGGGAGCTAAATCAGGAGAATAAGGTGGGTGGTCAAGGAACTCGTACTTTAATTCGTTGATTTTAGCCATTGTTTAAACATTCGTCGATCATTTAATACCATATCATGCACTTTGGCTACAATTTCTGTTGTTGTTGCTGTTTTTGGACGTCCACTACGTGGTTCATCTTCAATGCTTGTACGACCACATTTAAATTCAGAAACCCAATTTTTTACTGTTGCATATGAAGGAGCACTTTAACCTAACACATTCACCATTTCATTAAGAATTTCTTGTCCCGATAAACCTTTTTTATGTAAATATTTAATGACACCACGCATTTCTAATTTTTCCATGGTAAAAAAATCGTGGATGCGTCTTTTGTGAACACCTGTTTCTATATGAAGGAGTTGCCAGATCGAAACAAAATTTAACATGTGTTCATAGCAGCGATGGAAGTTTCCAAAACACTTAACTTTTTTCTGTTTATACCGCGCTTTTTGTGCTAGGCTAAGAAGTTTCCGAGCCGCCCTCGTATGTAAAGGATAATGAACTACCAACTGCGTTCTTCGGCTATCTCTCACCCATAAAAAAAATATGTTTGGGCTTATTTTAATTATCGGCCGAAATTCTCGTAAGCAAGCTTAAGATGCGATACTTTAATTAAAGGAAAACGAGTAAGATACCAATACCAAACGTCTTCAAGTTCTGCCAAGCCAAATTTTTATAGCGTCTATGAGCTTAACTCTCATTTATTTGGCCCACGGCTCCAAGAGACGGACCACAGTCTCAGTTATATCCTTCTTTTCGAAAAAAAGGACATTCCCGTCTGAGAGATAGGATAAAAAAATGTTTTACGAAAATAAACTCCATACGATTTCACTTTTGGAATATCATCTTTTACTACTACTTTTTAACTTATTTTTTATGCTATAGTGTTGCAAAATAAAAATGTCCTTGGTCCATAAAAAACTCGGACCTACGTTGGCAGTCCTGTTGTTTACTATAATCAGTCTTTCATTTCTAGAAGAAATAATTATTCACCCCCCGTGAAAGATCGAACTTCTTTGCATAGTGTAGCGGAGTTTGGTTACTTTAAAAAAAATTATTTGTTGTCACCACAATTTATTGGTAACGTGTACGTTAAGAGTAATGTGTACTTCATAATTGGCTGGTTGCCATAACCAAAAGTTATGGCAATCAATAGTTTTACTGAAGTCGGTTGGTACAACCGAATTATTGGCTGTTAGAATCGTTATAACGGGTGATCAATTTAGAGGCATTTTTACAAAAGGTTGTTTTTTTACAGATTAGGAGTATGTTGTGTTTCTTTCTTTTCAGTATTGTTTGCCATTTCATCATGGTAAGACAACTTCCACTGCGAAAACCACGGTTTGGTGCGGTTAATGGGCCGGTAGAATCATCGGTCCACACGCAGAGAAAAGATATGGTTACACTATGGTCACCGCAACAAAAATATGTTCTCTACAATAAAAGCATGTTCGCCGCAACCATAGTATTGTTTTTTGATTTTAATTTTGACAATAGTATGATAGCGACAATATTGCTATTGTTGAAATGTAACAATAGTATTATTGCCAAATTTAGAAATAAAAATATGGTTGTGGCAACCATATACACATGGTTGGTGCAACAAAAGTATTGTTGTTTAAAATTTACGTTAACAATAATATGATTACGGCAATCATGCCGTATGGTTGCGACTATAAACATAACAAAGCAGGTTTTATAGAGCACACATATATGTGTGTGCGTATGTTTTTTTTGGTATACCAAAAAAAAAAACACATGCACACGATACAGTGCATGATTGTAGTCCATTTTAAAAAACAACAATCGGAAGGTCGGTCGAGGGATTTTTTATTGTTTTTATTTTGTTTGGTGATTGGCTCTCGCTTTTTTAAAATCTGACTGCACTTAAGTATAAAGCCATTGATCATGGTTTATTCACGTTCGTTACTTGGGGTCTACGGTTGGTGAAGTAGCATTTTCCCCAGCAGGCAACTAAAAGTTTTTTTGACTGCCGTTGGAATATATATTTTTGTTTCTTGAATGAAATGTTCAATAAAAGCAACGCCTAAAATTTGGGTATGAACTAATTGTAATGAAGTTTAAAATAACTTGCTTGATTAAAATCTCTATTTTGAATAACAACATTACCCAATCCTAATAAATAATTTTGGGTATCATAGTATGGTTGAGTGAATCATACTATGGTTGTATGAATAATAGCATGGTGGCGTGTGAATCATACTATGGTTGTGAAGATCATACTATGGTTGTTTGAGAAAAATACTATGGTTGTGAGGATCATAATATGGTTGTGGAGATAATAGTATGGTTGAATGTGAATCATACTATGGTTGTGAGGATCATAGTAGGGTTGTGTGTGAATAATACTATTGTTGTGAGGATCATAATATTGTTGTGGCACAACCATATACCCAACAATAGTATGATCCTCTTCGAATATTGTTACCACAACCATACTTTTTTTCTGCGTGCATATTGTATCAAAAATGATGATGGTCGGAACGTAACCGAAAATTATGCTCGCGCTATCGCGCCTTGATATCGGGCGTTTTGCTACCTGAAATTGAAGCCCGTTATCTTGACGACATTTGGTTTCAACAGTACGGTGCCATTTGCCATACGGCTGCTCAAACAATGAATCTATTGCGAGGTCATTTCGAAGAGCAACTAATTTCACGTTTAGGACCGGTGAGTTGGCCGCCTAGATCGTGTGATATCAAACCTTTAGACTTTTTTCTTTGGGGCCACGTATAGTCCAAAGTCTATGAAAAAACCTGAATCGTAGCTGCTTTGGTTTTAAAATTGGACCCTCAGAATGGACACTCTAAGGCGAAGATGCTGCTAACATTTAAAGGAAGTTATATTTAAAAAAATAAATGGCATAAAATGTCCTGAACAATAAAGATTCCACACTTGATTTGAACTTTTGACAATTTTTACTCCGAAATAATACCTCTAGATTGATATACGTATTGTATATATTATTGTAGCTACCATCTTATGGCAAGTCGAACCATCTAACCATCAATACCATGAAAAAGTATTTTTATTCAATCGGGTATTTGTCGTATGGACTGATTTCCAAATTATTGTTTTCTCTGTGTGTGGACATTCAGCAGTTATTCCATAAAAAATGGCACCTTCCCGAAATCTTTCACTCACCCTCGACGATCCCCAGATGCGGACGTTTTGCTTGTTTACATAGTCACCGTGCTGGGTCAGAAAATATGATTTTTCGAGCTTAATCTTTGTCCACTTCGAACAGCTTAAGGTTTATACTCGCACTGAGAATCGAACACAAAGCGGGTGGTCATTATTGGGTCTTCTAAGCAAATAATACAAGATCTTTGAGTAAAATTCGCATGCAGCTGCAGGTAAAATGTTAAGTTGTTGTGCTGTCAGTGCCAGTAATATATATGATTTTAAATGAAACCGCTAGATGGCATAACCCGGTTTTGTATACAGTACGCGTACAATTTACGCAATTATTGCTACTCCCCGATTTGCGCAACCGGCAATTTTTGTACATAACGATCTTTATAAGTGCAACAATTTTTGAAAAGTGGTCTCGATAGGTGCAACTATCTTTGAAAATGATCTCGATAAGGGCAACTGTTTTACGAATATGCGGAAATATGTTTAGTTTACATTATTTTCCCGTCGTTGCTTTATCATTGCTTGATATTTATCGTAACATTGACTTTTCCACAGAAGAAATCATTGAATGGATCAACGAAGACTTTAAAAATCTGTTTGAGCAATCTAAATGAATTGATATGTCAGACGATTAAAATACATCTGATATGCGTTGAAATATTAAAAATAAAAACGGATACGTTGATTCTGAAAAAGAAACAACAAAAAAGATATCGAACTAGAATAAAAACTGTTCTAGTCATAACAAGAAAAAAAATGTTAAGTTTGGCTGTGCCGAACTTTGGATACCCTCCACCAGATTCTCAAATAAAACCAAATTTGGTGCGGAAGTGTGTTCTATATAGAAGTCTTTATGTGCAAAATTTCATTTCGATAGGTCAAGCTTGTGGTGAGTTATCGTCATATTATTTCTCAAAGCCCATGAGACCGTTTGTGTGGGAGGTACCAGTAGGACTTTTCCGATCTCAACAGAATTTGGCGCAGAGGTGTGTTCTATATAAAAATCTTTACGTAGAAAATTCTATCTCGATAGGTCAAGTTTGTAGTGAGTTATTGTCATATTATTTTTCAAGGCCCATGAGACCGTTTGTGTGGGAGGTACCAGTAGGGCCTTTCCGATCTTAGCCAAATTTAGCGCAAAAGTCTGTTCTATATATTAATCTTTATGCCGAAAATTTCGTCTCGTGTCAAGTGTGTGGTGAGTTATTGTCATATTATTTTTCAAGGCCCATGAGACCGTTAGTGTGGGAGGTACCTGTAGGACTTTTCCGATCTCAACCGAATTCAGCGTAGAAGTGTTTTGTATATAGAAATCTTGATGTGTCAAATTTCATTTCTATAGGTCAAGTTTGTGGTGAGTTGTAGTCATATTATTTCTCAAGGCCCATAAGGCCGTTTGTATGGGAGGTACAAGAAATGGTAACCCGATCTAAACCATTTTTACATAGATGATTGCGCCTATATAGAGATTATTATTTGCAAAATTTCAGTGATTTTGCTTAAGAAACTGGACGGATATTTCCAAATAAATTTTTATGAGGTAGTGTCGGTTGAGGGTCTCCAACACCAACTTCCCGTAGAGCTATATAGCCCATTTTCAATACCAACCATGCTAGGTTAACTACACATGTTTGTGCCAAATTTCAGCTTCCTAGCTGTTTTCATGGAGGCTCTATCTTATTTTAAACAGACGGACAGCCGGACAACATGGCTAGATCGTCTTAGAATAGGATCAAGAATATATATACTTTGTTGGGTCTCCGATGATTATTTCAAGGTGTTACAGACAGAATGGCAAAACTAATATACCCTCCATTATATGGTGGAGGGTATAATAATGATTAAAGACCGAATAAATGTAAACAAAAAGAAAAAACTATTTAAAAGGATTGATACGCCCTAGTGCGCAACGCATGTATCAATACACGTAAGCACAAATCATGCACACTTTGTGCTTTTTGCATTTGTGGTTTACAAAAAAGACCCATGCGAAACGGAATTGGTGGAAATAATATTGCGCGTTAAAAATTGTTCTACGCACAGTTCGAAGACTATGCGCAAAGGGTAATTCTCAATAATTCAAGTGAGTCTCCCGTATAAGTCATTTGAATTGTTGCCGAAGAAATCGTTACCAAAGACTGTTGAAGAAAAACCTTGGCGGGTTTAGAAACAGCTGTACATTCTGCCAAGCAACCAAGCCAATACATTTCACCAATTTTTTACGTTGATTTGAAAAAGAAACAACAAAAAAGGTCTCGACCCAGAATAAAAACTGTTCAAACCCGGATGAAGTTATTAAAGGTCGTTACCTTAGCAATGAGTCGGCATAAATGAATGATATCCCATTTGCAAATATTCTTGCTAGTCAAGAGAAAATATCAAACTTTTTTTTTTCGAAAACCGTCCGTTCTTAACGGTTCTCATGCCTCCATGTTATTTTTTTTATGCGTATTTTCTTTTTTGTTACATTCTATTTTTTAATTAATATTATTTAAAAAAAAAATTATTTTGTTTAAATATTTAGGATCGGTACATGCAACAATTGCGGCAAATGCAACAGTACGAGGGCGGTTCGGAAAGTTCTAAGCCTATCAATGAAAGAGAATAGTTAGTTTTTCAAAAATATTTTTATTTTTCAATATTATCTCCTGAAACTTCAATACACTTAGTCCAACGCTTATCTAGCAATTCTATCCCTTGATTAAAATAGTTTTCCTCAAGGTCTTCAAAATAGTGGTTTACAACTGTAATTGCATCTTCATTTGAGGTAAAACGCTTGCCAGCAAGGAATTTTTTTAGATTTGGGAACAGGTAAAATTTACTGGAAGCTAAATCAGGAGAATAAGGTGGGTGGTCAAGCAACTCGTACTTTAATTCGTTGATTTTAGCCATTGTTAAAACACTCTTGTGCGCTGGTGCGTTGTCTTGATGAAAAATTATTTTTTTGTGTTGTAAGCCAGGACGTTTTTCTCGAATTTGTACATTTAATTGATCTAAAAGGTTGCAAAAGTACTCTGAATTTATTGTTTTACCCTTTTGCAGATAGTCAATCAATAAAATACCTTTGAAGTCCCGTTGCCATAACCTTACCAGCCGATTGAACTGTTTTTGCCTTCTTTGGGGCACTTCCTCCAGCTTCAGTCCATTGTTTCGATTGTTCTTTTGTCTCTGGAGTATAGTGGTGGATCCATGTCTCATCAACAGTTATGAAACGACGCTTAAAATACATTTTCATTCGCTGAAAACGATCCAAAAATGCTTGAGAAATGTTCATTCTTATGCGTTTTTGGTCGACTGTTAACAAGTCCGGCACCCATCTTGCAAAAAGTTTTTTTATCTGTAGTTCTTCATGCAAAATTAAATGGACTCGATCATTTGAGATGCCTATGATATTAGCTATTTCACGCACTTTTATTCGTCGATCATTTAATACCATATCATGTACTTTGGCTACAATTTCTGTTGTTGTTGCTGCTTTTGGACGTCCACTACATGGTTCATCTTCAATGCTTGTACGATCACGTTTAAATTCAGCAACCCAATTTTTTACTGTTGCATATGAAGAAGCACTTTCACCTAACACATTCACCATATCGTTATGAATTTCTTGTCCCGATAAACCTTTTTTATGTAAATATTTAATGACACCACGCATTTGTAATTTTTCCATTGTAAAAAAATCGCGGATGCGTCTTTTGTGAACACCTGTTTCTATATGAAGGAGTTGCCAGATTGAAACAAAATTTAACATGTGTTCATAGCAGAGATGGAAGTTTCCAAAACACTTAACTTTTTTCTGTTTATACCGCGCTTTTTGTGCTAGGCTAAGAAGTTTCCGAACCGCCCTCGTACATCGGTTACGTTGATCTAGCGGGTTCTGAACATACATACGAGTACGTTCAGATTAACCCTGCTATCATATCATCCTCGTATGAAGCCACAGCGCATTTCATTTCATACTTTTTGCTTCATTTCCTTACTCAATTTCTATTTTGTTTTTTCGTTGTCGAATTTGTTTGCGTTCCGTTCGTTCTTCCGCAGTCATGTTGTTGAGTGTAAATTATATTTTATCGTTCTTTTTTGGTTCTCGGTGTTTTTTTTTTTGTTGCTTATTGATGATGTTTCGTCGTTGTTGCCGTTTTATTACCAGTTAAGACAAAACAACAACAAAGTGTGCAAAAGATATAAAGCCACGGAAACGGAAATGGCGAGGATGGGTGGGAACCATTGCGGTTTAAAATTGATTAAAGAAATGAATAATGTTTGTTTTATGTGTGTCTTTATTGTTTAAATTAGGAAGTAATTTATGCAACAGTCGCTTTTTCGCTATTACGTCTTCTTTCTTTCGTTCGTTCTGCGAAGGAATTCGGATGGGCATAGTCTCGAAAGAGTCGTAAAGGGTTCCATTTCACCCTGCCTCTTGATGTGTCAACAAAATTTGAAAGTGGCGACGCAAGTTAAGGAAAATTAAATGCTTAAAATGCGAGTACATCATAATAAGCGTAAGTGAGCGTTAAATGATTCTTACTTTATAACAAAATATGGAGATGTTTTTACAGCCATTTTTTGGTTTTATCAATTTGTCTGCTGAAAAATAACTAATTGTGGTCTAATTTGAGAGTGTCTTCAGAGGCTAATAGCTATAATCGTTTACTGAAAAATGGTACAAATTTAGATTTTATATACAGCTTGGCTAAAGCTTAGCTAAAGGATATTTAAATCGAATTGACAATATTCAGGCTGTCGATGTAAAAATATACGCCTCTCAAATCTGCAACTAACCAGATGTAAACAAAGAGGGGCAAGGTCACTTAACTAAAAAAAAACCCTGTACCCAGTAGGTATTTTAGAAAAACACCTAAATACAATTTCATTATTCAAAGATTTCTACTTTGACAATTCATCCGATATATTCAGTTCTATTTACTAAACATTTCAGAGAATCAACTAACATTCGGTTCTACTAATGAAAACTCGATAGTACATGTAACCTAATTTATTTGGTTGGCAAAACAAATCGTTCGTGGCAACATATCTATTCTCTGTGTGTATATTTTGAGTACTTTAAGTATCTAAGCAAACAGTTGTTGCCTCTAATGAAAATATTAAACTTTTTGGTTGAACAAGTGCCGCATGTGGATTATTAGATCCAAAAATTCTTTTCTGGAGGTTCGGATACTTCAGACACGCAGAAAAAAAGTATGGTTGGGGTAACAATATTCGAAGAGCACCATACTATTGTTGGTTATATGGTTGTGGCACAACAACATTATGATCATCACAACGATAGTATGGTTCACACACAACCATACTATGATCCCCATAACAATAGTATGGTCCTCACAACAATATCATCAATCATTCACACACAACCATACTATGATCCCCACAACCATATTATTATTCACATTCAACCATACCATGATCCCCACAACCATATTATCATCATCATAACCATAGTTTGTTTAACGTACAACCATAGTATGATCATCACAACCATAGTATGACTTACACACAACCGTACTATGATCGACAAAATTGTTTGTAAAGACTGGAATACGTTGTTATTCAACAACAAAGAATTTAATTAAGTAAGTTATGTAACAATAGGAGTGACTTATTTAACAGTAAATAAATCATTTAATAAAAATATTTTAGTTATACTAATCCGTAGTTTTTTTTTAAATAATATAATTTTTATTACTATTATTGAATCGTAAAAATAACATTGTCAAATTAAAAAAAAAGGTTTTGCCGTATGATTACCGTAATTATGTTAGTGTTAACATAAAACCCATGAAAACAATACTTCTGCCCCACCAACCACATTTAAATTGTTGCTACAACCATATTTTTATTTTTAAATTTGGCAAAAATACTTTTGTTACATTTCAACAATATTAATATTGCCGCAATTATACTATTGTCAAAATGAAATTCAAAAAACAATACTATGGTTGCGACGACCATACTTTTACTGCAGAGAAGATACTATTGTTGCCGTGACCATATAGTAACCATATCTTTTCTCTGCGTGTATGTATGAGCACCAACTAACATTCGGATGGAAGACTTAAGGTGCATGCAACCTTAATCATTCGCATGCTGCAACGAATCTGTCCTCAGTGTGTTTCTACATCAGTATACAGAAGAATGCCTCCGGAAGCAATCAGAAGACCTTCTTTTAAAAGTAATCCTCATTTCAATTAAGTCATGATGTCAAAGGAAATGCAGGCCTACATATCTTTCTTCTATTAGCTGACCTTCTAGCAAGCCTGCAAAAAATGGCCTGGAAAAGATGATTTTTTGAAAGGACCCAACCAAATCAAAAAGATAATATGGGAATTAGTTTGGATTTCTTTTTAAGAAGCGGAATGTCTATATGTGACAGCGCATAGAGAAAGGGAACTAAGGGTAAAAAAAATCAATTTTAATTTTTTTCTTTTTTTGATGTGGACAACATCTGAGCATTGAATAAGACCGATCCCATGCCCCAAAAGTGTTCCCTCCCAGAGATATGCGCGTTTTATGAAAGTGAAGTCGACGATTCTAAGCGTACATAGAAAGGGACCTAATCTTTAAAATGGCTCTCCTGAACAAAACTTCTCATCCACTTTTCACTTTTTTTTGATGTGGACCACATCTGAGCATCGAATGAGACCGATCCCATGCCCCAAAAGTGTCCCCTCCCAGAGTTATGCGCGTTTTATGAAAGTGAAGTCGACGATTTTAAACGCAAATAGAAAGGGACCTAATTTTTAAAATGGCTCTCCTGAACAAAACTGGTCACATTTGATTTTTGGAAGGTTATTTAATGACGTCAAAAGCTTGGGGTAAGGGCACATCCACAGCAAAAACGGCAAATAAATGTCATCCTCTTCAAAATGAAGCTGGGATTACGAGTAGCAGCATAGTGGGGATCACACTCATAGAGGGCGTGACATCGAAAACACAACCCCGTCCACTCACTCGGAAATATGCGTCTTAAATGAAAGGTAGAAACCTCATGCGTCCGAATGTGTGATTACTTCACGAAGAAAAATGCTTGGGGCCCGATATACCTATATAAGTGGCCCATTTTATTCTATAAAACTTCTTTTGTGTGGCTTTACTGCATTCCGCTATAGAAAGGCGTAGTATAGGATACGGGACGTTAAAGCGTCTTACAATTGATCACTGGCACTTATAAATTTTATACTAATTCGCTAGATTTCTTTAAGATTTTAATAGGAAAAGCGTGTCCCAAACATGGTCGACCCGTAAAGAGAAGTAATTTTGCAGTTTTGTTTAAAACTAGGGCAGAAAGTGCCCAAAGAACGGACCTCTTTTTGAGATTAAGAATAGTAGCGACGGTCTAAATCTAAGTATTTTGTCATCCATTTACAAAACTACGAAAAACTTATCGAAGACCCTGCAAGTATGTCAAAGCATGTATTACTTATCATCGTTAAATTGTAAAACTATCTAGCCATGTCCGTTCCTCCGTATGTCCATGTGTCTATTAAAAGGACTACAGCAGCCAAACGAATCAAACTAGGGTACTAAAAGTTATGATAACTTATGGCCTTAAGTTACTTGGTATTATAAATGTATGAAATCGTCCCAGGGGGCTAATTTCCTGCACGTAATATCTCACAAAAAAACATAGTTGATGGACGTTTGAGAACATGTGGCCCGTAAAATGATGCCAATAATTTCAGTGAAATTAAAAAGATAGTAATCTTAAGCTTTGGCTTGGAAAAGAAAGGGCGGCAGAATTATGATAATAATAGGAAGACGAATTACAAGTAGCATTTTAATTATATGAACCTGGTAAGGGCGATGATGGATTAAGGACGTGCCAGGCAAGGACACAGTCCACAAAGACGTTTAATAAAGAATAAAATTAATTTCACAAAATAAGGAAGAAAAACCAAATAAAAAAATCTTAAGTCGGCTGAGTGGCGTACAGGGTGGGTCAAAAGTTACCATGGGATTAAAAACTCTAATAAGTTTTTCGTTTATTAATTTTTTTCATATTTTTTTCTCCCGTTCCGGATGATAAATAGTCTATATGGACAAATGGGTACTGAAAATTAAACAAAGTTTGCTACGAATCCAAAAATATAGTAATTTTTGATGTTTCGGCAGAGATAAGGGCCGAAAGGCCCATGCGTACGGACCATTTGTGACATTAACGATGAATTATTATGAAAATGGAAGTTCATATCAATATACATATCGTGGACTTCGTGATTTTTTCGGTCAATTTAATTTCCAAATGTGGGTACAATCGGAAAAATCGTAAAATAATTTGAGCAAACCGGGTCTGTAGGAGATGTGAAAACACCAGTGTATGCTCGTACTGCAGAAAATATTGCTGCTGCTTGCGATAGTCTGGCTGAAGAGCCGTCCACCTCAACTCGTCGTCGTATCCAACAATTGCACCTCTCACGCTTGTCGTTGATGAACCTTACGCATAAAGACTTGCATTTACAAGCTTACAAGGTGCAATTGACTTAAGAACTAAAGCCACTTGACCATTCCTAACGTCATCCATGGTCAGATGGTGGCAATAATTGGCATCGGCCCTTAAAATTTAACCACTCTTTATTATGTGTGTGTGTGTTTAAGTTCAGTTTTTGTTAGTTTACATGTTCATCTTTATTTCATAATACTTGTTGTACAGATGTAAATTGTCTTAAGTACTAAGAGGTTAGATAGTTTATATCTTTTCTGCTTTATTATATATTTTTGATTTTTATAATTAGTTTCGAAGCATAAAATTTACTTTTGAAGGAAATTTTAAAAACAAAACCTTCGTTAAACAGACAAAAACAAAATTTAGAGTTTTTTTAAACACTTCAAGTTAGTAAAAAAAGACTAATTTCCGAGATCATACAGATGACTTAATTCCGAAGATTGACATTTATTAGCAAAAATTTCTTTTAATCTTTTTGTCCTGGCTAGTACAGTCTCTATGTCGTCGAAGGCGTGCAATCTCGAGGTGGAAAAATCTCGCGGCAAATTAAATATCATTTTAAGAACCTTCTTTTTATGAATTTGAAAACTTTTTATATGCGTTATTGCTGCATCGCCCCACACCGGAGTAGCGTAAAATAATATTGATTGGAATATAACTTTAAAGATGATCAGCTTATTCCCAAGACAAAGATGTGAATTCCTATTGATGAACGGGTATAGTATTCGGATTGTATTTTTAACCTTGTCGTAGTGCTGATTCCAGACTAGTTATAACGACTTCAGCGTGTGTGTTGGAATTTTGAATCGCCGTATCATCGGCAAAAATTGAGACAACACAGTCATCCAAAGAAGGGAAATCTAAGGTAAAGATATTATAAAGGGTGTCCTAAGAAGAGCGCAATTTTTAAATTTTAAATAAAACACAGATATTTAAGAAAAATCGTGAAACTTTATTATATCGTAAAGTAGACAGAATGAGGTTATGTATGGAACAATATATCGTGCAGATGGCCGCCGCGGCTTTGCTGGCATGCACGCGATCTTTTAATGAAATTTTCGATGACCGTTTTGCATGAATGCTGCGGTATTTCATCAATTTCGTCTTTTAAGGCTTGAGTCGTCGTCGGCTTATTCGCGTAAACCATCGACTTCAAAAAACCCCAAAGAAAAAAATCTAATGGTGTTAAATCGCACGATCTAGACGGCCAATTCTGATCTCCAAAACGCGATATAACACGACCGGGAAATGACTGATGCAGCAATTGAATTGTTTCTCTGGCTGTATGACATGTGGCGCCGTCTTGTTGGAACCACATGCCCTCCACATTCATTTCTTCAATTCTAGGCAAGAAAAAACTGGTTATCATTTCACGATACCAAACACCATTGACTGTTTGCGCTTGACCTGCCTCATTTTCATAAAAAAAGGTCCAATGATTCCTCCAACCCAAAAACCACACCACACAGTGACACGTTGAGGATGCATTTGCTTCTCGTGAATCACTCAAGGATTTTCCGCACCCCAAATGCGACAATTCTGCCTATTGACGAAGCTATCAAGATAAAAATGGGCTTCGCCACTGAAGATGATTTTATCGGCAAAATCAGCATTTTCATGTTGTCTTTCCAATACCCAATTAACGAACTCCCTTTCGTGTAGCGCTCCATTTTTACTAACCTCGTACCGTCTACTAACAAACAATAACAATTGTTCAAATGTCAAACAATGACACTTCGAATGTTGCCAGATTTAAAAATTGCGTTCTTCTTGGGACACCCTATATAAGAGCGGCGAGAGGCAGGAACCTTGGGGGCATCCAACTGGTATCGGGATTATATCTGATGTTGTGCTTCCTATGTGCACTCTAAAAGTTCTGTCTTTTGTTTTTTTCTACTAAAGATCTTAATTGTAGTCATATAATGTCGAACCTGTTTGGTTTGTGCTGAAACGTTTTCAGGAACACCCTCTAAATCGAATCGGTTTACCACACAGGGACATATGACATCGTTTAATTGGTGTCATAAGCGAAGCAAAATCTTATTAGAGAGAATCCTCCTGAACATGTAACATGTTGCAACTAACTTTTAGTTGTACTAATGGAATACTTGATGTACACACGACCACCATCACATGGCTGTGGTAGCGAATCTATTCTCTGTGTGTGTATAACTTAGCCTACTACATATCACTAACACTGGCACAAATATCAATACAATATGTATGATGCCAAGAAATCATTATGGTACACATCCTAAGCCCGTAAATCCATTGACCCCATAACATAAACAACCAATAATTGAGCGCGTAATATTTTTTCGGAATTTTAAACACCACTTTCCTCAATAAATAACAGCGGATAATAGAAAGAAAAAAATCCATGCCACAAAACAACAACTTGCGAAATGCCACGCACACACACACGAACACAAAAAATATGTTAATAATTTGGCACAGAAATTTCGATGTTGGTCAAAACCAAAAAAAACAGCAAAACACTCACACACACACACAATCAATGAAGCGGCCAAGATCCCGGCTACCAGACATTAAAATAAATTTGTTGCTTACAGCGAAAAAAAAACAAAAATTACAGACATTGTCGTCGTTGCTGTTGTTTTACGCTGAATATGCCTGTTGTTCGGCTGCCAACAATTCCAAAAGGTGGCAATAGCGCAAAGTGAAAAATTAGGCGTAACAAGCAAGCAACAAAACGGGCCAGACCAGAGCAAACGGGGCGACAGACAGAGAGACGGTAAGTAATAAACGTCATAAAGGCACAAAGCCGTAACTAACAAATATTTGCTAACAACCATTTTAAATACGATAACCAGCCCAAAACAATGAGGTAGCAAAACAAAAACAAAATATGTTTTGGGCCAGCAAGTCAGCTAGCCAGCCAGCCAGCTAGCCATCATCCTGCAGAAGAAGAAAACATCCAACCCACCATCGATGTTGAAATTTGTTGGAAATTACAGTTTACCAAATTTTGCAAGCTCAACAACGTCGTCGTCGCCGTCGTTGGTAGGGGGAGTAGTGGGAATTTCGTTTTCTGCCAGTCGTAAGAGCAGCCAACAAAATGTGAAACAAATACCTTCATGTAGTTTTTTTGCGGTGAAATGTTTTTCAGTTGCCCGCAAAATGATGCCAATAATTTCAGCGAAATTAAAAAGATAGTAATCTTAAGCTTTGGCTTGGTAAAGAAAGACGCAGCAAAAGTATGATAATTATAGGAAGATGAATTACAAGAAGTATTTTAATTGTATAAAACCAGTAAGGGCGATGATGGATTAAGGACATGCCAGTCCACAAAGCCGTTTAATAGATAAGAATAAAATTAATTCCATATAAAGGGTGGTTAAATTTTTAAAGGCCGATGTTGATTTTGAATAAAACACAAATTATTTAGGAAATTATTGTCATTTCTTTATATTATGATAATATTGGTGGTATGGTTCCATTATGTATGGAACAAAATATCGGCCAAATAGCAGCCGCAGCCTCATCGGCACACCTCCATCTGATGGTCTAAATATTCGAAGACGCCGAGGCAAAATTGAAGTTATATGCCGTTAAAGTGTCGAATTATCTCATCCTTTAGCTCTTGAATTGTTGCTGGCTTATCGACGTACACCTTTTCTTTCAAATAACCCCAAAGAAAGAAGTCCAACGGTGACATGATCTGGGCGGCCAATTAACATCGCCACTACGTGAGATAACGCGGCCATTGAATTTGTCGCACAAAAGACCAATTGTTTCGTAAAATGTGTGGCAAGTCGCACCGTCCTGTTGAAACCACATATCGTCCACATCCATATCTTCGAATTCGGGCCATAAAATGTTCGTTATCTTCTCACAAGAGCGAACATCATTCACAGTAACTGCCTGATCGGCCTCATTTTGAAAAAAATACGGCCCGATGATGCCGCCAGCCCATAAACCACACCAAACAGTCACTCTTTGTGGGTGCATTGTTTTTTCGGCAATAACTCTCGAATTCTCATTCGCCCAAATTCGGCAATTCTGCGTATTGACGAACCCACTGAGATGAAAATGTGCCTCATCACTGAAGATGATTTTCTTCGAAAATTGATCATCCACTGTTGCCATTTCACGCCACCATTCTGACCATTGATGACATAAGTGACGCTTGTATATCTTTCCATGGTTCAAATTCAGTTAGTCTGAAATTGAGAAATATCAAAAGAAATGCAGAAGAAAACTTGACGTTTAGGTGTGGTTCACACTCAACATCGCCCCTTAAAATATAACCACCCTATATACTTAGTAGGGACATAAATACAGTTACAACATTGAACACACCCATTTCAATAGTAGAACTGAACATACCCCGTTAATGTCATATGGGTTTTAAAAGCTAACCTCAATAGCGTTAGTCTGTAATGGGATTCTAAAATTGTTTCAGTATGACCCCTAAGTATTTTACTTTCTTATCCCAATGAATTTCAGTATTCCTGGACCTTATACATCTTTGGGGAATAAAACGCGGCTTCCTTCTTCTCGAAAAATAAATTGCTTGCGTTTTTTGAACATTTAGTCGAATATTCCATTTCGAGAAATAGTTTTCCACTATTCGTAGTGCTGATTCCAGACTAGTTATAACGACGTCAGCGTATGTGTTGGAATTTTGAATTGGTGTCATAAGCGAAGCAAAATCTTATTAGAGAGAATCTTTCATCATCATGGAGTGGTCAGATAATTAGAACCGTATCGCTGTAATAGCTCTTTTCAAGTGTGAAATGAAAAAAGCGATATTTTCAAAACGATCCGCCACTATGAATTAGCCGCATGTTCGTCTACCGATGCATAAAACTGTTTGAGGAGACTGGAGATGTAAAAGACTGCCACCGGTCGGGCCGCTCACGCTCTGTTCGAACACCGCATGTCATCAAAGCCGTTAAATCAAGAATTCACAGAAATCCGCGCCGAAAACAGAAAATCATGGACCGTGGGATGAATATCACTAAGTCCATGAGTAGAATTATTAAAAAAGACTTAGGGCTTTCAGGGACTTGGGGCTTTCAAACGGCGTAGCGGACATTTATTGACTGCAGCTATAACAAAAAATAGGATTGAAAAATGCAAACGTCTTTTTGTGAAACACGCTGATAACTTGCACAGAAAGATTTTGTTTACCGATGAAAAAAAATTTACCGTTCAGGAAAAATTTAACCAGCAAAAAGATAGTGTATGCGCGGTCATCTAAACATCTGAACTGATCCCAAGGGTGGAAAAGCGCCATCACCCAGCTTCAGTCATGGTTTGGTGGGGTGTCTCTAACGATGGGGTCACTGACCTGCATTTCTGCGAACAAGGAGTCAAAACATCGGCCAAAGTTTACCAAGAAACCGTTTTGGAAGCTGTTGTGAAGCCTCTTAACAATTCTCTGTTCCAAAACCAGCCACGGACTTTTCAGCAGGATTCTTCGCCGGCCCAGAAGGCTAAAACGTCCCAGGCCTGGCTTCGAAACAATTTGCCAGCGTTCATTTCCTCTGAAGAATGGCCCTCAGGCAGTCCAGATTTGAACCCATTGGATTACAAATTGTGGACGGTTTTAGAGGACAAGGTTTGTCATAAAAGATACCCCAACATTGGATCTCTTAAGGCTGCTTTGGTTCGAGCTGTGGCCAATTTTCCAATGGACGAGGTTCGTGCAGCTATTGACGATTGGCCAGTGCGACTTAAGGCGTGTGTAAAGGCAAAAGGCGGACACTTCGAATAAGTAGATTCTTTTTGGATACAATATACATCAATAAATATGTTAAAAAATATTTGGTCCGTAAACAGTCAGTATATTTTATTTTACAGCATAAAACGAGTGTAACAGTATTTATGTCCCTACTAAGTAGAAGAAAAACAGAAGAATACAAAATTCTTAAGTCGGCTATGAGTGGTGTATTAAGTCGGCTACCCTACCCCACTCTGTTATTCGCAAGATTTCGATTTAGTTAGTGGTAGCAAGAGCAGACATATTAAGTTGACGGATACATGTAAACAGAGACCGATTGGGCCAACTTTAGCAAGAATAGCTATTGATCAACCTTAATGCGCTATTTTTACATAAAAACTAAAGTGACTCCTGTTTAGCAGAGACTTCAACGCTAATTTTTAAGTGGCCATGTCAAAAGATGGAACAAATGATTATGCTTCAAACTTAAAATTGGTACTGATACAGGGTCTCCGTCCTGTTAGTTTATAATTTTTGATTAAATGAAAGAAAATGGATCTGATTTTAATAAATGTTTTATTTAATGTCGCTAATGTGTGGAATACAATATCAGATAAATGTCCGCCTCTGCTAGCCTCAAAAATGCGAACCCTTTTGAGCACATTTTTCACTACTTATAGATGATGCCGAACTCTGTCCGTGGACATGCTTGCCCCGTATACAAGAAATAACTAAGATGAGCCTTATTTGTTCAAACCCTTTAGAATTGAATTGGAAAATTTGTTAAGAAAAAAAATATAAAAAAAAGATTGCTGTGACATTTTTAAAATTTGTCCCTAAATCGTAGTATTAAATATGATCTCTCAAACTTCTATTTGAACACCAATACCAATACTGGATTAAATTATTATGATTAAAAAACTTAATATATTCTGTAATATTTATGTAGTTTACTGAAACTGCATAATTCCTGTTATTTAACACTTAAGTATCAGATTTGCCTGTTAAGATAGATTGCAAATAAAGAAACACAAGAAATATTGGCTTGGATAACAATCAGGGTTTGCATCGCATCCCGAGATTTTTCAGCGGGAAATCATGGGAAATTTGTAAAATTTTATTTTCCGTGTCCCGGCGAATTTGCCATTGAATCCCAGATATTTTGTTTAACCTTTTTTTACCCTACAACACCAGGATTATTAGATAACGCCTGTTCTCTTTGCCGAGAAGAAAAAATTCAATCCCAAAAAGACTCCTTCAAGATAATTACTCAATCCAACTTTACCAAAGACTAAAGAAGTAACAATAGATCTTGTATTTTACGAGTAATAATAATCAGCCATTTAAACATAATCCAATGTTAATAATGTGGAATATATTAGAAAACTTAGATGTGTTTTTAATCCTCTACTAAATACTGATCCAACATCTCTTCAATGTAAATAATTTTGTCCACTGGTTACTCGTATTTCGAAACAAATGGTTTCCCATAATTCGATAAATGTACTTCCTTACTTACTGTAATTCAAATCAGAGTTTTTCCTATTTATTATTTTCCTCTGAATTTAAACGAATTTCCTATAATCCTATAATTATACTTTAGTAATAAAAATTATCAAATTCCAGATGAAAAGTCGAAGGCACTAACACTAGTTATTGTGTGAAATATATAGCAAATTGTGTGATAGTAACATAGTTTAGGAAGCCCCGTATTTATTTAATAAAAAAATTTATAAGTACTTCTTTTAGAGAAGTTCTGTATTTAAATTGAGAAAAATTCAAATTGTTTGTTTCCTTTTATTGACAAAATTTTTTTATGTGTCATAAATTGACACATGTGTCCCGAGATATTGCAAACCCTAATGACAATAAAATACAATTAAATTTTAGGATATGACACTTGTTCGGCTCAAGAGTATGTACGAGGGCGACCGCAGAACTAACTGGCCTGGCACATTTACTGTTTTACTAGCAACTTTTTTGTTTGTTTTTTAAAGCAATCTTTTATAAGCCATCTGTCAAAATTTCCGAAATATTTAATGATTATTTTCTTTGTTACAGGTGATTGAAGTAAACAAGTTTTATAATTTTTGAAAAATGGAAAATAACAAATTTCGTGCGGTAATTAAACACTTTTATATGAAAAGTTATACGCCACAATTAATCAAAGATGAATTGGATTCTGTTCATGGTAATAATGTACCATCATACTCCACCGTGAAATACTGGTTCAACAATTTAAAATGGGTTAAAATACACGAAAAACAAGTTTGGAGTATTTTACATGATGAACTCCACATGAAAAAGCTATCCGCATGATGGGTGCCGCGTTTGTTGACTTTGCCCAAAAAAATCGTCCGTTGGACCAATTCCGAGGAGCTTTTAGCGATTTATAAGCGTAATCCAATAGAGTTCTTGTGCCGAATCATAACTGTTGATGAAACATGGATCCATCACTACATCCCAGAATGCAAAGAACAGTCAAAACAATGGATAGACGCTGGTAAAAGTGGTCCCAAGAAGGCGAAAACTGTTAAGTCAGCAGTAAAAGTAATGGCCACAGTATTTTGGGATGCAAGGGGTGGTAAAATATTTATTGATTATCTTAAGAAAGGAAAAACTATAAATAGTAAATATTATTGTGCATTATTGTATCGGTTAAGTGAAGAAATCAAGATAAAACAACCGCATTTAGAAAAAAAAGTTCTTTTTCATCAAGATAATGCTCCTTCACACACTGCATTTTTAACTCAACAAAAACTGGCCGAATTACAATTTGAAATTGCTTCGCATCCACCATATGGTCCAGATTTAGATCCTTCTGATTATTTCTTGTTTCCAAACTTGAAAAAAATTTCTCGGTAGCAAAAAATTTTTGTCCAATAGCGAGGTTATTGCTGAAACTGAGGCATATTTGGAAGGTCTTGAAACATCTTATTTTTCGGATGGAATTAAAAAGCTTGAAAAACGTTTGATGAAGTGTATTGAGTTGGAAGGAGATTATGTTGAAAAATAAATAATAATAATTCCAAAAAAACGGTTATTTTTATGTTAGGCCAGTTACTTTTGCGGTCGCCCTCGTATATTAAGGTGTCGTCAACTACATACATTCTAAAAATTTTTAGTCACGTCACGGGATCCCGGTATTTAAGACATATATTTCCCGAGGAATTGCAAACCCCGCATAATCGACATAAGAATATTAACATTTTTAACGAAGACATTGTTTGTTCCTACATTTTTTGCTACGCCCTTTCTTCAGTTGATACTTCTTTGTTTAAGAGTACAGAAAGTATTTTAGAAAAAAAAAACTAAAAATTTGAGTTAATACCCTTTTGTTGAACAAGTGCGCTGTATAAAAAATATAGCTTGGCAAACACTATGACACATTCCCACAGCAAACGTAGAGTTTGTTATTCACATTTAAAGCTGACTTGTCATACTGCCCTAATTCCAAGAACAATTTCCATTCTTTGCTACATACAATTATGTACAAATGTCAAAGGAAACAATTTCCCTCCAAAATTATATCCAAATAATTGAATGATTTCCCTTACAAGAGGGAGACGAAAAAAACACAAGTAATCACTTGACCGGGTTCGGGCAATTTCATTGTCATCAAAAAAACGTTTCGATAGTTGCTCAAATCTTGAACTGTTCCTCAATAACAATAAAATTCATTGCGACATTTTGTGTTTTCGCTTTTCGGTTCATCCAATCCGAAAAGTGTCAACAGCCGGCAAGCGGCAAACTGTCCGACCGACAAACCTTTAGCAATCCAAACAAAAGCAAAAGAAAATCGCTTTTTTGCTGTAGCGTCAATTTGTTCTAATTCAAGTCACGCATTTCTTCGTTTGGGTTTGAATTCACTGAGCCTGGCTACAATCGCATATTTGCTGTGTATGGGGAGTGTATGCTAGTTACACTCAACAAAATATGGGGGTATTTATAAAATTTTTGTTGAGGGTTTTAGGATGTTTACATTCATACAGGTACGAGATCTGTGAAATATGAACCTGTCGAAGGCACTAACGATACAGTAGATTATTGGCTTGTTAATAGCTATAAAAACTTAATATTACCTTCTTGGTTGAAATAAATTTATTTATTTCTTAGATTAGATGTATTTAAATTTTTAAGTGTATGTTACTGTCGCGCTGCTGTTTAGAGCTGCACTAAGTAAAATTCGTTGTGCTCGCCCCGTATGGCGTTATATGGTAGGCGTAAATATAATCTTCACAAATGTCTAAAGAATAAAATCATAGCATTTTTTATACTTTTACTTTACATTTTGAACTCGTGCCAACTTCAACTTAAGGCACGTGCTTTAAATATGCAAATTTAACTGTTAGAACTGCAATTTAAAAACAATATTTATTACGATACTTAGATATACATTAGCAGTAGTTCACCAGATATGTACAACACTTAGCGTGAAGCTATTTTTTTAATTAAAGGCTCATTATAATGTGTTTCTCTTAGAAAAGTTTTGGTTTATTCTGTACTTGATAACCGAAAATTTATTTAAGCAAAGCAAAAGTGGTGGATCTAAAATGTTGCTAACATTTTTTTTTTCAATAATTTCTTAACAAATAGCGTAATTTTTATAAAGGCTAACATTTGTACAAGGAGGTATTGATTCTGAATATAATGAAAGACTAGTAGGCTTCGTCTATCTCGGCAAAGCCTAAAACACAATTAGTTTATCCTTGGATATAAACAAAGAATCGTAGTAGTGTACACAGAAAAAAAATCAGTTGGAAATTGATAAGAACTACAAAAATTCGGTTGGAGTAACCAAATTTTAGTTGCAATAACCAAATTTGCATTGTATTGATAGTAGGTAACATAGTTCGAGATATGAAAATAAGGTTGCTACTTCGACTTCACAGTATTTGAAGCCAATAACACAGTTAATCCAACCGAACTTAATATAACTACAGGTTGCGACAACTGGCGGTTATCGCAACCAACCAATTGTGATGTACATGTTCCTTTGGTACCAATTATTGGCGGTTACAACATATAAGTTCTTTGTAGTGACCAAACAAAGCTAAGTTGGCTGTTGTAAAATAGTATTGGATTTTCCAGCATCAACATATAAACCCTATAATTTTTTATCGGCCCTAGTCACATCGTTGTCTACGACGAAACATATTTCGGAAAAAAATGGTCAGTTTAAGTTTCTTGGGTTAGACGGTTAATGCTTCAAAACGATACTGCCATATAAAGAAAAAGAACCATAAATAATATATTTTTCCAGAATATAGAAACAGGCCTTACGGTAATTCTGCGACATTACTCAGACTGGATCATAATTTTCGCCATAGATAGACCACCTTATTATTCAAAACAACAACCAATTTGTTTTCGATGGCGAACCATTTCCCCGAGTTTTTAGATTTGGGAATCATAGCAATGCTTATTAAAACATCTATTCAAAGACTGAGTTGACCCATTGCAAAGAGGTAAAATCTTATATTTCTTCAAAAGCTGCTTACAACCAACATTTTATAACAACAACTAATGCATTTTAAAAATCTGTTCAAATAATCATCTTAATATGTTAGGATTACAATACTTGTTTTCAGTTCCCTCTACTGAAAATTGCTGTATACCCAATCAACAATCGGTTGTAACAATGGAAGACATGGATAGTACGTGCGACCACAAATATTCGGTTGGCAACAATTCGGTTGTGGCATCAAATCTGTTCTCTCTCGGAGGGGATCTGCTTCGATATTCAGGTGAAGGAAACGCGACATTTGAACTGGATACGTCCAAAGAGACCTGGGGGGTCAGCTGATTGGGCTTGCACGTACAATTATAGAGTTGCATCAGGTCATGTGGTCCCTACGGGTGCGCCAGAACTACGTATTTCTGCCGAGTTACCATATTCAGCCATATTCTACCATATTCTCCCCCCGGAGATTTCACGTGATGTACAGCTAAATACTGCTGCTGTCACTATAGCATCACTACGTTGATGCTGTAGCTAAATACTGCTGCTGTCACTTGATCAGCGTGGATGCCTGTCAGGCCTGCCAGATAGTTTCGATGATCTAAATGCTTGTACCGCTGGATCTGCGGAAGCATCCTTGAGATTGTGGTTGGGATGACAGCTGCAAAGATAATCAAGCAGGTACTGCCTAGACAACCATAATTTGTATCTACGAGCAGTAAAGACCTTCGTTTCCACATGAAGAATGTCCTCAGAAGACAAAAGAAGACACCCTGTTTATGTTCAAAGGGCAGCATTCTGGCAAGTCGAAATTTTGTTTTGCTGCGTCGTAGTTAAATTCGCCGACCATTTCGCTACAGACCGACCCATCGCATTGTAAGAGGTCAACAAGGTTTCTTTGCCGGCTCGCCAAGTACTTGCGGTTAGCGACTTGAGGATTTTTTCCTACGTTAAAGGATAGCGAAGAAATGTAAAGCATGCGAAGAGGATCGTCATTGAACCGCACATCTGCGATTCATGCAGTAAACAGCGAAACTGATGATTTGGAGTCGGTTATTTTACTACTCGTCGCAGTGAAAAAAATGCTAAAGTCAGTGAGGTAAAAGTTGATTTTCTCACATGTGTCATTTACTTTAGGTCCTGACTAAAGAATTGTGCCATCAGCATACGACAAAATTTAGACGCCGTCTGGTGGTGCAGAAGATTTAAAGCGGTGGAGGTTAAACAGTGCCGCAGTAATCCCACCGCCACATAAATTTTTCGCTCCCTAAAGTCAGAGTAGACTATCTGTGTCTTTATCCAATATATCTCCATTATTTGTTAAAAAAAACCATGGTTTGAAATCGTAAGTCAGAACTCCTTTCACTTTAATAAAATGGCTATAGTTGTCGGCACAATGATCCCATGTCGAACAAAAAAGGCGATATGGTCCTTATAAAAGTTCAGTAATTAACATTTTCTATATATTACGCATCCAACAATAAAAAAACAAAGGTTTATCATTGGAAGTGGTTTTATTGTCCAGAACTACGTATTTCTGCCGAGTTACCATATTCAGCCATATTCTACCATATTCTCCCCCCGGAGATTTCACGTGATGTACAGCTAAATACTGCTGCTGTCACTATAGCATCACTACGTTGATGCTGTAGCTAAATACTGCTGCTGTCACTTGATCAGCGTGGATGCCTGTCAGGCCTGCCAGATAGTTTCGATGATCTAAATGCTTGTACCGCTGGATCTGCGGAAGCATCCTTGAGATTGTGGTTGGGATGACAGCTGCAAAGATAATCAAGCAGGTACTGCCTAGACAACCATAATTTGTATCTACGAGCAGTAAAGACCTTCGTTTCCACATGAAGAATGTCCTCAGAAGACAAAAGAAGACACCCTGTTTATGTTCAAAGGGCAGCATTCTGGCAAGTCGAAATTTTGTTTTGCTGCGTCGTAGTTAAATTCGCCGACCATTTCGCTACAGACCGACCCATCGCATTGTAAGAGGTCAACAAGGTTTCTTTGCCGGCTCGCCAAGTACTTGCGGTTAGCGACTTGAGGATTTTTTCCTACGTTAAAGGATAGCGAAGAAATGTAAAGCATGCGAAGAGGATCGTCATTGAACCGCACATCTGCGATTCATGCAGTAAACAGCGAAACTGATGATTTGGAGTCGGTTATTTTACTACTCGTCGCAGTGAAAAAAATGCTAAAGTCAGTGAGGTAAAAGTTGATTTTCTCACATGTGTCATTTACTTTAGGTCCTGACTAAAGAATTGTGCCATCAGCATACGACAAAATTTAGACGCCGTCTGGTGGTGCAGAAGATTTAAAGCGGTGGAGGTTAAACAGTGCCGCAGTAATCCCACCGCCACATAAATTTTTCGCTCCCTAAAGTCAGAGTAGACTATCTGTGTCTTTATCCAATATATCTCCATTATTTGTTAAAAAAAACCATGGTTTGAAATCGTAAGTCAGAACTCCTTTCACTTTAATAAAATGGCTATAGTTGTCGGCACAATGATCCCATGTCGAACAAAAAAGGCGATATGGTCCTTATAAAAGTTCAGTAATTAACATTTTCTATATATTACGCATCCAACAATAAAAAAACAAAGGTTTATCATTGGAAGTGGTTTTATTGTTTTTCAGAATATTATCCGTGATGGTCAATACACTTTTGCATGCACTGAAACCAATTTTTGAAGCACATTTTTCACTGTTGAACAAAAAAGGTCCTTATTAAAGTTTAGCAATTAACATTTTTTATATATTTCGCGTCCAACAATAAAAAACAAAGGTTTATCAATGGAAGTGGTTTTATTGTTTTTCAGAATATTATCCGTGATGGTCAATACACTTTTGCATGCACTGAAACCAATTTTCGAAGCACATTTTTCACTCCGAGACAAATGCAAAACATGGTTTTTGAACGGGTGTTGAAAAACGTTGACCACGCCGTATTTTCTTGATGTGAGGGAATAAGAATAAGTCATTGGATGGCAAATCAGGACAGAACGGCGGATGTGTTATTAACTCGACATCGTAAGTGCTCAATCAGCCCATTGATTCAGCTGATAGGCGAGCGCTCGCATTGTCGTGGAGCAAAATAATTAGTCTTTTCTTCTTGTTTTTCCTGTTGGAAAACAGATGGTTGTATACCACACAGAACTGACTTCCTTGATTTCACAAAAGGAAGGGTGGACACATGCCTGATTATACCACGATCATTTGCTCCGATGTGCTTCATGGACAATTTTCTTGGAATTGTCTGGTCTTAAAAGACCCATACGATCGATTGCTCTTTTATTTTAGGCTCGTGTGCATAGATCCAAGATTCGTCACCTGTGTTACGAAGTTATACACTGTAGCTGAGCTACGGCGGTAGTATTTTTTTAATGTTTCTCTGCTCCAATCGACACGTGGATTTTTTTAGGCATTCGTCATATTATGTGTGATCCGAGGAGAATTAAACTGTTTTACGGCCAAATTAATATGCAATATTTTTTTGTTGTGGCATACATACATACTAAAACCCAAGGATGCCTTAATCTCACAATTAGTCACATGTCGGTCTTGCTTTATCCGTTCACTCCCAGTAACGATGGACCCGGCAAAACTTTCAATGTTTTTTATGCTAAATAATTTCAAAATTTCCTATAGAAGTTCTAGATTGCATCTGGAACCACTAATAGTGCCAGAACCCGAAATATAAAAGCAACCGTATTTTGTCACATGAAGGTAATTAAATTTCAATACCATTTGAAATATGCACGTCATTTTGAAAAAACTTTAATAATTTGGGGCCTACTTGTACAGTCGCCGGTATTTTTGTGGTGAAAACCCGCCACCGAAAAATTATTATATGTTTTACCCAGGGTTACTGGCACGATAGTACACGCTACCATCACACCACGGCGGCCCATGTGAGTACTTCATTACAAATTAAAAAGTTATGTATTTTTAAGATAGGTCTGAAATTGCGATTCGGGCACACTATAATTGAAATATATGGATGAATCCCCCATTTTTTGGGGATTCACTCCCAGATCAGGACGACTTTTTTACAAAGCTTGTATCGAATTGATATTTAAATCACATTTCTTTTCGTCCAGGTCTAACTTTTATACCTTTTTACGATTTCCTTGTTATTTTGAAACACTTTTTAATTATCGCATTACATTTTGCCTACTTACATTCACATCGATAACTGCAAATTCCAAGCTGAAATAGAAAGAAAAACAAACAAAAAGGTTAGAAAATCTATGGCAAATTGTTTCATCATTATAACAACATCGAACAAGGAAGACTAAAATAATAGAAAGCTATACATCAACAAGAAATTATAATCATAATTTAGTGGCATTATGAATACAATCACAAGGAGAAGAAAAAACAAATCGAATAGAATACAAATAGGATAAAAAGCACAGCCTTTGGCCATAGCAGGATATCCATAGAAATAGCCTTAAAAGTGCATGTAATGCTGAAGAGATCCGAGCACAAAATCCCAGCCCATGGAGAAGAAACCAAAGAAAACATACGACTACAAACAAGCCAGCAAAGAAATAAATCTCATTTAGGACGAACATAATGTAAGCGACAACGAAAAAAGTGAAAACGGCAACGGCACTGAAGGCAAGGAAAAACAAACTAAGCTAACCACAAACACATACCAGCGCCACAGCACATACCAATACACCAACGAGAACGTGTACACATGTACATGTCCTTTCACATATTCTTACACACACACACATCCACACAAGAGAAAAAAAAAACAAAAACCAAACATACAAGCACAGACTTAGACGATAACAAGTTGGCTTTTCCTTAACCCATCATGCCTCCAGTCGTGAGTGGGCGGGGTAGTGTGATGTTGGTGGGTGGGTTTGGTGGGTGTGTATGTTTGTGTAAGATCAGGCTTAAGAAAATGACTAAATAGCTTTAAAAACACCCTGACTACACTCGAAGAGATAAATGCGTTGAAGTCGTGAGCATCTTGTATTGGATGTTGTATTGAAGAAAACATCAGCGCCAGGCAGTTGACAATGAAGCAAAGGAATTTCAGACTTATAGAATTCATATTTCATTATACATTTCAAACGATATAAGTTCAAGCTATGTATCAAATGAATGCATATTTTGTGTTGATAGCTTTGTAAAATTCTTCATTTCTTTTCATTCAATACGAGTACTTAAGTACAGAGCCCTTTAGTCTGTTTGGAGGAGAATGCGCTGGTAATAATGTTGGCCCTATGTTTTTCTACAAATTGAAAAACATAATAACATAGTGTTCGTATGAAACCCCAAAGCTCCCTTGTTGGACCCAACGCATAAGGCTAAAGACGTCTGCGTGTTGGCTGCACTATGGTAAGGGTGTAGTCACATCAACAATTATATGTCTACCATATTAAAAAATATGTTTGGCGCAACTATATTAATAATTTTAAGGTCTTACCGCACTATGTTGCAAACACAGTATACTTAGTAGGGACATAAATACTGTAACAACATTGAATACACCCATTTCAATAGTAGAACTGAACATACCCCGTTAATGTCATATGGGTTTTGAAAGCTAACCTCGATAGCGTTAGTCTGTAACGGGATTTTAAAATTGTTTCAACTTGCATGATGAAGTGGTCAGATAATGAGAACCGTATCGCTGTGATAGCGCTTTTCAAGTGTAAAATGAAAAAACGATATTTTCAAAACGCTTAGGTATTAGTCGCATGTTCGTCTACCGATGCATAAAACCTGTTTTAGGAGACTGGAGATGTAAAACACCGCCACCGGTCTTTTCGAAATACCAGAGAAATAATTTACATTTAATCCAATCGACCTAGAATTATTTTCTGATTCTAAGTCTTTTTGCTTTTCTATTCTTATAACTAACTTTTAGGTCGAAAATATGAACCGATCTAGATAAACTTTGCACATTATTTTATTTTCGGCTAAAGACGGTCGCTATTGAAATTAAGAAAAATCGGTCCAGATTGTGATATATCCCTCATACAATGGTCCGCCAGATTTAGGGTCTAGACGACTTAACAACCGCAAAGTTTATCAGATTTTAACTGAATTAGACCCGATTGGTCTAAATCTCGATATAGTCGTTATACAAGTGTTTTTACCTATTTTGGGTCTAATCGACCCAACAGTGGCAATTTTCATAAGATTTCAATCCAGCACTTTTTTGTACACAAGAAATCCATTACTAAAAATCAACAAGGTCGGTGCATGTTTTTATATAGCATCAATGCAAACTCACAGTCTTGTAATGAACCCTACAACCATAGTATGATCACACCCAAACATAGTATGATCACACTCAACCATATTATGATACTCAAAGTTATTAATAAGGATTGGCTTATGTTGTTATGCAATAATAGAGATTTTTATTAAGTACAAAATTTCAAAATAAAGGGTGTTTTTTATTGGGGTATAAACTTTAAGTTGGCATCACTTTTTTAACTGGCGGCCATTTTGTCAGCTGTCAAGTGATTAATATTTAGTTTGGTTTGCCATTTCATCATGAACAGATTGACAAAAGAACAACGCTTGCAAAATGGACCGAAAATGAGATTCATCTCGATGCTCATTGGGCCATTCTTCTTCCGAAATAATGCTGGAGAGTCAGTTACCGTTAATGGAGACCGGTATAGAGCCATGATAACCGACTATTTTGTTCCCGAATTGGATGGCATGAATGTGGGTGAGTTGTGGTTCTAACAAGACGGCGCTACATGCCACACAGCGCACGTCACAATCGAATTATTGAAGGAAACATTCGATGAGCGCATAATTTCGCGGAATGGACCTGTCAATTGGCCACCAAGATCGTGTGATTTGACACCATTGGATTATTTTCTTTGGGGATATGTGAAGTCGCTCGTCTACGCCAACAAACCAGAAACGTTAGGGGACTTGGAAGCCAATATTCGTGGCGTTATTGCCAACATACGGCCCCATATGCTCGAAAAAGTGGTTGAAAATTGGACCTGTAGAATTGGCTTTATTCGAGCCAGCCGCGGCGGCCACATGCCCGAAATCATATTTAAACATTAATGGCATAAAATTATCCTTCCAATAAAGCCAAACTGATGGACATTAAAACGATTTTCTTGTGTTTTATTTCAATTCGAAGTTCTATACCTCAATAAAAAACACCCTTTACATTAAATTCAAAATAATTCGATGGCTGCTTTTTCGAGTCAAGTAATAAAAAACGAAACATTTATCATTGGAATATTATATTTTTTCAAAATATTCTTCGAACCTAACCTCAAACCAATTTTGAAACCACTTTTTCCACCACGATTAAGACATTTCCAAAACATGTTTTTTAAACGCTGCAACAGCTACCTTAAGCGTTTTTTCTTGAGGTAAAGGGAACTAGAAGAGCCATGGGGAAGTCAAGTCAGGGGTGTATATGTACAGCGGAAAACCCATCAATTCGACGTCTTAAGTTCTTAAATAGCCTATTGATTCGGCTGATGTGTAAGTGCTTTCATTGTCATGATGCAAAATGATCCGCCTTTTTTTCTTGTTTTTCCTTATTTTTTCCAACACTATTGGCAAACTAATGGTTGTGTACCACTCAGAATTGACTATCCTACGTCCGACTAAAGGCACTGTGCCCACATGACCGATTATACCGGAAAAAGAACGAGACCATTTGTATCGATGTGCTTCGGCCACGAACAACTTTTGTTGGTTTTGACTCGTGTTGAAAGTCCCCATGCGGTCGATTGGTGCTTTGAGCACCAATCAACAATTGTTTGCTCCAATCGACTCGGGCCTTTTTTTTGAGCATTCGTTAAATTATCCCCTTCGATTTATTTGTAAACCTGTCGATTGGATTCTGTGCCGCGGCCTGGATACGCTTTTGAAATAAAACTGTTTGAAATGTCTCGTGATTCTAAAACAAAATCGTAGCCAACAAAATTTTGAATGTCATTCGAACCGACAAATTTGCTCGAGCATCTTCAAGGATGCCGATGGAAAAAAATCACATACACCACCAACAGGACAAAAAAAAGTAAATCTTTACAAGCACCAGCACATTAAAATGACTAAAAAAAGAAGGGAAACGGACAGAAAAAAACAAGAAATCAGGCTTTTCAATGTAACCTCCTCAGCTCTGAGACTGGTATGCCTGAAGGCATCTAATAAATGTGTGATTATTTGTAACTTCTTATTATTTCTCAAGTGCATGCAAAGCGAACATATGTACAGCATCCTATACTGCGCCAAGTATACGTTTGGTCTCATACCAACGTTCAATGAATGAACGACATAATGAACAAATCGTTGAACTTACAACATCCGTATATTGTAAGTAGGGCCTCTGGCGGTATAAAGGCAACAGAATGCTTTCCAGCAGGCCTTTATTGACAGACGATGGGCATGATAATTTATTTCCGTTTCATTCGATTCATATGTTCGGAATGAACTTTTATGATACCAACATTTGGTAAGGACAAGTGAGACTAGATATTATTGGTACATATTTTTTCTCTATCCTCTCCTAAAGGGCCTTATTTCAAGCGAAAGTTGAATACTGTGTTCTTCATCCTTTAGAAGACAAGAATCAGCCATTCTTGAAGGTAACAAAGGAATGCCAGCGCATGCCTTGATAACTCAGCCACTGTTTCCGCTTGTTCAACTGTGTGTATTGAAGTTAAATAAGGATTTGATGTAAAGTTTGATTAAATAAAATACCAGACATGCTCGTAACCATTCATTTATTTATTCTGTATATGATGGTTTAGGTGTTATTTATAAAAAAAGGCGAAAAACATAAGCAGCCAAGGAAAAAAAACATAAACACAATAAACAGAACCAGCAACCGACGGACGAGGCCATCTTAAATTGCCTTCTTCAAAATATAAGGAAAATGGAAAAAAGTACGATAATGAAATTTTGCTGAATACAATTTTCTTTGGCATATGAAAGGGATTTCTTTTTGAGCTGCTGCAAACCTCGACACATACACACACACACAACCAAAGGAAGTGAAATGAAGTTATGTTCATATTCTCGCATAATAATTATGTTGGTTAGAATATGATTTCGAGGGCTGAAAATAAAATTTTAATTAAATCCATTAAAACCGCATCGAGGAGGGTCTACTCTGCTTCCTTTCGTTAGTGAATCAAAGTATTGCAATTTAAGTGGGCTTCAATGGCAACTTGATTGTACATTTAAAATTCAACATTATATGGTGTTGAAATCTTTGGTATAGGGCTATGTTTTGTTAGTGTGAATACTGGCCTCATAGTCTTTTCTAATATCTTTGGTATGGATTCAAAATTTAAATATTAATATGAAATTTTATGGTAATTTGTTTGAATTTAATATTTGAAGATTCTTTATCATAAATAAACAATTAACTAACCAATCTGCTTCACATAACAAAAACTATGCTTATACCATGGAATTATTACAGGATCTTCCAAGTTCGAGTTTTCTTAACAATAGTATTTTGTTTCTTTTGCAGATACGAGTGTATATCTATAATTCCGTGACTTTTCGAATAAAACACCTTTTTGCAAAACAAAAGTTATTTTTCAACATAAGCTCCTTTTAGCTCAATACACTTAGTCCAACGTTTCTCCAATTTTTGTATCCTTTCAAAAAAATAGGATTCTTCGAGGTCCATAAAATCAATAATTTCATCGTTGGAGCTGAATCTCTTTCCACCGAATCTCTTTCCACATGAAATACACGCAGAAAGTATGGTTGTGGTGACAATATTCGAAGAGGATAATACTATTGTTGGGTATATGATTGTGGTACAATAATATTATGATCCTCAAAACAATAGTATGATTCAAATACAACCATACTATGATCCTCACAACAATAGCATGATTCACACATAACCATACTATGATCCCCACAACCATAGTATGATTCACACTCAACCATTATATGATATCCACAACCATAGTATGATCCTCACAACCATACTATGTTTCACATACAACCATAGTATGATCCTAACAACCATAGTATGATTGGTATATGATTGTGGTACAACAATATTATGATCCTCAAAACAATAGTATGATTCAAATACAACCATACTATGATCCTCACAACAATAGTATGATTCACACATAACCATACTATGATCCCCACAACCATCGTATGATTCACACTCAACCATTATATGATCTCCACAACCATAGTATGATCCTCACAACCATACTATGTTTCACATACAACCATAGTATGATCCTAACAACCATAGTATGATTGGTATATGATTGTGGTACAACAATATTATGATCCTCGAAACAATAGTATGATTCAAATACAACCATACTATGATCCTCACAACAATAGTATGATTCACACATAACCATAATATGATCCCCACAACCATAGTATGATTCACACTCAACCATTATATGATCTCCACAACCATAGTATGATCCTCACAACCATACTATGTTTTACATACAACCATAGTCTGATCCTCACAACCATAGTATGATTCACACGCAACCATGTTATGGTCCCTATAACCATAGTATGATCACACACAATTATACTATGATCCGCAATATAATTTATTAGAGTTTGTTTAAGTTGTCGACAATAGATTTCATCCCCAATATTATTTATTAGAATTGGTTTATGTTGTCAACAAAAGATTTGAATTATGAAAATTAATCAAAAATACATTAAATTCAAAATAATAGGAGTGATTTATTTCACAGTAGAAAAAATAAGTTTTAATAAATGTAAGCGTTTTTATTAAAAATATTTTAGTTAAAAAAAACCAAAGCAGCTTGATGAAAAAATTTTAATTTCGATTAAAAAAGATCCATTCGATCCGTACTAATAACATTTGTTCTAAAAAGGATACAGTATGATTGCCGTAATCATATTATTGTTAACATAAAACGCAAAACACAGTACCTTTGTCGCACCAACCATATTTATATTGTTTTTATAACCATATTTTCATTTTTAAATTTGGCCATAATACTATTTTACATTTCAACAATATTAATATTGCAGTAATTATACTATTGTCAAAACTAAATTCAGTTAACAATGCTATGGTTGCGACGAACATACTTTTACTGCGGATAACATATTATTATTGCCGTAACCATGTAGTAACCATGTTTTTTCTCTGCGTGTAGTATTGAATTGGTCACGCACTGAGTGGCATGTCTGAGCGGATAGGCGGCGCCGCTTAGAAATAGAACTTGCTCTAATTTTCAGTTGGTTTCTGAGCGGCAAGGAAAAAACATGCCAAAAGTGAATGCGGAGATTTTACTTTCCTCTGTGCAAAGTCGTCCGCTATTATGGCAAGACAATCTGGATTTAACATTTTTCAACAGTGTATCAAAGGATTCCACAGACATAGGGCAGTATGGCCAAAATCAGTCTAGTTATTTGAGTAGATATAAATGGTTAAATTCACCAATATGTATCCTTGCTCGATTTATTGATGAACACCATATCTTCTTTTTCTTTAACGCATTAACTTCTTTTAAGTAATAATACGCGTAATAACATAAAACAACCCTCACTTGACAATGGCTTTTTACTGAGCGTCATTTCTAACCGCTTTGAAATGACGCTCAGTAATAAGCCACGTGCTGCTCAAATTTGCCACTCAGCCGCTCTGCTGCTCGCCGCCTTGCCGCTCATTGCGTAGCCTCGGCGTTATTGGCCGACAAAGTCATATTGGCCTTCTTCGGAGCCGGTTCACCCGGAGAAACCCATTATTTAGACTGCTGCTTGGTCTACGGAGTGTTTTAAGTGATCCATGTTTCATCGGCAGTTAGAAAATGTTGCAAAAACTCAATTGAATTCCGGTTGAAAACCTTCAAACAATCCTTTGAGGTTGTCACACGATTACGTTTATGGTCAATTGAGAGCAAATGCGGCACCCATCTTGCAGACAGCTTTCTTCAACCCAAGTGATCATCTAAAATCGAAACCTTTCTGCCATATGAAATGCGTATGGCATCAACAATCTTACGTACTTTAACTCCTCGATCGACCAACACCATATCGTGGATTTTTTCGACATTTTCGGGTGTATTGACCTTAATTGGCCGTCCGTTTAGCGTAGTTTGTACTTGTGCGATCACAACGAGTCAGTTAACCACGTTTATACCATTAAAATCGATGGTGCAGAGGCCTCACCATCGGTGTTGTTGGCGGTTTTTCCCCCCGAAATTCACTTTTTTCCATTTTTAATAAAATCCACGAAGTTGTATGTTTTGAACAGCTGTTTAACACAAACTGACGGAACTCTCTCAAAATTTGACAGTTGTCTATTAACAGATGTTACTTGATTGGAGCAGTGTTGCATTTTATATAACGAGGGAAGTTGGAAATTTCACGGAAGTATTGATATGCACAATTTACGGAAATGAGTTCAATTTCACTTGACAGCCGTACTAAGTTACTTTTCTTGCTGGCTTTTTAATCTCATGTTGTTTCGGGCCTGCTCAATACATGATTTATAAGTACTTGCCATGGGCGTGCTTCTTCTAGTTTCTAATAACTAGGATCTTCGCATCGTATTCTACTTGGTCTCTCTACCGGAGTCTCGGTCAGCGGTAACAGTTTTTTCTGTGTTAGTTGTTTAAAGTATAGTACCCTTCTGGCTGGGTCGCTTGTTTCTAATCGACCGACATGGCCAAGTTAGCGCAATCGTTTTAGTTTGAAACGTCCAAAATAACGCTATTTTGCCAACACGATCCTTCGTTTGAATTCAGAGCTGACGTTTTGCGTTGCATGGAATGGAAAACTAGGACCCAGCTCTTTTGGTGATTAACTTTACCGAAAGAATCATGCACCCTCCCGAAAAGTCGGAAATTATGTTGCATATTGTAATTTATCTTTTATCGAAGTGTCGAATTCATCCGTATAGTGAAGAGGTGATATGTATCGATTTGCTGCTCCTGGGTCTTTTCCAGAATTTGGCGCTGTGTAAAGATTTGGACGATTCTTAACATATTCGGCCTGAAGCAACACTAATACGATTGAATTACGTCATCGAGTTTCGTTTTCATTCGTTCATACAGTAATGTCGATAGTATTTATATGCGATGGATGATAGGACACTTAGCGCAAAAGGTCTTATAACCCTTTTTGTGAATTTGTCAAATAATCTATGTTTTCAATCATCTGGCATGCAGTTGTTCATCCAGATATTAACTCATCTCCTCCGGACTTATACAGCTCCGCCGGTATTCCATTGGCTAGGCTTTGTTCCCCTTCAACCCCGACATTCGCACAGTGGTCGCACTTTTATGGATATCGCGACCAAAATACTTTCAGCAGAAATTGTAACTCCAAATATTTGTCGCGGCTTTATAAATGTATGGAATAATTAAAAACATGAAAAAAGGCGTAAAGTTTGGATAGGTCAACTCTTATACCTTTATAATGATTTTAATGCGTGATATACTATTTAATCCATCAAATATTTTAAGAGTAGTATTCGGAAATTGAAAAAAAGGAGTGCGCTTTATTTCCAATCAAGTTCTTAGTAAGATATAGTTGTACAAACTACGAAATTAACAGTTTAAACTCCTTTTGACTATTTATAAAGAATAAGAAATATCACAATGGATTTCAAAGTTATTCCAGCATATCGAAAACAGATTTGAATAAAATCGCCCTGTTAAAAAAGTGTCCAAGTTTAGAAGCAAAAGATTGAACAAAACCGAGTTTGTTGGAGTTTAATGCGTATGCTAGAGTCTGAACTTTTTATATCTTTGTTCCTGGACAGCTTCTTCAGAAAGCTCCTCAATAGGTACCAGTGCATTTTCTATAACGTCAGGAGCGTGAATTATACTTTTGTGAACTGCTCTTTGTCAGCTCTTTAGCAGTGTCCTGTGCATATGATCTAAATTTCCCTAAATTTATATTAATTGTGTACCCTGAAGACAATGCTTGTAATAATATTGCATATCTCAATTAAATTTTGATCAAGCCCCGTTACTTTAGCAGAGATTCCACATTCAAAATGTGAAGCAAAACGCAGGAGGACGATGTGGTCTGTGGGAAACAACACTAAGGTTGGTACTTGTCGGCAGCTGACTACAATCAGATTACAATCTTCATACTTTAACTGATATTTAAAAAAAATCCCATTGGAGTGATCAGTGGGGAACATAACTAAAACTTTACCTGAAGTTGAAATACGTGGGTGAAATACAACTAAAAATGGTACTCGTAACATTTTGCTTTATAAGCACCACAAAAAGTTTCTAAATCAATTTTTTAAAAAATTTTAATTGTTGGACAAGTCTCTAGCAATAACTTGGCTTTTACAGATTGAAAAAAATATAAATTAGTCGACGACTTATAGCCAAAAAAACATTTAAACAATATGCTGAAAATCGGCATTTGACTGCAAAGTTCGAAGGTCAATTAAAAACAATTTGAACTAACATAAACAAACGCCGCGATACAGGTCTTCAAAGTAAGCCTATATTTTCACCCGTCACTCTCAGAATCGACCTAACTTTTGCTAACCTGAATTTGTACCACAGTGTAGGTTGACTAGTTGAACCGGCCCGATACTTTGCTTTACGACACACACCACCAACAACTCCTGTTATGCTTTTACACATACCAAAAGTTTAATTTCCTATTTATGGTTTTGAACCTATGACGAAAAAAATGAATGAATAAAATATTTTAATTTGATGTTTATAGCGGGAAATCTAAAGATATTTTTTTCAAAATAAAAAAATACAAATACAAAAATTCAAATCAAGTGTGACAGGAAAGGACATTATACTTATATGCCATTTATTTTTTAATATAATTTCCTTCACCTCAGGGTGTCCATTTTGAAGGTCAAATTTTTGATGACTCGTTCGAGCATTTCGACCAGTATGGCGGTATGTTGGCTTCCAAAGCTGAATAGTTTGGTTTGTCAGCATACACTTTGGTATGTACGTAGACCCAACGTAGAAAGCCTAAAGATGTGATATCACACGATCTAGGCGGCCAACTCACCGGTCCAAAACGTGAAATTAGCTGCTCTTCGAAATGACTTCGCAATAGTTCCATTGTTTGAGCAGCTGTATGACAAGTGGTGCCGTCCTGTTGAAAGCAAATGTCGTCAAGAGTACGGGCTTCAATTTCAGCTAGCAAAAAGTTCGATATCGAGCACCATTCACGGTTACATTCCGACCATCATCATTTTTGAAAAAATGTGGACCGATAATTCCACCAGCCCATAAACTGCACCAAACCGTGGTTTTCGCGGTGTAAGTCATTTTATGATGAAATGATAAACAATACGGAAACGAAAAAAATAAAGATTAACGTAACTCACGCGGTATCTGTGAAAAAACACTATTAAAAACTACCTCTAAGTTGATCACCCTTTATGTAAATTGTTAATGGAGAATCATAAAAAAAATATATATCGAGTCAACAAACCGCAAAGAGGACTTCATACATCCAACACTGTAGGTCATTCAATCAATCAACACACGAAATTGATGACTAACTTCAATATCTTGTAATCTTTCTCAAAAGTCTTTTTGACTTAAAACCCTCGGGTCCCCTTAAATGATAAAAATCATAAATTTAGAATAATATTGTATAATTAATCACTAATTTTAAGAACAAAACAAAGTCGATTAAATTGGAAATACCAAGTCTCCATCTGACACCATTTGCTTCTTTATGGGTTGAAATCTTTAATTCTGGTTTCTGAATTGTTTAAGTGGACTTGTATCGTCTGATTCATATTTTGGTATTTTCCAGTTTAAATGAAATCGATATGGCCGACATAAAATGCTTATCTCTCCAATTATCCTTGAACCTCGTGCAGGGCGTCTTTTGCGCATCATCCAGATGAAAATTGCATAAATCTTAACTAGGTGTGCATACGACACAATATCTTCCCTTTGTAGACAATAACCACTTTCAAGTGTAAACGAAATTTTTGCAGAAAAAAATATAAAACTTTAATCGAGCAAAAATGATAACAATGCAATAAAAGCAAATAATAAATGCACCAAAAGAAGCAGATGCTTTTCCTGAAGGTGGGACAAAAAGAGCCAACAGCCAGTCAGCCACCAACACCACAGAGCTACATTACCGCCCCTATGCTCCACTGAACAATATTTCGACAATGACATCTAGAGTTGAATAAATGCTATAAATAACAAGGGCTCCCTTATACCGCTGGTCCATAGTTTGCCGCCAAACTCAACTATCACCACTTCGCTCCACTCTAACGACAATAACTACACATTGGCTTTTTTTAGCCGAGGATGAAAAACTAAAGTAAATAATAATAATAACAATAAGGAAATTGTAAAAGAAAAACCGCAATAACTCGACACAGAAGCAGCGGCATAAAAAACGGTGCCCCGCACAAAAGCCAACGGGTAAAAAGTGCAAAAATATAAATAAAAGCCATAGAATCATGGTACGTCCTATTATAGTTTAACTCTTGCAGAGAGAAAGAAGCGATTGTAAAGAATATCACAGCAGAAGAGGAAGGGGAAAAAAAATACAACGGAAAGTAGCAGCGAATAAGGATAGGAGTGCTGGCTTCGAAGACGAGTATTCCTTAGCTTAACTCGTACGAAATAAGCCATAAAACGGAAGTTACAACTACAAGTAAGACTACAACTATCACGACTACCACTACAGTCAAAATGCCACTACCACAGTCACTATTGTAAAGGAAAGGAAATGTCAAGTGTGCAGTGCGATAATGTTGGTAAAAAATAACGCAAAGGCCTATTTTTAAGTACTAATTTCTACTCTCAAGCATTGCTAGTATCATTGATGAAATTTATATTCTCTGAAGTTTCACAACTTAACATTCTTGATTAAAAACCAGTCTTCACGAAATGAAAAATGTAAAGGGCTTAAAAGCTCTGCAAAGATATACTATGTGTGACAGCGCATAGAGAAAGGGACCTAAGGGTTAAAAAAAATCAATTTTCACTTTTTTTTTAATGTGGATAACATCTGAGCGTTCCGAGTGTTTGAGTGTTCCCTCCCAGAGCTATGTGCGTTTTATGAAAGTGATGGTACACCAAAGATACACGTATTTAAATCTTTAAAATGACTCTCCTGATCAAAACTGGTTTCTACCCTTAGGTCCCTTTCTATTTTGCGAGTCACATATACAGTCTACTTAAGTTTGCACTGTGTTTCTGGCAGAGATCAACATGACAGCCAAGCCGATAAAAGCCTTCGAAGATGCAAATCTTGTAGGCAGTCCTTAACACAGTAAAATTGAGATTCACTTTGGATTTGTGAAATTTCTAACCTCACTTACTTAGGCTTGATGCACAACTCTTGTGAGTCCGGCTTGCTAAAACAATGTTTCCAATATAAAGAATTCGCGTATCATTCTCCAATTGGTTTTTCCATCGCATCGTTGGAGATACTTAGTAGGGACATAAATACTGTTACAACATTGAACACACCCATTTCAATAGTAGAACTGAACATACCCCGTTAATGTCATATGGGTTTTGAAAGCTAACCTCAATAGCGTTAGTCTGTAACGTGATTTTAAAATTGTTTCAACTTTCATCATGGAGTTGTCAGATAATGAGAACCGTATCGCTGTAATAGCGCTTTTCAAGTGTGAAATGGACGCTCCGGCCACTAGGGATTAGCCGCATGTTCGTCTACCGATGCATAAAACTGTTTGAGGTGACTGGAGATGTAAAGGACCGCCACCGGTCGGTCCGCCCAAGTTCTATTCGAACCACGCAAGCCGTTAAGTCAAGAATTCACAGAAATTCGCTCCGAAAACAGAAAATCATGGCCCGTGAGATAAATATCTCGCAAAAGTCCAGAAGTCGAATCATTAAAAAAGACTTGGGACTTAGGCTTTCAAACGACGTACCGGACATTTATTGACTGCAGCTTTAAAAAAGTAGGATTGAAAAATGCAAACGTGTTTTGGTGAAGCACGCTGATAACTTGCACAGAAAAATGTTGTTCACCGATGAACAAATTTTTACCGTTGAGGAAAAATTTAACAAGCAAAATGGTAGAGTGTATGAGCGGTCATCTAAGGAAGCATCTGAACTGATCCCAAGGGTGGAAAAGGGTCATCACCCAGCTTCAGTCATGGTTTGGTGGGGTGTCTCTTACGATGGGGTCACTGACCTGTATTTCTGCGTACAAGGAGTTAAAACATCGGCCAAAGTTTACCAAGAAACCGCTTTGAAAGCTGCTGTGAAGCCTCTTAACAATTCCCTGTTCCAAAATCAGCCATGGACTTTCCAGCAGGATTCTGCGCCGGCCCATAAGGCTAAAACATCCCTGGCCTGGCTTCGAAACAATTTGCCAGCGTTAACTTCCTCTGAAGAATGACCCTCAGGCAGGCCAGATTTAAATCCATGGGATTACAAATTGTGGACGGTTTTATAGGCCAAGGTTTGTCACAAAAGATACCCCAACATTGGATCTATTAAGGGCCCCCGCAGACTGCAGACTTTTTATCGGCCGATAGTTTAGTCGGGTTGGGCTGAAAGTGCGCACACCGAGCCAACTAAACAGTTTGTTTGGTGAACAGGGCGCAGACTATCCAACAGTCGGTCAACTATTCTCGAAATAGTTTGTAACTGATTGTAACCATACTGATTAAGAAGCCGACCAAACTATCGGCCGATAAAAAGTCTGCAGTCTGCGGGGGCCCTAAGACTGATTTGATTCGAGCTGTGGCCAATTTTCCAATGGACGAGGTTCGTGCAGCTATTGACGATTGGCCAGTGCGACTTAAGGCGTGTGTAAAGGCAAAAGGCGGACATTTCGAATAAGTAGATTATTTTTGGATACAATATTCTTCAATAAATATATTAAAAAATATTTGGTCCAAAAACATTCAGTACTTTTCTATTTTACATCATAAAACGCGTGTAACAGTTTTTATGTCCCTACTAAGTTTATTAAAATTATGCCGGTACTTTATGCTATTTTCAGCTAGATTTAAAATGCGTCCCGAAAAGTCGGATGTATTAACTGAAGCGTCAAAAGCTTTGAGATAGGGGTATTCTTAAAAGGACCCATTTGGTCCAGTTTTACAAGAGTAAATTATTGGTCGACCAGAATGTACCAGGCTAAATTTGAGTGAATTTAGGTTTTACAAGTGGATTCTAGAGCTGCGAGACCTTAAATAAGGCGGTACTGTTGAGGGAGCGCACTATGCACAATTGGATGTAAAATGAGACAGAAATCGGGAAAAAAAACCTTTGTACGGTAGCACTAAGTTGCAGTAATATGCGCCTAAGTGAGTTGTCGGTTGAGTTTAATAATTAGCTGACAAAAATTAAGTTGATCTTTGCCGAATCTATATTTGTCGATCTTCTTTGAAACTGGCAGATACGGCGGCTATATTTTCTTTACTTTGCACTAACCTCTATCTGCGTGGAGACTTGTGATCAAGAAGAGAACTCAGATAGAAATTCTTTAACAAGTACGAGGGTTGCTATATATATTTCTGGCCTGGGTAACACTTAGTGTTGCCTGGCGCCATTGGAAAGTTTGAAATTTTTTAGCATAAACGTACTCAGAACATTTTGACGTACGACCATCATTTGTGTTGTTTACAGTGACTTGAAAAAATCAATTTAGCAAAAAAATGGAATTAACTCGTGAACATTTTCGTGCGATCATTTTTCACAACTTTCGACGTGGATTATCACGACAAGAGTGTAGCATCGATGAACTTAAATTTTTGCTTGGCGATGAAGCACCATTCTATAGCACTGTGAAAAACTGGTTTAATGAATTCAATCGTGACCGAGGCTCGCTCAAAGGTTGTGAAGTACGTCCACAAACGGCCGTTGTGCCAGAGAACATTGATGCCGTGTGTAAACTGATAATGCAAGATCGCCATGTGACGTACCGTGAGATAGAGGCATCCTTGGGCATTTCTTTCACCAGGATACATTCGATATTGCATGAAAACCTGGCCGTTAAAAAAGGCTTACTCTCGTTGGATAACGCACAATTTGACAATCGCTCGAAAATAGGCTCGTATCGATTAGTGCAAAGAAATTTTGAAAAAATACGATCGCGGTGCTTCAAAAGACGTTTATAAGATCGTCACAGGTGACGAATCGTGGATCTATGCCTATGAGCCCGAAACAAAACAGCAATCGACTGTGTGTGAGCCAAATCCATTTAAAGTTGTTCGTGGAAGAAGCACTTCGAAGCAAATGGTCGCCTGTTTTTTCGCAAAACTAGTCATGTGGCGACTGTTCCGCTTGAGCAACGTAGGAGGTCGATTCTCTCGGTACACCACAATTTGTTTGCCTGAAGTCTTCGGAGAAATTAGAAAAACGAACATGAGAAGACGAATCATTGCGCACCATGACATTGCGAGCTCTCACACATCGTCGTACAAACGTCAAATTGATGGGTCATCTGCCGTACAGCCCTTAATTGGCATCCAGTGACTTCTTTTTATTCCCGCAGATCAGGAAAAAATGTGTGGTCAATGATTTTCGTCGCCAGAAGATTCTGTTGAAATGTTTTGGAGGTGTCTCAATCGGAGTGGAAAAAGTGCTTCGACAATTGTTTTGAGCGCATGCAAAAGCGTATAAATCATGCTGGAGAATACTTTGAAAATCAATAAAACAATTTTTGATGATAAATATACGCATTTTCATTATTAGGCCAGAAATATATATAGCAGCCCTCGTACATTTACATACTCGTATTATGCTTAGTTCATAGTCAGACCATATTTCTGGTAAACATTTGATTTAAAAGGAACTAAAAAGTTACAGTCGCAAACGGGGTGGAACGCTACCTGACTTTCATCAGACCCCAAGAAGCTAACGTGTTGCAACCACAATAACAAAAACTGTCCTTAGTACAGTTTTCTACTGAACAAAGTTTACACAATAGAAATCCCTCGCACTCAAAACGCTTCTCAATAGTCACGTGTGGGTTCTCTTAATCTTATATACGGTAATTTTTCTGATGAGCTTCGATTTTCGATTAAATTCCTTATCGCCTGCCAAAAAATCTTCAGACCGTTGGGCGAAGCGAAAACGCATCGGATGGAGTTCCATTATTAAATGCCAAAGTTTCAGCTTTCTAAAGGTGTGATATCACACGATCTAGGCGGCCAATTCACCGGCCCAAATTCACAGCTGCTCTTCGAAATTACCTCTCACTAGATCCATTGTTTGACCAGCTGCATGGCAAGTGGCACCGTCCTGTTGAACCAAAATGTCGTCAAGAATACGGGCTTCAACTTCAGGTAGTAAAAAGTCTGATATGATAGAGCAATAGCGAGCACCATTGAAAGTTACGTTTCGACCATCATCATATTTTTTGAAAAAATATGGACCGATACTTCCACCAGCCCATATACCGCACCAAACCGTGGCCTCTGAACCTCTTCAGGTTCCTCTTCAGCCCAAATGCGGCCATTTTGTTAATTGACGTTGCCATTGCGCCAGAAATGGGCCTCGTCACTGAACACAATTTTAGTCAAAAACAGCGGATCTTCTTGTTTTTCGCCGAACGCTCATTTCCATATTTCAGTTGCCAACATTTGAAGGAAATTATATGCAAAAAATAAATGGCATAAAATGTCCTTTAAAGATTCCACCTTTGATTTGAATTTTAATATTTTTTATTTTGAAAAAAATACACGTAGATGGATCGCCCATAGTTTCGCTTATTTACCAAATATTTTAATAATTTTCACATACCAATTTTTGTTGTTGAAATTTTAAGGTTGTCTACTTTTCTGTGAAAGGGGTCTAAATCATACATATCCCCTTTAATATTTTTGGATTGTTGTGGAAAAACGTTGTTAAAAATGTCTCCACAAATGGCGAAAAATCCGAAAATCTTTTTTAAAGATAAAATTTATGTCAAATTGAGAAAAGATTTCAATCCAATCAATGATTTGACACTATGTTTCTCTCACAACTTTATGGGGTTTTTTGCTTTGTTAAATCTTAAAGATATTGGACCAAGGAAACTCATACTAGAGCCCTCTAAACAATTTTAATAATTTTGCGGCTTACGGTTATTTTCCACAACCTTTTTAACGCGACTCGTACAGCAGTAACAACCAGACTTTCTGCCAAAGCCAAAGAAATATACGAACTTTTGGCTTTACGTAGCTCACTTCCTTTTGTTGTTATAGGAACTTTTGTAAATACTAGACCACAGTGAAAATTGTAGTATCGCTGGAAGATGACGATGGCTACAACATCCTCGATGCTGCTGCAGAAGAAGTCGTAGTCGGGGTAAAGCCAAGCAAAAAAAAAATCGAGCTAAAATAAGAAACAACACAAGCCATAAGGACGGGAAAAGAAGAAAGAATACTTCAAGCAAAAGTTATCGGCTTTCGTCCTTTTTTATAGTTTTGTATGTATGTGTGAGTGTGTGTGAGTAAGTATCTGTGGTGGTATGAAGCCATTGCCATACAATTTTCGTTCGCTGGCTCCTACAAAACGGAGTTGTGAGGCGCAAAGGCGTTGAACTGTAGCCAAAGTGCAGTTGTTTTGTTAACACTTCAAATAATACATTTTAAGCTTTCAGATAATGTAAGCAATAGTTTGGAGTTCTTTCTTTTTCTCTCTCTCTCTTTTTTCACATTGTATGTAGATATATTCCTTTAGACGTATATATGTTGTGTTATTTCCAAAAAAAAGCAAAGGTGTCAGATAAGTAAAAGCATACGTTTCTGTAGCTGGAGGATTGTTGGACGAAAATCTGGCTTGCCGTGAAAATGAAGGTGGAATTAACAAAAGATACCACAAAATATATTTATTATAGACATATTTAAGGGAGTATCTTCTTCTTTGTGGTTTAAAATGTTGAGGCTGAATTGAAATGTTGATCCTTTTTTCGCGCGGTCTTGCATTCCAAGATATTCAAGGTAACGTAAAAGTTGTGGTCAAATGTGCTTTAGTTGGATTTTTTTTTATTTCACTGAATCGCAAAAGATGAACTTTGGCGTTATACTGGACATTATAGACATAGTGGAAAAGGCCATACTGACATTATTTCATTGCAGGAGAGTAATGGGGCCTTAGTCCTTGAAGTGTTCATGGGATAAGTTAAGCCGATAATGCTTGACAGAATTATCGTCTGATAGAATGCTCTACAAAAGTCCACATACTGCATGATACTAGATAGAGTCTATAGAATGGCTAGTCTGTGCATAATGGGCATGCTGCTTACCATACCCTGATAATGTTAGACGGGGTTGTCGTCTGGAACAAGGCTCACCATACACTCGGCTCACCATACATTCTGACACACTAAATGTAATAACATTTGTTGCCCCTGGACATCATAAGTAAACAGACGGCGGCAACCACAGCGGTACGATTCAGGGAGCTCTCAAAATGTTCGATAAACGATTACGTTTAAAGTGTTATCCTTAAATTGATTCCTTACACTGGCATTATTGACATCGCGCTAGCCGAACCGCTTTTCGAAATCCAATACTAAACCTGAGCGACAGTTAGACATGCAATTGTGGGGCGCCAGTCGAAGACTGGCTGAATATTCTGTGCGAATGTCCTCTCTATGAGGACACACGGAATCTGGACGCTAGGCGTGGTTTCTTCTGATGGCCAGTGGGACGTCAGTAGTTGCATGTGTCTCACTCTTCGACAATACTACTTCGCATATGCAAAATCAATTTTATGCTTTGTATATGTGACGCGCAAAATAGAAAGGGACCTAAGGTTAAAAACCAGTTTTGTTCAGCAGAGCCATTTTAAAGATTAGGTCCCTTTCTATTTGCGCTTAGAATCGTCGACTTCACTTTCATAAAAAGCGCATATCTCTGGGAGGAAACACTTTTGGGGCGTGGGATCGGTCTCATTTGATGCTCAGATGTTGTCCACATAAAAAAAGTTGATGAAAAGTTTTGTTCAGGAGAGCCATTTTAAAGATTTAGCCCCTTTTCTATTTGCGCTTAGAATCGTCGGCTTCATATTCATAAAACGCGCATATCTCTGGGAGGAAACACTTTTGGGGCATGGGATCGATCGGCCTCATTCGATGCTCAGATGTTGTCCACATCGAAAAAAAAGTAAAAAGTTGATGAAAAGTTTTTTTTAGGACAGCCATTTTAAAGATTAGGTCCCTTTTCTATTTGCGCTTAGAATCGTCGACTTCACTTTCATAAAACGCGCATATCTCTGGGAGGGAACACTTTTGGGGCATGGGATCGGTCTCATTCGATGCTCAGATGTTGTCCACATCAAAAAAAGAAAAAAAATGAAAATTGATTTTTTTACCCTTAGGTCCCTTTCTCTATGCGCTGCCACATATATAGATTCTTAAATTAGTAAAAACCATGTCTGCAGCACACATGTATGGTACCGATGAGCCGTCCCACACCAACGCCGAAACGTGCGTCTACCAGACGGTGATGTATTTGCTTAACTTCGCTGACTTACTTTTCCCTCTGTGACAAACAACAACAAACCTTATCTTATTAGCTTGTGGAGTAATTCCTCTTTCAAAAGTAGCGCATGTTAGGATTAGGTTTGCCTGTCAGGCCTTCTCTACGCGTCGTGTTTGGCGGTTGGTTCCTTTTTGTCCTTCAGCACTTGCTGCTGCGGCGGGCTACCAGTCCCCTGGTTACACGGGACTGAAACCGGGAGTAACCTTGGTTGCAGAACCTGACCGTAGGTTATCCGGTGCCACGGGTGAATGCGAATAATGGAGTTCTCTTAAGACGTCACCTAATCGTTATAGACCCTCGGTCCTTGTGAGAGGGTCGGTCGGGCCTAGCCTTAAAATATGATTGCCGTTCAGCGTCGTCGAACGAAAGAAGCAGAGACACACCTCGCTCTGAGGGGTGAGGAAGCTATGTCCATGTACAGCTTGGTTTTAGACCGTAACATCTATACTTAGTAGGGACATAAATACTGTTACACACGTTTTATGCTGTAAAATAAAAAGTACTGAATGTTTTTGGACCAAATATTTTTTAATATATTTACTGATGTATATTTTATCTAAAAAGAATCTACTTATTCGAAATGTCCGCCTTTTGCCTTTACACACGCCTTAAGTCGCACTGGCCAATCGTCAATAGCTGCACGTACCTCATCCATTGGAAAATTGGCCACAGCACGAACCAAAGCAGTCTTAAGAGATCAAATGTTCGGGTATATTTTGTGACAAACCTTGTCCTCTAAAACCGTCCACAATTTGCAATCCAATGGGTTCAAATCTGGACTGTCTGAGGGCCATTCTTCAGAGGAAATGAACGCTGGCAAATTGTTTCGAAGCCAGGCCTGGGACGTTTCAGCCGCAGAATCCTGCTGGAAAGTCCATGGTTTGTTTTGGAACACGGAATTGTTAAGAGGCTTCGCAACAGCTTCCATAACGGTTTCTTGGTAAACTTTGGCCGATGTATCGTAAAAGACACCCCACCAAACCATGACTGACCCTTTTCCACACTTGGGATCAGTTCAGATGCTTCCTTAGATGACCGCGTATACACTATCATTTTGCTTGTTAAATTTTTAATGAACGGTAAAAATTTTTTATCGGTGAACAAAATTTTTCTGTGCAAGTTATCAGCGTGCTTCACCAAAAGACGATTGCATTGTTCAGTCCTTTTTTTAAAGCTGCAGTCAATAAATGTCCGGTACGTCGTTTGAAAGCCCCAAGTCCCAAGTCTTTTTTAATAATTCGACTCATGGACTTTTGAGTGATATTCATCTCACGGGAAATGATTTTCTGTTTTCGAAGCGGATTTTTGTGAATTTTTGATGTAACGGCTTTGATGACATGCGGTGTTCGAACAGAGCGTGGTCGGCCCGACCGGTGGCGGTCTTTTACATCTCCAGTCTGCTCAAACATTTTTATGGATCGGTAGAAAAACATGCGGCTAATCCCTAATGGCCGGAGCGTTTTGAAAATATCGCTTTTTTCATTTCACACTTGAAAAGCGCTTTAACAGCGATACGGTTCTCATTATCTGACCACTCCATGATGAAAGCTGAAACAATTTTAAAATCCCGTTGCAGACTAACGCTATTGAGGTTAGCTTTCAAAACCCATATGACATTACCGGGGTATGTTCAGTTCTACTATTGAAATGGGTGTGTTCAATGTTGTAACAGTATTTATGTCCCTACGAAGTATGTAGACACTTTGTGTCTGCATGTGAACCGGGTGCTATGACCCATAGAGCAGTAGAGGTTTTGATAGGCCTCGGCTCCTTAATAAAAAGGAAGTTGTGTTTATATAAAGGGTGGTTAAATTTTAAGGGCCCATGTTGATTTTAAATAAAACACAAATTATTTAGGAAATTATTGTCATTTCTTTCTATTATGATAATATTGGCGTTATGGTTCCATTATGTATTGAACAAAATATCGGCCAAATGGCCGCCACGACCTCGGCGGCATACCTCTATCCGATGGTTAAAGTTTTCGATGACGCTGAAGCATAATTGAGGTTCTATGCCATTAATGTGCCGAATTATCTCATCCTTTAGCTCTTGAATTGTTGCTGACTTATCATGGTACACATTTTCTTTCAAATAACCTCAAAAAAAGAAGTCCAACGGTGTCAAATCACATGTTCATGAAGGCCAATTACAGCGCCACTACGTGAGATAAGACGGCCATTTAATTTGTCGCGCAAAAGACCCATTGTTTCGCTAGCTGTGTGGCAAGTGGCATCGTCCTGTTGAAACTACATATCGTCCACATCCATCTCTTCAAATTCGGGCCATAAAAAGTTCGTTATCATCTCACGATAGCGAACACCATTCACAGCAACTACCTGACCAGCCTCATTTTGGAAAAAAAAATACGGTCCGATGATGCCGCCAGCCTATAAACCGCTCTAAAAAGTCACTCTTTGTGGGTGAATTGTTATTTCTTGGATTTGTTTTTTCTTGGATTATCATTGGCCCAAAGGCGGAAATTCTGCTTTTTGACGAATCAACTGAGGTGAAAATGTGCCTCGCCACTGAATATGATTTTCTTTGAAAATTTATCATAATAAGCCTGAATAACATTAACGCGTTGCTCGCTTGTGTATCTTTCCATGGTTCAAATTGAGTTAGTCTGAAATGGAGAAATATCGAATGAAATGCAGAAAAAAACTTGACGTTTAGGTGTGGTTCACATTCAACATCGGCCCTTTATATGTAGGCACTTTGTGTCTGCATAAATACTCATGACCGATGCCTTTTATTTTGGGTGAACAGTCCCGCGATGTCCGGTTCGCAAACTGATAGTAGGTCAGCGACGAGATGTGATTGGAGACTACAGTCTGGTACCAAGGGTAGTTAAGAGCCCCCAGAACTGTTGGTTGGAGAGTATCATGGTGACTATGGTTTGAACCTAAATCTCGGGGAGAGCATCGGCTCGGCGTGGAGTTGCATTTCAACCGGGTTGTATGACCCATAAATCAGCAGAGGTTTTAATAAGTCTCGGCCCCTTACCAAGGGGGAAGTTGTGTTTATATAGCACTCTTCCAGTTGGTATCGACAGGATTGGCCTTAAGGGGCGCTGGCCGTCGCATGGCTACTCTGGCGATGGCGCACCATTCTTGAAGCTATCACAGCGAGAATCATGTAAAACGTAATCTGTCTGCGGTCCAACTAAAGCTTCTTACCACACTACTGGTCGCTATGTAGTTCGACCTTCATAAAATTGGGCAAAAGTAAATTTTTTTTGGTCGTTGAAATTGAAGTAAGTCGGTTCATATTAGGATATAATTGCTCTCGCACATATGAGCCGCCAATTGCCTTTAGTTCTAGACGACACATATACGAGGGTTGCTATTTATATTTGGGGTCCTGACAAGACTAGTGTTCCCAGATGCAAACTGGAACTTCCATTGGAAACTTTAAAATTTTTTTAGCATAACTTTATTAGAACGTTTTGTCAGTTGTTTGTTTACAGTGTGGTGAAAAATTCATCTCAGTAATTCATCTGAGTAATCTTTGGGCATTAGTATGACAAGCATCAATAAGATTTTGCATTTCATTTGGCCGTGAAAAAAATTTGTTCTCGTTGGATCCCGTCAAGAATGCTCAAAAAAAGGCTCGTAAGGATTGGTGCAAAGAGATGTTGAAAAAGTATAACTGCGGTAGCTCAAAGGCAGTGTATAACATTGTCACAGGTGACGAATCATGGATCTATGCGTATGGAACCGAAACAAAACTGCAATCGACCGTATGGGTCTTTCAAGACGACTAAATTCAACAAAAGTTGTTCGTGGAAGAAGTACATCGAAGCAAATGATTGCCTTTTTTTTGCTATAACCGGCCATGTTTACACAGTGGCTTTAGCAGAATGTAGGACGGTCAATTCTAAAAGCTATACAACCATCTGTTTGCCAACAGTGTTGGAAGAAATGAGGAAAGATTATAAGCGAAGACGGATCATTTTGCATCACGACAATGCGAGCTCTCACTCATCAGCTGAAACGATGAGCTACTTGACCACTCAAGATGTCGAATTGATGGGCCATCCACCGTACAGCTCTGATTATGCGCCTGTAGCATCAAGAAAAAATGCGTGTTCAACGTTTTTCATCGCCCGAAGCAGCTGTTGAAGTGTTCAAAAATCAAGTGCTTCGAAAATTGGTTTGTGCGCATGCAAAAGTGAATTAATCTTAAAGGAGAATATTTCGAAAAACAATAAAACCATTTCCAATAATGAATAATTGTGTTTTTATTGCCGAATTCGAAATATAAATAGCAACCCTAGTAGCATTCAATCAATGCAAAATTTGGCACTATTCAATAAAATCGATCACAAATCAGCTCAGATGATATACAGCCCATGGCTCGTTGAACGCATATGCTTTCCGTCTATGCAGAGAATTCCCAATACAATTCGTTAGAGAATTCCCAATACAACATCATCCGCTTTTAATAGCATTCATGTTTCGGCCTCATATGGAAGTACGGGTAGTGTGTGTTAAGCCAACTGTGTTCTTCGTCTTTTGAGAAACGGCTCTGTTCTTAAGCTGATCAGTCTAAAAATTTTGGCGTCGGAGTCTAAATTTCATTATGAAACGTGCTCGAGTTTTAATATCGAAGCACCGCATCGGGATGTTGCACGAACACAAGTGCCCTATGTCAATTAAAGAGCGCCCAAAAGTGAGCTCTAGCATTAATTAAAATAAAAAATAAAGCGCCAAAAATGTTATATAAAAACAGCCATTGCAATGTCCTTGATGGCAATTCCTAAATTAAAATCAACGGTTAAGTCGTTGAAAATCGTTGAGATTCTTTTGTCCATTAATCATACGCCACCATATCCACATTCAATATTTTCCTATAACTACTTTTATCCATCCTTTATTGATATGAATTTCTACTAGAGTTCGAATTTAAAATACTGCCACTAATCTCTATAAATTAAATCAATAGATTATGGTTATTCTTTTAAGGAAACCGCACTAGAAACCTTGAAAACTCATTTGCGGTTTATTTGTATTTATGGAAAGCAAACCAAACAGAAAAAGTTTAAAGAATAAATACACACATTATTTATTGTCAACAGTTCCACACAGAGACGCCACACCATGGCGAAATACAATATCGAAATTCGCAATATTTTATTGCTTTTTAAACTGTGAACGAAACGCAAACACCAACGAGGCCTGTTTTAAATCATACCATTGTGCCATAAATTTATAAAAATAACCCCAAAACGACATCGACAATAAGCGAGAATAGCCAGAGCGCGGGGAGACACGGCTGCACTATAGATCAAGTGAACCAGAAACGACCAAAAACCATCCGACCAAGCCACAATTGTTCCAATACATACTCGTACATGCAGACGGATACGGATACTATATATATGTATATTAGACCGCCCGAAATATATATGAAAAATGCAAAAGTGTTTTTTTCTTCGCTCCCCAGGATTTTTCTGGTAGGTAGGGTATAAAAAATAAGCTCCATTAAAAAATTTGACCTTGTTAGTTGATACTGTCCACGCGGTTTTGATTTTACGTCCTAAAATGGACCCTAAAGTGGTATACAAAGTAATCGACCTATAACTTTGAAAATAACAGGTTTAGGAGATCGGTTATGTATACCATATTTATAGAGAATCATATAATACACCTTTTTGTAGTAGATTTGATCGATGTCCGTTTGACCATTTAAGCAGAGGTGGGCAATTTTTATGAAAATTTGTGAAATTGAATTTTTAAAACATCCATAACTTTTTTGTGAATGCAGATATTTTTATATGCAAACTGTCAATTGATAGAGTATTAAATGAAGTTTAAACTGTATAAAAATGTTACATTATTTTCTGCCCTCAAATAGGTAAGAAATTGCAAAAAAAATTAATGAGTAAAAAAAAATATAAAAATTTTATTAAAAACAGCGCATATTTATTTGAAGTTATTTATTACCAAATACATAGAAAAGAAACAAACACACTCTACTACATGGCGTTACAAACTAATTGACAAACTTAGTATACCCTCTACGAAAAGTATACCTGAAAGTTGCAACTGTGTTGTCAGAAAAAAGCATCTGTTTTTGTTTATTAATTCAAAAAAATTAAGAGACATAAAATAAAATTAATTAAGTTTTGTTTTGTTAAGGTAATTAACGAACATAGATTTAGAGAAACTTTCTGATGGCAATGCTTCAAAATGTTCCTCCATTGTTTGCATAAGTAATTGCTTTTGATCTTCTTGGTGTGTTAAAATTGCGTTAAATCGTGTAATTAAAGCTATTCCACGCTCAGCAATATCGTTTACTACAAGTAAACTTTTGACAATTTTGCTAGCAGCAACATAATCTTCGTCTTTTAAAAAGCTTTTATTAACTCCAGTGATATCTTGGTTTAATATAGTTTCAAAAAATAAATAAGTGTTATTACTAACGAAGTCACATAATTCAGCACTCAAGATCTCGTTGACTGGCAAGTTAATCCGTTTTGGATTTTCTGGATGACCCTCTTTATTAAAGTTCAGTATCATTCTTCTTTTTATATTGATTTCAACTTCGTCGTCAAATAACGCAAGCGCGATGTTTGCTTCACTTAAATACCAAAGATGGTTTCGAAACTTATTTTGTACTGCAGTTGCCACTATATCATCTATGGATTTATATCTCTCGAGATCTTTCAAAAGTTGCAAATCATTGGCTGGTGCTTTTTGTGCCAATTGACATAGAAACCAATTTTTTATATAGATTGAAACTACGAAAACATTGAATCGCAGAATATTTTTCAAAAGTTGTGCTGAAATTAATTTAAATATTTTTAAATTTATTAATTTTTAACACATTTAAGATTTTTTTAAATAGATGACAAATTAAATAGAAATACAAAATAAGTTTCGAAACCATCTTTGGTATTTAAGTGAAGCAAACATCGCGCTTGCGTTATTTGACGACGAAGTTGAAATCAATATAAAAAGAAGAATGATACTAAACTTTAATAAAGAGGGTCACCCAGAAAATCCAAAACGGATTAACTTGCCAGTCAACGAGATCATGAGTGCTGAATTATGTGACTTCGTTAGTAATAACACTTATTTATTTTTTGAAACTATATTAAACCAAGATATCACTGGAGTTAATAAAAGCTTTTTAAAAGACGAAGATTATGTTGCTGCTAGCAAAATTGTCAAAAGTTTACTTGTAGTAAACGATATTGCTGAGCGTGGAATAGCTTTAATTACACGATTTAACGCAATTTTAACACACCAAGAAGATCAGAATCAATTACTTATGCAAACAATGGAGGAACATTTTGAAGCATTGCCATCAGAAAGTTTCTCTAAATCTATGTTCGTTAATTACCCTAACAAAACAAAACTTAATCAATATTATTTTATGTCTCTTAATTTTTTTGAATTAATAAACAAAAACGGATGTTTTTTTCTGACAACACAGTTGCAACTTTCAGGTATACTTTTCGTAGAGGGTATACTAAGTTTGTCAATTAGTTTGTAACGCCATGTAGTAGAGTGTGTTTTTTCTTTTCTATGTATTTGGTAATAAATAACTTCAAATAAATATGCGCTGTTTTTAATAAAATTTTTATATTTTTTTTTTACTCAGTAATTTTTTTTGCAATTTCTTACCTATTTAAGGGCAGAAAATAATGTAACATTTTTATACAGTTTAAACTTCATTTAATACTCTATCAATTGACAGTTTGCATATTAAAATATCTGCATTCCCAAAAAAGTTATGGATGTTTTAAAAATTCAATTTCACAAATTTTCATAAAAATTGCCCACCTCTGCTTAAATGGTCAAACGGACATCGATCAAATCTACTACAAAAAGGTGTATTATATGATTCTCTATAAATATTGTATACATAACCGATCTCCTAAACCTGTTATTTTCAAAGTTATAGGTCGATTACTTTGTATACCACTTTAGGGTCCATTTTAGGACATAAAATCAAAACCGGGTGGACAGTATCAACTAACAAGGTCAAATTTTTTAATGGAGCTTATTTTTTATACCCTACCTACCAGAAAAATCCTGGGGAGCGAAGAAAAAAACACTTTTGCATTTTCGGGCGGTCTAATGTATATTCATATATACATACATATATGTATTTATTTTAAAAAAAAATACAATATAATAAAACTTATGTATGTTTGTTTGTAGTAACGTTGTTATGGACACAAAAAGGAGCACACAATACAACAACCAGACAATAAAATAGAACAGATATTGAGTAGTGCTCACACACAAAGACTGATATACACGAAATAGGGTAATTACATGAGCGCAGCACATCTTTAAAAAGCCCGGCGGGTTAAATAACCTGTGTGCGCGCCGGTTTTCCACCTCGCAACTATCAGCGACTTTAGTGTACAAGATTAACCTTCAAAGCCCTGAAAAATCTAACAAATATTATTAGAGGTTTATACCCAGTATTTTCAAATCAGCATGCTAGAGAATTATATCGAGTACTCTGATTTGAAAAAAATCGTCCCTTATATTTTTTTTACCAAATTCCAAGAGATTCCCCTTAAATACTATTGTAGTGCTTATGTGACGATAATTTATGATTCTGCTATGTTGAAGAAATTGTGACTGTACATAAGGGTAGGACGATTTGTACGGATAAACATTTTTTCGATATTGTGCTATTGATTTGTCGATACACGCAGAAAAAAAGTATGGTTTTGGTGACAATATTCGAAGAGAATACTACTATTGTTGGGTGTATGGTTGTGGTACACAATATTATGATCCTCACAACAATAGATAGTATTATTCAAATACAACAATATTATGATCCTCACAACAATATTATGATTCACACATAACCATACTATAATCCCCACAACCATAGTATGATTCACACTCAACCATACTATGATCTCCACAACCATAGTATGATCCTCACAACCATAGTATGTTTCACATACAACCATAGTATGTTTCACATACAACCATAGTATGATCCTCACAACCATAATATGATTCACACGCAACCATGTTATGATCCCTACAGCCATAGTATGATCACACACAATTGTACTTTGATCCCCAATATAATTTATTAGAATTTGTTTAAGTTGTCGACAATAGATTTGAATTATGAAAATTATTCAAAGAAACATTAAATTCAATATAATAAACGTGATTTATTTCACAGTAGAAAAAATAAGTTTAAATAAACGTAAGCGTTTTTATTAAAAAATTTTCATTAAAACACAGCCAAAGCAGCTTGTTTAAAAATTTTAATTTCGATAAAAAAAGTACTATTATTGCATTAGATCCCTACCAATAACATTTGTTCTTAAAAGCATATTTAAATGAAGAAAAATTACAAACATACAGTATGATTGCCGGAATCATATTATTGTTAACATAAAACGCAAAACACAATACTTTTGTCCCACCAACCATATTTATATTGTTGCTATATCCATATTTTCATTTTTAAATTTGGCAATAATACTATTGTTACATTTCTACAATATTGATGTTGCAGATATTATACTATTGTCAAAACTAAATTCAGTTAACAATGCTATGGTTGCGACGAACATAATTTTATTGCCGTGACCATGTAGCAACCATGTTTTTTCTCTGCGTGTAGCTTTTGGCATAAGGATAATAAAGTTCCACTACGACATATCAAAAAAATCATTTTCAAGGCACCCAAATTTAAATATTTTAAGTTATTCTCAACTTTTATTTTTAATGTTTTTTTAGTAGGAAATTTTTTGGGGCAAAGTCAACCAACTTGTTTTTCGTGTATTTTAACAATATCAGCAAGTTCTCTGAGCTTTATTCATCTATCTTTAGTCACTTCATTAAATATTTTTTTCTAATGTTTTCAATAGTAGTAGCAGTTTTCGGTCTTCCAGAGCGTTGTTCATCTTCCGTACTTGAACGAACCATTTTAAATTGTTAAACCCAGGATTTGACGGTGGAGTATGATGGTGCATTATAACCATGAACAGAATCCAATTCATCTTTGATTAATTGTGGCGTATAACCTTTCATATAAAAGTGTTTAATTACCTCATGAAACTCTTTATTTTCCATTTTTCAAAAATTATAAAACTTGTTTACTTCAATCACCTGTAACAAAGAAAATAATCATTAAATATTTCGGAAATAAAAGATTGCTTTTAAAACACAAAAAAAAGCAAAAGTTGCTGGTAAAACAGAAAATGTGCCAGGCCAGTTAGTTTTGCGGTCGCCCTCGTATGTGCACATCTATCCGTGTCAGTTGTAAAGTTCATTCTCTTAGATTAGGAGCGTCGTTAATGTAAAGCATCTCCAAAGTGTATCTCCTCTTATAATTCCTCTCTTGTGCTAAAATTTCTACGTCGTTAAAGTTTAACTTGTGTCCAGTCAAAGTACAGTGGTTCGCAAGGGCAGTCTTCTGCTCGATTGGTCTATCAACAGCTTTTAGGTCAGATTTGTGAGAAGAAAGTGTAGTTGGTAGTTTTGTCCCAGTAGTGCCAACATATACCTTTTGACATACGTTGGACTTGTTTTAAATATTTTCTATGCAAGTTTAAATTATACGCTTAAATTGATGATTAAATTGATGGCGATATATATTTTACCAACAAAAAAATGTTTTTCTTGGGTTTTTAGACGGGTTCTTGCCAAAAATATTTTTCTTTTCTATTTTTTACTCTTTTTCGTAATATTTATTATGCCGCCAAACCGATATTGATATATTTTCTCCAGTATCAGATAGCTGTTTTATAAAGAAATTCTTACTTTAAAGGCGATGGAGAAGTCAGTTTATCGATACAAAAAATATTTTTCAACGAGTTTGGGTCGAAAAATATTTATTTCTTTCGATTTTTCATTAGCAAAATTCAATTTCGGTATTTATTTGATTTCTAAACTAATACGGTTAAACTTCTTTCCAAATATTATAAAAATTGTCCAAAACTTCTTATGGTCCAGGACTTTAAGGGTTTACATCGGATCTCAACACTCAAGATTGTTTAATATAAACGCCGGCTGCCCACAGGGATCATGTCTTTCGCCAGTGCTGTATAACATATACACGGCGGATATTCCGGCTATAGAAAATTGTGTTATGTCCATATTTGCTGACGACACAGCAATACTATGTTCCGCTTAATTATCTTCCGAGATAGTTGCAAACTTACAATTAGCGCTTAGAAAATTATTTGTATATTTCACCAAGTGGAAAATAGCAATAAACTGCGATAAAAGTCAGGCCATGTATTTCTCTAGGAAAAGAATGTTTTCTTCCTCAGGACAACATAAGTGTTAACAATGCAGACATAAAATGGGGAAAAATGTCAAATATTTAGGTGTAACCCTAGACTCTAAACTAACATATAAGCATCATATTTCATATATTGTTAATAAATGTAACATCCTGATTAGAACTTTATATCCATTTATTAATAGATCCTCGGCATTAAACATTGGAAATAAAATGTTAATATTTAAATTAATATTTCATGCTGTAATATTTTAAGCAGCCCCTGTTTGGCCAAAAAGTGTCATTTGAAAAGGCTACAGGTACTCCAGAACAAAATCTTAAAATTAATATATAATTTTCCAAGATTGTATTCTACGGCACGACTCCATCATATCGCAAATGTCGACCTTGTGGTTGTAAAGATAGATAAACTGTCTCCAAATTTTAATGCCAAATGTTCTTATTCCGAATATAATCATACTGTTGAGCTGGCCTCATTTAGTATTTAAGAAGTTTTAAGTTTTACCAGAAAGTTTTATCATATACCAAAAATGTCATACAGGTTTTTTGAAATGTTTGCCTCCGTTTATAATATTAAATCATAAATAATACTATTTTAAGAATAACATTGTCATATCTAAGCAGAAAAAGGACAAACCCCTTAAACTCTTTAAATTTTATGAATAATAATTTTAAACAAATTTGTATATCAATAAATAAATTATAAATTATGAATCATCATGATAAGCGTCAGTCAAAATTATTTCCATCATTTAACAGTTTCCAGCGTAAATTTTATGTAAAAACACCATTAACACTTAATTGAAGTATTTGTTTGAATCTCTATTTGAGTTATGTATATTTGTATGAATTGTATTTAAAAAAAAAATATTTTTTGTTTACCTACTAAAAACCTTCAAAAAAAGGTGAGAAAGTCAAAAAAATAAAATTGGGCGCTTGAAAATAATTTTTTGATATGTCGTACGAACATTGTTTTCCTCATGCCCAAAGCTATCTAAAAATCGATGCACACTATCGATTGCTAATTCCACCCACCCTACTGTACATTATCTCGGCTGTAGCATAAAGTTAATTATGTTTAAAATGGCATCAATTTTTGAATTCCAAGTAAGCTGGGCCAAACACTTAAATGCAAGTCGAGATATTAGATTCGGTCGGTCGGTTCCTAAACCAAAGTCTTATAGCCTGCACGCTTACTAATCGCCAGTCAAGGAAGCGTTAAAAAGTCGAATTGTCACGCTCTTTTGCCTAATAAACTTATACAACATCATAACCTTACGAGGGTTGCTACACTAAGTGTCAGGACATTTCCATTGGAAAGTTTGACATTTTTTTAGCATAAACGTACTCAGAACGTTTTGACTAACGACCACCATTTGTATTGTTTACAATGACTTGAAAAAAATAATTTGGCTAAAAAAATGGAATTAACTCGTGAACATTTTAGTGCGATCATTTTTCACAACTTCCGACGTGGATTATCACGACAAGAGTACATCGATGAACTTAAATCTTTGTATGGCGATGAAGCACCATTCTATAGCACTGTGAAACTGGTTTCATGAATTCAATCGTTGCCGACGCTCGCTCAAGGAGGAAGGTCGTGAAGTTCGTCCAAAAACGGCCGTTGTGCCAGAGAACATTGATGCCGTGCGTGAACTGATACTGCAAGATCGTCATGTGACATACCGTGAATTTCAATTTCAATTTTATTCTTCCAATATTTCGTTTTACATAAGTATAATAATAACAGTTTTAGTTTAATAACACCAGCATACATTCGATATTGCATGAACACCTGGCCGTTAAAAAGGTTTGTGCTCGTTGGATCCTGCACAATTTGACAATCCCTTTAAAAAAGGCTCGTGTCGATTAGTGCTAAGAAATTTTGAAAAAATACGATCGCGGTGCTTTAAGGACGTTTATAAGATCGTCACTGGTGGCGAATCATGGATCTATGCGTATGAGCCCGAAACAAAACAGTTATCGACCTTGTGGGTCTTTGAAGACGAGCTAAATCCAACGAAAGTTGTTGGTGGAAGAAGCACTTCGAAGCAAATGGTCGCCTGTTTCTTCGGCAAAACTGGTCATGTGGCTACTGTTCCGCTTGAGTAACGTAGGACAGTCAATTCTTAGTGGTACACCACAATTTGTTTGCCTAAAGTCTTCGAAGAAATTCGAAAAACGAACAAGAGAAGAGGATTCATTGTGCACCATGACAATGCGAGCTCTCACGCATCGGCTCACACCAACGCCTCTTTGACCGGCCAAAACGTTGAATTGATGGGTCATCCGCCTTGAAGCCTTGACTTGGCACCCAATGACTTCTTTTTATTACCGCACATCAAGAAAAATACGTGGGCAACGATTTTCGTCGCCAGAATATTTAGTTGAAGCGTTCAAAAACCATGTTTTGGAGGTGTCTCAATCGGAGTGGAAAAAGTGCTTCGACAATTGGCTTGAGCTCATGCAAAAGTGTATAATCATGCTGAAGAATACTTTGAAAAACAATAAAACCATTTTTGATGATCAATATTGGCATTTTCATTAATAGGCCAGAAATATATATTATTAGGCCAGAAATATATATTATTAGGCCAGAAATATATATTATAAGACCAGAAATATATAGCAGCCCTCGTATACTCATACCAGCATCAAAACATTGACCACGTTCTATTGGAAACTCGCTTAGGAGATCGCTAAAGCGATAACTTCACATTGTTGTATACAAATAGAGAAATAGAGAAATGGTTTTGTTTACAGAATACTGTAGACAATTTGCATTAAAATCCCTTCCTTTTTAAAATTTAAAATACAAGAGAATCAAACTATTTATGAATAACATTAAACGAGTTAACGAGAGCTCAGGTTTTAATCGCTTATTGTATTTCTTGAATAACTTTTTTTTCTACAAATTAAAAATTTTCAAATAAAACACTTAGCGATGCATAAAGCCAATGATTTCTTGTATACAATTTTCAAAAATTGCTCGCAAAGCTTTGAAGTTATCACCTTAGCGACCACGAACTCCTTTAATAAGAGAGTAACAATAGAACACTCCTATTGTCAAACTTTAGAGTTAAAAAGGCAGTGCGATGACCTTTTGTCAAATTTTACCATAATATAATTTATAATAATTTCCTAGTGTATAATTACATGATGTTGACGTTTTGTAAAAATCGGTTCATTCTGTTGGCCTTTTAGACGATTTTTTCAACGGAGCGTGGCATTGACGACTTTAATAGTCTTTTGTTTGTGAATGAGAAATTTTCTATTTTCATTATTATCCTAAATCGTCTTACTTGAATCTTTTTTACTTATTTAGATTTCCTTTGTTGGGTAAAGACAGAACTTAATTTCACTGACTGAAAAGATACATCACTAACTGCATAACCCTTTGCAAATGAGTACAGACGGACATACTCTATCGAAAGGTTGAAATAAACCATAAATGATTGTTGTATTCGTATCACCGTACGAATGAACGTGTATTTGTGTGGGTATTTCTGTGTGGCTGTATTGGTGATCATAATACTGGCGATGCTGCTGTGGAGTTGCTCTTGGTGTGGTAAGAGCCTGGAAATAATGACACCATTCAGTGAGTAAAATCTTCACAACGAAATACACTCATAAGTGACTATGGTTTGTATACAATTTCCTCCGTACACTACTACTTCTGTACGGTACGGTTGTGTGATACTTGCGCACGCATGTATGTGTATGCAGCACGTATGCATGTGTATGCAGCACGTATGTATGTGTATGTGTGGTTTGTATACGCTTGGCTATAACAAAATCAATGGAGCATTTTTTTCTTCGTAGACTAGAGTTTGTATTGTCAAATACGTAAAATTTATTAGTGTTAACAGGATATCAATACAGGATAAAAATACCATTTATTGAAAATGAGAAAAATCAACCAAAAGTTATGAATTTTGTTCTGGTTTGAAGATTTAACGGGAGGACTTTATGCACGCAGGCATTGGCGAATTTCGAGAACTCTACCAACTAATGACTCTAAGCTGTATTATTTGAATATGTGTAACACTTAAAGGAGGTCGGCCTTATGCTTATAGCGCTGATCGACTTTGGGTCACTATCCGAGTTGATTGAGCGACGCCTGCCTTTACTAAGCAACAATTTTTTTTGACTTTTTCGGACTAAATAAAAAACAAACAACAATGATAAATTCGTCTTCCTAATAAATTATAAAACTTGTTCAGAAATTTGTTTACCTCTGATAAAGGACGAAAATGACTTTTTAATTTTGACGATATTCCGATTTTATTAATTCGATTTTAATTTATTCCTTTACAAAATGGTAAAAGAAGTACTTAAGCTAAGATTTGAGACCAAAACCGAATTTTTTGTTTAATTTTATGCCATTTATTTAACAAAAGGACCAAAAGGGAAGTTAAAGATATCGATTTTTAGTCTTGGGTGAGTCCTACTGAAATTTATGTTTTTGTAAAACATAAAAATCCTCAAAACTCTGGCTTAAGAATCCTTTTTCACATTTCTTAAATAAGGACGAAAAAGTCACGCCAGAGATCGGATGTCAAAATGTTGTACGAAATCCATACGATTTTAAGGAAAAAATCATTGATCATGGCTCTTTAGCGTTCTCCATTGACTGAAACATTATGACCGGCTTTAAATTTGAAGAAATATGAACCAATGATTCCCTTCGCTCATAGAGCACACTAAACAGTGACTTTTTGAGGATGTAACGGCGTCTCGACAATGGCTTGTGGATTTCCATTACACCAATTATACGAGGGCGGTTCGGAAACTTCTTAGCCTAGCACAAAAAGCGCGGTATAAACAGAAAAAAGTTAAGTGTTTTGGAAACTCTATCTCTGCTATGAACACATGTTAAATTATGTTTCGATCTGGCAACTCCTTCTTATAGAAACAGGTGTTCACAAAAGACGCATCCGCGATTTTTTTACAATGGAAAAATTAGAAATGCGTGGTGTCATTAAATATTCACATAAAAAAGGTTTATCGGGACAAGAAATTCATAATGATATGGTGAATGTGTTAGGTGAAACTGCTCCTTCACATGCAACAGTAAGAAATTGGGTTGCTGAATTCAAACGTGGTCGTACAAGCATTGAAGATGAACCACGTAGTGGATGTCCAACAACAGCAACAACAACAGAAATTGTAGCCAAAGTGCATGATATGGTATTAAATGATCGACGAATGAAAGTGCGTGAAATAGCTAATATCATGGGCATCTCAAATGATCGAGTACATTTAATTTTGCATGAAGAACTACAGATGAAAAAGCTTTCTGCAAGATGGGTGCCGCACTTGTTAACAGTCGACCAAAAACGCATAAGAATGAACATTTCTCAAGCATTTTTGGATCGTTTTCAGCGAATGAAAATGGATTTTAAGCGTCGTTTCATAACTGTTGATGAGACATGGATCCACCACTATACTCCAGAGACAAAAGAACAATCCAAACAATGGACTGAAGCTGGAGGAAGTGCCCCAAAGAAGGCAAAAACAATTCAATCGGCTGGTAAGGTTATGGCAACGGTTTTTTGGGACTTCAAAGGTATTTTATTGATTGACTATCTGCAAAAGGATAAAACAATAAATTCAGAGTACTATTGCAACCTTTTAGACCAATTAAATGTACAAATTCGAGAAAACGTCCTGACTTACAAAACAAAAACATAATTTGTCATCAAGATAACGCACCAGCGCACAACAGTGTTTTAACAATGGCTAAAATCAACGAATTAAAGTACGAGTTGCTTGACCACCCACCTTATTCTCCTGATTTAGCTCCCAGTGACTTTTTCCTGTTCCCAAATGTAAAACAAATTCCTTGCTGGCAAGGGTTTTACCTCAAATTACAAATTACAGTTGTAAACCACTATTTTGAAGACCTTGAGGAAAACTATTTTAATCAAGGGATAGAATTGCTAGATAAGCGTTAGACTAAGTGTATTGAAGTTTCAGGAGATTATATTGAAAAAAAAAATATTTTTGAAAAACTAACTATTCTCTTTCATTGATAGGCTAAGAACTTTCCAAACCGCCCTCGTAGTTATTAACGTACACATTTAAACTAAAGTGAGCTTCGCTGAACAAAAGTTGCTTGTAAAAATCAAAATCGTTTTGGGCCCATTCACCTCGACATGCGTTGTCCCGAACCAAGTCCATTCATTGTGGGAAACCAAACTGAGCATAAATCAAGTGACAGCTATCAAAAAGACCAACTCCGAAAAATGTGTTGCCAGATAAAAACCACACGTTTAAAGACAACACCCTTGACACATTTCTCTCAACATCCCATAAAAGATCAATTCAGTGAAAGGTGCATGATACAATTTTTAGATTACGAGGGATGCTTTACTTAGTAGGGACATAAATACTGTTACAACATTGAACACACTCATTTCAATAGTAGTATGGGTTTTGAAAGCTAAGCTCAATAGCGTTAGTCTATAACGGGATTTTAAGATTGTTTCAACTTTCATCATAATGAAATAATGAGAACCGCATCGCTGTAATATCGCTTTTCAAGCGTGAAATGAAAAAAGCGACATTTTCAAAACGCTCCGGCCACTAGGGATTAGCCGCATGTTCGTCTACCGATGCATAAAACTGTTTGAGGAGACTGGAGATGTAAATGACCGGCCCACGCTCTGTTCGAATACCGCAGGTCATCAAACCCGTTAAATCAATAATTCACAGAAATCCTCTTCGAAAACAGAAAATCATGGCCCGTGAGATGAATTTCACGCAAAAGTCCATGAGTCGAATCATTAAAAAAGACTTGGGGCTTTCAAACGACGTAAAGGTGAATTATTGACTGTAGCCTTAAAAATAGGATTGAAAAATGCCAACGTTTTTTTGGTGAATCGCGCTGATAACTTGCACAGAAAAACTTTTTTCACCGATGAAAAATTTTTTACAATTCAGGATAAATTTAACAAGCAAAATGATAGAGTGTATGCGCGGTCATCTAAGGAAGCATCTGAACTGATGCCAAGGGTGGAGAAGGGTCATCACCTAGCTTCAGTCACGGTTTGGTGGGGGTCTCTTACGATGGGGTCACTGACCTGCATTTCTGCGAACAAGGAGTCAAAACATCGGCCAAAGTTTCCAAGAAACAGTTTTGGAAGCTGTTGTGAAGCCTTTTAACAATTCCCTGTTCCAAAACCAGCCATGGACATTCCAGCAGGATTCTGCGCCGGCCCATAAGGCAATAACGTTCCAGGCCTGGCTTCGAAACAATTTGCCAGCGTTCATTTCCTCTGAAAAATGGCCCTCAGGCAGTCCAGATTTGAACCCATTGGGTTACAAATTGTGGACGGCTTTAGAGGACAAGGTTTGCCAACATTGGATCGCTTAAGACTGCTTTGGTTCGAGCTGTGACCAATTTTACAATGGACGAGACTCGTGCAGCTATAGACGATTGGCCAGTGTGACTTAAGGCATGTGTAAAGGCAAAGGGCGGACATTTCGAATAAGTAGATTCTTTTTGGATACAATATACATCAATAAATATATTAAAAAATATTTGGTCCAAAAACAATCAGTACTTTTTATTTCACAGCATAAAACGTGTGTAACAGTATTTATGTCCCTACTAAGTACATGATGTATTGCATTAAAAAATAAAAATTTTCTCGTTCCATTAAAACTACCAGAGACGTACCAGGACCCTGTCCTTTTGGGGAATTACCTGGACTCATCTTAGACATTCATTACCCCCAAGGAATCATCCATCCGCGAAAACGTGTTGTACAGAGCATTCTATAGTTGTAATCTAAATACCTATGAACTGATCCTAAAGTAGAGTGCTACGTTTAAGTATAACTAACAATCCCGGTTCCTCAACATTTTGTATGTAAAGTCTGTTTTTTTTCAGACGTGTGGTATTTAAGAAGAAATAAAACGAATATAATTAAATGTTATGGCCATGAATTTAGGTATATTTGAAAGATAAGGGTTTGCTATTATGTTTTAAAAATGATTTCGGGCTAGAGGCCGCCGCGGCTGGCTCGAATAAACTCGAGCCGAGAGGTCCGATTTTCGACCGCTTTTCGAAGCATTTGCGGGCGTATGTCAGCAATAACGCGTCGAATATTATATTCCAAGGCGTCAATTGTATCAGGCTTATCAGCGTAGGCAAGTGACTTAACTTAAGCCCACAGAAAATTGTCCAGCGGTATTGGAGTTTGCTTCAATAAATTGTTTTCTTCGTTGGCTATATGGCATGTACGTATATCGTCGCCTTGTTGGAACCAAACCACATCAACATCATTTTAAAAAAAAGTCGCAAATTTTAAATATTTATTTATTTTATTTAAAAAAACATTAAAATTAAAAAAAAATAGCAACAATTCATTAGAAGGCACATAAATATCGTCGGTGTTCCCAGCAGAAGACCTATGTGTTTTTCCGATACTTAACAGGAGAGCCAACAACTGTTGCACTTAATCATTCCGCGGAATTTCCGAAAATTAGTAATTGCAGTCGAATCGTATATACGAGTATTTTTGAAACGTTTTTACTAAAAAAATTAAAATTCCGTTTAAGGCGCAACGATATATAATATCAGATGGTCCCTTTTAGTATTGCCTTTTCTGTATAAAAATAAAAAAAAAATGATAATTTTCACTTAGGCCCTTTTATATCCTTCACCTAGACTGGGGGTGTACCAAGTTTGGCATTTCTTTGGCACATATCAAAATATTCATCTGATACCCTCTAAAGTAAATTTGTTTTTGATCAGCGTCCAATTCTCTAGCGATGTTCGACCGTTCTTCTGTCAGTATGACCGTTGAAAGCATGATAACGGTGACAATAATAAACCTAGAAAGTCCAAACTTTGTAGAGCAATTATTGTTGTTGCAAGTTGTTTGGAATTTATAATGGACCAAATCCATTCAGAGGGAAAAAGGTTCTCTATACATGGACTCAAACAACATCTGCCAAAATCACACTTTTTGGGGGTATTTTGTAAAAAAAAGTCGGTACTATGGTATTGACCTAGGCTGCTGAAACGAGGTATGAAACTGTCTTTTGGACAAGGCCTATTTAGAATTGAATAGAGGCCAAATCGAAAAATGCTTTGGTATAGCCCCTATACAAAGCACCTTTCCGAGTTTAGGTACCGGTGCTGCATTTATAGTCTGACCTCAATGGAATTTGACACGAAGTAGTTTCGTAGCATGGAGATTAATTCTTTATAATTTAGACCATTTCGATCCATGATTTTATACAGCCCTCATACAAAGGTCCCTCTTGATTTTAGGTCCTGACTCTTTGGAAGGCACATTTACTGTTTGATTTGAATAAGATTAGGTAGTTCTATGGAATGGCAATCGACTGTTAAAGACCATATTGGCCCATGATTTAATTTAGCTGACATACAAAGACGCCGAATTATTATGATTGATGCTTTAAACATAATCCATGGCAAAGGATATATAAGATTCGGTCCGGCCGAACTTAGCACCTTCTATACAGAATGTTATTTTCGTTTTATTCGTTTATAGGGGCAATATTTAAATGGCTAACAAGAATTATGAATTTGGAAATTGAAGAGGCCTATTTGAAGTAAAAGACATAGACCTTTTCCAATAATTTTTAAAAGAAATTGTAATAAAATGCACAAGGCATTTTTCTAAATCCTGAACGAATTAAGATATAAAAAATCAAAAATTTGCACATAGGCCTTTTGCTGGAAACTGCGACGATATGTACATACATGTTTATATATTTCTCATTTGATATTTTTGTACTCATTCCATAACTCTCTTAGTTATATTAACGTTCATTAAAATTATTATTAAAAAATTATCTATCTTAGGTTTCAGGATTACTAATTATATGACTATATTCGGACTCTAGGTCAAAATAGTTTATGTCTTATGGCAAACAATACTTTAATCTGTGAAAAGTAGCAAAAATTTCAAAAAGGGGCCAAATAGGGGATTTTTCAAAGAGAGACAGTTAAAGTCGCACGGCTTCTTAAAAGGGTCAAATTGCCACTTTAGACGCACAACGGTTAAGCTGACTGTAACATTATGACCGGCTTGAAATTTGAAGAAATATGGACCAATGATTCCTTCCACCCATAGAGCACACTAAACAGTGACTCTTTGAAATTGTAACGGCGTCTCAACAATGGCTTGTGGATTTTGATTACTCCAACTATGAGAGCTGCTATATATATTTCTGGCCTAATAATGAAAATGCAAATATTTATCATCAAAAATAGTTTTATTGTTTTTCAAACTATTCTCCAGCATGATTTATACACTTTTGAATGCGCTCAAACCAATTGACGAAGCACTTTTTCCACTCCGATTGAGACACCTCCAAAACATGGTTTTTAAACGCTTCAACAGAACATTCGGGCGACGAAAATCGTTGACCACGCATTTTTTTTATTGATGTGCTGGAATAAAAAGAAGTCAATGAGTGCCAAGTCGGGGCTGTACGGCGGATGACCCATCAAGTCGACGTTTTGGCCGGCCAAAGAGGTGCTGATTTGAGCCGATGTGTAAAAGCTCGCATTGTCATGGTGCACAATGCATTGGCTTCTCTTGTTCGTTTTTCGAATTTCTCCGAAGAATTCAGACAAACAAATTGTAGTGTACCACTCAGAACTGACCTTCCTACGTTGCTCAAGCGGAAGAGTTGCCACATGACCAGTTTTGCCGAAGAAACAGGCGACCATTTGCTTCGAAGTGCTTCTTCCACGAACAACTTTCGTTGGATTTGGAGCGTCTTCGACGACCCACACGGTCGATTACTGTTTTGTTTCGGGCTCATACGCATAGATCCATGATTCGTCACCTGTGACGATCTTTAAACGTCTTTTTAAGCACCGCAAACGTATTTTTTCAAAATTCCTTTGCACCAATCGACACGAGCCTTGCTTTGAGCGATTGTCAAATTGTGCGGGATCCAACGAGAACAAACCTTTTTTACGATAAGGTGTTCATGTAATATTAAATGTATGCTGGTGGAAGAAATGTCCAATCTATCTATCTATTAATCTATCTATCAATCTATCTCACGGTATGTCGCATGGCGATCTTGCATTATTAGTTTACGCACGGCATCAGATTCTCTGCCACAAGGGCCGTTTTTGGACGACCTTTACGACGTTCGTCTTTGTGCGAGCGTCGGCCACAATTAAATTCATTAAACCAGTTTTTTACAGTGCTATAGGATGGTGCTTCCTTGCCATACAAAGATTTAAGTTTATCGATCCACTCTTGTCGTGATAATCCATGTCGAAAGTTATGAAAAATGATCGCACAAAAATGTTCACGAGTTAATTCCAGTTTTTTGCCAAATTGATTTTTTCAAGTCGCTGTAAACTACACAAATCATGGTCGTACGTCAAAACGTTCTGAGTACGTTTATGCTAAAAAATTTCAAACTTTCCAATGGAAATGCCAGATGGCGCCAGGCAACACTAAGGCCACCAGGCAAAACTAGGCCAGTAATATATATAGCAACCATTCAACTACACATTCAACCTAAAGTGAGCTTCGTCACTAAACAAAATTTGCTTGTCAAAATCATGATCGGTGGCCGTGTCGCTTTGCGCCCATTCACCACGATTTGCAAACGTTGTTTCGAAGTAACTTTATTCATTATGGGAAACCAAACTGAGCATAAATCAAGTGACAGCTATCAAAAAAGAACATCTTCCAAAAAAGTATTGCCAGAAAATACCACACGTCTAAAAATTCACCCTGGACATATTTCTTTCAACATCCGATAACTGAGCAAATCAGTGAAAGGTACATGATACAATTCTTATATTACTGATCGGAACCTAATGTTTAAAGCTAGCAAACTCGAACTCCAAAATCGCGGTGATCTTTTTTGTTTCAACGGCAATGAACGCTTTTAAAGCTGATAATAAAGTTCGTATTGCAATTCTAGGCGAAATTTTATATTTTGGAGCACCCATATGTCCGTGTTGGAAATGGCCATTTTTCGTGACTTTAACCGACAGAGGAACATTCCAATATCGTCTTAAATTTTGGGTACGATCCATAATTTAAGAGTATTTATAACACTAAAAAACTAGTCAATACGAAAAGAATGACTCACTGGTACTCGTATACTTCCTATATATAAGGGGAATAACATCAGTGGGTTTAATTTAGAAAAAACCTCAATATATTAGATGGTTAGCATAAACAATCAACCTAATCTTGAAACTCTACATTCTAATTATAGCATCCATCTAAAACTTCCCAGACTACTAAGAGACGACCATAAAGTAATGAAATTTTCTGGCTGAAATCTAATTTTCCCGATTAAAATTCGCCTGCCTGTACATTAGGGTGGAGTGAAAACATGCTTTTTTTAATTTGAAAAAGTTAACCTCGGAAAGAGATGTAGTCTGGGGTCCTAAAGAGGGGAAAAATAAAGAAAAAAATTTAAAAAATTTTTTAGGGGTTGCGCCAAAATAAACAAATACACATGATTTAAGGCGTGAATTTTCCTAACCCCTGAACCGATTTTAAAGTGTTATGTCAATAAATATTTGCAATAGCGTAAACAATGAAATAAGGTCATGAAAAAATTTAAAAAATTTTTTCTCATTGTTCAAAAATTTCAAAAAGTTAAATAAGTCAAATCGTCCCTTCTTCAGAAAATTGACTGAACAATGAAATCGCCACCAAAGCTACAAATATTAGTCAATTATCCTAATATTTGCCTCAAATACTTTTGTTTGGGCACTGAACAAGCTCAAACTTTTAAATTTCGAATAAGTAAAGTCGTTAATTTTTAGGATTTTTCTAAAATCAACGCCAAAATAGCGATAATTTCCAAATTTCTAGGGAGTGGCGCGACCCCTAAATTTTTTTTTAAATTTTTTTCTTTATTTTTCCCCTCTTTAGGACCCCAGACTACATCTCTTTCCGAGGTTAACTTTTTTTTTTTGAATTTCACTCCACCCTAGTGTATATGGTAGCATGAAAATATTTTCATTCGATATAATTTCCATGCCAAACGTAGAGAGAAAATAATCCTTTATATCACAACCACATACAGCATATTAAACCAACATTTCAACAATGAAATCACAAGAGAAAACACCGAGCAAAAGTTTATTTTGCAATGTGCAAATTTTGCAATGGTTTTCATAATTTTTTGCCGTCCAGGCTCAACTTTAAAAACCCCCAATATTTTTTGCATTCTTTTTAAAGTTAGATAGTTTTTGCCCAGCCTATACACAAATAGCTTTTACAGAAGACTTTCAATTGAAAATTTGTCAAATACCAAATTGATGAGACTCTTTCTCTGAGAATGCTATGAAACGACGACGACGACGAAAGGACAAAAAGGATGTATTGTCGGCAGTTAATTTATTGGCTGCCCTTTTATTTTTGTGTTCGTTTCAAAAATAAACCAAAATTTATTCCTTCTACCCAGGGTGTTCCAATAAATTTCACCATTGTGGACAAATAACGAGTGTATAGAAAATAAATTATCGTATACTTTGGGACGGACAACAGAAGCAACATGAATATTTACCTATTAAATTTCAGTGACCAGCTGTGTTACAATCCTGGGGGTACTCCGGCAGCCTGGAGGATTCATATGCATGACGAACGAACAAAAAATAGATGGAGTATTTTTCCACACGAGTGATTTGTTTAAATGCCTTTGGGGTTGAGTAAATAACTGCATATGGAATGAGGCCATAGGTGATTGGTCCAGTTTATAAATTATGGCCAAGCGAATGTACCATTTGTTGTACAGAGCAACTTATTTACGTGAAATTTCCACTGCTTAACTTTTGAGAAATTATGTAGGGCATACATATGTTTATAATGCTTTCGATATGAGAAAAAGCAGTCGATGTCAGCGGTAGGTAAATGCACATACATGCACACAGTAGAGTGTACAAGTTATTTTGTTAGGGTTAAGGACGAATCGTATTGAAATTGATTTATATGTGACGCGCAAAATAGAAAGGGACCTAAGGGTAAAAACCAGTTTTGTTTAGGAGAGCCATTTTAAAGATTAGGTCCCTTTCTATTTGCGACTTCACTTTCATCAAACGCGCATATCTCTGAGAGGGAACACTTTTGAGGCATGGGATCGGTCTCATTCGATGCTCAGATGTTGTCCACATCAAAAAATAATTGAAAATTGATTTTTTTTACCCTTAGGTCCCTTTCTTTATGCGCGGTCACATATTGAACCATGCCACATTAAGTAAATCCGACCTTGCTTTTATTTCACACATATCGTCATAAGCGGAACACTGGTGAAATTAGATCATATTGGTCAATACATTGAAAGAGCCCTCATACAAAGGTCCCTTCCGATTTCAAGTTATGCCGTTCAGGTTAACTCCGACAAAAACAATCAGATTCAAACTATCAGATATCGTAGGTTTGTTTTCTTCACAACATCTCATTGATAACAAACACTTTACTCAAACCGCACGCAGAGAAAAAACATGGTTACTACATGGTCACGGCAATAATAATATGTTCTACGCAATAAAAGTATGTTCGTCGCAACCATAGCATTGTTAACTGAATTTATTTTTGACAATAGTATAATTGCTGCAATATTAATATTGTTTAAATGTAACAATAGTATTATTGCCAAATTTAAAAATGAAAATATTGTTATAGCAACAATATCAATATAAATATAGTTGGTGCGACAAAAGTTTTGTGCTATGAGCTTTATGTTAACAATAATATTATTACGGCAATCATACTGTATCATTGTAATTTTTCTTCATTTAAATATGCTTTTTAGAACAAATGTTGTTGGTACTGATCTAATGCAATAATAGTACTTTTTTATCAAAATTAAAAATGCTTTGGCTTTGTTTATCTGAAATATTTTTAATAAAAACGCTCACGTTTATTTAAACTTATTTTTTCTACTGTGAAATAAATCACACCTATTATTCAAATTCTAATAAATTATATTGGGGGTCATAGTATACTTGTGTGTGATCATACTATGTTTATAGGGATCATAACATGTTGTATATGAAACATACTATGGTTGCGAGGATCATACTATGGTTGTATATGAAACATACATGGTTGTGGGGATCATACTATGGTTGTATATGAAACATACTATGGTTGTGAGGATCATACTATGGTTGTGGAGATCATAGTATGGTTGAGTGGGAATCATACTTTGGTTGTGGGGATCATAGTGTGGTTATGTGTGAATCATGCTACTGTTGTGAGGATCATAGTATGGTTGAATTTGAATCATGCTATTGTTGTGATGATCATAATATTGTTGTACCACAACCATATAACCAACAATAGTATTATCCTCTGCGAATATTGTCACCACAACCATACTTTTTTTCTGCGTGCGGTATGCTGTTATTGATATAATTCTTAAAACCATAAATTCGGAACAAGGGTTCAAGACCGGCTCTAAACGGCTAACACCTTTAATACCGAGTCGTTAACATGGATTATAATATTATTGCCAACCCTTAAGACGTTAGTTTTTTGAAATAGGTCTTGGCAAAATTGTAATGAGGCTTACGGGTTGCTATTTTGTGTCCGGCAAAAAAACACAATAATTTATCATTGGAAATGGTTTTGTTTTTCAAAATATTCTCCTTTAAGATCGATACACTTTTGCATGCGCACAAACCAATTTTCGAAGCACTTTTTCCACTCCGATTGAGGCACCTCCAAAATATGATTATTGAAAGCTTCAACAGCTGCTTCGGGCGATGAAAAACGTTGATCACGCATTTTTTTCTGGATGCTCTTGGCAAATCAGGGGTGAACGGTGGATAGCCCATCAATTCGACATCTTGAATGGTCAAATAGCTCATCGTTTCAGCTAATGTGTGAGAGCTCGCATTGTCGTGATGCAAAATGATTCGTCTTCTCTTATTATCTTTCCTCATTTCTTCGAACTCTGTTGGTTGTATGGTTGTATACCACTCACAATTGACCGTCCTACGTTCCACTAAAGGCACTGTAGCAACATGGCCGGTTAAACCGAAAAAAACGCAATCATTTGCTTCGATGTACTTCCTACACGAACAACTTTTGTTGGATTTGGCTCGTCTTGAAAGACCTACGGTCGATTGCTGTTTTTTTCGGGTTCATATGCATAGATACATGATTCGTCACCTATGACAATGTTTTACACTGCCTTTGAGCTACCGCAGTTATACTTTTTCAAAAAACGCATTCATTTGCTTCGATGTACTTCTTCCACGAACAACTTTTGCTGGATTTGGCTCGTCTTGAAAGACCCAGCATCCATGGTTTCTGGCAAAGTGACTGAAGTTGGACGTCCTTCACGAAATTCATCCTGGAGCGAACGGCGCCCGAGACTGAACTCTTGGCTTCAGGGATTAACCGTGGTTTTTGATGGTATTTTATCGCCAATAGTCGAAACAAGTTGATTTTAACTCTCTTGTATCGATAACCCACGCCGAAAATGTTAACGGGATGATTCCATTTTTTGAATGAGATGAATTTTTCAACGCACTGTAAACAAAACAATTCGCCCTCAAATGACAAAACGTTCTGTGTTAAGTTAAGCTAAATAATTTCAAAGTTGCCAATGAAAGTTCCAGTTTGCATCTGGGAACAGTAGTATTGTCAGGACCCGAAATATAAATAGCAACCCTCGTATATATCTAAGGATCTATTTTATTATTCAGCAAACTTCATCAGGAACATAGGCTGTCTAGTAATATACTGCAGTCTACGTACTATCTCCATGTCTGTCTGTCAGCAGCAATATACATCAGTTCTTTCAACGATTTGCTAGTCTCGTTAAAAATTGTGCGCCTCCAAGTTGCCCTTGGTCTATCTCGTTTCCTCGAGCCTTGTTTCGGGCAGATTTCGTTGTACGGCTTTCTTAAGGTCTGCCCGAGCCATTTATTTGTTCTTCTTTTTATCTTTGCGTTGATGCTGTCTTTACCGGCGATTTGAAGTAGTTCCTAATTCGTGATAACTCTAGACCAGCAGATTTAAAGAATGTTTCGCAGGCATCTGTTTCTATAAGTAATGTTTGTACCTTTTGTTTAATGATTTTGTTGAGCAGCCATGTTTCGGAACTATATATACTAAGTAGTTCCGAAACAAGAGTTGCAAACGTGGAGTTTTTTAGGGTTAGAGTTTTTTTAAGGCGTTTGAGTTCGGACGGTTGGTGGACGGTTGACGATACGCAATCAGCTTTTTCAGTTGGGGGTTGCATTTTGCATGTGTTAGAGGGAGATAACTACAGTTTGACAGTTGACGACGGTAGACTTCTGCAGGTTGCAGAATCAACCGTCAACCGTCAAGACTAATTGGACCTTTACTTAATGTAAAAGTTGGCATCTGATTGGGTTTAATCACACATTTTGTTTTAATCCCGTTGATTCAAAAGCCGTATTTTGACACCGTTGAAGGTAAGTCTCCTCTTCGCTTCTGCATATCAGCAGTGTTTTTCGCCCGCAGTACAAGGTCGTCTGCATAGTTGAGGTCTCCGAGCTGCTCGTTTATTCTCCACTGTAACACCGTCAATATAACGTCAAGCACCGTAATAAAAGGTACAGGGGTACAGGGAACCGCAATACGTAAAAGGTGTAGGGCACCCCTGTTAGACAACGCTTATTGTGGCGAAAGGATCGCTTTTTTCCCCACAATGCGATACTCGCATTTTTTAGCCTTCGTTCAAAAAAGCTATGATTTTTTCGGGGATCCCTTTACTGGCTAAAGCGAGCTATACCTTCGCCGGTCGATGGCATCGAATGCTTTCTCGAGGTCGATTAAAGTAAGGTATAGTGTTGAGTTGAATTCTTTGCATTGTTCAATTATTAGCCGAAGACTGTTAATTTGATCGACACAGTAGCAGGTGGGCGGAAGCCGGCTTGTTCTTTGCGCAACTGTTCGTCTAAGCTGTTAAGAATGCGGTTAACTATGATCCTATTTAACATTTTTGATACAGCCGGCATGAGAGAAATGCCCCTTCCAATTGCCGCATTATATAAGGTTCCCCTTTTTAGGATTTTAATAATAAAATTTTCTTTCTAGGCATTCGGTATAGTCTCAGTCACCTAAATTTTCCTAAATAGTTGATGTAGGATAGATGCAGTTGTTTCGGGATTTAGTTTAAATAGATCAGCTGGTGCTTTGTTGCTTTTAGGTGGCTGTTTGCGGTTGCAATTTTGTCGTGATCAGGCGGTTCCTCGTTGATCGAGTTTATATGGCGTCATGATACATTAGTGCGAGACTGTTGTGTTTCCGAAGTGGGATCGTTGTTTTTATGATTTTGAACTTCTTCAAAATGTTCTCTCCATCTATTGGTTTTAATATCTGGTAAGGATTATTCCTGATTTGCACTGATTTTTTGTTTGTTAATCTTTAATTTTTTGCCAATGGCTGTTGCGGCTTCTGATGTCAGGTTGTTGATGTAGATACGTTTATCTTTTATCTCTATAAAGAGTATATATAGGGTGATCCATCTAGACATATTTTTTGAGAACAAATTGAGAATATAAAAATTCAAATCAATCATTTGATGGAAATTAAATTCAAAAAAAATAAATGCTATAAAATGTAATTTCAAATTACCAATAAAGATTCCAAACTTGATTTGAATTTTTAAATTTTTTTTGTTTTGAAATCGTCGAGCCATGTTTGCCCGTCTGTGTGTTGAAAGCACGATAGCGTAATAAGACTAGGACACTAAAATTTTGCATATATGTCTTTGAGGGACTAAAGGTAGCGCGGAACATTTATGGGAATTTTTAAATTACATGGTTTTAAATAGTGTATCTGGCAAATGTCGACCTTCGCTATCCACACACTGCTGCATACGATTTCTGAAGATATCATGAACTCTAACAAGCATGTCGATTGGTATTCAGCCTTAATATTGTTAATTAGGTCTTTTAAGGTATTGGGACATCACACCTTCGACTTCAGGTTATCCCAAAGGAAAAAATCACATGGGACTAAGTCTGATGAGCGTGTCGGCCAGTTCACATCACCCCTTAAAGGTTTGTTTCACTCCAGTACCAGTACAGAACAGCGAATCGTTAACGAAAACACGCTGCACCGCAATGATCGAGTGCGGATTTGAAAAATAAGCTTCAACACAAAATGACCTCCCCTCACGTGTCCAATGTATGATGGCAATTGAAAGGCAGACGAATATAAATTTCCCGTCAGCCACTATAAGCCACGCTCACTCACTACTCTCTTCATCCAACAGTGCCGCCACAGCATGCAGTGCAAAAAAGCAAATTAACGTTCTCCACCCTGTAAATATGGATTTATGTTGAATACTTGGTTAGGATCGACCGACGGCGACCCCAAGTTAAAAATGGCATATAAGTAATCAAGATTTTAAAGATTTCGCTAATATTGGGGTGGAACTCATGAATCCTGTTGAGGCCCTAATATCAGTCCAATTCAATTGAACAAGGGAGTGGAGAGTATATAATAGATTAAATGGTATTTTATTTGAAGTTACTGCGTCAAATGTTATAAAACCCTTTCGTCTTCAAGAACCATTACTCGACATAAATTCTAAAAAATACGTGTACTCGTATACCAAACAAAAATCCACTTAATATTCCGTTGAACACAAAATATTTTCCAGCAACAAATAATTTTGTGTTCTTTTTGTGAAACCAGACAATCAGAATTTAATAAATAAAAATCTCGAGATTGTTTAACATGGACCTCCTTTGGAAATACCTGTGAGTAAACGTCATGCCGGGATACCAAAAAACGTCAAAGGCCAAAGAAGAACAACAACGCTCATTTTTCTAACCTGTTGTCGGCGGGTGTGTGTGAAGCGGTATTTTGGAATAACGTACCCACATCCACGTACAAACATGTGTGAACACATGTACGCACAAAATCTTATAAGAAAAGAACATTTTCTCATAAGAAAGGCAATCCCCAAAACAGTCATATAATGTCAGCACTGACTGGAAAAAGGGAACATTAATATGAATCACCAGGTGGGACTACCAACACGCATCCTCGTACAAATACACTCGCACAAATACACAAACACAGAGGTCGCCAAAGTGTGTGAGTTTGAATCCGTGTGTGTATGTGTGTAGGGATAACATATATTGAAGGATTGATAAGAATTTTTAATTTGGCTTTTATAAGTACATATACCAGGACACGAGGAGCTCTCATGTGGGGGACATGACACTCATTGAATACGAGTACATATAATGTAAAGGGGTGGTGTAGACATTTTAGTAAAAGGAAAACTATAAACTTGAAGGGCAGATAAAATCCTGCTCACTTAACTGAACAGCTTTTGGCGTCAACGATAGTCCTTAATACATAGTAGGGACATAAATACTGTTACAACATGGAACACACCCATTTCAATAGTAGAACTGAACATAGTCCGTTAATGTCATATGGGTTTTAAAGGCTAACCTCAATAGCGTTAGTCTGTAACGGGATTTTAAAATTGTTTCAACTTTCATTATGGAGTGGTCAGATAGTGAGAACCGTATCGCTGTAATAGCGCTTTTCAAGTGTGAAATGAAAAAAGCGATATTTTCAAAACGCTCCGGACACTAGGGATTAGCCGCATGATCGTCTACCGATGCATAAAACTGTTTGAGGAGACGGGAGATGTAAAAGACCGTGGGCGGCCCGCCCACGCTCTGTTCGAACACCGCATGTCTTCAAAGCCGTTAAATGAAGAATTCACAGAAATCCGCTCCGAAAACAGAAAATCAAGGCACGTGAGATGAATATCACGCAAAAGTCCATGAGTCGAATCATTATAAAAGACTTGGGGCTTTCAAACGACGTACCGAACATTTAGTGACTGCAGCTTTAAAAAAATAGGATTTAAAAATGCAAACGTCTTTTGGTGAAGCACGCTGATAACTTGCACAGAAAAATTTTGTTCACCGATGAAACAAAGTTTACCGTTCAGGAAAAATTAAACAAGCAAAATGATAGAGTGCATGCGCGGTCATCTAAGGAAGCATCTAAACAGATCCCAAGGGTGGAAAAGGGTCATCACCCAGCTTCAGTCATGGTTTGGTCGGGTCACTGACCTGCATTTCTGCAAACAAGGAGTCAAAACATCGGCCAAAGTTTACCAAGAAACCGTTTTGGAAGCTGTTGTGAAGCCTCTTAACAATTCCCTGTTCCAAAACCAGCCATGGACTTTCCAGCAGGATTCTGCGCCGGCCCATAAGGCTAAAACGTCCCAGGCCTGGCTTCGAAGCAATTAGCCAGCGTTCATTTCCTCTGAAGAATGGCCCTCAGGCGGTCCAGATTTGAACCCATTTGAGAACAAATTGTGGACTGTGTTACAGGACAAGGTTTGTCACAAAAGATACCCCAACATTGGATCTCTTAAGACTGCTTTGGTTCGAGCTGTGGCCAATTTTCCAATGGATGAGGTTCGTGCAGCTATTGACGATTGGTCAGTGCTAAGGCAAAAGGCGATCATTTCGAATAAGTAGATTCTTTTTGGATACAATATACATCAACAAATATATTAAAAAAATATTTGGTCCAAAAACATTCAGTACTTTTTATTGTACACGGCAAATTGTTTCGAAGCCAGGTCTGCGACGTTTTAGCCTTATGGGCCGGAGCAGAATCCTGCTTGAAAGTCCATGGCTTGTTTTGGAACAGGGAATTGTTAAGAGGCTTCACAACAGCCTCCAGAACGTTTTCTTGGTAAACTTTGGCCGATGTTTTGACTCCTTGTTCGCAAAAATGCAGGTCAGTGACCCCATCGTAAGACACCAAACCATGACTGAAGCTGGGTGATGACCCTTTTCCACCCTTGGGATCAGTTCAGATGCTTCCTTAGATGACCGCGCATACACTCTATCATTTTGCTTGTTTAATTTTTCCTGAACGGTAAAAATGTTTTCATCGGTGAACAAAATTTTTCTGTGTAAGTTATCAGCATGCTTCACCAAAAGACGTTTGCATCTTTTAATCCTATTTTTTTTAAAGCTGGAGTCAATAAATGTCCGGTACGTCATTTGAAAGCCCCAAGTCCTTTTTAATGATTCGACTCATGGACTTTTGCGTGATATTCATCTCACGGGCCATTATTTTTTGTTTTCGAAGCGGATTTCTGCGAATTCCTGATTTAACGGCTTCTGATGACATGCGGTGTTCGAACAGAGCGAGGGCGGCCCGACCGGTGGCGGTCTTTTACATCTCCAGTCTCCTCAAACAGTTTTATGTATCGGTAGACGAACATGCGGCTAGTCCCTAGTGGCCGGAGCGTTTTGAAAATATCGCTTTTTTTCACACTTGAAAAGCGCTATTACAGCGATACGGTTCTCATTATCTGACCACTCCATGATGAAAGTTAAAACAATTTTAAAATCCCGTTACAGACTAACGCTATTGAGGTTAGCTTTCAAAACCCATATGACATTAACGGGGTATGTTCAGTTCTACTATTGAGTATAAGTATATCTAGTGCATTTATCCGCGCTTTGATCGGCTTGGTCCCAAATTGGGATGTATGAAGGCTATATAAAATCATGGACCGATCTAGTCACAATTCTGCATATTTTGACCTTATGCCACATATCAAATATTCTGGAAATCGACTCAGAAAATATTTCGGAATCAATGGGTAGAAATTTTAAATTTATTATTTCCGGACGTTGCAAACATGAGCAGAAACTCAATTTACTCGTGTACCTCAAGGGTAATAGGGTATAAAAAGGGATTCAAATTTTCGAATCCCAACACCTTTAAGGTGTTGCAAACATCAGCACTAAGTTAAAAAATCCTGTAGTTAAAAATCCTGCGTAGTGTAGAATATAAAACTTGGTGAAATACATTGACTATGATTGCAAGGCAAACTGTACAGCTTTGTAAAGCAGCTTAAGTAATTTTTAGCAGGCTTTTGCCACAATTGATCAGGCAAAAAAACATAGGTCTTATACGGAAGTCCCATACGATTTAATGAGAATTATATTCCCCAATTTTTTATGTTGATTCTGAAAGAAACAACAAAGGTCTCGAAGCAGAAAAAAACTATTCAAATCATAGGAGTTTTATTCTGATTAGATTATTAATATGATAAGTTAATACAAGTAATTTGTTGTACATTCACAAATATGACGAATATAAGTCATTATTACTAATGACTAATATGTAATCGACTGCGACCTGCGGTCGTCACTAAATAACCCTTTTGAATGTAGCGCTCCTCTCTATATAGTATATTGATTTTTCAATCGGTTTATAAGCATATTCACTTTAGGAGAACCTTCGATGTTTTAGAGCACTAAACTGCAGAGCACATACGCAAAGAAAAAATATGGTTGCTATATGCTCACGGCAACAATAATATGTTCTCTGCAATAAAAATATGTTCGTCGCAACCATAGTATTGTTTTGCAACAACGATTGCGACAATATTAATATTGTTGAAATGTAACAATAGTATTATTGCCGAAGTTAAAAATGAAACTATGGTTGCAGCAACAATATAAATATGGTTGGGGCGACAAAAGTATTGTTTTTTGGGTTTTATGTTAACAAATAATAAGATTACAGCAATCATACTGTATGATTGTAATTTTTCTTAATTTGAATATGGGTTTTACAACAATGTTATTGGTACAAATCTTATGAAATAATAATGGAAATTCAAATTTTCCAAAAAAAAACTGATTTGGTTTTGTTGAACTGAAATATTTTTAATTAAACGCTTACGTTTTTTAAATTGATTTTTTCTTTTGTTTAATAAACTCTCCTATTATTTTAAATCTAATGTATTTTTAATTTATTAAAAATAATTAAAAATAATCTGTATTGTTGACAACATAAACCAATAATAATAAATAATTGTTAGGACCATATTATAGTTGAGTGGGATCATACTATGGTTGCGTGTGAGTCATGCTGTGGTTGTTAGGTTCATACTATGGTTGTAAGTCAAACATACTACTATTGTGAGGATCAAAATATTGTTGTGGGGATCAAAATATTGTTGTGGGGATCATAGTATGGTTAAGTGTGAATCATACTATGGTTGTGGTGATCATAGTATGGTTACGTGTGAATCATACTATGGTTGTGAGGATCATAGTATGGTTGAGTGTGAATCATACTATGGTTGTGAGGGTCATACTATGGTTGTGTGTGAATCATACTATTGTTGTGAGGATCATAATATTGTTGTGCCACAACCATATACCTAACAATAGTATGATGGCCTTCTAATATTGTCACCGCAACCATACTTTTTTCTGCGTGCATAGGCGAATCCGTGTTTATTAAATGTGCCAGGGATCTCTTTCCCCGAGCTTTAACAACTGACCTCGTCGCAACCATCTACATACATATATTCTTATTTACATATGAATCCCAACATAATGTCCACACATGTTTGAATCCTCAAATCTTTATGCATGAGCCCAAGTAGAAAATAGAAATTCCTTGTAAGTAGGAGTAACTACGTAGAGTGAATGTCATTCGAGAAAATCCCTACAAAATGAACACTGCAATTTAATTCCAACATTTTTATATCACAAGACACAAACCTTTAAGTTATTGCAAAAAAAAAAAAAATACATAGACGAAAAATAATGCCAGACGACCGACCAATTGAAAGAAATGCGCAATTCGAATTCGCCCAAAAGAAGCAAGAGGGGAAATTGAAGAGAAGAGCAAAAAGGCAACTTTAAATAGAATTCGTTTGCATAACATGTAATGGTGCGCACTTTTTTCTTTTTGTTCTTTTTTATGATTGTAAGTGAATACCTTTTTAAGTTTCAATTTTCGTTTCATCTTCAGAAGCAGCGCAAAATTTACATTTTATGAATTTCATTTCGTTTTCTCCAAAAGAACCAACTCCGAAAAAACGCAAAATAGCGGGTACTCGTATAACAAAACACGATCATCTGCAATTCAGTTCTTCTGTTCATTCTTCCATTCACCCTCCGTTAATTTCTGTTGTTCGCCGAATACAACGATTTTGAATTACATTTTGTTTCGGCAACTTCGCACAGTGAAATCCCTGGAAAGCGGAAAATGTAAAAGCGAACAACTTTTGGCCATTTCACAATTCACTACTCTTAAACGATTGTTGGGAAAAAGTTTACGGGCGCTAAGAAGAAACGGCGAAATTCTTCACGAAAACACAATAACGACAACTTTGTTGCAGCTATTTTGCAATGCTGCTGTTGCTCTTGCTGCATCTACAATTGCAATACGACAAACGAATCCTTAAGTGTTTTTCTTATTATTATTAATATGCCAACAATATCATCATCATCTTGAAAAATTATACCCGAAAAGTATGAAGCGCGACAGCGCCCAAGTTTGAAGATGAGACAACGGCACGCAATGGCTTTAGAATGTTGCAAGCAAAACAACAGAGAAGACAGACGTTCATTTCAAACAATTGTCCAAAACGCAACCGGCAACAAAAGGCGCAACATGAAAGAGGGTAAGCAACGAAAGTCCACAAATGTTTCGGTTTATGAGGATTTACGAAAAGCTGGGATAAGACGGACAAAGGCCCAAACATAGAACGTGCGGAAAATATTTTCCAAATGGTATATTTTTAAACCCACAGCCTACTGGATAAGATCGTATACAGAGTAGAGCGCCCATGAATTACATAGAAAAATGGAAAAGTGTTATTCTTTCCGCTCTCCGCTTATTTTGTAGTATATTGGGCATCAAAAATAATATCCGTGCAAAAATTTTTCAATCGGATGGAAACCGGCCAGTCCGTCACGAATTTTAGCCCTAAAAATTGATAATCTTAATGAGCTATAACTCGTAAGCCAGACGACTTTCGGAAAATACACCTTAAGCAACTGTTTTGCAAATATACAGATAAACATTTTTCTCTTACACTATTTTTGACCAAGCTATGACCCTTCATGGTGTTTTCAGAGGTCAAACTTCAAATTTGAGTCAACATTTTTTTCAAACGTAAATTAAAATTTTAATTTATATGAGCTTTATTTGTAATATGAGCTTTTTTGCTGGAAAAATTGGTCTGGTAACTCTTACATGTTTCTGTAGCGACTTCAAGCCAACTTGCTTGAGAACCGAGTAACTTTCATACTTATGCAAGCACGGTTAACTCAAACGAACCCTGGTATAACTTTAATTTTATGCTGCACAGAAGTTTGTCAAATGTTATGTTGGAGTTAAACGATATGTTGGAGTTGAAATATTGACATCTGAACATCTCTTGCATATTAGACCAATTTATTCGACGATAAAACCTTTTGTCGTTTGATTCTTTTGAAAACCAATTTGTAGAAAAAAGTACTTTTTATAAGAATATTTAAAAAGAAAAATAAATTGGGATGGCCCTGTTTGTATGCAAATAAATGCATTTTAAGTTATATTTTGACATAAGTATATAATTCTAACTTAAGTACTTTAATATACCATTAAGGAACAAAGAGATACTTCTATCATGTCGATAAGCTGGGACCGGGACCTACAGCTTAACGTCGGCAGTTAGTTTTGCAACTTTTGTTTTTTAAAAGCAATCTTTTATAAGCCATCTGTCAAAACTTCCGAAATATTTGATGATTATTTTCTTTGTTACAGGTGATTGAAGTAAACAAGTTTTATAATTTTTGAAAAATGGAAAATAAAGAGTTTCGTGCGGTAATTAAACACTTTTATATGAAAGGTTATACGCCACAATTAATCAAAGATGAATTGGATTCTGTTCATGGTGCACTATCATACTCCACCGTGAAATCCTGGGTTCAACAATTTAAAATGGGTCGATCAAGTACGGAAGATGAACAACGCCCTGGAAGACCGAAAACTGCTACTACTATTGAAAACATTAGAAAAATATTTAATGAAGTGACTAAAGATAGACGAATAATGCTCAGAGAACTTGCTGATATTGCTAAAATACACGAAAAACAAGTTTGGAGTATTTTACATGATGAACTCTACATGAAAAAGCTATCCGCGAAATGTGTGCCGCGTTTGTTGACTTTGCCCCAAAAAATCGTCCGTTGGACCAATTCCGAGGAGCTTTTAGCGATTTATCAGCGTAATCCAATAGAGTTCTTGCGCCGATTCATAACTGTTGATGAAACATGGATCCATCACTACATCCCAGAATGCAAAGAACAGTCAAAACAATTGGATAGAAGCTGGTAAAAGTGGTCCCAAGAAGGCGAAAACTGTTAAGTCGACAGGAAAAGTAATGGCCACAGTATTTTGGGATGCAAGGGGTATAATATTTATTGATTATCTTGAGAAAGGAAAAACTATAAATAGTGAATATTATTGTGCATTATTGGATCGGTTGAGTGAAGAAATCAAGATAAAACGGCCGCATTTATAAAATAATAGTTATTTTTCATCAAGATAATGCTCCTTCACACACTGCATTTTTAACTCAACAAAAACTGGCCGAATTACGATTTGAAATTGCTCCGCATTCACCATATAGTCCAGATTTAGCTCCTTCAGATTATTTCTTGTTTCCAAATTTAAAAAAAAATTTCTCGGTGGCCAAAAATGTTCGTCCAATAGCGAGGTTATTGCTGAAACTGAGGCATATTTTGAAGGTCTTGAAAAATCTTATTTTTCGGATAGAATTAAAAAACTTGAAAAACGATTGATGAAGTGAGTTGGAAGGAGATTATGTTGAAAAGTAAATAATAATAATTCCAAAAAAAAACGGTTCTTTTTATGTTAGGCCAGTTACTTTAGCGGTCGCCCTCGTAGATAAGTTTTTCAATGGCATTTACGAGATGGAAACCCCGCCGCTGAAAATTTTTTAGATGCTCTTACCCGGAGTTGAAGCTGTTTTTACGAGGGCGGTTCGGAAAGTTCTTAGCCTATCAATGAAAGATAATATTTAGTTTTTCAAAAATATTTTAATTTTTCAATATAATCTCCTGAAACTTCAATACACTTAGTCCAACGCTTATCTAGCAATTCTATCCCTTGATTAAAATAGTTTTCCTCAAGGTCTTTAAAATAGTGGTTTACAACTGTAATTGCATCTTTATTTGAGATAAAACGCTTGCCAGCAAGGATTTTTTTAGATTTGGGAACAGGTAAAAGTCACTGGGAGCTAAATCAGGAGAATAAGGTGGGTGGTCAAGCTACTCGTACTTTAATTCGTTGATTTTAGCCATTGTTAAAACACTCTTATACGCTGGTGCGTTGTCTTGATTAAATTATTATTTTTTTGTGTTGTAAGCCAGGACGTTTTTCTCGAATTTGTACATTTAATTGATATAAAAGGTTGCAATAGTACTCTAAATTTAGTGTTTTATCCTTTTGCAGATAGTCAATCAATAAAATACCTTTGAAGTCCCAAAAAAACGTTGCCAAAACCTTACAAGCCGATTGAATTGTTTTTGCCTTCTTTGGGGCACTTCCTCCAGCTTCAGTCCATTGTTTGGATTGTTCTTTTGTCTCTGGAGTATAGTGGTGGATCCATGTCTCATCAACAGTTATGAAACGACGCTTAAAATCCATTTTATTTTGCTGAAAACGATCCAAACAAGATTGAGAAATGTTCATTCTTATGCGTTTTTGGTCGACTGTTAACAAGTCCGGCACCCATCTTGCAGAAAGCCTTTTCATCTGTAGTTCTTCATGCAAAATTAAATGGACTCGATCATTTGAGATGCCCATGATATTAGCTATTTCACGCACTTTTATTCGTCGATCATTTAAAACCATATCATGCACTTTGGCTACAATTTCTGTTGTTGTTGCTGTTTTTGGACTTCCACTACGTGGTTCATCTTCAATGCTTGTACGACCACGTTTAAATTCAGCAGCCCATTTTTTTACTGTTGCATATGAAGGAACACTTTCACCTAACACATTCACAATCATTATAAATTTCTTGTCCCGATAAACCTTTTTTATGTAAACATTTAATGACACCACGCATTTCTAATTTTTCCATTGTAAAAAAATCCCGGATGCGTCTTTTGTGAACACCTGTTTCTATATGAAGGAGTTGCCAGATCGAAACAAAATTTAACATGTGTTCATAGCAGAGATGGAAGTTTCCAAAACACTTAACTTTTTTCTGTTTTTACCGCGCTTTTTATGCTAAGCTAAGAAGTTTCCGAACCGCCCTCGTACTTGTATGATGGTCGTGCATATAAACCATCACACCATGGCGGCACACAAAAGTACATACGGGTACAATCCATAACAATTAGAAAATGTTAAGAACAAAACAATTAAGAGAAGCCTTAAGTCGGCTAATGACGGTGGCTATTAACTATCGCGACTTCGACTCTTACCAACCTCACAGCTGCAAATATCATCGGATTTAAATGCAATTTGATTAAATTGTAGATTTGTACACATGAAAAAAATGATTGAAAATCGTCGAGATCGGTTCATGTATTCACAAAGCATCCATACAAATGTACCTCCATTATGCGCTCTTAACAATCTAAGACCGGTCAATTTTATCGGATTAACGATTTATTCAAAACTTCTCTTGTTAAATGTCAACTGATCAGGATAAAGCTTTAATTGTGCCTGAAAAATTACTGATTTCATTGCCTACGACTTCGTTAGCCCACATAGGGACAAATCACCACCAACAGTTCTGTGACAACTCCGTCCCTGGACACACAGCACCACCCCCACCCCAAGAACATGCAACAGGACCAAAGCATGGCTACAATAAATAAAATTGATAAGTTTAAGAAATTGTATTGTATACGGGTTCGCAAAGCAAAAAGAAAAAAAATACCTATTATTCTTTAAGAAACATCAAATAAAGTGAATAAAATGAACAAAAGGAGGATGGGGAATCCAAAAGTACAAGGCAAGCTGCATCTATCCATTCATCTTCTCGAGGAAAAACTGAAAGAGCAAAAACTTTATATTTTACTCATCAAATGTATACTATTACTCAGCAACGAACTACGAGTGGGATGGGTGGGATACGATGAGAACTTTCCCTTTTTCTGCGTTCAAATTCAACTCTATTTATTTGCCTCATTCCAAAAGAAAACTTGTTGTACAACATGCTGGTGATATGATGAGCAGCCAAGCACCGAGCTCCATATGTACCATGAAGCACTGGTGGCCTGAAGTGAGTGGCAGGGCATCATGGTATGCATTGTTGCCGGTTGAAGCTCATCCATTTTGTTAAATAGCTCGGAAAAGAAATTGCAGGAAGGTTGGATGGTTGGTTGGTTGGAAGCCAGAAGGAATACCATCATCAACCAAAGTTTTTCATTAACCATAAAAAGGTTAATCCATGGGGAGGTTGCGCAGATGAATGCAGAGACAATGTTTAGATTTTCAAAACACTTGAATATGAGAGTGAATTGTAAGTGTGTTTGTTGGATTGAAAATGTAGGATACGATTACAACAGCTATCCCTCGAATTGCACGATAAGCATTTGTTGTAGACCGTTTTACAGAAATTGTTATGACAAATTTATTAGTTCTTTTTAACAACTTTCTTATTGAAATTCCTCTAGAAAAAGACCTCGACACAATAAGTTTACAATATCACAACAACATCAGTAAAAAAGTGAAACGACGGTGGCAGCGCTTAAAGGCGTTACGGAAGTTGGACCTTTCGAATAGATCACATGCAACGATGTTAAGGCCAACATTTAAATTTCTTACTTACTTATATTTCTTAATAACCCATTAAGAAACAAGGGAAATATTTCCCGGCAACTTTATTATATTATTTTATTAGTACGAGGGCTGCTTTATATATTTCTGGCCCAATAATGAAAATGCGAATATTTATAATCAAAAATGGTTTTATTGTCATTCAAAGAATTCTCCAGCATGATTTATACACTTTTGCATGCGCTCAAACCAATTGTCGAAGCACTTTTTCCACTCCGATTGAGACACCTCCAAAACATGGGTTTTGAACGCTTCAACAGCATCTTCTGGCGACGAAAATCGTTGAACACGCATTTCTTTCTTGATGTGCGGGAGTAAAAAGAAGTCATTGGGTGCCAAGTCAGGGCTGTACGGAGGATGACCTATCAATTCGACGTTTTGGCCGTTCAAAAAGGCGCTGGTTTGAGCCGATGTGTAAGAGCTCGCATTGTCTTGGTGCAAAATGAGTCGTCTTCTCTTGTTCGTTTTTCGAATTTTTCGAATTGACCGTCCTACGTTGCTCAAGTGGAACAGTCGCCACATGACCAGATGTGCCGAAGGAACAGACGACCATTTGCTTCGAAGTGCATCTTCCACGAACAACTTTCTTTGGATTTGGCTCGTCTTCGAAGATCCACACGGTCGCTGCTGTTTTGTTTCGGGTCATACGCATAGATCTATGATTCGTCACCTGTGACGATCTTATAAACGTCTTCTGAAGCACCACGATCGAATTTTTTCAAAATTTCTTTGCACCAATCGACACGAGCCTTTTTTTGAGCGATTGTCAATTTGTGCGGGATCCAACGAGAACAAACCTTTTTTACGGCTAGGTGTTCATGCAATATTGAATGTATGCTGGTGAAAGAAATGCCAAATCTATCTATCAATCTATCTCACGGTATGATGCATGATGATCATGCAGGATAAGTTTACGCACGGCATCAATGTTCTCTAACACAACGGCCGGTTTTGGACGACCTTCGTCTTTGAGCGAGCATCGGCCACGATTGAATTCATTAAAACAGTTTTTCACAGTGCTATAGAATGGTGCTTCATCGCCATACAAATATTTTAGTTTATCGATTTACTCTTGTCGTGATAATCCACGTCGAAATTTGTGAAAAATGCCCGCACGAAAATGTTCACGAGTTAATTCCATTTTTTGCCAAACTGATTTTTTCAAGTCACTGTAAACAACACAAATGATGGTCGTACGTCAAAACGTTCTGAGTACGTTTATGCTAAAAACTGTCGAACTTTTCAATGGAATTGTCAGATGGCGCTAAGCAGAAATATATATAGCAACCGTCGTAATAAACACGTAGAACATCTGCAGCTTTTATAAAGCTGCGTATTTCATCTGTTATTAATAATTTGGAAATATTAATGACGATGAAGTTGTAACTTCAGTCGAAAAGGTATGCAACAGTACAACAGAAATGAAATTTCAAGAAGATTTTAATGAAGTAGTTAATAGAGCCAATGCAACGAACATGACGAAGGTTGCTTGCACTTTGTTTTCAAAGAAGGAGTTTGAATATTTCGAAGGATGTGGCAAGAGAACAAACACTTCAACACTTATTCGACAATCTTTGAGCAATAAGTCCGTCCTCTGTTGATTGTGAACAAATATTTTCAATTGCTTGACTCTTTGTCAATAAAATAAGGACAGCGAATAGAGAAAGGGACCTAAGGGTAAAAAAATCAATTTTAATTTTTTTTTTTTTTTGATGTGGACAACATCGGAGCATCGAATGAGACCGATCCCATGCCCCAAAAGTGTTTCCTCCCAGAGATATGCGCGTTTTATGAAAGTGAAGTCGACGATTCTAAGCGCAAATAGAAAGGGACCTAATCTTTAAAATGGCTCTCCTGAACAAAACTTTTCATCAATTTTTTACTTTTTTTGATGTGGACAACATCTAAGCATCGAATGAGACCGATTCCATGCCACAAAAGTGTTCCCTCCCAGAGATATGCGCGTTTTTGAAAGTGAAGTCGACGACTCTAAGCGCAAATAGATAGGGACCTAATCTTAAAAATGGCTCTCCTGAACAAAACTGGTTTTTAACCTTAGGTTCCTTTCTATTTTGCGCGTCACATATACTTTCAGATGAATCTATAAATGCACTTTCTGTATTAAAGACGTGTTTTTTGACCAAAGGAGAATACATTTTTAATTTTTCATTTATTTTTTAATCGTTAGAATAGACTACACATTTTTTACGTTTGAGCTCATTTCCGTTTTTGTTAGTTTTGTCGTTGTTCAAGCATAATTAAATAAATATATTTAGTTATTTTTATTTAATAGGAAATTAATGTTTGAACTTAAAAATATTGGCTTATTTTTAAACTGCCTTAATGGACGGAATCTACCGGGTTTGAAAAAAATTTCCCGGGAAATGAAACAGTGAGAAAAAAATCCATATTCTACATCCATCACTATAAATATGGGGCATATCTCCTCTCGCTCTAGATGTCTCAAAAATCAGCACTAGGTAACCTTTTACCATAGTGCAGAGTAAAATACAAACTCCTCCACGTTGAATTCACACCATTTCATCTTGAACACTGAGAACGCGTCGACCGAGGATTAGGTGTACTCACTATCCTAAAGGGGATTTTGTGCAATAAATTCCCTGTGTGGAATGGGTTAAACGATAACATTGCTGTGACAGACATTTGCAAAAGATTGCCGTCACTCTTTCGAGATAATGAAATGAACAAAAGTCCTAAACACGAAAGGTGTCAACGAAATTAACATGATAACAATCGTTGTGTTTTTTTCTTTCAAGAAATTTAAGTGCTTCCCAGAAAATGTATATTGAATTGAGAGATGACAAATTGAAATTGATGGGCAAGCACTACGCACAAGAGTTTTTGTGGATCCTAAATGTATGCTAAGGTTTTAATTTAACTGGTCAGAGAGGTGTTGCCATATATTTGTAAAGTGCTGGCGCTCGTATGCACCGAGAATAGCCAAAATGTATGCTTTGCTTTTTAAGTTACTAGTGTTATGTAGGAAAGGTATTGCCTTTCCTGATAAAATCATTTCGTAACAAACAGCGCTGCCAACTCTGAACATTTGGTCTTCATTTTTGTGGGTTTTTAATATTTTAGCGATGGGCGATTTTTCGATTTATAGTCAACTGGCTTAATATACGTTTTGGTGAACTTACCAGTTTCAATGGGATTTTTATACCGTTCTTCAAAGAATGGAGTGTTTTTTACTCGTTGTAATTCCGTTTGCAACACCTTGACATAGAGTTCCGCAACATTATATTTTGTTTCCTGTAAAATATAAAAAATTGGAAAATTAAAGATTGGATTTTTATTTTTAAGATGTAAGAAAAAAAAATAAAATTATCTAGTCATGTCCATCTGTATTTGAAATACAAACACAAGATCACAGTATTGAAACTAGGTTGAAGTGGTTGCTCAGAAACGGTTGATATTGAAAATGCACCTATCATCGTTTAGGAGACAAAGTTTTCCCTGTGCAAGCACTTAGTCAATGAGAAACTAAAAAAGGGCTCTTTAAGGAGAGTTTAGAAAATTTCAGTAGGGTTGACGGAAGATGAAACCCCAATAGCTCTTCTTTTACTTCTAACGTATCCGTTGGCCCTTTTTTGTTGAAGAAATTGTACAAAAGTGGGTAAAAATTATCGTTCTTGGGTTAAAATGTTCCACTTAAGCACTACTATTAGCACTTGGGTAAAGCTGGTCTCAAATAAAAGCGGAATATCTTTATAAGAAACTAATACTTCCTTCGTCCTTTTTCAAAAAAAAAATATTTTTTTTAAACCACAAATTTATTAATTTTTTTCTTGTTATTAAACTCCATAGTTGAGTTTTTTTCGAATTGCAAACCAAAACAGACATACCCCTCATCATGGAAATTCGATAATATAAAGGAATATGTGACAGCGCATAGAGAAGGGTACCTAAGGGTAAAAAATCAATTTTCACTTTTTTTTTATGTGGACAACATCTGAGCATCGAATGAGACCGATCCCATGCCCCAAAAGTGTTCCCTCCCAGAGATATGCGCGTTTTGTGAAAGTGATGGTACACCAAAGATACACGTATTTAAATCTTTAAAATGGCTCTCCTCAACAAAACTGGTTTTTACCCTTAGCTCCCTTTCTATTCACATATATTCTAAAGGATGGTTAAATTTTAAGGGCCGATGTTGATTTTGAATAACACACAAATTATTTAGGAAATTATTGTCCTTTCTCTTTATTGTGATAATATTGGTATGTTACAATTATGTATGGAACAAAATATCGGTCAAATGGCCGCCGCGACATCGGCGGCACACCTCCATCCGATGGTCCGAATTTTTGATGACGCTGAGGCATAATTGAGGTTCTATGCCGCAAATGTGCCGAATTATCTCAACCTTAGCTCTTGAATTGTTGCTGGCTTGTCGACGTACACCTTTTCTTTCAAATAACCCCAAAGATAGAAGTCCAACGGTGTCAAATCTCATGATCTTGGCGGACAATTAACATCGTCACGACGTGAGATAGCACTGCCACTAAATTTTTCGCGCAGAGCCATTGTTTTGTTAGCTGTGTGGCAAGGGGCACCGTCCTGTTGAAACCACATATCGTTCAAATCCATATCTTCCAATGAGAGCCATAAAAAGTTCGTTATCATCTCTCGATAGCGAACACCATTCACAGTAACTGTCGGACCGGCCTCATTTTGGAAAAAAATACGGCCCGAATATGCCGCCCGCCAGCCCATAAATCGCACCATACAGTCTCTTGCACTCTTTGAGGGTGCATTGTTTTTTCGACAATCACTCTTGGATTATCAAAATGCGGCAATTCTGCTTGTTGACAAATCCACTGAGGTGAAAATGTGCCTCATCACTGAAGATGATTTTCTTCGAAAATTGATCATCCACTGTTGCCTTTTCTTGCCACCATTCTGACCATTGATGACGTTTGGAATGGTCAAGATGCTTTAGTTTTTGAGTCAATTGCACCGTGTAAGCGTGTAAATGCAAATCTTAATGCATAATGTTCATCAACGACGAGCGTGAGAGGTTCAATTGTTGGGCATGACGACGAGTTGAGGTGGACGGCCACACTATCGCAAACCACAGCAATAGTTTCTGCAGTACAAGCTGTACGACCATGCATTGGTGTTTTCACATCTCCTCAGACCGGGTTTGCATTGCATTTGGACGATAAAATTGACCAAAAAATCACGAAGTGCACGATATGCATTTTGATTTGAACGCCCATTTTCATAATTCTTTTACAACACACACACACACGTGTTGTAAAAGAAATCTATTGTTTGCTCTCGATGTGGAGTCTCTTTAGAGGTGGCAAAAGTGAGTTGTATTTTCGTGGGCAATTGTGTGAAGAAAACTTGAAAAGTAAAGTTTACAACAGTAGTTCTCATTCGTTTGGTGAGAGCCTGGCCTTATAGAGTTCGGTTTTACTTTCAACAATTGCAGCAAAGCTTTCTGGAGAGGGTTGTCACAGACCCGAAATCATGATAAAAGCAGTGTGCAGCCACGGAAATCAATGTCACTTTGCCATTTTGTTAAAAACTTGTCTTCTATTAAAATATAGAAGCAAGAGGTCTTGAGCCGGTTGATCAATGTTCAATGTGTAAAAGCAACAGATCGAAATAAAACAAACGAGCTAAACAAGCCTGAATAACTTTAACGAATTGCTCGCTTGTGAATCTTTTCATGGTTCAAATTGGGTTAGTCTGAAATTGAGAAATATCAAATGAAATGCAGAAAAAAACTTGACGTTTAAGTGTGGTTCGCATTCAACATCGGCCCTTAAAATTTAACAACCCTTTATTTGTACCCTACATTACACTGTGTTATAGGGTATACAGACCGTGGTTCATTTTTTATGATTGGGCTTAGTACAAACCCTATGGAAATTAGTCCACATTAGTCCCTATTTTGATATCACAAAAAGGGTTTTCCTTATTTCAGAACCTACTGCTTTAAAAGCCACATATTTGATTAGACCACTTCCGCATTTCAGAGCATTACGAGTGATCAACACTTACTTAGAAGGAACATAAATACATTTACACACGTTTTATGCTGTAAAATAAAAAGTACTGAGTGTTTTTGGACCAAATATTTTTAAAATATTTATTGATGTACATATATTGTATCCAAAAAGAATCTACTTATTCGAAATGTCTGCTTTTGCCTTTAGACACGCCTTCAGTCGCACTGGAAAATCGTCAATAGCTGCACGAACCTCGCCCACTGGAAAATTGGCCACAGCTCGAACCAAAGCAGTCTTAAGAGATCCAATGTTGGGGTATCTTTTGTGACAAACCTTCTCCTCTTAAACCGTCCACAATTTCTAATCCAATAGATTCAAATCTGGACTGCCTGAGGGCCATTCTTCAGAGGAAATGAACGCTGGCTAATGCTTTCGAAGCCAGGCCTGGGACGTTTTAGCCTAATGGGCCGGCGCAGAATCCTGCTGGAAAGTCCATGGCTGGTTTTGGAACAGGAAATTGTTAAGAGGCTTCACAACAGCTTCCAAAACGGGTTCTTGGTAAACTTTGGCCGATGTTTTGACTCCTTGTTAACAGAAATGCAGGTCAGTGACCCCATGACTGAAGCTGGGTGATGGCCCTTTTCCACCTATGGGATCAGTTCAGATGCTTTCTTAGATGACCGCGCATACACTCTATCATTTTGCTTGTTAAATTTTTCCTGAACGGTAAAAATTTGTTCATCGGTGAACAAAACCTTTCTGTGCAAGTTATCAGCGTGCTTCACAAAAAGACGTTTCATTTTTCAATCCTATTTTTTTTTTTTAGCTACAGTCAATAAATGTCCGGTACGTCGTTTGAAAGCCCCAAGTCTTTTTTAATAATTTGACACATGAAATTTTGCGTGATATTCATCTCACGGGCCATGATTTTCTGTTTTCGGAGCGGATTTCTGTGAATTCTTGATTTAACGGCTTTGATAACATGCCTTGTTCGAACAGAGCGCTGGCAGTCTCCAGTCTCCTCAAACAGTTTTATGCATCGGTAGACGAACATGCGGCTAATCCCTAGTGGACGGAGCGTTTTGAAAATATCGTTTTTTTTTCATTTCACACTTGAAAAGCGCTGTTACAGCGATACGGTTCTCATTATCTGACCACTCCATGATGAAAGTTGAAACAATTTTAAAATTCCGTTACAGACTAACGCTATTGAGGTTAGCTTTCAAAACCCCGTATGACATTAATGGGGTATGTTCAGTTCTACTATTGAAATGGGTGTGTTCAATGTTGTTACAGTATTTATGTCCCTACTAAGTATTAAAAAATATTTGGTCCAAAAACATTCAGAACTTTTTATTTTACAGCATAAAACGTGTGTAACAGTATTTATGTTCCTTCTAAGTATACCTATACTGCCTTTCAGCTACCGCAGTTATAGTTTTTCAACATTTTTTTTTCGAGCACTCTACAAATTATGTGGGATCCAACGAGAACAATTTTTTTCACGGCCAAATGAACATGCAATATCTTATTGATGTTAGCCATACTAATGCCGAAGGATGTCTCAATCTCAGGCTATGTCACATGTCGTCTTGCTTAATCAGTTCACGCACAGCATTTATGGTTTCTGGCAAAGTGACCGTAATTGGAAGTCCTTCACGAAATTCATCCTGGAGCGATTGGCGTCCGAGACTGAACTCTTGGTACCAGCGATTAACAGTGGTTCTTGATGGTGCTTCATCGCCAAAAGTCGAAATGAGTTGATTTAAACACTCTCAAAAAATCGTAAAAAATCATCGCACCAAAACGTTCACGGGATAATTCCATTTTTTTACGGAGATGCATTTTTCAATACCCTGTAAACAAAACAATTCGCCCTTAAATGAGAAAACGTTCCAGGGGAAGTTATGCCAAAAAATTTTAAAGTTTCCAATATAAGTTCCAGTTTGCATCTGGGAACACTAGTATTGTCAGGACTAGAAATATAAATAACAACCCTTGTACGATAATCATGTTTATCATCTTGTGGTATTTCAAACCGAATATCAATTACGATTATAAAAATTTGGTGATCTCAATCGAATCATTGCAGTTCCAACAAAATTTTTCTCTGTGTGTGGTTTAATTTGATGAAATGTACGAAAACGTCGAATATAATTTAGAAGTAGCGCACTCTAATATCTAGAAAAAGTTATTTGCACAAAAATGGCAAGCATTAGAATGTGGCAAAATACGAGGGCGACCGCAAAACTAACTGGCCTGGCACATTTTCTGTGTTACTACCAACTTTTTTTTTTTTTTTAAAGCAATATTTTATAAGCCATCTGTCAAAATTTCCGAAACGTTTAATTATTATTTTCTTTGTTACAGGTGATTGAAGTAAACAAGTTTTATAATTTTTGAAAAATGGAAAATAAAGAGTTTCGTGCGGTAATTAAACACTTTTATATGAAAGGTTATACGCCACAATTAATCAAAGATGAATTGGATTCTGTTCATGGTGATAATGCACCATCATACTCCACCGTGAAATCCTGGGTTCAACAATTTTAAATGGGTCGTTCAAGTACGGAAGATGAACAACGCTCTGGATGACCGAAAACTGCTACTACTATTGAAAACATTAGAAAAATATTTAATGAAGTGACTAAAGATAGACGAATAAAGCTCAGAGAACTTGCTGATATTGTTAAAATACACGAAAAACAAGTTTGGAGTATTTTACATGATGAACTCCACATGAAAAAGCTATCCGCAAGAACGCTGCCGCGTTTGTTGACTTTGCCCCAAAAAATCGTCCGTTGGACCAATTCCGAGGAGCTTTTAGCGATTAATCAGCGTAATCCAATAGAGTTCTTGCGCCGATTCATAACTGTTGATGAAACATGGATCCATCACTACATCCCAGAATGCAAAGAACAGTCAAAACAATGGATAGAAGCTGGTAAAAGTGGTCCCAAGAAGGCGAAAACTGTTAAGTCAGCAGGAAAAGTAATGGCCACAGTATTTTGGGATGCAAAATTGATTATCTTGAGAAAGACAAACTATAAATAGTGAATATTATTGTGCATTATTGCATCGGTTAAGTGAAGAAATCAAGATAAAATTTAGAAAAAAAAGTTCTTTTTCATCAAGATAATGCTTCTTCACGCACTGCATTTTTAACTCAACAAAAACTGGCCGAATTACGATTTGAAATTGCTCCGCATCCACCATAAAGTCCAGATTTAGCTCCTTCTGATTATTTCTTGTTTCCAAATTTAAAAAAAATTCTCGGTGGCAAAAAATTTTCGTCCAATAGCGAGGTTATTGCTGAAACTGAGGCATATTTTGAAGGTCTTGAAAATTCTTATTTTTCGGATGGAATTAAAAAACTTGAAAAACGTTTGATGAAGTGTATTGAGTAGGAAGGAGATTATGTTGAAAAATAAATAATAATAATTCCAAAAAACGGTTCTTTTTATGTTAGGCCAGTTACTTTTGCGGTCGCCTTCGTAAACTGAGTACAATTGATGAAATCGTTGCTAAATCCGAAAAAATTTTCACTATTTAGGCGTTATCAGCAAAGGGGACCTCAGCAGAAACGCCCAATAGTTAAGCTTAGAAGCATGCCAAGACGAATCGCACCAAAGATGGCGATAGCATAATAAGACGAGGCGACAAACATTGCACAGAACATAGATTTTCTGCCATTCAATAACAAAAAATATGATTTCAAAACCACGCCTGCCGCTTTATAAAAAATTTACATCTAACAATTTCAATTTGATTGTGTTAAAATATCACTGTAGTGTCCTTGCCATATTTTTACAGCTTGCCTAGGCATTTTTACGATTGAACCACAAATGAAGCAATTATTAATTTTCCTGCTACTTAGGAAAAACCACGCCAAGAACAAGCACAACCGACGTACTTCTCAAAAATATGCTAATAAAAAATATTCAATGAAATTTAAGAAAAAAGCAACCACTTGTGAAGAAGAAATGAAAGAAACGTCGGGACAATTTCAATTGCCCGAAACGAAATTTGAATTTTTGTGACTCGTACTGCATACATTTACATTATTTCAACATAATTTTTTGATTGATATTAAATTACTCGACTATTCGCTATACTCTTGGCGCAATGAATGATGACTGAAAATTTTGTAAATATTGCGTTAAATGCGTTTAAAATTATGCTGCTGTTTTTTGTCCTTCTCAGTCGTTGAAGCCTCGACTCCCTCCACCGATACAATTGAAAATTAAATATTAAAAATATCACTTTCTCGCCGACACGCTGTTCCGCAAAGAGTGAAAGTACCCACACAGCATGAAACAAAGGCAACAATAACAATAAAAAAAATGCTAATGTTTTAAAGTCATAAAAAATCAATGTTTACAAACAGGAAACGTAGCGAACAGCAAAACAAAAAATTAAACTAAGAGGAACCGGATGTAGTCTTAAGTTGTCGTTTACGCATACACGAGCGTAAATATGCAAAACATAAGTTTGCTGTGTGAAACAACGGCAGCAGTTCCGTTGCCACTCGGTCATTCTTCATCCGCCAGAAGGCGGCTGGCTGGCTGGCTGTTGAAGGAGAACAACAGACACATAGCGATATGCTCCCGCCGCAACTGCCGACATAGAGATGACGATGAAAAACGTATGGCAAAAATGAATTATATGCCATCATAAAAATGTTAATATTCAAACATTTTGTCGACCATTAAAATGAGTTAAGGAAAAAACTTGTTACGAACCAAAACAAGCAAATGGCAACAACATCAAATTTATACGCATTTCACTCCGCCGAAACGGACTGGAACGCCAAAAAAAAAAAACAGAAATGAAAAAAATCGCCAACAACAAAAATCGTAAAGAGAAAAAACCTCTCGCAGTAAGGAGCAGACGAACCGGCAAAAAGAAATTCCTTGCAACAGCAACAGCTGTTCGGCTTAAGTAGGTGGAGCGGTGGTACGGAGGGTAGGAGTGCCAGCCACAACAATTCACTTCACTCGACTCCACTCCATTTCACTCTAAAGCCAACAATGATGAAGAACTGTGGCAGAAGGCGTGAGCGAGGCTGTTGCGGCGTTACACCCCGGCGGCGAAGACGAGTTGGAAGCCAGGAATGGTAGAAATGGGCTAATGAAAAACCATAGAATAGCAACACCGCACCATTAACTTAAGTGGCTTTTTAAATTGAACGCACGTATTTTTATGGGTCTTCATTGTTTCTTTGCTTCGGCGTTTTAAATGGGTATCCTGCATGGCAGGATGTTGCGTTGGTATGCTGGATTTTGACAAAAGGTTTGTTACATGCTTCACAGTAGCTGCTGGTGTACTATGGTTTCTTTATGGTAGTTGGAAGAAGAATGGCTCCTAGTAACAGTAGAGGTTTAACCATTCTTACCTCGGAATTAATTTAAATTTGTAGGTATACTAAGAAAAAATTCTATAATATAGAATTATAATATTATTATTTCAATTTATCCATTTCATTTGTATTACCCAATTAATTTTTGTAAGTGCATTAGGAGCGGCGGACAACTCTTTTATACACAAAAAAAATTAATATTAAAATAAATTATGAAATTCTCAGATTTAGTTGCTTTCAAGACGAAATTCACAATGCAGTTTTTAAACTGAGCTGAAATTGAAATATTTTTGAAAAATTTTAACACGACTTACAAGCATAAAAGGAAGCATAAAATAAGGTCAAACCCTAATGTACATTTGAATGGTACTTGTAATATAATAATTAGAAAATCCCTACGAGAAATTGGACCGCCACAGAAACCGTCATGTAATAGGTCACTCATGGATAGCGATCGGTACCGCAAGCAGAGAAAATATATGGTTACTATATGGTCACGGCAACAATAGTATGTTCTCTGCAAAAAAAGTCGTCGCAACCATAGCATTGTTTTTTAAATTTCAATTTGACAATAATATGATTGCGGCAATATTAATATTGTTAAAATGTAACATTAGTATTGTTGCCAAATTTAAAAATGAAAATATGGTTGTAGCAACAATATAAATATGGTTGATGGAACAAAAGTATTGTTTCCAAGGGTGTTATGTTAACAATAACATGATTAAGGCAATCATACCGGCAAAATTTTATATTTTTTTAATTTGACAATGTTATTTTTACGAATCTTACGCAATAATAGTAAAAATAATTAAATTTTTTCGAAACAAACTACGAATTAGTATAACTGAAATATTTTTAATAAATAATTTTTTTTACTGTTTAATTACATAACTTACTTAATAAAATTCTCTATTGTTAAATAAAAACTTAACCCAATCTTTACAAAAAATTTTGGGGATCATAGTATGTGTGTAAGTCATACTATGGTTGTGAGGATCATACTATGGTTGTACGTTAAACATACTATCGTTATGAGGATCATAATATGGTTGTGGGGATCATAGTATGGTTGAATGTGAATAATAATATGGTTGTAGGGATCATAGTATGGTTGTGTGTAAATAATTCTGTTGTTGTAAGGACCATAATATTGTTATGGGAATCATGGTATGGTTGTGTGTGAACCATACTATTGTTGTGATGATCATAATATTGTTGTGCCACAACCATATAACCAACAATAGTATGATGCTCTTCGAATATTGTTACCCCAACCATACTTTTTTTCTGCGTGCGTTATCGATCCAACTGTACGAAAAGAACAGGTAACTTTTACATGGCTTTGTCTTTGCAGGGTGTTAATTAACCCTGCTCAGATACCAAGTGACTTGTCACGGGACCGATCAAAAAGGACGGGTACCTTATGAAATACAGGGTGGCCCACATAAGACCAGCTGATGTGAAACACAAATATTTTTTTTATTTTTTAACATAATTTATTTTTTCTTTTTGCAGATTATAACTCAACTCTTGGAAATTTAAAACGAATACGTACAGTCCACAACAACGCATTAAAATGATCGATTTTTATTATTCTTCTCAACGATCAATTGTTTTGACGCAGCGAAATTATCGCCGTAACGTAAGATCAGCGCCCACATCTTCCATGATTACAAGTTTAGTTCGCCGTTTTGAGTAACTGGGTTCAGTTGCCGACCGTCCAGGAAGAGGTGCTCATCGAAATATTCGTACTGAAGACAACGTGAAAGCTGTGCAGCAGAGTGTTGCAAATTATCCATCTGTCTTAGCTCGTCATATTTCACACATGATGTCATAATTCACACATAGTCACGTTAAATTTCCATAAACTGTATTTAACATATAAAAATAAATCATTTAAAAAAACCGTTATTACAAGAGTTATACATGTTTAAAACCACTAGGTCTCATTTGGGCCACCCTGTACCTCTCAGTTGTACCCATCACAGAACTCATCCCAACTTAAATATCTGTGCTACTTGCCATGGCGCTATTCACGAAGCCGACTTTATACGTAACAAAACGAGAGGACGCACATCAGCGTTCTTAAACCGCGAACGCAAAATCCGCGGAACTAAGTTGTCAATTTATATACACACGAGGGCTGCTATCTATATTTTTGGCCTAATGATAAAAATGCGAATATTTATCATCAAAAACGGTTTTATTGTTTTTCAAAGTATTCTCCAGCATGATTTATACACTTTTGCATGCGCTCCAAGCAATTGTCGAAGCATTTTTTCCACTCCGATTGTGGTTCCAAAACGTGGTTTATGAACGCTTCAACAGCATCTTCTGGCCACAAATATCGTTGAACACGCATTTTTTCTGATATAAAAAGAAGTAATTGGGTGCCAAGTCAGGGTTGTTTGTACTGCGGATGACCCATCAATTCGACGTTTTGGCCGGTCAAAAAGGCGCTGGTTTGAGCCGATGTGTGAGTGCTCGCATAGCCATGGTGCACAATGATTCGTCTTCTCTTGTTCGTTTTTCGAATTTCTCCGAAGACTTCAGGCAAACAAATTGTGGTGTACCACTCAGAATTGACCTTCCTACGTTGCTCAAGCGGAAGAGTTGCCACATGACCAGTGTTGCCGAAGAAACAGGCGACCATTTGCTTCGAAGTGCTTCTTTCACGAACAACTTTCGTTGAATTTGGCTCGTCTTCTTCGATTGCTGTTTTGTTTCGGGCTCATACGCATAGATCTATGATTCGTCACCTGTGACGATCTTATAAACGTCTTTTGAATCACCGCAATCGTATTTTTTCAAAATTTCTTTCCACCAATCGACACGAGCCTTTTTTTGAGCGATTGTCAAATTGTGCGAGATCCAACGAGATCAAACAAACCTTTTTCACGGCCAGGTGTTCATGCAATATCGAATGTATGCTGGTGGAAGAAATGTACAAGGATGCCTCTATCTCACGGTATGTCACATGACGATCTTGCATTATCAGTGAACGCACGGCATCAATGTTCTCTGGCACAACGATAGTTTTTGGATGACCTTCGTCTTTGAGCGAGCGTCGGCCACGATTGAATTCATTAAACCAGTTTTTCACAGTGCTTCATCGCCATACAAAAATTTTAGTTTATCGATGCACTCTTGTCGTGATAATCCACGTCGATAGTTGTGAAAAATGATGAAAATGTTTACGAGTTAATTCCATTTTTTTTTCCAAATTGATTTTTTCAAGTCACTGTAAACAACACAAATGATGGTCGTACGCCAAAACGTTCTGAGTACGTTTATGCTTAAAAATGTCAATCTTTTCAATGGAAATGTCAAATGGTGCCAGGCAACACTAAGTGTATTTAGGCCAGAAATATATATAGCAACCCTTGTATTGTACTAGATTTCTAAACAAAATCCAGTATGAGCGAATTTTATATTAAAGACAGCTTTTATCCGCGTATTTGTGAAATCCTCGTATTTTGTGTGGATATCGATATGAAGTTTTATGTTTTAAGTTATACCGCGAATTTGACGACCTTGAATATGTCAAGTAATTGACACCATTCTATTAATACTAAACCAGTTGTGTAATAGGTTATATTTTCACCGTCCTCGGTTTAGTTAGTTTAGTCAGATAACTGTCTACCAGATAACTCTTCCAATCCTAAACATTTTCTGAAAGATTGCCAAAAATTTAATAATATAAGAATAAACTTATTTGGACAAAACGATGCTTTTAAAATCCTAACAATTTTAACCTCTTTCGAAATACACCAACTAATTGATTTTCAAAAAAAAACTAATGTCTACAAATTAATATAAAGCCGCTGATATTCCACCATAGTGGGTTAACATTACATAAGTTTCTAACATAGAATTAAGTTATAATTTAAGATGTAAATGTACTATATTTAAAAAAAATCAAATAATTGTTGAGCTGAAGGCCTAGATGCTATTGCTCACTCCTCACATATTAATTGATAATTAGTAATTATGTATTAATATCTTCAAATAAATAAATACATTCATATCATTAAACTTAGCATTTCCCGTAGGGAAATGTCATTAATATCTGAGCACAATAACGTAAAACCTAATGGAATGGCTAGAAAAGACTCGTTATGGACACTATCGATCGGGACAACGCGGCACAACTAACAACCATCGAAATCGAATTAGTCTAAGCCCACAGACAGCTAAATCCAGAACATGGCGATAATTCACAGTGTGGTATAGATTTAAATTATTTTCTTTAGTTCCTAGTAGGGACAAAAGTGCGTAAAGCAAAGTTTTTTTATTTTTCGCCTTATATAGCCGGCTTTTTATGCTTTCGCGTCTACCAGTCGCATCCATGTATAAGCCGCATTTCTCTGCACCGGATACCTAGCGGATGTCAATCAAGAGCTGCACGTACAAAATCTTCTTGTGGCTTCCTTAGGGCATGGCCACTTCACATCCACTTGCTGCGTCGTATTTTTATAGCTATTGATTCTTGGAGCGTGACCGCCCATTATCGCAGTTAGGCCAGACATGTTTATGATTTTTAGTAAGCAGCAGTTAATAAGGGCTTGCAAAGCATGCATTTTTTTTGATGCGTTACAAGTCTCGCAGCCTTAAAGCACCACAGATAACTTTCGTGTTTCTTCTGATGTACGAGTGTGCCCCTACATAGTAAAGAGAGGTGAAAGCTGATTTTCTCATTCCAGATTTATGTCTCCAGTCAACATTTTACTACGACTTGCTATACAGTTCAACAACGTGCTGTAATTGTTAATTTCATAGAACTGTTAAAGTTAATTTCAAGGCCTCTGCCAACAGACCCACATTCATCCCTACATTGAAGAAGCAGATTTAAAGCGGCAAACAGCCAAATTTTTGGAAAAACGTCCTAGCAAATAATTCAAAAATAGAAGGTGGAGTTGCTTTGACCGATGTGTTCGTTAATAAACAATCCTTTTTTATCTGAGAGAAATTTCAAAGAAAATATCAATTGTTACATATTTTTTATAAAATGTTAAATATATTACATAAAAAAAAATATTTTAGTAAAAATGTATGAACGAACATTTGTCTGTATGTAGCCATCATTTAAGTCGTGGCAACCCCACTTCGACGTGTTCCGCTTTTCACAGCTAAAAAGAGGAAAATTCTCATTTTCCCTTAAAAAACAAAAGAAGAAAGTAAAAACAACGCACAAGTACTCCGTTTTGTTTGCCGTTTTGGAATGTTAAGCTTCATTTACGAAACAAAACATAAAACACTCTCAATTTGCTCAGGGAGTGGCTGGTGCACCAGCGAATTGAAGGAGTTTCGCGTGGCACGGCACCGAAACACATTAAAGCCTTCTTACACTTTCTTCGGAAAGAAATAAAATCATTTGCGCCGCGCGCCATCAGTAACAAAGTATTGCTGTGGAATCATTACCTACATACCGGCGTATAGAAGCGTACATCACTCGAACATATGTACACTGGGGTGCAAAAGTGTGGCCATGTTGTAAGCTAATTAAAGTCGTTGATGAAATGTTAAATTCAAGTAATCGTCTTAGGGGAAATTCGCGTTTTTTTTTTGGAAATCACTGCCAATTCCACAATTATCAATAAATAAGGATTCAGCAGACGAGAGTTGAAAACCAATGTTAAAAAGCTATTACACGACATTTTTTATACCTTGGGATGCTTTTCTCAACGTGTGAAAAAGTGTATCATAAAAATGGCTTTCGCGAGCAACCTCTGGCCGATTAGAAGCTTTTTGGTTATAACTTGAGGTTTTATTTTCTTCAAGTTTTGAAGTTAATTCAAATAAGCAAGGTCTCTCGAGTAGTGACCTTGGTTCGACCAAGTAAACCGCTCAATGTGAATTGTAAATAAAATAATAAGTTTTCATAGACTTAATTGAATATTTTTTTATTATGATAGCAAAATCTATGGCAATTAAGTGTGAAACAAAATATTAGCCAAATGTAAATACCCCTTTCCAATGGTCCATAGTTTCAATGACTCTGAGACATAATGGAGGTTAAATGTCGTTAATGTGCCGAATTATCGCATCATTTATCACTTGACTTTTTCTTGGCTTATTGAAGTGCACTATTTTTTTAAAATATCTCAAAAGAAAGAACCCCAATGGTGTCAAATCACATAATCGTGGCGGACAATTAACATCGCTACGACGTGAGATAACACGGCCATTGAATTTCTCACGCAAAAGAGCCATTTTTTCGTGTGGGAAGTGGGCAAGTGGTACCATTCTGTTGGTCCAGGTCCATGTTCTTAATTTCTGGCTACAAAAAATCATCTAGCAATAGCGAACACCGTCCACGAGCCAAAATTGACGGTTCTTTTGACACACTATTGCGAGCAACATCAATGTTTTTCGCAGAACGAACTTAACGAGCATTCTCAGGTGTGTTAAAATTTCCTGCAGACCCGGTTTGCTGAAATTTGCGCACAATTCTCACATTTGGTCGATTACTATACCAAATAATCACTTAGTGCACGAAATGCATTCCGATTTTAAAGCCCATTTTCGTTAAAGGCTTCAGCAATCTTAACGCGCTGCTAAATTTTAAAACCTCTCCATAGTTCAATTTGTCAAATACTAAAACAAAGAAATATCCAATTAAGTTGGGCAAAAAACTTGACATTAAGGTGTGACTCACAATAAACACCATGCATTATGGTTGGACAACACATAAGTTTCAACCCATTTTTAACTTACTGTAGATCGAAGGGAAAGTACATTTTTTGACAAAGAAAATACATGTTTTCCTCAGCTGCAATTTAAAAGGACACTTTTTTAAAATATTTTTTAAAAGATATAAAAACTTCATAAATTAAAAAAAATAGTAATAAAGTAATATTTGCAAAGGTTTTTGCTAACAGAGTTTTAACATTGCAGGCATATTCATTTGCATATCCTGCCCCACTCTGCAGAACAAAAAAGGTTTGAAATTACCAAAACGATTTCATACAGGGCCATCTTTAAGTGTACCGCTCGACTCAGAGTCACTAGCTGATGCGATTAAGCTATTTCTGTCTGCCCGCCCATATGCTGTCAATCTAAAGCTGGTAATTAAACAACAGGACCCAATTGCTGTCTAATATAAATTCAATTTCTAACAGGTTTTAATTCAGAGCAAGAATAAGAATGTGACAAGCAAATATTTGACATCGATGTTACACTCTCTCTACTAATGACTAGGTTAAAAAAGGGGGAGCAACTCTTAGCTTGCAATACCTTACAGACTTTGGCTAAGGGCGCACAGTAGGCTAAGATACACGTCACGCCAATCACAGGTTAGAGCGCGATAATTTGCTTTTTTGCACTGCAGGCAGTGGCGACACTATTGGTCAAAGAGAGTGAAGAGTGTGCGTGACTAATAGTAGCTGGCGGGAGATTTGTATTCGTCTGCCTTTCAGTTGCCATCATGCATTGGACACGTGAGGAGAGGTCATTTTGTGTTGAAGCGTATTTTTCAAATGCGCACTCGATCATTGCAGTGCAGCGTGCTTTTCGTTTACGATTCGCTGTTTCCCAACGCGGACGTGTTCCTGGACGGAAATCAATTGTAAATTGGGTAACTTCATTAAGAACAGCGGGAAATGTGTCATGTGTACGAAGGGGACCTAAGAGAAGGATTACAACACCACAAAACATCGAGTGAGTTAGAGCAGCAGTACTGCAATCTCCGAAACGCTCTGCTTGAAAGCAATCACTTGCTCTTGGCATTTCCAGACGTTCTCTCCAACGGATTCTTCATGATGAACTGAATTTTCACCCGTATAAAATGTGCGTGGTCCAACAATTGTCAGCCACTGCACACACAGCGGTGGTTACCATGAATTGTTTAACGCAAATGTTTCCTGGACGGCTTATCTCTTTGAGGTCTGATGTAAACTGGCCGGCAGGCTCACCCCTGCGATTATTTTCCTTTGGGATTACCTAAAGTAGAAGGTGTATATCAACCATCTCAACACCTTGGAAGACCTAATTAGCAATATTGAGGCTTGTAAGAGTTCATGGAAACTTCAGAAAACGTATGCACTAGTGTGTGGATAGCGAAGGTCGACATTTGCCAGATACACTATTTAACAGCATGAAATTTAAAAATTCCCTTACTGTTCAATATAATTAACATATAAAATAAATTTTTCTAAGGTTCATAATTTTTTATTGGATTTCCAAATAAGCAAATAATCGCGCTCCAACCTGTACAACACGCATCTTTACTGATCAAAGACCATTAAACATTTTTGAGTGGCGGCTTACCTCGTAATGTCAACGATATGTAACTTCTTTTTTAAAATAGCATTAGCAGTTCGGAATCGGCCTCAAAATAAACCATGGACCACTGAGTATTGTGGGCAGTTCTCTGATTTGAGTTCAAGAACAGGAAGAGAGTCGCTTGCTGGCAAAATAGTCGTTGGACGAACCGTCAGCTAAATAAGATATATATTTTTGAGACCAATTACTTTGAGATTGACATGCTTTATTTTCTTAGCTTCTCTTTGAAACTACTATTCGAAAACAACGGCTTTACTATTTATCATTTAGTTTCAATATTTTTATTGGCCAAAATTATGTTGGTCCTGCTAAAGAGAAACCGGTTAATAGACGATGGTACATGGAAATTTAATTCCTACATTGGAGCGCTTACTACAAACACATCACATTTGTCACTGACTGTATAATAGTGTTACATTCTATCACACCCGTATAAAAATATGTAGACGTTTCGAAAAAAAAGTTCTATTCACATGCTGCTGAAAAAGAAAGAAAATGTTTTTTATGTTCCATCTTTTTGCAGTATATTTTTTTTCTGCAAATAAATTGTTTGCGGTGTAATGTCTGATGCATTTAAACGTGTTTGGGACGTGCAACATATGTTTCATTTCCTACAACATTTTCAATTCATGCTGCATTTTTTTATGGTCCATTGTGGAGTGAGTTGGCTATAAAAGCATGTCTTTCATGTCTGTGCTGCCGTGATGGAAACAAGAAAGGCAGCGAAACATTTTTTAACTTTCATAGGTTTGCAAAGGAAATGGATTTAAGTTTTTGCTTATTATTCAATTTGTAATCTGAAGTAGTTGAAATTCACAATTTGCAAAGATTTTAGAGCGAGGCTGAAATTGGATTCATACGCGCATAGTGATGGAGGATTTAAAGGTAGACGTGGGCTATGGGCGTAATACTCGTAGTAAATCCCCAATTTACGCAGTCTAAAACAGAGAACATATCATCGCTCGCAGGATATTTTTACCAAATGCGACATTCTGATTTTGCAAAAAAATGCATTTATATTTGTTCCTCTCTGGCCACTACAAGTTCAGTCCACCTTTCGATAGCGTGCGGATACCGTTTCGGAAGATATGTCTTTATTTATTTTAGGAGTAGTGTCTATGAAATTCGGAGGTGCTAGAAGGATTTCAGAAATCAGCGTTTAAAAGTAGGACTATTTAGCATTACATTTGGACGAGCATTTGTATGCAGAGGAATAATTTATTCGTTCTTGGATTAATAGCGGGATCGTTTTTTGTTTGTTTGCTCGTCTCAGTTTGAGCAACTTTTTAAACACAAAAATATTCAGCGAGGCTGCTGTCCGCAGTAGAAAGATGGAAGATATCTTGGGTACGATTTCATCTTCTTTCATTTATGTTTCTTTTATATATCCTCCCACCAAAGTTTTCATAAATCTGTCGCAGCTCCGAAACAGCTCAAAATATCGATCCTATATATCGACTCCTATAAAGTACATATGTATATACGGTGATCCATGTAGAGGTATTTCAAAATAAAAAAAATACTTAAATTCAAATCAAGTGTGAAATCTTTATTGTTCATACGAAAGGATACGAGTATTTTATGGCATTTATTTTCTGAAAATAATTACCTCCAAATCATGGCAACTGTATTATGGAAATGAAAGTTCGGTGAGAAACGGGAAGATCCGCTGTTTTAGACCAAAATGTTGTTCAGTGATGAGGCCCATTTCTGGCTCAACGGCAAAGTCAATAAACAAAATTGCCACATTTGGGCTAAAGAGCAACAAGAAGAGGTTCAAGCGGTGCCATTATACCCAGAAAAACCCCCGGTTTGGTGAGGTTTCTAAGCTGGTGGAATCATCGGTGCATATTTTTTCAAAAGTGTTAATGGCCGGAACGTAACCGTGAAGGGTGCTCGCTATCGCGCCCTGATATCGATATTTATGCGACCTGAAATGAAGCCTTTAATCTTGACGACACTTAATTTTAGCAGGACGGTCCCACTTGCCATGCAGCTGGTCAAACAATGGATCTAGTGAGAGCTACTTTCGAAGAGCAGCTAATTTCACATTTTGGACCGGTGAATTGGCCGCCTAGATTGTGTGATATTACAACTTTAGACTTCTTTCTTTGGAGCTACGGACAGTCCAAAGTCAATACTGACAAACCAGCTACGATTCAGGTTTTGGAAGCCAACATTACACGTGTCATAAACGCCATATCGGTCGAAATGCTCGAATGAGTCATCCAAAATTGGACCCTCAGAATGGTAACCATGAGGCGTAGTTGCGGCCAACATTTGAAGGCAATTATATTCAAAAAACAAATGCCATAAAATGTCCTTTCAAATTACCAATAAAGATTCCACGCTTGATTTGAATTTTTATATTTTTTTGTGTTCTGAAAAATACCTCTAGGTGGATCACCCGATACAATGAGTAGTACGAAAACAATTGCCACACCGTTGGCCCAGTAATAAAAAATGGTCCTGTTTTCAAAAGCGCCCTCAGTTTTAACATTAATACAGGGTGTCCGTCGGGAAGGTATACTACTTTGTTTGTTTATAACGAGAATGGATCTTATATTGATAAATGTTTTTTTTTAATGTCGGCAATTATGTATGGAGTACACTATCAGATAAATGTCCGCCTCTGTTAGTCTCATAAATGCGAGCCTTTTTGAGCGCATTTTTCACTACATTCTTACACATTTCACGCAGTATTTCATTCAATTCACCGCGAATATTTTGTTTGAGTTGCTCAAGCGTTTCTGGTTTGTTTGCATAAACCTTGCTTTTCAGATATCCCCACAAAAAGAAGTCCGGAGCAGTCAAATCAGGCGACCGTGGAGGCTAATCAACATCTTGAAATAAGTTGTTGTGGAAAGAGGTCTCGCAGTAATTCCATTGTAATCCTGGCTGTATGCGATGTGGCACCGTCTTGGTGATACCAGATGTTAATCAAACCCAAAGCATGCAGTTCCGGCGTTAAAAGTTTTCAATCATGCCACGATATCGCTCCCCATTGACAGTTACCGTTACGCCGTTTTCATTTTCATAGAAGTAAGGTCCGATGATTGCTCCTGACCAAATTGCACTCCAGACTGTCACTTTAATTGGATGCAAAGGTGACTGATGAATAATTTGAGGGTTTTCCATTGCCCAGAACCGACTACTCTGTTTATTCACATATCCTTTCAAAGGAAAATGCATCTCGTCACTCATTATGATTTTTTCATGAAAATCGGGGTTGTCATGGGCAAGCTGAACGTCCCATTGACATATGTACGGCGGCGTAAATGGTCTTGTGGAAGAAGCTCTTGTGTCAACTGAATCTTAAATGGAAACAAATGCAAACCCTTGTGCAAAATTGTGGCCAAATTTATTTTTTGAAGACCAAGCTCCTGAGCAGGGCTTCGAATTTAGGTTGATGGATTGTTTTGAACACATTCTTGAGCAGCTTTAATGTTTTCAGCCGATCTTGCAGTACGTTGAGGTCCATGCTTACCCTTTCAGCTTCAGACCCTCTTTCTTCGAAATCATTCACTACACGATAAATAGTGCGTTTTGTTGGTACGCTGTTTGTCCCAATAATTTCACGTTACTTTCTCATCGTCACAGTAATCAATGATTGATTTTGATAAAATGTTTTAACGATGGTTTATGAAATGTTTGTCCATAATAAATTTGCCACGTCTCTACTTCACGACTGCCAAATATGAACTGTCTAGACTCTAGACTAATGTTTGCCGAAATGGCGGCAAAACAAGGTAGTATATCTTCCTGGCGGACACCCTGTATAAGCTTAGCCAGTTGTATAAGTAGTTCAGAGTGCTAAGAACATGTTGTGCAGATTGTAAAGCGCTTTGCCATCGGCCAACTGAAACATCAATTTACTCTTAGCCGGGAAATTAATTATGGTAAGAATGCTTCACATTTTTTCTAAAATTTAATAAACTGGTGTCCATTTGAGAAAAAAATGTACGGCCCTATGCCACCAAGTGCTTTGTCAGTGCTCCTTTTTTAAATCGTCGCAAAATCCCTTAGGGTTGTTTTGTATTTAATGCAGAACTTTACATCAGTCATTTAATTTGCAATCTGAATCGTAGTTTTGTACACTTTTTATACCACCCACTTTTTCATTCCGTTTGCAACACCTCGAAATACGGGTCGGAGACCCCATAAAAAAATATGTATTTTGAATCGTCGTAAAATTCAATGATACTCTTGCTATGTCCGACTGTCTATCTGTCCGTCTGTATGTCAGAGGAATGAATACTACAGGTCGCACTATTGAAGCTAGGTGGCGAAATTTTACAGAAACATGTGTTGATCGACTGAAAACGTGGAATAAAAAAATAGGTAACAATTTTCCATACACAAGGATACGCAGCAAAAAATCACTAACCCTAAATTTAAAAATACAGTATCGCATGAACTATTTAGCATATGGATGAAAACGCATACTGGAGAAAAAGCAGGCGTTACCACGCCCCTTTAAAGAATCGCATTCATGGCTAAAATAGTGGAACGATCGTTATAAATTTTTAACAAAATAAAACAAATTTAACAGAAATAATATTAAGACTATGTTAAAGTAAAATTGGATATGGGTCGAGGCACCGCCCACACAACTCTGCACTTGAAAAGTTAATATCTCATAAACTAATAGATATGTGATATATTGATACTTGGAGCATATCAAAACATGGAAAAGTGGGCGATGCCAAACGCTTCATTTAAAGAAACCTAGTTATGGTCATAGTATTGGACCGATCGTTATATAATTGTAACAGAATGAAATCAATGACTAGGAAGTTATTTTAGACTAGCAATGGTAAAATTGGACAAGGGTTGAAGCTTCGCCCACACAATTCTGAATTTTTAAAGATAATATCTCATGAACTAATATGACGCTTATATTTGGAACATATGATGTTAGTATAGATCAAAACGTATCCTGAAGGAAAAGTCGACGGTGACAAGCCCCCGAGGCACCGCACACACAACTCTAAACTTAAAAAAATATAGAATAATAGTTAATGTTTGCACGACTACTTTGAAAGCCATAAAAAAGCCATGCAGCATAATCAACAGACAATTGATACATTGTAATGATGTGACTATTGCAGTTTAGCTATCCAGTCTTAGCTATCGAGGCTTAAACCTAAACCCCACTTTAATTTCGAGCACAGCTCAACGATTAAGGATAAGTTTTCCTGTTCCTGCAGGGAGCATGTACAACTATTTTGATCCTCCCATTTTCGATTCGCTGGCTTCTATTATTGTTTCTATATTCCAATGGCACATGTTTTTTCGCAATTCCAAGAAAATAGTAGATAAAAGGCTTTTAGTGACTATAACGGCAAAAGAGATAAGTGTCTTCCCGTGTTGAAGACAAACAAACAGAAAATATTTTAAAATTTTCCGTAGCTTGCACACTTCATAAACTAGTCAATCTGACCATGATTTGCGGAAGATAATTTCAGAAGATGTTCATTCTAATCTTTTTAGCCGCTGCTCTTCTGTGAACGTCATATTTTGAACAAAATGGTCTACTGTTTTGCTGTGTCATCATCTGAAAAAGTTCGGCCATCAACATACAACGTATGACAAGCCGTGGAGATCTACGACTGATAATGGCGCTATAAGCACTTAAAATTTTATTGCCTACACTTTTGTCCAGTTTGAAGTTAATTAGTGGGCGATGTATGAAATCACACAGGGGGGTTTCGAGACGTACGATCTTATGTCATCGTAAAGTAGTGAAGACAATATTTGTATTTACGTTAATGTTACAATATAAGTGTTTACCTTTTGCGATGTATGAAAATTGGAGGAACGACGTTATCTCTTTATATTGTAAGCCTGATAAAAAAAAATTAAATTTCTAACTGAAAATGTCTTTATTGAAAATATTCTACGTAGTAGGGACATAAATACTGTTACAACATTGAACACACCCATTTCAATAGTAGAACTGAACATACCCCGTTAATGTCATATGGGTTTTGAAAGCTAACCTCAATAGCGTTAGTCTGTAACGGGATTTTAAAATTGTTTCAACTTTCATCATGAAGTGGTCAGATAATGAGAACCGTATCGCTGTATAACGCTTTTCAAGTGTGAAATGAAAAAAACGATATTTTCAAAACGCTCCGGCCACTAAGGATTTGCCGCATGTTCGTCTACCGATGCATAAAACTGTTTGAGGAGACTGGAGATGTAAAAGAACGTCACGCTCTGTTAGAACACCGCATGCAATCAAAGCCGTTAAATCAAGAATTCATAGAAATCCGCTCCGAAAACTGAAAATCATGGCCCGTGAGTTGAATATCACGCAAAAGTCCATGAGTCGAATCATTAAAAAAGACTTGGGACTTGGGGCTTTCAAACGAGGTACCGACTGCAGCTTTAAAAAAGGGGTTGAAAAATGCAAACGTCTTTTGGTGAAGTACGCTAATAACTAGCACAGAAAAATTTTGTTCACCGATGAAAAAAATTTTACCGTCCAGGAAAAATTTAACAAGCAAAATGATTAGAGAGTATGCGCGGTCATCTAAGGAAGCATATGAACAGATCCCTAGGGTGGAAAAGGGTCATCACCCAGCTTCAGTCATGGTTTGGTGGGGTGTCTCTTACGATGGGGTCACTGACCTGCATTTCTGCCAGCAAGGTGTCAAAACATCGGCCAAAGTTTACTAAGAAACCGTTTTGGAACTGCTGTAAAGCCTCTTAACAATTTCCTGTTCCAAAACTAGCCATGGACTTTCCAGCACGATTCTGCGCCGGCCCATAAGGCTAAAAAGTCCCAGGCCTGGCTTCGAAACATTTTTTTTCCTCTGAAGAATGGCCCTCAGGCAGTCCAGATTTGAACCCATTAAATTCAAATTGTGGGCGGTTTTAGAGGACAAGGTTTGACACAAAAGACACCCCAACATTGGATCTCTTAAGACTGCTTTGGTTCGAGCTGTGGCCAATTTTCCAATGGACGAGGTTCGTGCAGCTATTGACGATTGGCCAGTGCGACTTAAGGCGTGTGTAAAGGCAAAAGGCGGACATTTCGAATGAGTAGATTCTTTTTGGATACAATATACATACATCAATAAATATATCAAAAAATATTTGGTCCAAAAACATTTAGTACTTTTTATTTTACAGCATAAAACGTGTGTAACAGTATTTATGTCCCTACTAAGTATTTCGCAGTTTTGAGTCTTTTAAGTGCTCTTTAAAAGTCAATTTTGTGTATTGTAAGCTGTGTTGCATTTTTAGTGATTAAATCACAGTTTTCGGTACTTATCGTCTAGGGAGTGCTAATTTAAGGTCTTAACTTTTTTTAAAAAATAACGGGTACTTTATAATGCTTTTTGTTTTCTTTACAAGGGTTGCTTTTTATATTTCGAGTCCGGCACTAAAAACACAAAAATTTTTCATTGGAAATGGTTTAATTGTTTTTCTAAATATTCTCCATTAACAGCAATACACTTTTGCATGGGCACAAACCAATTTTCGAAGCACTTTTTCCACTCCGATTAAGACACCTCCAAAACATGATTTTTGAACGCTTCAACAGCTGCTTTGGGCGACGAAAAACGTTGACCACGCATTGTTTTCTTGATGCTAGGGAATAAGAAGTAGTCATCGGGTGCCAAATCAGGGCTATACGGTGGATGGCCCATCAATTCGACATCTTTAGTAGTCAAATAGTTCATCGTTTCAGGTAATGTGCGCGAGCTCGCATTGTCGTAATGCAAAATGAACCGTCTTCTCTTATTAACTTTTCCTCTTTCGAACACTGTTGGCAAACAGATGGTTGTATACCACTCAGAATTGACCATCCTACGTTCCACTAAAGGCACTGTGGCAATATGGCCGGTTATACCGAAAAAACACAATCATTTGCTTCGATGTAGTTCTTCCACGAACAACTTTTGTCGGTTTTGGCTCGTCTTGAAAGGCCCATACGGTCGATTCCTATTTTGTTTCAGGTTCATATGCATAGATCCATGATTCGTCACCTGTGACAAAGTTATACGCTGCCTTTGAGCTACCGCAGTTATACTTTTTCAACATCTCTTTGCAACAATCTATACGAGCCTTTTTTGAGCATTCGTCAAATTAGGTGGGATCCAACGAGAACAAATTTTTTTCACGGCCAAATGAGCATGCAATATCTTATTGATTCTAGTCATGCTAATGCCCAAGCATGCCTCAATCTCACGGTAAGTCACATACATGTCGGTCTTGCTTAATCAGTTCACGCACAGCATCTATGGTTTGTGGCAAAGTGACCGAAGTTGGACGTCCTTCACGAAATTCATCCTAAAGCGAACGGCGTCCGAAACTGAACTCTTGGTACCAGCGAACAGTGGTTTTTGATGGTGCTTCATTGCCAAAAGTTGAAACAAGTTGATTTAAACACTCTTGTCTCGATAACCTAAGCCGAAAATCGTAAAAAATCGTCGCACAAAATGTTCCTGTGATAACTTCATTTTTTGACTGAGATGAACTATTCCACCCCCTGTAAACAAAACAATTCGCCCTCAAATGACAAAACGTTCTAAGTAAAGTTATGCTAAAAAATGTCAAAGTTTCCAATGGAAGTTCCAGTTTGCAACTGGGAACACTAGTATTGTCAGGACCCGAAATAGAAATAGCAACTCTCGTATATGAACAGCAGTGCTGCAGCGAAAGTCAGATATTTAGTTTGCAGAATTTAAGAGTGACTAAAAGGACATATCATAGGAAATTATAAATAACAACACTTTTTGTCGACAGGGTTTTCAAATAAACATCCCCTGAAGAAGTTAGAAAAAAGCTAACGAAACGTTGGGAAAACATGGAATAAATTAGTTTTATTTAATTCATGAAGGAAGACTGACCAATCAGCCCAGTCAAAAACGACATAAACACCTTATAAACATATATACCTTATAAACATATATTTATTGTTCTTTATTTAAATGATTCCATACACAGATAAGTGATCAACTGCAATACTTAACCATTACTTATTTACAATTATGACAATTCTTCATTGTGTTAGGTCTCATTTTGTTTAAAAGCTGCCAGAACTTGATGCCTAAAATGATTGAGGAGCACAATTGTGTGACAACCTTAGTATGCCAACCAATTTTTTAATACAAATTTTTTATAAGTTAGAGCTTAGTCACGTTCCGTGTGCAAACCTTTGCAATATGAATTTCTCTTATCAGTCTAAAAACAGGCCGTATGTTTGCAATTGAAATGTTTTTTTTTAATCTGTATACAAGGTTATTAGCTTTTGCTAAATCATACTTAGTGCTTCAAAAGTTTTGTCAGAACTAAAAAGTCCACATGCAAAACATAAAAGAGGTTGTGTGCTTTGTGCTCATGTCTATCACACAAGTTTATCCACGTTCTAATCTGGATACGAAATTTAATCTTTAACTTAAGGCAGGTTTTTAAAAATTTAAAAAAAAAAATAATATAGGGCGATCAATCTAGGGGTATTTTTTTCAAAATCAAAAAAATACAAAAATTCAAATCAAATGTGGAATCTTTATTGTTCATTCGAAAACACATTTTATCAGGGTGGAGCGCGGAGTTTGCTTATTTGGGAATGAAATAAAAAAATTACGAATCTTAGAAAAATGTATTTTATGTTTGAATTATATTGAGCAGTAAGGGAATTTTTAAACTACATAGTTCTAAATAGTGTATCTGGCAAATGTCGACCTTCGCTATTCACACACTGCTGCATACGTTTTCTGAAGTTTTCATGAACTCGAACAAGCATGTCGACTGATGTTCTGGCAATTTCAGCCTCAATATTCTTTAATTGGGACATTTGATATACACCTGCGACTCAGTTAACCCTAAAGGAAAAAATCGCTTAGGTCTGATGAGCGAGTGGGCCAGTTCACATCATCCCTCAAAGAGATAAGCCGCCCAGGAAACATTTGCCTCAAATAATTCATGGTAACTCTCAAATGCATGTGACACCATCCTGTTTTAACCATGTATCCTCTAATTGCCCTGCCTCAAGATCCGGCTGCAAAAATTCTATATCATAGTCAAGTACCGTTCGGAGTTCACAGTTACGGCAGTTACGGCCGATCAGAGCGTTTCGAAGATTACAGTACTGCTGCTCTAACTCTCTCGATGTTTTGTGGTCCTTCTCTCAGGTCCCCCTTCGTACATAGGACACATTCATTCCCTGCTCTTCTCAATGAAGTTACCCAATTTACAATAGACTGCCGTCCAGGAACAGGCCCGCTTGGGCGAACAGCGAATCGTAAACGAAAATCACCCTGCAATGCAATGATCGAGTGCGCATTTGAAAAAGACGCTTGAACACAAAATGACCTCTCCTCATGTGTCCAATGCATGAAGGCAACTGAAAGGTAGACGAATAAAAATCTTCCGTCAGCCACTATAAGCCACGCACACTCTCCACTCTGTTCGACCAACAGTGCCGCCACAGCCTGAAGTGCAAAAAAAGCAAGTTACCACCCTGTACAAATATTCGCCGCATCTACGCCTCAGGGTTTCCGTTCTGAGGGTCCAACTTTGGATGACTCGTTCGATCATTTCGACCGGTATGGCGGCAATGACACGCGTAATGATGGCTTCCAGAACCTGAATCGCAGCTGGTATGACAGCATGGATTTTGGACTTTACGTAGCCGCAAAAAAAAGTCTAAAGGTGTGATACGACGGCTGCGAATATTTATCATCGAAAATGGTTTTATTGTTTTTCAAAGTATTCTCCAGCATGATTTATACACTTTTGCATGCGCCCAAACCAATTGTCGAAGCACTTTTTCCACTTCGAGTGAGACACCTCCAAAACATGGTTTCTAAACGCTTCAACAGCATCTTTTGGCGACGAAAATCGTTGACGACGCTTTTTTTCATGATGTACGGGAATAAAAAGAAGTCATTGGGTGCCAAGTCAGTGCTGTATGGCGGAAGACCCATTAATTCGACGTTTTGGCTGGTCAAAAAGGCGCTGGTTAGAGCCGATGTGTCAGAGCTCGCATTGTCATGGTGCACAATGATTCGTCATCTCTTGTTCGTTTTTCGAATTTCTCCGTAGACTTCAGGCAAACAAATTGTGGTGTACCACTCAGAATTGACCTCCTACGTTACTTAAGCGGAACAGTCGCAACATGGCCAGTTTTGCCGAAGAAACAGGCGACCATTTGCTTCGAAGTGCTTCTTCCATGAACAACTTTCGTTGGATTTGGCTCGTCTTCGAAGACCCACATGGTCGATTGCTGTTTTGTTTCGGGCTCATACGCATAGATCCATGATTCGTCACCTGTGACGATCTTATAAACGTCTTTTGAAGCACCGCGATCGTATTTTTTCGAAATTTCTTTGCACCAATCGCCACGAGCCTTTTTTTAAGCGATTGTCAAATTGTGCGGGATCCAACGAGAACAAACCTTTTTTACGGCCAGGTGTTCATGCAATATCGAATGTATGCTGGTGGAAGAAATGCCCAAGGATGCCTCTATCTCACAGTATGTCACATGACGATTTTGCATTATCAGTTCACTCACGGCATTAATGCTCTCTGGCACAGCGGCCGTTTTTAGACGACCTTTGCGTGAGCGTCGGCCGCGATTGAATTGATTAACCCAGTTTTTCACCCATACAAAAATTTATAATCCACGTCAAATGAATCGCACGAAAATGTTCACGAGTTAAGTCCATTTTTTTGCCAAATGATGTTGTGCGTCAAAAGGTTCTGAGTACGTTTATGCTAAAAAACGTCAAACTTTCCAATGGAAATGTCAGATGGCATCAGACAACACTTAGTGTTGTCAAGGCCAGAAATATATATAGCAACCCTCATATCACACGATCTAGACGTCCAACTCACCGGTCAAAAACGTGAAATTAGGTGCTCTTCGAAATGACCTCTCAATAGATCCATTATTTGAGCAGCTGTATGACAAGTGTCCTGTTGCCAAATGTCATCAAGATTACGGGCTTCGATTTTAAATAGTAAATAACCGATATTATGGCTCAATAGCGGCCACCATTCACAGTTACGTTCTGACCATCATGATTTTTGAAAAAATATGGACCGACGATTCCACCAGCCCATAAACCATTATTGAAAAAATACCTCTAGATTGATTATCCGTTATTGATCATCCAGATTGATGAATGCGGATAGTCAATGGAGAGTGATTTAGTTAATGGCGGTTATTTCAATGAAGTGACTTTCTAAGAAAGATACAAAGAGAAATTTTCATTCATCCAAATGAGACTAACGTATAAGTCATTTGATTTGCTTCCGTAGTAATCGTTGCCAAAGACTGCGTATGAAAGAACAATTTTGGCGGGTTTAGAAACAGCAGTAGTCTGCCTGCCAACCATAGCCAATAAATTTCACCAATTTTTTGGTTGATTCTGAAAAAGAAACAACAAAAGGTCTCGAACCAGAATAAAAACTGTTCAAGTCATAATATTGATATGAAAAACTTTTATATAAAAACGCAACACTTCAAGTTAAATTTTAATATCTGCTCCCTTCTATTGGGAGCAGATTCCTTCTCGGTGTTTACTTAACTATGTTCATATATTATCTTCTTTCACAGACGGAGTCCATTTCATGAACAAGAACAAGTGTAAGCCTTTAAATTGAACCACTGACAAGAGAATGAGGCACACCGCATTTATTTCAATAAAGTCAAATTTCTAACAAAGTGACATTGATATAAAATTTAAAGAAAAGTTTAAACTTTGATATAAAATCCCAAATTTTAAATTTTAATGTTTACTCGTCCCTATTGGAGTACCCTTCAATCCTTCTCGTTGTTCACAAAAATATTTTCTTGTTTGACAGATTGATTCCCTTAAATGTAAACCATTTCATTAACAAGAACAACTGTTAGCCGCTGAATAGAACCACTGACAAGGGAATCACGCACTCCGTTTTAAATCAGCACAACTGAATGGGCAAGAGAAGGCAACAACAACACAAATGTTGTTGTGATACAAGCAGAAATGCTGCGTCATTGATCGTATGCCCTATACAAAAACAAATTATCAATAACAAAACGAATATGTAATATAACGTTAGGTTCGGTAGTCACGAATAGAATATACCCTATGTTACAGGGGGTACAATAGAGATTTAACCACACCTGTTGCTGATATGATTTTAGATCGAATGCTCAACTGGCTTTGCCAGGCCTCCTTATGGGGTTTTCATAGATAAGGAATGGCTAAACAAAATACTCGTGCCTACATTGTGAATGAATCAACAAAAGTATGTTAGTGAATGCCTGATAAGCCACAAAAAAGGCAAATCATCATATTCTAATGCACAGTAGCGTTTTTTTGAAGATCATCTAGATCGTCATAGCATTTGACAAACACACTGCATGTTTAAGTGGGTATGTCACAAACGACCTAAGAAAATGTATATACTCTCCTCTGTGCGCTGCAGCGTATAAAAACGGGCCAAGTCACTGTAACTATCGCAGTACATTCCAATAATACTACTAGTTCTACACAGTACGTGAACGTGTAAACATCTCATTCTAAACAAAGAAAAAAAGAATATTGCATTTGACAATGGCTGAAGAATATTTGAAGGTGGTTCAAGATCCTCAAACTAAAATATGGAAATCGGTTAATTATCCTTATGGAGATTTCGTTAAGAATTCTCTGGGTGAGCAGTTTCTAAAAACGATGCGATCAGTTGATGCAACTAAAATAATCGATTATTTTTATGACTCGAATACGAGTAAATCGGCCAAAGAAGTGTACGAACAATCGATAAGGATTGCATTAAATCTACAGCGTCTGGGCATAAAGAAGGGCAATGTCGTCGTTTTGTTCTCCATGAATAATGAATGGACAGCCGTGCTTACAATGGGTTGCATTTTAATCGGTGCCGTGCCCAATTTCTTTGAGGTCCAATTGGTGGAGGGTAAGTAAAGTGTCCGTCAAGTTATTTTGAAACTGCGTGAGTGGTCAAACATTGGAAATTTAATGTGCCCAACAAAATATCTTAAAATCCTGGAACGGATTAGCTAATAGTTCATATGAAAGAATACACTACTATATATATCATGTAGTCAAATTTTTAATTTAAATTTTTTTTTTTAAAAATTATATTTTTTTTAAAAAAAAATTATAATTTTTTTAAAGAAAAATTATTTTGCCAAATTTTTTCATAAGTTACCCTTTGTATTTATTTGTTTTTATTTATAAAGATTGTTTTTAAAAAATTATATTTTTTAAAATATATTTTTTTTAAATGTTTAGTCTTTAATTTTATTTTAAATTTTGCCAAATTTTTTTTAAATGTTTAAAGTCTTCAATTTTATTTTAAATTTTGCAAATTTTTCCATAAGGGTTACTTAGTTAGTATTTATTTGTTTTAATTTATAAAGATTGTTTTTTAAAAATTATATTTTTTTAAAATATATTTTTTTTAAAAACTAATTTTTTTTAAATGTTTAGTCTTTAATTTTGTTTTAAATTTTGCCAAATTGTCGCACAAGGGTTACTAAGTTTGTATTTATTGTTTTTTATTTATAAAGATTTTTTAAAAAATCATATTTTTTATGATATTATGTTTATTTTTAAATTTAATTTTTTTTTAAATTTTTTAAACATTGTCCCACGAGGGTTACTGAGTTGGTATTTATTGTTTTTTTTTTAATTTATAAAGATTTTTTTAAAAATCATATTTTTAAAAAAAAAATAAATTATATTAAAATATTATTATAAAATTATATTTTTTTTAAAAAATATATTTTTTTTAAAAAAATATATTTTTTTTTTAAAAAATTATATTTTTTTTAAAAAAATATATTTTTTTTAATAATTTTTAATTTTTTTAAAAAATTTTATTTTTTTTAAAAAATAATATTTTTTTTTTAAATTATATTTTTTTGAAAACTTATATTTTTCTATAAAAGAATTTAATGTTTTATGGTTTTCGGTTTTATTTTAAATTTTGCCAAATTTTCGCACAAGGGTTAAACAGCAGGTATTTATTTTTAAAAATTTTATATTATTTTTTCAAAATTTCACTTTCTTTATGAGTTCGCAAATTTTTTTTTAAAATTTTACGAAATTAGCAAATTCAATGCTGTAATTAGATTTTTGGTATCGCTATACTCGTTGAAGTCAATGGCAAACAGATCGGCACATTATCACGAACATTTTCATTAATGTTCCCTCCTTAAGAACACAAGCTAAATTACTAAAAATCCTGATATACAGAAACGAATTAAAGTAATATGAAAAAAAACACTACAATCTACAGTCAAACCAATCTGTAGTAAAATTTTAATTTATAAAGATTTTTTTTGAAATATTATTTTTTTGTTAAAAAATTCTAATTATTTTTAAACGTTTAAGTCTTCGATTTTATTATTAATTTTGCCCACTTTTCGCACGTCTTTCTAAGTTTGTATTCATATTTTTTAAATTTTATATTCTTTTTTCAAAATTTAATATCTTTTTAGTATTCGCGTTTTTTTTAAATTTAAGGAGCTTAAAATAAGCCTAACAAATCCAAAGCTGTAGTTAGATGTTTGGCATGGTTATAATTGTTGAAGTCAATGGTAAAACATCGGCATAGATCGGCATATTATCACGAATATTTCCATTAATGTTTCCTCCAAAAGCACACATTTGAATTGCTCAGTTACCAGCTAATAAAAATATTCTTTACAACTTGCATCGGTTACCAATCTACGCCAGTGTGAAATTCAACAATTAAGGCGATTCTAAAAATCGAATTAGTATTTTGAATTTGTAAGACTTATGCGCATATTTCATAAAATTTAAAAAAAAATCGACGATCACGAACAATTTTAGAAAAAAAATATAAATTAATAAAATTTGAATTTTTAAAAAAAAAATTTTTACCTAAAATGTAGGTACATGAAATAGATCGATGTGTCCTATTTCATATGAAGTGACTACGAAAATATTTAAAAAACATATAAAATTTATTTTTTTTTTAAAAAATTAAAGGGGAAAAAATTGAAATTTAAAAAAAAATTAAAAAAAATATTTCTTACTTAAAATTTGGCTTCATTAAATAGATCATACGACCCTTATTTTGTAAAAATCGGTCAATTGGTTCCAGAACAGAAATATTTTTAGCAAAACCAAAAAAAAACAAAAAAAATACCAGCTGTTAATACGATTATATAGAAGCGTTTTATTCACTTCAGTTTATTGTTTCTTATAATACGAGGGCATATCAATAATTCCTTGACTTTTCGACTCAAGCCGTTTTTCTTTTTAAAAAACGAAAATTATTTTTTAACATACTTAACACTTATTCCAACGTTTCTTCAACTTTTTGTTGAGGATTTTTGATTGGGGATTTTTCTAGGTCCATAAAATAGACATTAGTTTGATCAATAACTTCACCGTTGAAGCTGAAGGAAACATTTTCAAAAACCGTTTTGAAACGTTGGTATAAGATAGAATGTAATGAACAACTTAAAACTTCTTAACATGCGACAGCAGAATAGGAACATTTGGTATTAGACAGTCTGTCTATCTTGACCACCTCGATCTTGGGATCATACTTAACCAGAACTTATTTAAAAATAGTGTGAAAAATAAAATCACAAAAACTGTTTGTGAGTGAATTTAAGAATTACGTATATAGTGCATAGATGACTTGTAAAAAGTTCCCGCCTTCCCCTCAACGGAATGGTTAAAACACGAGTTCGTAATAAAAACACAAACATTTATTTACAACAATTGGCTAAACAAAATTGTTATTTATCTACAATTTTCTAAACAACAATCACGTTTACGGAATAGCTAAAAGATTAATATTTCGACGGAGGGCGGGGGGCCTTGGGGGGTTTAATGTACACATCCAGAACAATAATAAGTAATACAACAACAAAGCTTTAAATAAAAAAATTTCCACTACATTGCAAGCCTTTCATTTAAAACTTTTGATTACGTGTTATTTGCGAGCTTAATTTGCGCAAATAATATGTAATAAACTAAGTTACAATAGCTGACATTAGCCAAGTTTTATTTAAATTAGTTTATACGCCGCTAGGGCGATATTCTTGATTCGGTATTAAAAATAAACATATTTTATTTTTTGCAAAAACTTCGGATATGCGAATCAAAAACAGTTGTTTCTAATACAGTTTAAAATGTATGGACAAAAATGTATTGACAAATTATAAGCGGATTTATTCAAGTCCGGCTAAGTACAGTTTTTAATAACCTGTTTCTGGAAAAAACAAACGTAGTTTATTCCAAAAATAGTTTTAATAATTTAAAAAATGTATGGTTTTTGACGTTTTAATTTTATTTTTTTCGCTTGTTAAAGAAAACACCTATTGCTGCATAGCTCATCTTGATACTGATTTCCTCAGCCAGCATAAGAACATTTCTGACGACATGTTTACGTTACTTTAAGGCACAGAAATTGTATACAGAACAGGAAATAGTCACTGGGGGCCAACTCCGGAGAATATGGCGGATAAGGACTAATTCGTAACCCAGTTCATGCAATTGACCATTGAGACTGCACACGTATGCACCTGTGCATTATCTAGATGAAAAAGTTATTTTTCTTTGGCCTTCTAAGGAGCCGGTTTACCCGGAGAAACCCATTGTTTAGACTGCTGCTTGGTCTTCGGAGTGTTTTAATTAATCCATCTTTCATCCACAGTTACAATTCGCCGCAAAAACTCATTCAAATTGTGGTTAAACATCTCCAAACTATCCTTTGAAGTTGTCACACGATTATGTTTAGGATCAATTGAGAGCAAATTCACTTTTATCCATTTTTAACAAAATCCACGATGTATGTTTTGAACAGCTGATAAACACAAACTAAATGACGGAACTCTCTAAAAAGTTGACAGTATTGACATATAACTACTCGTGATTAAACTAATCAAAAAAACTTAAAATAATTACATAAAATTATTTGTTATTATTTGTGAACACAATTTCTATCATCTTTGCGTCAACAGAGGATAACGTTCTGAGGAAATAGAGGATAGGTTCTGAATAAATTGGAAGCGGACGAACTCTTTTCTCAGCAAATAAAAAATCACGAAAGATTACCTTAATTATATAAATTGTTTGTTTGCCACGATACTAAACCACATGAGGTCCAACAAAATATTTGAAGGTCGGCATCATCGCGAGTACCACTTTCGTACGGCATTCCCCTAATCATCTTTTGTAGAAGCAGAACTCAAATCAAAATCTTATGTAAAATACAACTTAAATGGCATTTACTCGAACTTTCTGCAGGACTAAGCAACTACTTTTCAAAATGTAGAAAATCAAGGGATTTATTTTGGGATAGTCGCGGAAAACTGCCTACCCTAAGGCTAGTTACATCATCAGCCCGTTCTCATTCAGTAACGTGATGATATTGCATGGAACTGTAGGATGGCGCAAGACAGCTGATGGCGCTTTACTCCAGCAACTTGAGGGCATTTCTCTTTTCATGTTCTAGTTACTGCGAGCGTTAGATTTTCCCATCTTTCGTGTGGCGTTTTCTTTAGTGGCAAGTCGTTACCGATAAAACAGAAACGGCCAGTTTAGGTTTATATAGGTCTATTAGCCAGAGGTAATAAACCTATACCAAGAACATCGCTGTTGGAAAATCTGCAAAACAAGATTTTGGATAAAGTGCTCTATTTTTCAATAGAAGATATTCAAAAGAAGATATGGTCTATTTTTCATATTTCAGATAAAATTATAATAAAAAAACGCAAATTTTGGAAAAATTCCATGTATGATCCATTTCGAGGTTCCCTACTTGTTTTAAGAAAAAACCACAGAAAATTCAAACTGAATGGGGGATGTTTATTATCATTTTAAAGAACATTCTTTGGCATTTATTTTTTTACGTCTCAGATGGTCCATTCGTTGAGTCCACTTTTCGATGACTCGTTCGAGCATTTCGACTGGTAACTGGCGAATGACACGCGTGATGTTTTGCTCTAAGGCCTGAATCGAAGCGGGCTCGTCCGCATAAACTTGAGACTTTACATATCCCCACAGGAAAAAGTCCAACGGTGTGATATCACACGATCTTGCTGGCCAATCGACCGGCCCAAAAAAAAAAAATTATCTGCTCACTGAAGTGTTCTCTCAACAAATCCATTGATTGATGCGATGTGTGGGAAGTGGCACCGTCTTGTTGAAACCAAATGTCGCCGAGATCAAGAGCTTCAATTTCAGGCATGAAATAGTCGGTTATCATGGCAATAGTCGATTATCATGACGGTTACGTTCTCACCGCCATTATTTTTGAAGAAATAAAGACCGATGATTGCTTGTTTACCCATACCCATTGAGCTAGAAATGGGCCTCATCGCTGAACAAAATTTGGCTCGAAAGCGTCGGATCTTCTTGGATGTTTCAAGAGCCCATAGAGCTAAGCGATGTCGCTTGGGAACGTCAGGCGGCTTCAGTTATTGCACAAACTGTATTTTGTACGCTTTCAATTTAAGATCTCGACGTAAAATGCGCCAAGTCGTTCCATAGGGAGTCCGAGTTGCTGCGAACGGTGCCGAATCGACTCTCCACGGTCTTGGTGTACACTCTCAGCTACGGCCGCTACATTTTCTTCACTGCATGCTGGGCGTGGTCTATTCGGTCGAATATTATCCGAAATTGAATACTGGGGCTCAAGATGTGTGATGGTGTTGCGAATAGTACGCTCTGTAGGCCGATTATGTTGACCATACGTTGAGCGTTAACAGAACGTAAATTTTCGTAATAAAGTTGAACGATTTGTAAACGTTGTTCAGGTCTTTCCATGATGAAATGCCAAACAATACTAAACAAACATAACATGACTGCATGACACGACTCACACGTGATCTGTCAAAAAAGGTTATTGAAAAAAGTATTTCTACTTGGATCACCCATTATAATAGTTATCTACAATGACCTACTCATGAATTTTTTCAACATGTGTCGCGCAAAATAGAAAGGGACCTAAGGGTAAAAACCAGTTTTGTTCCGGAGAGCCATTTTAAAGATTAGGTCCCTTTCTATTTGCGCTTAGAATCGTCGACTTCACTTTCATAAAACGCGCATATCTCTGGGATGGGAACACTTTTGGGGCATGGGATCGGTGTCATTCGATGCTCAGATGTTGTCCACATCAAAAACAATAAAAGTGAAAATGTATTTTTTTACCCTTAGGTCCCTTTCTCTATGCGCTGTCACATATTGTTCAGAATCTGACTAGTAAATGCTTATAAGTTCATTTAATTCTCAAAATTTTTATTTTTTAAAATAATTATGTAATAATATTGATATTATCTATTAATTTATTATTTCCTTTTTAGATCACATTGTTGATATATTCGACAAAATCAAGCCAATTCTTATTATATACGAAGACGCATATCTCTCAAAAATTCAAAAATCTCTACCTCGTTGTAAACTTCAGAAGCCCTGCCAGATAATTTCCATTAATAGCCCCCAACAGCCGAATTTACAAGAAGATCTCCTGAAATCGCCAGCAACTCCCTTTGATTATGACAGCTTCGAAAGCGTTGAAATACAGGACCCTCAAGAGGAAATTGTTTGCTTGGCTCTCACATCCGGTTCGACTGGCCAGCCAAAAGTTGTACAACTTACACATGCGCTTGTGATGAATGCCACCGCCATATGGTGGGACAACGAATTACACTATGCGCCTCTCGATGGGGACTCAGTTGTCTTCTCGTTCAGTCCCCTGAGATGGATAAGTCAGGTTGGTGTGCTCTTTCAATCGGTTTTAATTGGCTTGAAACGCGTGAGCTCTTGTGGTGCAGCCACTGGAAAATATGGCCTTGATCTGTTCCGCAAGTGTGGGCTAACTCACATATTCGTGGCACCCTCCATCTTTTATGACATCCTGCTGCTGTTGGACGACAATGACACTGAAAGTTTGAAATCGCTTAAGATGATTCAGCTAGGCGGCGAACCACCTTCGGCAGTCATGATGGAAATGACAAGGAAACATGCGATAAATGCCAAAGTTTTCCATTGCTATGGACAGACTGAAATGGCCAGTACCGTTTGTAATGATGAGCACGTCAATGGCGGTAAGCCCTTGCCGGGCTTTGAAATACAAATTCTAGATGACCACATGCAGCCTTTGGGCGTTAATCAAGCGGGTCAAATATCAGTAAGGCCCCCATTCCCCCTTAAGGGTTACGTAGCCGATGATAATGCAAAGTATTTCAACGAAAGTGGACTTTACATCAATGGAGATTATGGTCTTGTGGACGAACAACAACGCTTGCAAGTTTTTGCCCGCTATAAGGATCTAATTAAATCAAATGGCAATATAGTAAGTAAAACAAAGTAGTAAATGACTTTCCGTGTTGAGTGTAAAATCAATTTGCTTTTTTTATTAGATCATACCAAATAATCTGGAGACCGTCGTTATGAATCTACCTGAAGTGTATGTGGCACGTGTGACGGGTTATCGCAAAACTCCGGATGATCCGAATGAAATCGGTGCATTTTTTGTGATACTTAACCATAATGTGTCCAGTACTCCTAGTGAAATATCGGCTAAAATATTAAAAACCTTAAGTGCCCATCTCAGTCCGGCGGAGTTGGCGATTATACAGGATATCCACTTTGTTGACAGTTTGCCACAGACGACTTGCGGTAAAGTTGATCGCGTGGAATTGAAAGCAAGGGCTTTAAATAAATACAATAACAATATGTGATTTTTCGCAATCGTCAAGTATTCCCTAACCTCCAAAAAAAAACTACGATAGCTTTAAGATAAAACTAAATATGATACGATTATGTACTGTGTATATAGACCGATAAAGATTATTAAAAACTTAGACCGACTTTGGTTTTTTTTTAACTAAGGAACAAATTAAAGCAATTTTTATTAAGTTGTAAAAAATCAACGCGTTAAATAGTAATCGACTACAAGTACATAGTAGGGACATAAATACTGTTACAACATTGAACACACTCATTTCAATAGTAGAACTGAACATACCCCGTTAATGTCATATGAGTTTTGAAAGCTAACCTCAATAGCGTTAGTCTGTAACGGGATTTTAAAATTGTTTCAACTTTTATCATGGAGTGGTCAGATAATGAGAACCGTATCGCTGTAATAGCACTTTTCAAGTGTGAAATGAAAAAAGCGATATTTTCAAAACGCTCCGGCCACAAGGGATTAGCCGCATGTTCGTCTACCGATGCATAAAACTGTTTGAGGAGACTGGAGATGTTAAAGACCGCCACCGGTCCGGCGCCAACACTCTGTTCGAACACCGCATGTCATCAAAGCCGTTAAATCAAGAATTCACAGAAATCCGCTCCGAAAATAGAAAAGCATGGCCCGAGATATGAATATCACGAAAAAGTCCATGAGTCAAATCATTAAACAGACTTGGGACTTTCAAACGACGTACCGGACATTTATTGACTGCAGCTTTAAAAAAATTAGGATTGAAAAATGCAAACGTCTTTTGGTGAAGCACGCTGATAACTTGCACAGAAAAATTTTGTTCACCGATGAAAACATTTTCACCGTTCAGGAAAAATGTAACAAGCAAAATGATAGATAGAGTATGCGCGTTCATCTATGAAAGAATCTTAACTGATCCCAACGGTGGAAAAGGGTCATCCCCCCAGCTTCAGTCATGGTTTGGTGGGGTGTCTCTTACGATGGGGTCACTGACCTACATTTCTGCGAACAAGGAGTCAAAACATCGGCCAAAGTTTACCAAGAGAAACCGTTTTCGAAGTCTCTTAAAAATTCCCTGTTCCAAAACCAGCCATGGACTTTCCAGCAGGATTCTGCTCCGGCTCATAAGGCTAAAACGTCCCAGGCCTGGCTTCGAAACAATTTGCAATCGTTCATTTCCTCTGAAGAATGGCCCTCAGGCAGTCCCGATTTGAACTCATTGGATTAAAAGTTGTGGACGGTTGTAGAGGACAAGGTTTGTCACAAAGATACGCCAACATTGGATCTCTTAAGACTGCTTTGGTTCGAGCTGTGGCCAATTTTCCAATGGACGAGGTTCGTGCAGCTATTGACGATTAGCCAGTGCGACTTAAGGCGTGTGTAAAGGCAAAAGGCGGACATTTTGAATAAGTAGATTTTTTTTGGATACAATATATAAGTACATCAATAAATATATTAAAAAATATTTGGTCCAAAAACATTCAGTACTTTTTTTACAGCATAAAAACGAGTGTAACAGTATTTATGATTTGATTTTAGGACTTTAAAATGGTTTTTTTTGCAATCGATTTTTTTGTTGATCGTTGATCGAAGTCGATTTTATTGTGCTGTACTTTGAAATATTTGTTCTGCGCCTCTTAACACAAAACTTAAAACAAATCTGATAATAATGGTTGATCCAAGTAGAGATACTTTTTTCAATAGCCTGGAATCTTTATTGGTAATTTCCTTCAAATGTTGCCCGCAACTACGCCTCCGGGTTTCAATTCTGAGGGTCCAATTTTGGATGACTCGTTTGAGCATTTCGTGCGATCATTGAGATAGAGGCATCCTTGGGCATTTATTCTACAAGCATACATTCGATATGCATGAACCGCTGGCAGTAAAAAGGGTTTGATCTCGTTGGATCCCGCAACATATGACAATCGCTCAAAAAAAGGCTCGTGTCGATTGGCGCAAAGAAATTTTGAAAAAAATAAGATGGCGATGCTTCAAAAGACGTTTTTTAGATCGTCACAGATGACAAATCATGGATCTATGCGAATAAGACCGAAACAAAACAGCAATCGACCGTGTGGTTCCTTGAAGACGAGCCAAATCCAACGAAAGTTGTTCGTCGAAGAAGCACTTCGAAGCAAATGTTTCTTCGGCAAAACTGGACATGTGGCGACTGTTCGGCTTGAGCAACGTAGGACGGTCAATTCTGAATGGTACATCATAATTTTTTTGCCTGAAGTCTTCGCAGAAATTCGAAAAACGAATCATTATTTCTGCACATCAAGAAAAAAATGCGTGGTCAACGATTTGCGTCGCCAGAAGATGCTGTTAAGCGTTCAAAAGCCATGTTTTAGAGGTGTCTCAATAGAAGTGGAAAAAGTGCTTCGACAATTGGTTTGAGTGTATAAATCATGCTGGAGAATACTTTGAAAAACAATAAAACCATTTTTGATAACAAATATTCGCATTATCATTATTAGACCTGAAATATATATAGAAGCCCTCGTAATAGCTGTGTTCTTTTTAGGTTACTAGACTGGAATTTGCATGAAAGTTCCCCGGTTAGCAAGCAAGTTGGCTTTAAGTCATTAAACAAACTAGAACGGGTCACCAAAAAAAATGTCAAACTTGACACACCCTGCTTTATAAAACCATATGATAATCAGAGAGAAGAAGATAAATAAACAAGCGTAAGAACTAGGGGACCCGAAAATACTGCCATCTTGCTTAAAACAAGTGACTTTACATATGTAGCTGCGCATAGAGAAAGGCACCTAAGGGTAAACAAAAATCAATTTTCACTTTTTTTGATGTGGACAACATCTGAGCTTCGAATGAGACCGATCCCATGCCCCAAAAGTGTTCCCTCCCAGAGATATGCGCGTTTTATGTAAGTGATGGTACACCAAAGATAACTGTACGAGGCGGTTCGGAAACTTCTTAGCCTAGCACAAAAAGCGCGGTATAAACAGAAAAAAGTTAAGTGTTTTGGAAACTTCCATCTCTGCTATGAACGCATGTTAAATTTTGTTTCGATCTGGCAAATCCTTCATATAGAAACAGGTGTTCACAAAAGACGCATCCGCGATTTTTTTACAATGGAAAAATAAGAAATGCGTGGTGTCATTAAATATTTACATAAAAAAGGTTTATCGGGACAAGAAATTCATAATGATATGGTGAATGTGTCAGGTGAAAGTACTCCTTCATATGCAACAGTAAAAAATTGGGTTGCTGAATTTAAACGTGGTCGTACAAGCATTGAAGATGAACCACGCAGTGGACGTCCAAAAACAGCAACAACAGAAATTGTAGCCAAAGTGCATGATATGGTATTAAAAGATCGACGAATAAAAGTGCGTGAAATAGCTAATATCATGGGCATCTCAAATGATCGAGTATATTTAATTTTGCATAAAGAACTAAAGATGAAAAAGCTTTCTGCAAGATCGGTGCCGCACTTGTTAACAGTCGACCAAAAACGCATAAGAATGAACATTTCTCAAGCTTGTTTGGATCGTTTTGAGCGAAATAAAATGGATTTTAAGCGTCGTTTCATAACTGTTGATGAGACATGGATCCACCACTATACTCCAGAGACCAAAGAACAATGCAAACAATGGACTGAAGCTAGAGGAAGTGCCCCAAAGAAGGCAAAAACAATTCAATCGGCTGGTAAGGTTATGGCAACGGTTTTTTGAGACTTCAAAGGTATTTTATTGATTGACTGTCTGCAGAAGGGTAAAACAATAAATTCAGAGTACTATTGCAACCTTTTAGATCAATTAAATGTACAAATTCGAGAAAAACGTCATGGCTTACAACACAAGAAAATAATTGTTCATCAAGACAACGCACCAGCGCACAAGAGTGTTTTAACAATGGCTAAAATCAACGAATTAAAGTACGATTTGCTTGACCACCCACCTTATTCTTCTGATTTAGCTCCAAGTTACTTTTACCTTTTCCCAAATCTAAAAAAAATCCTTGCTGGCAAGCGTTCTACCTCAAATGAAGATGCAATTACGGTTGTAAACCACTATTTTGAAGACCTTGAGGAAAACTATTTTAATCAAGGGATAGAATTGCTAGATAAGCGTTGGACTAAGTGTATTGAAGTTTCAGGAGATTATATTGAAAAATAAAAATATTTTTGAAAAACTAACTATTCTCTTTCATTGATAGGCTAAGAACTTTCCGAACCGCCCTCGTATTTAAATCTTTAAAATGGCTCTTCTGTACCAAACTGGTTTTTACCCTTAGGTCCCTTTCTATTTTGCGCGTCACATATGGGTTTTACCAGGGAAAGGTTAACCGTGACCGAAAATTAATTTGTTATAGAAAATATGTTTTATTCTCATATTATGCTGAAGAAACATTTAAATTTCAATGATGTTTAAGCTCTACCAGCATTCTTTGTTGTTATGACGATAAAACTGACTGCAAAACAGAAATTGTTCTTTTTCTCTAAAGGCAACTGCCTATTGCTTTTTTCTGTGCTTGCAATTTCCCTGTTAACCTTCTTTCGCTTCACCGAAAAAAAGTTTACATCACCTAATACCTTAAATAAAAAGTCAGCAAGAAAAACATTGATCAGCGTTTAACAGGGTATTTCCATATTTCCATTTATTGACATTTTAATGTCACGTGCGTGTCATTAAAGTATCATATGTATTGTATAACTTCTATGTCAGTTGCCAAAAGTTTGGATTTACAGAATGTTTTGTATAAAGAATATGAGAGAAAATTGCTTAGAAGTAAATACAGTGAGACGAAACAGATGTGTATTTTAAAAAGTTGCCACGTTAAGTCACTGAAGTCAGTCGTAAGTGCAGTTTTCTTTTTTTAGTTCTTTAGAGGGAAAGTTTACCCCGCATGACAGGATTGGGTCTACTTTCAACACCAACTGATCTATATCTATAAGATAAATATCTGGCAATTTAGAAGACTCTAGCACATTTCGTTTGGACTAAAAGTAACATCAACAGGCAGACGAACATAGTAGACCATCTGCCTTCGAATTTTACGACACCACCAACTGAAGCCGATCGTGCTCAAATTTCGAATGGTATTGTTATAAGCGAATAATAATTAACTATAACAAATGTGGACCATATCCATATAGTCCAAGGCTTACAATAGTCTCAACGCAAAAACTTTCCCTCCCGACTTGTGGTGATTTCGCTATAGAAGCCACACAAATTTCTTATAATTTATTGAAGGTGAACAATTGAAGGTTATCGGTTCATGTTTTCAAACATCTTTCACACAAAAATTCTTCCCGAGGTACGATTCCGCAGCTCTTCAGGTCACAAGTAAAGTCGGATTGTGTTCAAACTTAGCATAGTGAGTTGCGATTGACTTACAAATACTTTTGCTGTACCTCGACCACATTGGAACAATTTTTGATATCTAAGTACTTAAGTGCAGGCAGATTTTAAATAAACGAGAACCAGACGGTATTATAGTATTTCACCGAAATACTGTTAACGCAATAAAAATCCCTCGAACTACCTTCCGATTGTTGTTGTTGTTTTTATTTAATGGACAACAACCATTCACTGTATCGTGTGTATGTGTTTTTTTTGTAAAGGAAAGGAAATTGTATGCCATTTTTTTAAATAAAATTTCCTTTAAATGTTGGCCGCAACTACGCCTCAGGGTTTCCATTTTGAGGGTCCAATTTTGAATGACTCGTTCGAGCATTTCGACTGGTATGGCGTTAATGACACGCATAATGTTGGCTTCCAAAACCTGAATCGTAGCTGGTTTGTCAGCATGGAATTTGAACTTTATTTAGCACAAAAAAAATATTTAGGTGTGATATCAAAAATAAAATTAGCTGCTCTTTAAAATTACCTCTGAAAAGATTCATTATTTCAGCAGCCGTAAGACAAGTGCCACCGTCCTGTTAAAACCAAGTGTCGTCAAGATTACGGGCTTCAATTTCAGGTAGCATAAGATCGATACAATGGCGCGATAGCGAGCACCATTCACGGTTACGTGCATCCTCATCGATTTTAAAAAATAGGCACCGATGATTCCACCAGCTTATAAACCGCTCCAAACCATGGTTTTTCTCTGGGTATAATGTTAACTCTGGAACCTCTTCTGGTTGCTTTTCAGCCCAAATGCGATTATTTTGTTTATTGACGTTGCCGTTGAGCCAGAAATGGGCCTAGTCACTGAACAAAATTTTCTTCACGTTTCTCACTGAACGCTCATTTCCATAATAAAGTTGCCAACATTTGAAGGTAATTATTTTCAAAAAATAAATGCCATAAAATGTCCTTTCAAATTACCAATAAAGATTTGAATTTTTATATTTTTTTTTGTTCTGAAAAAATACCTCTAGACGGATCGCCCTATATTTTCTATATTTTTTAAACCGTCTATTTATTAAAAATTTAAGCTCTGACTTAAATCTATTACTTTTATAGATTAACATATGTGACAGCGCATAGCGAAAGGAACCTAAGGGTAAAAAAATCAATTTTCATTTTCTTTTCTTTTTTTGATGTGGACAACATCTGAGCATCGAATGAGATCGATCCCATGCCCCAAGAGTGTTCCCTCCCAGAGATATGCGCGTTTTATGAAAGTGAAGTCGACGATTCTAAGCGCAAATAGAAAGGGACCCATTCTTTAAAATGGCTCTCCTGAACAAAACTTTTCATCAACTTTTCACTTTTTTTTCTTTGATGTGGACAACCTCTGAGCATCGAATGAGACCGATCTCATGCCCCAAAAGTGTTCCCTCCCAGAGATATGCGCGTTTTATAAAAGTGAAGTCGACGATTCTAAGCGCAAATAGAAAGGGACCTATTCTTTAAAATGGCTCTCCTGAACAAAACTGGTTTTTAACCTTAGGTCCCTTTCTATTTTGCGCGTCACATATATTGCTTATGTTAAGGCTGCTTTATATTGCCAACTTTCTTTTCTTACCCCAAAAGGTATGAAACTTTAGAGATTATTTTAAACTCAATTGCCCTAATCCAACCAAACTCAATTCAAAATTCGTTAAAAAAAGGTTGCACCAACTTTATGTCGTTTTATAGAAACAAAAGTTTAAGAAAAACGGAAGAAACCTCAACCAACCGCCACACGCTCGTAAAAATATTAAAAATGCTGTCAGTGACATATTACACGACATCATATGCACATGTTGTGCCCCCACACTGGCCATGGGCATAAAAAACTGGACACAACTGGCCAAGAAGGGGACACCAACTCATAGTTGGACCACCAACACTGCCACACACTGGCATATGGAGTAGAAGTATATGAATTTCTTGCAGACCGCAACAACATGCCGAACAACAGCCGGAAGTAAATGTTGCCACAGAAAAATTACGCCTTCTAGTGGCAGCCCGAAAAAAAACGGAGGATGGAAAAGAAAAACGCAAAAACACAACATACTCGTCGTATACAGTGCCCGCTGCTACTAGAGTTGGCTGGGGAAGGCAAAAGTCAAAAAGTACAAAATAGAGATTGTATATCTGGGTTTGTTTTTTTTTTTGCTTCCACTGGCTTGCCAGTGACAGGCAGCTACTGTGTAGTGCGGTTTTAGAATGAGAAGAGAGAAAAAACTACGTGCTGCAAAACATATAAATTTGATATAAAACCACAATAAAATATGTCCTTAATATGGTGACCAATATTCGGGTGGGAGGATTAAGGAATTTATTTAAGTTGCACAAGTGTGTGGGATTAAGTGGCCAGGAAGTATGTTGTAAAGTTCAATAAGTGGAGATACTCGTACGATGCTGGCGAAATATAAAGGAGCATCTAGTTAGGATGAAGTATCTTTGTCAATCTTTAAGTATATTTTTAGTTAAAACTTAAGTTAGTCCCTAAAACATTCAATTTCTTTGCTTTGTTTTCGCCTAAATAATTTGGGAACTTTGCAGAAATCTGTTTTCCTAAATCCGTAACATTCCTCAAATGACTTAATGTTAAATTGCGGGTCACATGACAAATGTTGACATATCATATTCGTAAGCAAATTGGGACCTTTTAATAGCACATGTCATATTTTGTTCAAATGCTCTCCGAGCAGTACAAGTCCAATTCAATTTGTCACCAACTTCGAATGATGTGGAATTTATGGTAAATATGCACGATAATAGGCCGAGAAGTGGCCATGATGCAATCAATTTTGTGTCATAATCACTGGGCTGAAAGATGTATACAGACATCAAGTCCATGAAGCAAATAAGATTACATGTATATTTCAGAGATGCTGGAGCACAAGAATCAAGGAGCACAAAGTAGCAGGATCTTTTTATTTATTATACATTTATTCAGTGATACGCATAATGGTACATTGTCTAAAGCCCTTAACATCCCATGGCGAAACTTCTGTTTACAAAAGATGCAATTTAATAACTGTATATAAGAATAGTACAGCAGAACTTGAATCCACAAAAAATATTACTGATAGCTTGGATAGTGTCTTATACAATTTTTTTATTTGTAGAGTAAAGTACTACTGGATTCGAATCATTACCTTCTGGCACACGCAGAAAAAAAGTATGGTTATGGTGTATTCCAAGAGGATAATACTATTGTTGGCTATATGGTTGTGGTACAACAATATTATGATCCCTACAACAATAGTGTGATTCAAATACAACCATACTATGATCCTCTCAACAATAGTATGATTCACACATAACCATGCTATGATCCCTACAAGCATAGTATGATTCACACTCAACCATTATATGATCTCCACAACCACAGTATGATCCTCACAACCATAGTATGTTTCACATACAACCATAGTATGATCCTCACAGCCATAGTATGATTCACACGCAACCATGTTATGATCCCTACAACCATAGTATGATCATACACAATTATACTAGGGTCCCCAATATAATTTATCAGAATTTGTTTAAGTTGTCGACAATAGATTTGATCCCCAATATCCTTTATTAGAATTGGTTCAATTACACTAGCCAACAGTCGTTTTGTTATTTGGTTCTAGCATAATTTTTCTCATTGATTTTGACCTACTAAACACGAAAATGAGTTTTAAAATTTTTTCTGTCGATTGGTTTTCGAGATACAAATTTTTGAACTTTTTTTTTTTAATTTTTGGAGGTACACTTACAATTTTGAGCATATCTTTCGTCTTCTTTGACCTATTTGATCCTACTACTACTTAAATTAAAGAAAATTGAGCCGTCTACAACTCATTTTCAGAAAATTTTCAAATCGGGTAAGTAGTTTTGATGTTGGCGGCTTAAAAAGTTTAAAAAACGGCGTTTTTTAAACTAAAAATGTGGCAGAAAAAACCATATAAAAATTCATATAAAATATAAAACACGATGCTAACAGCAATTTTGGTTTTTTTACGTATAGCTGGCATTTTTACAAAGAAAATAAGCCCTTACTTAACAAAATCTGACAACAAATGGCGGACTTATATTTTTTGCTAAAAAAAACGCCGTTTTTTAACCTTTTTAAGCCGCCAACATCAAAACTACTTACCCGATTTGAAAATTTTCTGAGAATGAGTTGTAGACGGCTCAATTTTCTTTAATTTGAGTAGTAGTAGGATCAAATAGGTCAAAGAAGACGAAAGATATGCTCAAAATTGTAAGTGTACCTCCAAAAATTTAAAAAAAAAAGTTCAAAAATTTGAATCTCGAAAACCAATCGACAGAAAAATTTTTAAAACTCATTTTCTTGTTTAGTAGGTCAAAGAATGGGAAAAAGTATGCTAGAAACAAATAACAGAGAAAATTTTGTTATTTGTGACCTAGTGTTAGTCAACAATAAGTTTGAATTATGAAAATTATTCAAAAACACATTAAATTCAAAATAATAGGAGTGATTTATTTCAAAGTAGAAAAAATAAGTTTAAATAAACGTAAGAGTTTTTGTTAAAAATATTTCAGTGAAACAAAGCCAAAGCAGCTTGTTTAAAAAGTTTTAATTTCGACAAAAAAAGGTACTATTATTGCATTAGATCCGTACCAATAACATTTGTTCTAAAAAGTATATTTAAATGAAGAAAAATTACAATCATACAGTATGATTGCCGTTATCCTTTTATTGCTAACATAAAACGCAAAACACAATACTTTTGTCGCACCAAACATATTTATATTGTTGCTATAACCATATATTCATTTTTAAATTTGGCAATGATACTATTGTTACATTTCAACAATATTAATATTGCAGCAATTATACTATTGTCAAAACTACATTCAGTTAACAATGCTATGGTTGCGACGAACATACTTTTATTGCGGTGAACATATTATTATTGCCGTGACCATGTAGTAACCATGTTTTTTCTATGCGTGCAGAGAAGGTACGCACTAGATCAAGTGGATTAGAAGACGAACATAATTATGAACAGAGAATATTTCACTCAGAGAAAAAATCCGTTGGAAATTGCTTCCAAGAACAAAAATTCGGTTGGAAAAGCTTCTATCTGTTGCAATCACCACCACCTCATGCTATTGATGGTAACATGGTTTGACTTAACATAATATGGTAGCTACAATAAAATTACGATAAGTACAGTCAATAATTCGGCTATACGAGGGTTGTTATTAATATTTCGGGTCCTTACAATACTAGTGTCGCCAGATGCAAACTGGCATTTGACATTTTTTAGCATCATTTTATATAGAACTTTTTGTCATTTGAGGGCAAATTGTTTTCTTTACAGTGTGTTTAAAAATTCATCTCAGTCATAAAATGGAATTATCCCGTGAACACTTTCGTGCGATGATTTTTTACTATTTTCGGCGTGGGTTATAGAGTGTTTAAATCAACTTCTTTCGACTTTTGGCGATGAAGCACCATCAAAAACCACTGTTAATCGCTGGTATGAAGAGTTCAGTCTCGGACGCCGTTCGCTTCAGGATGAATTTCGAGAAGGACGTCCAACTTAATCCACTTTGCCAGAAACCGTCGATGCTGTGCGTAACATTCCGTGACATTCTGTGAGATTAAGGCATCCTTGGGCATTAGTATGACATGCATCAATAAGATATTGCATGTTCATTTGGCCGTGAAATCAATTTATACTCGTTGGATTCCACATTATTTGACGAATTCTCAAAAAAAGGTTCGTATGGATTGGTGCAAAGAGATGTTGAAAAAGTATAACTGCGGTAGCTCAAAGGCAATGTATAACATGGTCACAGGTGACGAATCATGGATCTATACATATGAACCCAAAATAAAACAGCAATCGACCGTATGGGTCTTTCAAGATGAGCCAAATCCCACAAAAGTTGTTCGTGAAAAAAGTACATCGAAGCAAATGATTAAGTTTTTTTTTTTTTTGTATAACCGGCCATGTTGCCACGGTGCCTTTAGTGGAACGTAGGACAGTCAATTCTGAGTGGTATACAACCATCTGTTTGCAAACAATGTTCGAAGAAATCAGGAAAGATAATAAGATAAGACGGATCATTTTGCAACACGACAATGCGAGATCTCACACATTAGCTGAAAAATGAGCTATTTGACCACTCAAGATGTCGAATTGTGTTGTTATTGCCGGACCCGAAATTTAAATATCAACCCTCGTATTAACTGAATTCAGAAAAACTATTGGTTGCTAAAATGTGATCAATCTAAAAGTACGTTTTTCAATATGGTTTTTTTCACAGATTAAGCGTGAGTTTTGTCAAACTTTTTTTTTGTATTTTTCTTTCGTTTTCTATTTTCAGTATTGTTTGCACTCTGCAGGAATTTAAGCCTATTGATGTTCCGGCGCGTCGCTGTCTCAGTGTTTGGGCTTTACAAAGGCTCGAAGAATATCCGCTATTTTCGACTAAAAATTGGTTTAATGATAAGGCACATATCTAACTTAAGGGCAACGTCAATAAACAAAATTGCCACATTTGGGCTGAAAGACAACGAGAAGAAGTTCAACCGGTGGCATTATACTTAAACAAACCACAGTTCGGTGCAGTTTATGTCCTGGTGAAATCATCGGTTCATACTTTTTTTTACAAAAATAATGATGGCCGGAACGTAAGCGTAAATGCTGCTCGCTATCGCGCCATGTCATCGGACTTTTTGCTACCTAAATTTGAAGCCCTTGATCTTGATGACAATGGGTTTCAACAGGACGGTACCACTTGACATACTGCTGTTAAAGAATAGATCTATTGAGAGGTCATTTCCAAGAGCAGCCAATTTCACGTTTTGGACCGTTGAGTTGGGCGCCTAGATCGTGTGATATCATACCTTTCGACTTTTGTCCTTTGGGGCTTCGTAAAGTCCAAACTCTATGCTGACAAATCAGCTACGATTCAGGTCAACATTACGCGTGTCATTAACGCCATACCGATCGAAATGCTTGAAGGAGTCATCCAAAATGCGACCCTCAGACTGGACACCCTGAGGCTTAGTTGCGGCCAGAATTTAAAGGGAATTATATTCAAAAATTAATTGGCACAAACTGACCTTTCGAATGAACAATAAAGATGGCACAATTGATTTGATTTGTTGTATTCTTTTTTATTTTGAAAGAATATCTTTAGATTAATCACCCGATAGAAGCTTAAAGAGAACAAATCTATTTAGGATCGTAAAATTAAGCATGCATTAAGCATGACAATAGGCTATTTGGGATTGTAAATAGGCGAAATCGTTTAGGGGAAAAAGGTTTCCTTTTAAGGGACTAAAGGTATCTTGGAAAAGATACACTTTTTTGAGTATTTGCTAAACAAATCATATTATTTTGTGGACAGACAATAGTTTAAATGGGTTTCGTTAGTTAGGACGCCTAAATACCTAGGCTCATCTCTAGTTGGTGGACCTTTTGGCTCATGGGACCCAAAAACCACCCGCATGGTCAAAGCGGGTGATCAAGTCAATATTTCAGTACCCAAAGGGCCCAATGAACGGCGACTTTTTCCCGCTTTTGTAGGAAAGATTGTGGGTACTTGTATTTATGGTTCGGTCAGGCCGGACTTAACGACGTTCTTATTTCTTGCTTAACACAGTACAAAACATGAATTAGGGACTTGGTTCTGATATATGTTTGTGAAAGTAGCCCCAAAAAGAAGAACTTCTGCATCATTCGTTTGGTCAAGCTACATCAAATAATAATTTAATAATTAATTTGAAGTTAGTTATTATCGTTCGTATAGGGGAATCTGTCAAGTTTTAGGCTCTTTTATTTGTCACAACTCGAGAACCACTAGTCCGAATAAGCTAAATCAAATTTAAACACATTAAAAATTACAATTCCTTAAATTTGTTCATACAACGTTTCGCTACATAAGCAACAGTGAACAAATCATCAAAGTTTTTTCCACAGAATTTTGTACATATCTCGAGCAAATTTTTGAAATTCATACCTTCACCTAATTGTGCAAAAAAGCGAAACGCGTAAATCGATTTTCATGATCTATGTCTCATTTTGTTCATAGGTTATGTGACTTTACGTGAAAGTAAGATGACTTGACACTTGTTACCGTTTTTTATTTTTTATGAATTAAAAAAAAACTTTAATTTTTTAGGCAAAAAATATTTTTTTCTTCATACATTTATTTATAACTGCGAAACTGTTGCTTATGTAGCGAAACGTTGTATGAACAGATTAAAGGAATTGTAATTTTAAATTTGTTTCAGCTTATTCGGACTAGTGGTTCTCGAGTTATGACAAACAAAAGAGCTTAAAACGTGACAAATTCCCCTAGACGATACTTACTAACTTCAAATTAATTATTAAATTATTATTTGATGTACCTTGACCAAGCGAATGATGCAGAAGTTCTTCTTTTTGGGGCTACTTTCACAAACAATTATCAGAATTGAGTCCCGTATCAATCACCTGAGAAATGTTGTACTGTGTAATGGAGTACTGAAGGAAGTAAGTTTAAACTAGTAATGAGAGTAAGAAGTATACCGTCGTTGTTCACATGTGCAAATTTTTGAATTTTTTTTATTGGCGCTTTTAGTATTCCTATTGGTGATGCATGGTCCCACCAAATCGTTTTTCGATATCTTTTTTGGTTTAGAATTTAGAAAAAGTCCTATGTGCATATCCTTATAGAAACTATCATAAAATTCTTGAAGAAGGCCAATGTGGTTTTTTTTCACATAGGACTTTTCAATTTCCAAATCCATAATTCTAGTAAGACTTTTTTATACTGCCCATATAATTAACAGCAAATTCGTATTAATGAGTAACAAGTACAAATGGCGCTTATTTAGGTAGAACCGAATCTTATATAACCTCTACTTATGTTCAACGCAAGAATCATAAGAATTAGGTGTTTTTTTATGTAAGCCAAATTAAATCCTGGGCCAATATGGCCCTGACCATTACCAATTAATTGCCACTCCATAGAACTACCTTGTACTCAATTGTGTCCAGATGAGACAGTAAATGTGGCTTTCAGAGCGTAAGGACCTAAAATCGGGAGAGACCTTTGAATGATAGCTGTATGAAATCATGGACCTATATGGTTCATGAAACTACTTCGTGTCGAATTTCGTCGAGATCAGGTCAAAAAAGCGGTTTCTATAGTGCCGGTACCTAAACTCGGGAAGCTACTTTGTATGGAGCTATATCAAAACATTTACCGCTTTGATCCATATTAAATCCTAAATAGGTTTTGTCTAAAAAAACAGTTTCGTACCTAGTTTAAGCAGCCTAGGTCATTCCCAAAGTATCGAGCTTTATACAAAATACCCTCAAAAAGTGTGATTTTGACAGATGTTGTTTGAGTCCTTGTAAAGAGAACATTTTTTTCTCTAAATGGATTTGGTCCATTATAAATTCCAAACAACTTGCAACAATACATTTCTCTAGTTTTTAAAATATTTTCTTCAATACATCTCGTCTACCTGTATTCTGGTTCTAGTTATAAAACATAACTGCTCTAGCTCTTTAAACTAGAGCATACATTAAATATCAGTTTGCTTCTGATTTTTTAAATCCCTGTCGTAAAACACTTTATTTAACAGTTGTTTGTTTTTTTGTTTATTCCCATCGGCCTTTTTATTCAACCCTATTCCTTAAATCGTCCGCCCTGATCGCGTTGAAGGTGGTGTCAAGAACAAAACGGCAAGAGAATACAAATTCTAGCAAAATATTCCGCAGCAGTAATAGAGCAATAAATTTAAATATTTTCCCATTTCTTTGTATTGAAATCAGCTTAGAGCTAAATACGTTTTATACCGAAATTTGCCATGACAGGACGAGAGCATTAAAAGGGAACTAAATCGAATTATCTTTGAAAATTTATCTTTGATCGTTTATCTTTATAAGCCTTGAGGCAACAGTGGCACCAGCAACCACAACAACAGCAACGATAAAGGGAAAACCACAGAATAGTACATATTTTGAAGTCATACCTTTTTTGTTCTCCGACCACACGCCGCACCCAGACAAGAGCTGTGCGGTTGTGCCTTCATCATCTCCGGTGTAGGTGTTGCCCCCAAAGGACATTAAATGTATTTTGAAACTAAGGTTCGTATGGAACAAAAACTTTGAATACTCTGAAAATAAAGAAAACGAGAGAGAGAAACAAGTTAGAATACTATATAAAAGCTTAAAAAAAATCTCTAGTTTTTTTCGTTTTATTTGATATAAATTTATTACGTATGGGTGTAAGGCGACTTAGCTGGGGAAGGAAGTGCATGTGTATGTCGATGTGTGAAAAAAAGTGTCAGGAAAAGAAACAGCAGAGTACAGCCCACAAAACTTAAACTGTTCAGCAAACGGAAAACGGAAGAGAAAGAAAATTTCTAGCACACCGCAACGAGAGTGACGAAGACCGAAAGACAGGGAAAATGGAAAAGAGACGAGCAATTCCAAGTTAAGTTGACACAACAATTCTATGTCGTAGGATCGCTGAATAAGTTGACAAGTTTTAAGTTCGGCCGGGACGAATCATTGCGTCCCAGTATGGCATTGACAGTATTTGGGAATAAGGTTGTTGGTTAAGGGTCCATGTTTAAAACGACCTTTTGGACCACATGGCTCTGTGGACCACATGGACCAAGCCTCCCTCCACTTCAGCTAAATCGTCAAATTCAGTGCTGGAGGAAAATTCATTGATTCTGAATTACCACATGTTCACTGTTTAAGAGGTCCGACTTTTTGGATGCCCGTACATCAACCTGTCTTCGAAATTTAGACACATCTTAAAAGTTCGAGCTTATTTTTTTTTATTAAAGCAATTTCTCTATTTTTGAGTAACCATACGAGGAGTGTTCAATACAAAAGGTCAAATTTTTTGGAAATTTTCTCGGGCTACGTGCATTTGAGTAGGTTTTTATTTTTAGCCTGTGTCAGTATTTCGAACGTTAACGTTCGCATGCCTTCTATGCGACAAACAGCTGATTTGAGGCGCACTAACAATCATATGAACGGCAAAACGAAAGAAAATCAATGCGAACGAAAACGTAAGCATTTCAGTACTAAATTGGGGACCATTAACGGTGATCCATGCGAAAGGAAATGTCAAAAGCGCTCACTTGTGTTTTTTGTGTCGTTTGGTAATTAAACAAAAGAAAAAAAAGGAAAATAAAACGTAAGTCAATAAAAATACTCGTACATGCTTTTCCTGAGTATGTTTATTAAAAAATATCCGGCATATGTTCAAAATGGTCGGGTTTATAAGGAAATGAATGAAAAATAGTCTTGTGGATTTGTATACTGTGGTATTCATATATGCCCTTACAACTAGCCCGAGTTTCTTAAGGTTTAACTCTAAGGGAAACATATCCAAGATTACACTTATCTCTTGAATTTCAATACATTTGGGTCAGAATATTTGGTACGTACCTACAATTTTTTATTTTGCTCAAAAAGTTTAAAAAACTCTTTTTTATTTTTGTATAATTACGAGGGCGGTTCGGAAACTTCTTAGCCTAGCACAAAAAAGCGCGGTATAAACAGAAAAAAGGTAAGTGTTTTGGAAACTTCCATCTCTGCTATGAACACATGTTAAATTTTGTTTCGATCTGGCAACTCCTTCATATAGAAACAGGTGTTCATAAAAGACGCATCCGCGATTTTTTTACAATGGAAAAATTAGAAATGCGTGGTGTCATTAAATATTTACAAAAAAAAGGTTTATCGGGACAAGAAATTCATAATGATATGGTGAATGTGTTAGGTGAAAGTGCTCCTTCATATGCAACAGTAAAAAATTGGGTTGCTGAATTTAAACGTGGTCGTACAAGCATTGAAAATGAACCACGTAGTGGACGTCCAAAAACAGCAACAACAACAGAAATTGTAGCCAAAGTGCATGATATGGTATTAAATGATCGACGAATAAAAGTGCGTGAAATAGCTAATATCATGGGCATCTCAAATGATCGAGTCCATTTAATTTTGCATGAAGAACTACAGATGAAAAAGCTTTCTGCAAGATGGGTGCCGCACTTGTTAACTGTCGACCAAAAACGCATAAGAATGAACATTTTTCATGCTTGTTTGGATTGTTTTCAACGAAATAAAATGGATTTTAAGCGTCGTTTCATAACTGTTGATGAGACATGGATCCACCACTATACTCCAGAGACAAAAGAACAATCCAAACAATGGACTGAAGCTGGAGGAAGTGCCCCAAAGAAGGCAAAAACAATTCAATCGGCTGGTAAGGTTATGGCAACGGTTTTTTGGGACTTCAAAGGTATTTTATTGATTGACTATCTGCAAAAGGGTAAAACAACAAATTCAGAGTACTATTGCAACCTTTTAGATCAATTAAATGTACAAATTCGAGAAAAACGTCCTGGCTTACAACACAAAAAACTAATTTTTCATCAAGACAACGCACCAGCGCACAGGAGTGTTTTAACAATGGCTAAAATCAACGAATTAAAGTACGAGCTGCTTGACCACCCACCTTATTCTCCTGATTTAGCTCCCAGTGACTTTTACCTGTTCCCAAATCTAAAAAAATTCCTTGCTGGCAAGCGTTTTACCTCAAATGAAGATGCAATTACAATTGTAAACCACTATTTTGAAGACCTTTAGGAAAACTATTCTTATCAAGGGATAGAATTGCTAGATAAGCGTTGGACTAAGTGTATTGAAGTTTCAGGAGATTATATTGAAAAATAAAAATATTTTTGAAAAACTAACTATTCTCTTTCATTGATAGGCTAAGAAATTTCCGAACCGCCCTCGTATGAGGGACGCTATATATATTTCTGGACTACGCAACACTGAGTGTTGCCTGGCGCCATCTGACATTTCCATTGGAAAGTTTGACAGTTTTTTAGCATAAACGTACTTAGAACGTTTTGACGTATTACCATCATTTGTGTTGTTTACAGTGACTTGAAAAAACCAATTAGGCAAAAAATGGTATTAACTCGTGAACATTTTCGAGCGATAATTTTTCACCACTTTCAACGTATATTATCACGACAAGAGTGCATCAATGAACTTAAATCTTTGTATGGCGATGAAGCACCATCATAAAGCACTGTAAAAAACTGGTTTAATAAATTCAATCGTGGCCGACGCTCGCTCAAAGACGAAGGTCGCGAAGTTAGTCCAAATACGGCCGTAGTGCCAGAGAACATTGATGCCGTGCGTGAACTGATAATGCTAGATCGTCATGTGACATATCGTGAGATAGAGGCATCCTTGGGCATTTCTTCCACCAGCATACATTCGATATTGCATGAACATCTGGCCGTAAACAAGGTTTGTTCTCGTTGGATCCCGCACAATTTGACAATCGCTCAAAAAAAAGGCTCGTGTCGTTTAGAGCAGAGCAATTTTGAAAAAATACGATCGCGGTGCTTCAAAAGACGTTTATAAGGTCGTCACAGGTGACGAATCATGGATCTATGCGTAAGAGACCGAAACAAAACAGCAATCGGCCGTGTGGGTCTTCGAAGACGAGCCAAATGCAACGAAAGTTGTTTGTGAAAGAAGCACTTCGAAGCAAATGGTCGCCTGTTTCTTCGGCAAAACTGGTCATGTGGCGACTGTTCCGCTTGAGCAACGTAGGACGGTCAATTCTAAGTGGTACACCACAATTTGTTTGCCTAAAGTCTTCGGAGAAATTCAAAAAACGAACAAGAGAAGACGAAACATTGTGCACCATGACAATGCGAGCTCTCACAAAATCAGCTCAAACCAGAGCCTTTTTGACCGCCCAAAACGTCGAATTGATGGGTCATCCGCCGTACAGCCCTAAATTGGCATCCAATGACTTCCTTTTCTTCCCGCACATCAAGAAAAAAATGCGTGCTCAACGATTTTCGTCGCCAGAAGATGCTGTTGAAGCGTTCAAAAATCATGTTTTGGAGGTGTCTCAGTCGGAGTGGAAAAAGTGCTTCGACAATTGGCGCATGCAAAAGTGTATAAATCATGCTGGAGAATACTTTGAAAAACAATAAAACCATTTTTGATGATAAATATTCGCATTTTCATTATAAGGCCAGAAATATATATAAGTCCCTTTACATTAGAGGACGATTCGTGCTTAGGCCCTAGGAGTCCATGGCAACTCCAACAACTTCCAAAACAACAAAATTTAAAAAAAAAATTGCAACAGAAGTTTATTACTTTGTTGGGCGCGGGTTTTAATTCGCTATATTGGAGTTATTATGAAAATGCAACGCTGGTAAAGAATGTCAAGCAGCTCAAAGTAATTTTTAGTAATGAAAATTAAAAATTTCTGTCGAATTTTGCCTACATCTTCAACAATTTTTATTCGAAAAATTTCGTTGAAAAAGTCCAACTCTCCTCTAAACACCGCGGCGAAGCTTTTGAAAATCGATTCACAAATCATGTAGTCCTTTTAGAAAAAAATAAAATAACCCTTATTTGAATACCTCCTAAAACAGAGCGAATCTGCTAAATCTGAGGCCAGATTCGTGATCAGCAGCCCTAAATCAACTAGAATTGATTGGTTTGACAATCAACTCTAGTTGCCGCAAATTTAGTGTTAACCCGTGTTATTAATCGCGGAATTATTCTCGATTCTGTGGTTAGTGCAGGATATAATTCTTATGCTCAATAACTGGGACCTGCTGAGTAATTTTTGCTTAGAACGGCTAGAGCATTTGTACAGGAAGGCTTTTATATGACCTAGAGCTTAAGTTTTAACTCGTAAGGTCGCCGTCAACTACGAGGTGAAAAAAACCGCCGCTAAAAAGTGTTACATGGTTTTGACAGGATATGAACCTAGGATTACTTGTGCAAAAATCGCACATAACGTTTGTTCTAAGAATGTTTTATATTCGCCACATGTTAAATCATTGTGGTTAACTTGACCACTTACTCCTGGAGCTGATTTAATGTGAAACTGCTCAGCGTGGAAGACATTACGCTGCCATGCAGCCGTAGCATCAAACAAACTCGACTACCGGAAAAGGAAATGAATCATTTCATTAGTTGGCTACGCCTACACTTACATTCCGACAGACCGATAGAGCATCTGGAGGCACAATCATCAGCTGGTCCCTTGGGTAAAGGACACAACATAGAACCGTTTTTTCCAACTTCGTTTGTCTTTAGGTTCGTTTTGTGGTGTGAACAAAAATCCTATCTAACAGAGAAACAATAGGCAAAAAAATACCTAACGAACAAACACAATTTAAAGCTTAAAAAAATTGACTTGGAATGTATAAATAGATGAAACATATTCCTTTGGGCATTAGCTGAAACATATACGAATTTGTTCCAGCCGGATGTAAGCGTATATTAGTGTACAACGCGCAAATGAAATATTTTTGTTAAGTAAATGAATATAAAATAGACAGAAGTCTATTTGTTCTTAAGTGCTTAAGAGGGGTCAGGTCCCTTTTGAGCTACAATAACGACATGATTTTTCTTTTTGAAATTGTAGCTATAGGAGGCATATTTCATTGACATATACCTAATCACTTTAATCAAATTCACATTATCGAATAAAGAATAGATGTGGCAGTCTTTTAAAATAGGTTTAAATCAGAATGTAACCAAAATTTAATATAATAAAAGTTACTGTCCATTTTAATAAATGAGGTACTAAAAAAAGTATTTATACACAATTGTAATTCATTATTAAACTAATAATTTGAATATAATTTCATTAGTAAACCCGAATTTATATTATAATCCTCATCTCATGTCGATCATAAATTCCATTTTAGATAAATACAATTATTGATTGCAACAGAAAGTCCAGGCAACACTTAGCGTTGCCGAGACCAGAAATATATATAGCAACCCTCGTAGAACCGGATGTCGTAAGGTCATACCAAAACGTCGAGATTCGAGAATTAGAAAAAACGCTGGCACAAGTTTATTACATCTAAGGCGCAATACTTTAGAGGGGAATAAGATAGAAATTAATGAAAAAATAAATTTATTTAGAAAAAAATTTAATTTTATCTTTTCTATTAAACAAACCTCGTGATTGTTAGGGTTGCACATTTACCAAACAGATAAAAAATATGCATTGCAAACAAAAAACGACTAAGAACGTCGTTAAGTTCGAACCTTTTATACCCTCCCCCGTGCCGAAGCTACATATGTGACGCGCAAAATAGAAAGGGACCTAAGGGTAAAAACCAGTTTTGTTCAGGAGAGCCATTTTAAAGATTTAAATACGTGTATCTTTGGTGTATCATCACGTTCAAAAAACGCGCATATCTCTGGGAGGGAACACTTTTGGGGCATGGGATCGGTCTCATTCGGTTCTCAGATGTTGTCCACATCAAAAAAAGTGAAGATTGATTTTTTTACCCTTAGGTCCCTTTCTCTATGCGCTGTCACATATAGCAAAAAACAGGGAATGTTTTTTGGGCCTTTACGACCTATGCATCCATTCTACATCTAAGCCCAATCTTAAAAATAACTCTACATTTGGATTGGTTAATTTGAGTACCCATATATTCATATTGACTCTAAATCGCCCGTTTTGATCAAGCGGCCACATGAGCCAAAAAATTCAGTAACTATGCCTTTTTTGATGTATTTGGCGCGTACCAAATTTTTAAAATTCTGGTTTTATTGTAAAAGTTGAATGTCATTTAATAATGGAACTCATAAGACTAATACAACTGGCTCGACAGTACCTCACCCGACCAACCACATTTTTCAGTACATTTTCAATTGTTTCGGGTCGAATGAATCTCTTCAATGGCAAATTCGAATTCATGTTCAACGCTTCAATTGTCTCTGGATGCTTTGCATAACATTTATCATTAATGGTTACCCACAGAAAAAAATCCAAAGCGCTCAAATCACAGCTGCGTGTGGCGCGCTAATGCTCGCCATTGACGGTAACATCAGCTCCGTGCTTATTTTTGACAAATGGCCTAATGATGCCGCCAGTACAAAATCTAAACGAAATAGTGACTCCTTGTGAAAGCATTGGCTTCTCAATAGTCACGTGTGGGTTCTCTGAACCCCATATGCGGCAATTTTACTTATTGTCATAGCTACCGAGATGAAAATGAGCTTCATCTGAGACACGATTTTGCGGTAAAATTCTTCATCTTCTAGCGAACAAGCGAAAACGCATCAGATGGTATTTTATTATAAAATGACAAAATTTAACTTTTCCAATAAAAACAGAAATTTTAAAAAATTATCAGTACTTTTTTTACAGCCGATTTAAATTTAAAATGTTAAATTACCCACCATATAAAGGGTGTTTTGGTAGAGGATTGGTTTTCAATCTGGCCACTCCTTTTATCGGCGTTGGTCTTTTTGGCAGCAGTCTTTGATTTATGCTCAGTTTGGTTTGCCATTTCATAATGAATAGACTTACTCCAGAATAAAGTTTGCAAATCGTGGTGCATTGGCTAAAAACGAGATGGCCATCTATCCCGATTTTTACGAGAAAATTTTATTCAGCGATGAAGCTCACTTTTGGTTGAATGAGTACGTGAAGAACCAAAATTATGGCATTTGGAGTAATGAAAAATCCGCAAGCCATTGTTGAGACGCCGTTACATTCTCAAAAAGTCACTGTTTGGTGTGATCTATAGGCGGAGGGTATTATTGGCCCATATTTCTTCAAAAATGAAGCCGGCCATATTGTTACAGTCAATAAGGAAGGCTATAGAGCCATGATTAATGACTTTTTAGTGCCTGAATTGAAGGATGTTGCTATGAGAGACCTTTGGTTCCAACAAGACGGCACTTCATGTCATAAAGCCAACAAAACAATCAATTTATTGAAGGAAACTTTTGGTGAGCGCAGTATCTTGCGTCGTGGGCCTATCGTGCGTTTTGTGAAGTCGCTTGTCTACGCAGATACACCCGACACTATCGATGATTTGGAAGAGAATATTCGGCGCCTTAGTCCTGACATAAGACCCCAACCCCAAATGCTGCAAAAAGTGGTCGAAAATTGGGCCTCCAGGATGGAATTTATTTGAGCTAGCCGCGGCTGCCACTTTCTCGAAATCATTTTTAAAACATAATGGCAAACCCTTATCTTTATATTAAAGCTAAACATTAAATTGCATCCGATTTCTTGAAAGCAACACGTCTAAAAAACACCCTTTAAACATTGCTTTGCCGAGTCGAACTTAACACGTTGACTGACAAGGCCATTTTCAGAAAACTGGCCAAAAATGACATTTTGATTTTTTCACATTATATTACTAGAAACTCTATTTCTAGATGATAGGTATCATGAAAAAGCAAATATGATGTTTTTTAGGAGAAAGAGGACCTACGAATTATCTCGTAGTTGGCTTCTGTGACAGAAATCGCTACGCAGAAGCCAAATACGAGTTAATTCGTATAATATTTTGTTTAATAGTTATTATAATTTATTATAATTTTATTATTATTTTCTTTCTTTTTAGATTTATAAACATTATCTAAATTTATTGTTATACTCGTAATTATCAATAACCCAAAATGGATAAGAAAAGGTCACTGAATCAAAGTGAAATTGAGTACAACGCAAATCTAAGTGATTCAGAATATGGCGGAATTTTCAGCGATGATAGTAACGACATTTATGAGCCTTTTGGTAGTGGTAGTGAAGATGAACCTGAAGATGGGTCCGAACCTGATGATAATGACGATGATCTTCAAGCAACAACGTCAAATGAAAATTAACATTTGTGGACAGAAGTTCAACACAATCCTGATTTATTTCCTTTTGAAGAAAATGTTGGTGTTAGATACATCAAATTTTTCAGTACAAACGCTGGTGGATTTATTTTTTTCGGATGAGTTTCTTGCATTACTGGTAAAACAAACTAATTTATATGCTGCGCAAGAAATTGAAAAATCGGAAAATGGGAATCAAAATGCTATAAAAAAAATAAAAGGTTATCAAATTGGCAAGACGCAAATGCTGCAGAGATGAAAGTTTTTATTGCACTTTTATTGCAAATGGGACCTTGTACTTTTCCAACAATAGAACATTACTGGACCACAAACAAGCTATATAATGTAAACTTTTGGCGCTCACATACGAGCCGAAATCGATTCCAGTTGCTACTTCGTTATTTTCATTTGGTTGATAACTCAAACGCATCTTCCGACAGATTATACAAGGTGAGACCAATCCTAAATCATTTCAACAATGTTATGCGTTAAAACTATGGACCAAGTAAAAATATTTGTATTGAAGAATCCATGATGCTATGGCGGGGAAGATTGCTTTTCCGCCAATACATAAAAAATAAAAAAAAACAAAAATATGGCATCAAACTATATGAACTATGTGAGTCCGACGGTCTTGTAATAAAAATAAAAATTTACAACGGAAAATCTGAGGAAACTACCAATAATGTAGGTCATACTGCTGACGTTGTTTTACATTTACTTGAGGACTATCTCGATAAAGGCTACGCGCTTTACATGGATAATTTTTATAATTCAGTTAGTCTTACAAAACTGTTATATACACGAAAAACTTATGTGTGTGGAACCCTGCGAAGTAACAGAAAAGGAAACCCCAGAGATGTGGTAAATCGTAAACTCAAAAAAGGGGAGTGTTTTTGGCAGCAAAATGGACCTGTTTCTGTATGCAAATGGAAAGACATTTCAAACATGCATGCTGTTAAAATGGTAGAGGTGCCCAATCGCAATGGAAAAATTTCTATGAAACCGAATATAGTTCGAGATTACAATAATGGAATGTCCGGCATAGACCGATCAGATTAAATGATTTCGTACTACTCATGTCTAAGAAAGACTATTAGATGGCCCAAAAAGGTTTCGCTACATATTATAGAGATATATATACAAAATGCTCACAGAATTTTTCAAAAAGTAACTTCATCTAAAATAAAACTGATAAAGTTCAGAGAAGAATTCGACCTCGCGTTGATTGGAGATTTTCAAGTCAAGAGCTTCATTATTTAGAGTGTTTACCACCAACGGAAAAAACAGCGTCCGACAATGCCATGTCGTGTATGTACCCAAGCAAAAAACGCCGAGAAATGCGTTATTTCTGTCCAGCCTGTAAAGAGAAGCCAGCAATTTGGAAAATTGTTTTAAAAACTACCACAAATAATTAAATATTACTTTATTTCTTCTGTTTGAGTTAATTTTTCCATTATATTGAATGAATTTTTACATTATATTAAATGCATTTTTCCATAATTTTTTTTTTTTAATAAATGTTCAGCTCACGCAAGCCAACACTAACTTTTTTTCTTTTCCCAAAAGCCATTTATCGATACTAGCACTGATATAATACGGTTTTACTCGTAACTACACAAAAAGTGGCAGTTTTAGATAGTACGAGATAACTCGTAGTTGGCTTCCTGGAAGGGAAATCAATCTACGAGTTATCTCGTAGTTGGCAGTCAACGTGTTAATATAATTTGTAGTTAGCTTTTATTTCTTTATTTTTTCTTTCAATATTTTTTGTATTTTTATATAAAGCCAGAATTCACTTTCGCCGAATGTGCAACACCTTTAATAGCATCCGGTCAGAAAGAAATGGCCATGTTGTTTTATTACACTCTGCACTCATTTTTATCCTTTTTGTTCAACGGACAACTTAAAAAGCCACAAGCTTCCGTGGACAACTTAAAAGATTGGGTGTTTCTTTTCCTCAACAAAATAAGATTCGCAATTAAACTGAACATTAAAGACAATCACTCTTTGATTGCTCCTATACAAGTCAAGAGTGTTCTTGTGATTCTCTCTGTATTCAGAAGAAGTCCTTAATGAAATAATTGCTCTTCATATGCAACAAAGAGGCTGGGGGCAAAAGCAAACTATCGCCCGTCTCATGAATGAAATTTATAAGAGACAAGTACTCGTATGTATTAAGGAAGTAACACATAATGGCCATACTTGAGTACATAGCACATAGCTGTCACCACTACACTCGCACTCTCGGGCGTACACTTGCACACACACACACACACACTCACCGACCCATGCAAAGTGTTATCAATGGAACTTCAAGTATCCCGACGGAAGTGGCCGTACGGAAGTGTGTACGAGTAGGTGTGTGTGCGATGAATAAAAGAAAATATGGCTGAATAAAATGAATGATAAATAGAACATATAAAACGTAGTATTTGCAAAAAAGAAAGAAATATAGGAGGCATTTTCTTCAATTCACCAATGAAGTTAAGTGGGCCACAATTCAAAGACGTTGGAAAGACTAACTGAGTAAGTGGACATGTATGAGGATATACGAGTTCGGAGTAGTTTTTTAAGTCGCACAGATTGCCGGGCGGACTTTGAACTCGAAGCTGCACTGGCTTGAAATTGACAGTTCTATGTGCATAGTAAGAAAAGAGTTGCCGAAATTTGCAGCAAATAAGTAGGCAAGAAATTATGAAACTCTTTGAATAGATTAGGTGCGAGCAAGCGTTGAAACCTCGTTGGAAATCTCGCTTAGACGATAATTTCGAGTGATTATTAAATAAATAACAAAGTCGGTTAGGACGAATATTGTATAACCTCCAGCTTTAAGCAACTACTAAATGAACTTTTTGGAGGTACTTCAGTTCCTTAAAGGGGGGACATTTCCCAGGATTTATTTCCTCGATTTACTATACCAAACAGCTTATGACTATAAGCGATCATCATGAACAATTTCAGGGCACCCACTTAATTCATTTGACTGCTTTAAGCAGACGCCATGACGGACATGGCTAGATGGTCTAACAGTGTTACGATAGTCAATAATATACGAGGACTGCTATATATATTTCTGGCCTAATAATGAAAACGTTTGTTTTTCAACCTATTCTCCAGCATGATTTATATACTTTTGCCTGCGCTCAAACCAATTGTCGGAGCAATTTTTCCACTCCGATTGAGACACCTGGCGACAAAAATCGTTGACCACGCATTTTTTTTCTTGATGTGCGGAAATAAAAAGACGTCATTGGGTGCCAAGTCAGGGTTGTACGGCGGATGAGCCATCAATTCGACGTTCTGGCCGGTCAAAAAGGCGCTGGCCGATGTGTGAGAGCTCGCATTGTCATGATGCACAATGATTCGTCTTCTCTTGTTCGTTTTTTGAATTTCTCCGAAGACTTCAGGCAAACAAATTGTGGTGTACCACTCAGAATTGACCGTCCTACGTTGCTCAAGCGGAACAGTCGCCACATGAACAGTTTTGCCGAAGAAACAGTACGAAACGCATAGATCCATAATACGTCACCTATGACGATCTTATAAACGTTTTTTGAAGCACCGCGATCGCATTGTTTTTAAAATTTCTTTGCACCAATCGACACGAGCCTTTTTTTGAGCGATTGTCAAATTGTGCAGGATCCAACGAGAACAAACCTTTTTTACGGCCAGGTGGTTATGCAATATCGAATGTATGCTGGTGGAAAAAAATACCCGCGGATGCCTCTATCTCACGGTATGTCACATGTCGATCTTGCATTATCAGCTCACGCACGGCATCAATGTTCTCTGGCACAACGGCCGTTTTTGGATGACCTTCGTCTTTGAGCGAGCGTCGGCCACGATTGAGTTCATTAAACCAGTTTTTCACAGTACCCTAGGATGGTGCTTCATCGCCATTCATCGTCGTGATAATCCACGTCGAAACTTGTGAAAAATGATCGCACGAAAATGTTCACGAGTTAATTCCATTTTTTTGCCAAATTGATTTTTTCAAGTCTCTGTAAACAACACAAATGATGGTCGTAGTTTAAAACGTTCTGCGTACGTTTATGCCAAAAATGTCAAACTCTCCAATGTAAATGTCAGATGGCGCCAGGCAAGGTGGCTGCACTATCCAGATCTCAGCTGAGCCAGAACAACACGCGACTGCCAAGGTAGTACCTTTTTATTAGATGAAATCTCCGGGGGATGTTCCCCTAGCACTACTTTCACACTGTAGCTGGATACTGCTGCTGCGTGTTCATCAACGTTAATGTTTTTCAGACCTGCCTGATAGTTTCGATGACCTCTCTCTCTCTCTGGATCATGAAGATCTTATCTCATCTGCCTGGGCGAAGGCATCCTATTGGTACAAAGAAATGGTGGTTAGGATGACTACTGCGAAAACACCCCAGCAGGTATTGCTTCATTCCTTTGTCTCTTCCTGTAGATATTCAGAATTTTTCTTCCTCTGTGTCGCACTCACCGACCACACCGGTGCTGCGAAGTTCGCTACAGTCCGGCCTATCGCTTTGTAAGAGGTCAGCAAGGTTTCTTTGTTGGCTCCCCAAGTTTTGGCGGCAAGTAACTTGTGGACCTTGTTTCTACTTTTGGGCTTATCGCAGATAGCTGTACACGCAGAAAAAAAAGTATGGTTGCGGTAACAATATTCGAAGAGAATAATACTATTGTTGGGTATATGGTTGTGGTACAACAATATTATGATCCTCACAACAATAGCATGATTCAAATACAACCATACTATGATCCTCACAATAATAGTATGATTCACACATAACCATACTATGATACCCACAACTATAGTATGATTCACAACCATAGTATTTTTATATTCAACCATAGTATGATCCCCAGACCCATAGTATGATTCACACGCAACCATGGTATGATCCCTACAACCACAGTATGATCACACATAATTATACTACGATCTCCAATATAATTTATAAGAATTTGTTTAAGTTGTCGACAATAGATTTGATCCCCAATAATATTTATAAGAAGTGGTGTCACATACAAGCATAGTATGATCCCCACAACCATAGTATGATCACACACAATAATACTATGACATTTGTATCATATATTATTTATTAGAATTGGACAAAAGATTTGAATTATGAAAATTATTCAAAAATACATTAAATTCATAATAATAGGAATGATTTATTTCACAGTAGAAAAAATAAGTTAAAATAAACGTAAGCGTTTTAATTAAAAATATTTCAGTTAAACAAAGCAAAAGCAGCTTGTTTAAAAACTTTTAATTTCGATAAAAAAAAGTACTATTATTGCATTATTAAAATGCATATTTAAATGGAAAAAATACAATCATACAGTATGATTGCCGTAATCATTTTATTGTTAACATAAAACGAAAAACACAATACGTTTGTCGCACCAACCATATTAATATTGTAGCTATAACCATATTTTAGTTTTTAAATTTGGCAATAATACTATTGTTACATTTCAACAATATTAATATTGCAGCAATTATAGTATTGTCAAAAATCAATTCAGTTAACAATGCTATTGTTGCGACGAACATACTTTTATTGCTAAGAACCTATTATTAATGCCGTGACCATGTAGTAACCACGTTTTTTTCTGCGTGTAGCATGTGCAGAGGATCGAGACGGCTGTCCAATGTGACCCCTAGGATTTTGGGGTAGTTGGTAGTCGGAATGTTGAAATCATCGACTTTCACATTAAGTGACAACCGCACCTCTGCGGTCCATGCAGTAAACAGTGTGGCTGATAATTTGGAGGCGGATATTTTCATATTCCTCGCAGTGAAAAAGCATACCAAGTCAGTGAGGTAAGTGTTTATTTTCTCGAATATGTCATCCACTTTAGGTCCTGACGGTAGAATTGTGCATCATCGCCAGCGTACGACACAATTCAACGCCGTCAGGTTTGCAGGAATTTTAGAGAACTAGAGGTAAAACAAAGCGTGCGATATCACTCCACCCTGTGACTTTGTTTAACTCTACGGGACTTCGACTTGCTGTCTCTAAATTCAAAGAAGAGTGTTAATGCTAGTCGGAGATAGCAGGATAGTGTACTTTGCAGTTGCTCTTGAGTACAGTCGGCCTGTGAGCTGCGCCAGTACTTCAATGGCATATTTTCTTCGGTTATTAATGAACTCGTATCCGATACTCTGCTAACAAAACGAGCACTGGCAAAGCACTTGTTGCCGGTGGTACAAGAATAAAAACATTGATAATGCACCGGTTTAAAGCGGTTGGTTCGTAAAAAAATAGCGTTGCAAAGCACTTTGGGCAAATGTTATATCTAGATTAAGTGTAGATTTGTTTTTTTTTCTTGACCGCGGCAAAATCCCCAAACATTCGGTATTTTCAACCTTTTCAGCACTTTAAAAAACATCAGGCCAGACTTAAATAGATGTTGTCATTTTGGAGGCTTTGCCAGTACTTCCGCAACCAAGAATGGCGTTTGGCCGAAGGTTCCGGGTTGAAATATTTACTTTCTTTCAGTGTACGGTTGCTGAGCTGAGCAGCCAACCAAGCAAATGAACGTGCCTACACATACATACGAGTAATACATACATATTCATTATCCTTTATGGTATTTGTGTAGGTTTCTCTTAATAAATTTATGTGTAAAGTCATTATGATTGTGTTTTATTTTTATTTGAAAAGGATACTCGTATCACCACAACAACGTACCATGTTTTGTCATGTCTTTTGGATCCGACTCCTGTTGCTAGATGCTTGCTTGCCTTTGTTTCGCTTCAAAGTTTGTTTTGGTGTAAAGATAAGATTTACACAAAAGTTGGTCGTAAGTTTTGCCATTGCTGAAGCTATTTTTCTTTAGCTTGAAGTTCTGCTTTTTTTCTCTGCTTACTTCTTCTTGTTGAAAGAGAGTGTTAAGTGTTGTAAATCTTTATTGTCTGACAATCAGTTTGCCTAGACGTACATGCGTCGGTGCATATGTGTAGGCGGATGGAGAGGATCTTGAGCCAGGAAGGATATGTAATCCTATAGACTTTACAGACACTCTCTGCGAGAGATACAATAGGAAGGTGGTGGTCGGAAGTAAAAAAAACTTTTACGAAAGGGTTCTATTTAAAGTTTCCTTCATACTACGTACTTGTATTTGTTTGCCATTACTTTTGTTTCTGTTGCCAGGAAAAAAATTGGAAATTTGTAAAAAGTGGAAAATTTGTAAAGTTATAAAAAGGAGCAACACTAAAAACTGTTATCCTTAAGCCGTGATTTCAGAATTACCTTCGACAAGTCTTTTGATCAAAAACCTTTTTGTGTTTGTTTTTTTTTGTGGAAGAGTTTCCAGCTATTCCCATAAAAGGCAACTGAAAACCCATTCTCTTAAAATCACTTGGACAACATTTAAACGCAGACGCCCATTAACCCTCTAGCGAAGTGATGACTATCCGGATACTTATTTAATTCCCAAATAAGGTTGAGACGCTTCAGACAGAATGTGCATTTTACATTTACTCCACCATAGAATTAATTCCAATATAGAGATAGATGCCACTGATAATGATGAGGCAGGGCAAAGAATTACTCATAATTACTGACGCAAGTGAAAACTAAAATAAGCAGGAGAATTTCAATTCATCCTGAAAGGCTTTTGTGTATCCCTATATTTTTTTATGGGCATTTTTGGAAATAAAGACGAAAGAGCCAAACATTTAGCAAAATCGTAATAAATAGCATATTGTAACTAGCATTAAAGTCTCCATGTTCCAATGACGTTTTCATTGGGAATATATCGCTTTCGTAATGCAATGCTTATGTTTCTAAAAGAAATGAAGTTTCTGTTTGAAAATATTCTAAAACGTGTACAATGTTATGCAGACCGCCATGGTATCAAAGGGTATCAAATACGGGTCTACCAACAGTTCTCGATAGAAATCTTTTTTTTTTCCAATAAAGCAATGAAGTTTAGAGTGAATATATTAGACAAAGGGCAACTTAAGTGGGCCACCGCGATGTGATAAGTATTACGGCTTTACTTAAAAATATCTCTTCGGAAAAATAAGTCTGCCGTATTGAAGCACAAACGAGGGAGTTCATTTTTAAAGCAAGCAGAAGTCGCAAATGAACTATACTGATCAGTTTATACTCCTGTAAACATACATACATAGGTTCCCGATACTTTTGGATAGTTCTTATCAGCCCGGCGGTCTACAACAAAATTTGTGTAAAACAAGTTAAAACGTCGTTATGTTCGGAAAGGTCTAAGCTTTTATAATCTTCAGCAAGGATTGCGTTGAAGTACTCGTACGACATTGACAGGATCCAATTTAAGCAAATCTTTAAAGATAGTCTATATTTATTTAATAAGGGCTTGGAATTCTACTGTATCTGATTAACCGTATGTCGCTGTTCGAAAGAACCTTATTTTCGAATTAGTGACAATGTTTGTTGTTTTTTAATACCTACATGTCCGTATTTTAAAGAAGCCAATTTTTTTGGCCCCTAGGGCTCATATTCTCCGGTCTGAGTTTAAAATTGGCACACATTTTAAATTTAGGTACTTTTTGAGATTTGTAAGAAAATTTTAGCGAAAATTTTATATTTGTGCTCTAGGAATCTTATACCGAGAGATCTTAGCGAAAATTTTATGCGATTTTGTGATGAAATTGTATTCTTTTTTAATACACATATTTGGCTAGTCCAAGTCATAAATTGGTGAAGGTCGATATTTGGATTTGTAAAAAGATTTCACCGTTTCTGGGTACCCAATAGGGGATGCTTTCAGGACCCATGCATGAGGCCCATTGGTCAACGCCTCCAATTCAACAGATTGGTAAAATTGGTTTGGACTTTCGTCTATCAGAAAAAAACGAAAGCTTCGCCGATTTAGCCCTATTCTTTTTGATTTTCATTTTTTAAAAGTGTCTATGATGAAAGTTCTATTCGAAAACTTTTCAGTATTTAACTCCAAAAAGCAAAAACCTAAAAAAAATTCGGTAAAATTTTTTTGCACAATAAATTAGTTTGGACTTTCGTATATTACTTAGTAGGGACATAAAAACTGTTACAATATTGAACACACCCAATTCAATGGTAGAACTGAACATACCCCGTTAATGTCATATGGGTTTTGAAAGCTAACCTCAATAGCGTTAGTCTGTAACGGGATTTTAAAATTGTTTCAACTTTCATCATGGAGTGTTCAGATAATGAGAACCGTATCGCTGTAATAACGCTTTTCAAGTGTGAAATGAATGAAGCGATAATTTTAAAACGCTCCGGCCACTAGGGATTAGCCGCATGTTCGTCTACCGATGCATAAAACTGTTTGAGGAGACTGGAGATGTAAAAGACCGCCACCGGTCGGGCCGCCCACCCGATGTTCCAACACCGCATGACATCAAAACCGTTAAATCAAGAATTCACATAAATCCGCTCCGAAAACAGAAAATCATGGCCCGTGATGTGAATATCACGCAAAAGTCCGTCCATGAGTCGAATCATTAAAAAAGACTTGCGACTTGGGGCTTTCAAACGACATACCGGAAATTTATAGACTGCAGCGTTGAAAAAGAAATAGGATTGAAACATGCAAACGTCTTTTGGTGAAGCACGCTGATAATTTGCACAAAAAAATTTGGTTTACCGATTAAAAAATTTTTACCGTTCAGGAAAAATTTAACAAGCAATATGACAGAGTGTATGCGCGGTCATCTAAGACAGCATCCGAACTGATCCCAAGGGTGGAAAAGGGTCATCACCCAGTTTCAGTCATGGTTTGGTGGGCTGTCTCTTACGATGGGGTCACTGACCTGCATTTCTGCGATCAAGGAGTCAAAACATCGGCCAAAGTTGACCAAGAAACCGTTTTGGAAGCTGTTGTGAAGCCTCTTAACAATTTCCTGTTCCAAAACCAGCCATGGACTTTCCAGCAGGATACTGAGCCGGCCCCTAAGGCTAAAACGTCCCAGACCTGGCTTCCAAACAATTTGCCAGCGTTCATTTCCTCTGAAGAATGGTCCTCAGACAATCCAGATTTGAACCCATTGGATTAAAAATTGTGGACGGTTTTCGAGGACAAGGTTTGCCACAAAAGATAGCCCAACATTGGATCTCTTAAGACAGCTTTGGTTCGAGCTGTGGCCAATTTTGAAATGGACGACTTAAGGCGTGTGTAAAGACAAAGGGCGGACATTTCGAATAAGTAGATTCTTTTTGGATACAATATACATCAATAAATATATTAAAAAATATTTGGTCCAAAAACACTCAGTACTTTTTATTTTACAGCATTAAACGTGTGTAACAGTATGTCCCTACTAAGTAGAAAAAAACGGAATCTTCGCCAATTTTGTCCGGTTCTTTTTGAATATTTTTTTTAAGTGTCTATGATCAAAAAATTTACAAACGTCAAAAAATTCGGTATAATTTTTTGCGCAAAAATTAGTTTGGACTTTTTTCGAGAGGACAGCAATAGTGACTTACTGTCTTAATTACTTTTATTTTCTGATCCACTTCTTTCATCCAAGACGATCACACAAAAGAAAAATAAAAGGTTATTGATCTTCGATAAGTATGTGGAATATCTTTTGCTGCAGGATGAACAATCTGATATTAATATTTATGATCGTTTTGGTACGCTGTTAGTCTTCTTCCGACAATTTCTTAGCTGATAATTAAGGATTAAAATAACAAAAAAATATTCAGAAAATGATTAATTTTTAAAAAAAATATATGATTTTTTATTAAATTTGTTGTTAAATTTTTTTCAAAATTTCAAATTCACCAAATTTAGGATGTCAGCAAATTGTTTTCAAAAGCAGACCATCGTGTTAATTCAGGCCTATCTGATATGCCCAATGATTCAGTAAAAAGCAATAAAAATTGCATTTTACAAGAAAACCGCGAATGTGACATAAAAACCGATAACATTTTGGAAATTCACGTATCAAGTTCATTTAGATATGATGTTTCATTGTATTCTGCAAACTCCTTCTATTTTTGTTCAATGCTGGTATGGGAACGGAGCACAGTGCCCCAGGTCAAATTGCTGAATAAATGCATATGCAAAGAAATGAAAAAAGAATTTCATAAGTGAGAGTGGGTTGAGAGTCCAGGAATGCTAAAAAGTTCTAGCACAAAATTTAAAACAGCTGTTACATTGAATTAAGACTCCAAAGAACTTTCAATAGTCAGACGCGAAGCCATCCCCAGATCACCGTGATTGTTTACGGAGATCTATCATCAATTTTACGGGGTCTTACGAACCCAATTTACAATATTTTTTGTTTTTCTATTGAGTGATACATTTTCATGGTTTAATAATTAACTGGCATATCCTTCCTCTCATTGATCAAAAACTTTTGAAATTAACTTCAATTCATTGAAGTAAATATATTTTTATGTTTTCAAGAAAAACTGTTTCTATCAATTCATTCTTCAAATCCTTCAAATAAAATGGCGACAAGAAAAATCACGCAATTTGAGAAGCCAGCACCAAGTGTCCGTGATGATTCTAACGTAGGATGTCTAGTAATACCCGTTTATGTTAACAATTAAAGGACCCTGTATTCTCTTACAGAACGGCCTGCTGCCCAAGAAGAAAACGGTTATGATGGACAAACAATCAAAAGAACGTGTGGGTGGTTCCATATCCCGCACTCGCATGAGTTTCAATGAATTCATCGATCTGGAAATGCAACGCGTCGTAGATGTAAGGAATCATTTGCACATTCTGGAGAGAGTGGGAGGTCAATTGGTTGATGTTACTCCAAAACCAATAAATGCGCCCTTTGAAACGGAAACCTACAAAAAGCTAACGTCAAAGGTGCGCTTAATTCAGAGGAGACATAGTGACACGGAAAGCTTCAAGAGCGCAACCAGTTCGTTGATGAGAGTACGATCAAGCCGAGGTGTGGGTTTGCGTCTTTCCATGGAGGATCTAATAGCGGGGGTGAGATTATAAGATTTAATCATATTTTGTCTCTACAAGTGTCGTTTTTAGATTGGCACTGAACCCATGCCGACTGACTTAAAAACCACCTCATCTCTGTCGCCTTATATAGAGGAGTCTAGCAGCTCTTCCTTGTCACTAGAAGAAACTAGTACTCCTTACCGTTTACATTTTATTAGAATTGTGCTGCGCAAAACTGAGCTCATACCGCTGTATGAACAGCGCAGTATGACAGCGATTAGGAACACTGAAGATGGCAACTATGTCGAGTTGGACAACAAGCAGTATGACTATCTGACCCTTGGACGGGGCAAGGTGCGACGGCGTTCTGAGGCAGAAACACAAACGGAGCAAACTTTGTATAAATCTCGAAGAGTCAATACTCTTCGCACGGACACAATGAATATGGGCAGCTATGTCTCGTACTATGAAATGTACGATACCTATAAAAACCTAGAAGACATGGAGGATCACAAGCTGGAACATGAGTTAAAAAACGTACAGCGTTTTATAACAGCAGATGAACAATTTGCATACATTAAGAAACTTCCGCAATTTCAGTGGGTCAGCACGATAGTGAAACGTCTATTGGCCGGCAATACATTTGAAAAGGCACAAAGAAGATATCGGAATATGAGTGGAAGCAGCCCTACTGTGACTAAGCTCAATTACAAATACGCAATGAATAATCTCTTTACTATCGAACCTTATGCTCTGGATAATGAAAGAAGAGCTGTCTCAGATATGAGTTTATGTTACACCAATAGCGACCTATTAGCCGTGGCCTATGGCATTTACTCTTATCAGGCAGCCAAGTTGCCCACCACTGGAGAGGTCTGTGTTTGGAGCATCAAAAATCCCTGTGACCCTGAACGCCATTATTTCTATGACTACCCGGTAGTGTCGCTGGAGTTCTCGCCCTACAATCCGAATCTGCTGGCAATTGGTCTCTTTGATGGCACTGTGGAGGTGCGTAACATCTCTAACTACAATGAACCGCCCATTGCCGTGTCACAGCGTTTTTCGTCACCTGGAGTTGAGCCGGTGCTGGCCATTAAATGGATCAAACAGACTGCTTCGCAGGATAACTCTGCAATTGACCCATTCTTATCATTGTCACAAGATGGCTCCGTTACACGATTTCACGTCATCAATAGTCCCTATCTACTGGGTGTCAAACAAATGATATTGGAGCGTATAGAGGGCATACCCGAAGGCTTGCCCACGAAAATGCTCTCTGGCAAGTCTCAGCAATCAGATCCCCGCCCTCAGGGTTTGAACTTGACAAAACATCCCTTGCATCCGGATATTTATTATATTCTAACTGATGAGGGATGTATCCATAAGTGTTCGACGAATTACCAGCAACACTATTTGGCGGTATTGAAGACTCATGAAGGATCAGTGAATTCTATGGACTTTTCGCCGTGGTCGCCGAAATTGTTTGTCACGTGTGGCAATGATTGGTAAGAGAGAAATTGACAACGTAAAATGTAGTCGTACGAGTATAAGGAAAAAGAGTAGAGGCCCTGTTGAAAAAAAAATGTCTTTAAAGCCCTCGAAACTATTTAAACTGATCAGAATTTTTTAAACTGAAATAATGTACTCGTATTATTCTTAACAATTTATTATTCTTAATAGGTTCATACGAATATGGATGGATGGTATCTTTAAGCCTCTGGTAACACTACAGAATACGTACGCACCATACCAATGGGTTGGCTGGAGTCGTACCCATTCGACAATCGTAATTGCTCTAAATCGAAAGCAGTGCGAAATTTGGGATCTGAGTAGAAGTATTTTGAAACCAGTATCGAAACATCCACTAGAGTCTTCTTATAACACTATGGCATTGTAAGTAAAGGGTGATCCATCCAGAGGTAATTTTTCAGAACAAAAAAAATATATAAATTCAAATCAAGTGTGGAATCTTTATTGATAATTTGAAAGGACATTTTATGGCATTTATTTTTTGAAAATACTTCAATGAGTTATTTTAATTCTCTCTTTCAAATGTCTTTGAATAATTACAGGTTTACACGTGATGGAAATTCCATTGCCATTGGCAATGAACGGGGCAAGGTTTTCATAAATGCTCTGGACGACATGCCCCTCCGCCCGCACTATCAATATGACGCACTGGAAAAAGCCATAATGAATGCTGTAAACAATTTTCCCGAGTTGATGATTGAATTCAAAAGTCTTGGTTATTTTGGTTATGACAATAAAGGCTTCGTTATGCCACCGTAATAAATGTTTTATATGAAAAATAAAGATATTGAGATTTTTTCTTTTAACATAAAAAGTTAATATTCCATTTTAAAATGAATAAAAAAATCAAATGTTTTATGGTATGGCATTCTGGATTATGTATGTAAAAAAAGCATTTAATTGAAATGGCGAGTTAAATTGAAATTGAAATTAAAAATTCATCATAAATTAATGTTTCGTTTAAGCATTCTGCACAAAGTAACTTATGTTAATATTTCTATTTTTATATATTGCAACGATTGCAACAGTTTTGGGACCATCATAAATTGTGGTGGCTATGCTGTCATGAACTTGTTGCAGTTTCATTTGAATTTTTTGTTTAAGAGTTTATGTTAAATTTTTTGTATTACATTTGGGAAACTTTTTAATAGTGATCGAATTCAATACATATCGGCAGAAGCTAAACAGATGTGCTTGGTATCGACGGTAAACAAAAAATTCAGTAGAAAAACAGTGACCATTTCACGCCGCCATAAGGATTATTGGTTTGTGTTACATAGGTTTATGTAAAAATATATCGCACTTATTCAGATAAATATTATCGAAATTTTCCATTTTGCGGCTTTTGTAAGAAATCGACGCACAGTGAAGCTATCCTAAAAAAAATCCATCGATATACAGTGGTGAAAAAAATAATAGGGACAACAGTTCATAACAATAATATTGAACAAAGTAACTAAGAAAACATGTATATGTGACAGCGCATAGAAAAAGGGACCTAACTTTTTTTTTGATGTGGACAAGATCTGAGCATCGAATAAGACCGATCCCATGCCCCAAAATTGTTCCCTCCCAGAGATATGCGCGTTTTATGAAAGTGATTGTACACCAAAGATGCACGTATTTAAATCTTTAAAATGGCTCTCCTGAACAAAACTGGTTTTTACCCTTAGGTCCCTTTCTATTTTGCACGTCACATATGGTTGATTCTGAGACAATGGACCACTTTGTTGTCCTTGTTTGTTTCAAGCGGGAAAAATAAAATATATTATACTTTATTATTTACTATACAATCAATCTTTATAGGTCCTTAAAAGTCTTTAAAATTGTTTTTTAAAAAAATTATTTGTTCTTCAAAAAATTTCCAACCAAAGTGTTCAAATATCATTACTTTGGTTGTCCCAAGCACTACTTTCAATTGAAATTTTCTCAATTTTTTACAAAAATATTAATTATTTATTTAATAAAGCCAGTCCATATTAAAAACTAATATTTAAATAATTTTGTTGCTATTAACGATTATAATTTTTTATTCAATTTTTATTTTTATGGATGTTTATTTTCTGTCCCTGAAAATACACAGTATTCCCCTGTAAAATCTAATATTCGCAAAAATTCAAATTTCCAAACCAATCTTGATTTAAAGCAACTCAAATATGATTGAACATTACATGAAGTGGGTGCACTTCTAATAGTTTTTTCGTCAAAAGTCGAATTAAAGTTAAGTAAGTCGTGTTTTGTCACTCGTTACGAACGTTCACACTTAAGTTGGTCATTCCCCTGTGTTGTTTTTTAAAAAGATAATAAATACTTTGTATAAATTTGCAAGTGTTTTTTTTTGTGTTTATTGCAAATATAAGCTCCCAGATCACGTCAATTTTTAAAGGGTAAGTACTTAAATAAACATTTCAGGGGGTTTTGCAGAAATTCATCATTCCCCTGCCAAAATTTTACAGGGGAATGACGATTATCAGATTTTTTCTTTTATTATATTTACAAAAGAACTGAATTAAAATGAATTTGTTGATTTTAATGAAAAAATACTATACGAGGGCGACCGCAAAAGTAACTGGCCTAACATAAAAAGAACCGTTTTTTTGGAATTATTATTTATTTTTCAACATAATCTCCTTCCAACTTCAACATAATCTCCTCCCAACACTTCATCAAACGTTTTTCAAGTTTTTTAATTCCATCCGAAAAATAAGATTTTTCAAGACCTTCAAAATATGACTCAGTTTCAGCAATAACCTTGCTATTGGACCAAAATTTTTTGCCACCGAGAATTTTTTTTTTTAAATTTGGAAACAAGAAATAATCAGAAGGAGCTAAATCTGGACTATATGGTGGATGCGGAGCAATTTCAAATCGTAATTCGGCCAGTTTTTGTTGAGTTAAAAATGCAGTGTGTGAAGAAGGAGCATTATCTTGATGAAAAAGAACTTTTTTTTCTAAATGCGGTCGTTTTATCTTGATTTTTTCACTCAACCGATCCAATAATGCACAATAATATTCACTATTTATAGTTTTTCCTTTCTCAAGATAATCAATAAATATTATACCCCTTGCATCCCAAAATACTGTGGCCATTACTTTTCCTGCTTACTTTTTCTGCTTAACAGTTTTCGCCTTCTTGGGACCACTTTTACCAGCTTCTATCCATTGTTTTGACTGTTCTTTGCATTCTGGGATGTAGTGATGGATCCATGTTTCATCAACAGTTATGAATCGGCGCAAGAACTCTATTGGATTACGCTGATAAATCGCTAAAAGCTCCTCGGAATTGGTCCAACGGACGATTTTTTGGGGCAAAGTCAACCAACGCGGCAGCGTTCTTGCGGATAGCTTTTTCATGTGGAGTTCATCATGTAAAATACTCCAAACTAGTTTTTCGTGTATTTTAACAATATCAGCAAGTTCTCTGAGCTTTATTCGTCTATCTTTAGTCACTTTATTAAATATTTTTCTAATGTTTTCAATAGTAGTAGCAGTTTTCGGTCTTCCAGAGCGTTGTTCATCTTCCGTACTTGAACGACCCATTTTAAATTGTTGAACCCAGGATTTGACGGTGGAGTATGATGGTGCATTATAACCATGAACAGAATCCAATTCATCTTTGATTAATTGTGGCGTATAACCTTTCATATAAAAGTGTTTAATTACCGAACGAAACTATTTATTTTCTGTTATTCAAAAACTATAAAACTTGTTTACTTCAATCACCTGTAACAAAGAAAATAATCATTAAATATTTCGAAAATTTTGACAGATGGCTTATAAAAGATGGTTTTTAAAAAACAAAAAAAAAAGTTGCTAGTAAAACAGAAAATGTGCCAGGCCAGTTAGTTTTGCGGTCGCCCTCGTATATTTTATTGTCTTCGCCATTTCTCTGTTCAATGAGTCATTACCCTGGAGCTCATATTTTTTAAATTGTTGCATGATTCTGTTAAAAATTAAAATTTTGATGTGTACCTTTTGAAAAATGACTAGCCTTTCTTAGAACTAAGACATCTACCAGAATTAAATATTAAATTCTGAAAAAAATATCGAACGCCAAAAATGATGTCGAAACTGGCCCAGAATCTCAGAATCACCCATATTTCTGTGAAAGGCATTACCAGATTATTCGTAGTACTCGCACTGTTGAATTTTCTTTGTTGAACTTAGATTTTATATTGAAGCTCATACAATCTTTGGATGGTCGTTAAAGTGGTATAACCTGTAAAATAGCTTGGAAAAATAATAGGGATAATTGTCCAAACATTGGTACTGCTTAAGAATTCTCTTCTATTTGTAACATAAATTCTGAGAGGAGAAAAAAACTAACGGTCAACAATCATTAGGCCAATAGGACCCGAAATCATGATAAAAGTAGTGTGCAGCCACGAAAATCAATGTCACTTTGCCATTTTGTTAAAAACTTGTTTTCTATTTAAATATAGAAGCAAGAGGTCTTGAGCCGGTTAATCCCTGTTCAATGTGTAAAAGCAACAGGCCGAAATAAAACAAACTAGCTAAACAAACATAATTCAATAATTTTTGTTGAGAGACAGAAGCATTTCAACATTTTTGGATTTCAAGCCAGTTCTTCTGCCAGATATTATGGGGGCAGCTTTGCTGAACATTCCTTCAGATTTCGCCAAAGTTGCTGGAATGCATAAATATCTTGTGGCGCAGGTTTTAGTGTTGTTATATCGTTGGCATGACTTGCAGAGCCGTCAACTAAACTTTAGATTTACATATTTTGAAATAAGAATTAGTCAATAATTTTTATTTAGTATTCGTTTTATTTTACTCGCCAAAATTCGCAGTGTTCCAACAGTAGGGTATCCAACTCTATTGTTTCCCTGGAGCATCGTCGGAATGTGGGTTGTGTGTCGCTGTTCTGTCGCTTCTTCAATGGTGTGTGTTCTTCAGACATTCGTGGTCTTATTCCTGACGTGAGGATGTTCGGCAGGGAAACACGACTTTCCAGAAATTCACACCCATTTGTTATCGATTGGCCGGTTGACCGCACTATACACTACAGATCGAATTCGTTTTTCGCCCGTACTGTCCATATGTGGAATCGACTTCCGGCAAATGTATTTCCCACCAATAACGGCATCCAGAAATTCAAGGCGAATGCCAATAAACATTACTCCCTCTTTCCCTTCTTCGATCCCTTGCTTTCCAACGACCAACGCAATGCATTGCATGTGTAGGGGAAAACCCCTGAGTGTTGGCAAGTGATGACATTTGTACCGATACTTTCGAAAGTCATTAAAAACAATCGATAATGGCGCCAACAAAAAACTAGCAGTCCCACGACAGCCGTTTCTATGGACCGAATTGACCCGAAGAACAATTTTTTGCAAAGGGCTGTCACTCCGGCACACAGTTGCCGCTGCAACAGCCACAAAAAACTATCGATTCTATCGATAGTACTATCAATACTATCGATAGTTTTACAGCTCTAATAAGAGGGCCTTTTTCACAAGCGTCGCATATCACACACTAATCGATTTTCTTTAAGATCTATTTTAAAATGTGGCTTTTGTAAGTATAGTAACGCTAATGCCACAAATAAGAAGGCACTAAGTTAAAACACTCACTGCACAGAAATGCACAAAAATCTTTAAATCAAAATTATAAAAAAGATTCTACAATGGTTCTTTATCAAATTGATGAATAAATAATAAATTCTTCAATTTGAAATATTTAGTTTTCAAGGCATTTTTCTGCGTTTATAAAATTGGAGTTTAATTTCATATCAATCTTGTACATCAATATTTCATACGACGTAGCAAGACTTGTACGAGTACACACACGAGAAATTGTTATCGTATTTATTTTGTTCGGTGGAAAACTTTACTGACAGCAGTTTTCTAGGAACGTACAGCATCGAAAAAGATGTGATATTTGGTCACAAATATTATAAAAACATCTTAAGATCCAAAAGCTGAAACTGTATCTTTAAGACAAATAAATAAAAAATCTCTTGTCTATCTATCCTTCTGATAAGCTCAACATTATTGTAGGTAATAAACGAAAAATAGCTTTAGATACAACAGCATATAAATCATAAGTAAAAAAGTGGCGATAAACTTGATACATTGTTCTACGAGTCCCTAAAAATTCAATCGACTGCAATCCCGATTTTACCAGAAAATTATCGATCGACTTGGAACATATTTTATTTTTACGACTATTCGCCAATAATGATAAAAAGTTGGTTTAACTGTTAATATCCCACATTTACTACGACATCTATCTGTGTGTGACATCACTTCACGAACAGATCATCGGTTCGGGTCAGTTCCAATCTATTAAATCACTTAATGTCTTTATAGAAGTAAAGTAAATGCTTTGGCTATTACACACGAATGTATCACTTTTAGCAACAACCAAAAAAAAAAATCGAAAAGTTTCGAAATCTGCCGGAAAACCAATGTTATGACAAGTGATTCACTGTGACCGACCAAACACCCGGCCACACAAAATATCCCTTTCCCCGCATGCCATGACAAAGACGATGATAGCGTCGTTGATAAGTTGGTACACTCGTGGTATTGCCACCGACTTTCGACCATAAAATATTTATGATGGTAACACATAAAGTACATTTTCATGAACATAAATCGGTTGAAATGCTGGAACACACACACACATATTCAGGGAGTAGCAGTTCTACTTTGGAAATAAATTTCCATCAAAGCAATGAACTAATAAAAGAAAGAAGAAAAAATAGCAAAATGAGCCGAACAATAGTAAATAATCATAATCTATCGCAACTGATGATACGAAGGATAATTTATTGGAAGGGGGTGTGGTTGGTGCGAGGGAGAGATGTTATTATCAAGTTTGTAGCTGGCATTGACGAATGTGCATAAGGTCGGCTTAAGCGCTCCTCTTCTTTATGCTGAAGCCATAAAATCGTTAGAGTAAAAAATATAATCAATAAAATAAAGGCAATGAAATAGTGGAGAAATAATGGTTATGAGTTTGAACTATTGAGAATGAAAATATATGAGCGCAATGACAGAGTGGGTAGAAGATTTTCCAAATAAAATCTAGTAATGTGGAAACACATACTCGAGAAGAACCTACTCCCAAGCAAGCTTTTGGCAAAGGCATTCACTCTGTCCTAACTTTAAATAAAGGGTGGTCCAACCCCAATGCACGATGTTAATTGTGAGTCTTACTTTTACGTCAAGGTTTTTCCCATCTGAAATTGAGATTTCTTTGCTTCAGTGTTTGATGTTTGGTGTTTGAATTGATGTTTTTGCTCAGCACAATCAACCAAATGTGTTCATATTGAATTCGCAAGAACACACAGAGAACAGATTGGTTGCCACAACCGAATTTGTTGATAACCGAATGTTAGTAATTACAAGTAATATCCATGTATTCCATCGTTACAACCGAATGTTGGTTGGGTAGCCATAATTTAGTAAAAGGAAATGACACTTTTGGCTGAAGAAAACAAGTATTGGTAATATTAACAGACTAAGATGATTACTGGAACTGAATTTGTACATGTATTGGTTGTTGTTATACGATTAGATTGTTGGTTATACGAGGGCGGTTCGGAAACTTCTTAGCCCAGCACAAAAAGCGAGGTATAAGCAGAAAAAAGTTAAGTGTTTTAGAAACTTCCATCTCTGCTATGAACACATGTTAATAAACTCCTTCATATAGAAACAGGTGTTCACAAAAGACGCATCCGCGATTTTTTTACAATGGAAAAATTAGAAATGCGTGGTGTCATTAAATATTTACATAAAAAAGGTTTATCGGGACAAGAAATTCACAATGATATGGTGAATGTGTTAGATGAAAGTGCTCCTTCATATGCAACAGTAAAAAATTGGGTTGCTGAATTTAAACGTGGTCGTACAAGCATTGAAGATGAACCACGTAGTGGACGTCCAAAAACAGCAACAACAACAGAAATTGTAGCCAAAGTGCATGATATGGTATTAAATGATCGACGAATAAATGTGTGTGAAATAGCTAATATCATGGGCATCTCAAATGATCGAGTCCATTTAATTTTGCATGAAGAACTACAGATGAAAAAGCTTTCTGCAAGATGGGTGCCGCACTTGTTAACAGTCGACCAAAAACGCATAAGAATGAACATTTCCCAAGCTTGTTTGGATCGTTTTCAGCGAAATAAAATGGATTTTAAGCGTCGTTTCATAACTGTTGATGAGACATGGATCCACCACTATACTCCAGAGACAAAAGAACAATCCAAACAATGGAGTGAAGCTGGAGGAAGTGCCCAAGGAAGGCAAAAACATTTCAATCGGCTGGTAAGGTTATGGCAACGGTTTTTTGGTACTTCAAAGGTATTTTATTGATTGACTATCTGCAAAAGGGTAAAACAATAAATTCAGAGTACTATTGCAACCTTTTAGATCAATTAAACGTATAAATTCGAGAAAAACGTCCTGGCTTACAACAAAAAAAATAATTTTTCATCAAGGCAACGCACCAGCGCACAAGAGTGTTTCAACAATGGCTAAAATCAACGAATTAAAGTACGAGTTGCTTGACCACCCACCTTATTCTCCTGATTTAGCTCCCAGTGACTTTTAGCTGTTCCCAAATCTAAAAAAATCCTTGCTGGCAAGCGTTTTACCTCAAATGAAGATGCAATTACAGTTGTAAACCACTATTTTGAAGACCTTGAGGAAAACTATTTTAATCAAGGGATAGAATTGCTAGATAAGCGTTGGACTAAGTGTATTGAAGTTTCAGGAGATTATATTGAAAAATAAAAATATTTTTGAAAAACTAACTATTATCTTTCATTGATAGGCTAAGAACTTTCCGAACCGCCCTCGTAAGTACTTAGTAGCGACATAAATACTGTTACAACATTGAACACACCCATTTCAATAGAAGAAGTGAACAAACCCCGTTAATGTCATATGGGTTTTGAAAGCTAACCTCAATAGCGTTAGTCTGTAACGGGATTTTAAAATGGTTTCAACTTTCATCATGGAGTGGTCAGATAATGAGAACCGTATCGCTGTACCTAATAGCGCTTTTCAATTGTGAAATGAAAAAAAAACGATAGTTTCAAAACGCTCCGGCCACTAGGGACTATCCGCATGTACTTCTACCAATGCATTAAACTATTTGAGGAGACTGGAGATGTAAAAGAAGGTCGGGACGCCCACGCTCTGTTCGAACACCGCATGTCATCAAAGCCGTTAAATCAAAAATTCACAGCAATCCGCTAGATAAGCGTTGGACTAAGTGTATTGAAGTTTCAGGAGATTATATTGAAAAATAAAAATATTTTTGAAAAACTAACTATTATCTTTCATTGATAGGCTAAGAACTTTCCGAACCGCCCTCGTAAGTACTTAGTAGCGACATAAATACTGTTACAACATTGAACACACCCATTTCAATAGAAGAAGTCAACAAACCCCGTTAATGTCATATGGGTTTTGAAAGCTAACCTCAATAGCGTTAGTCTGTAACGGGATTTTAAAATGGTTTCAACTTTCATCATGGAGTGGTCAGATAATGAGAACCGTATCGCTGTACCTAATAGCGCTTTTCAATTGTGAAATGAAAAAAAACGATAGTTTCAAAACGCTCCGGCCACTAGGGACTATCCGCATGTACTTCTACCAATGCATTAAACTATTTGAGGAGACTGGAGATGTAAAAGAAGGTCGGGACGCCCACGCTCTGTTCGAACACCGCATGTCATCAAAGCCGTTAAATCAAAAATTCACAGAAATCCGCTACGAAAACAGAAAATCGTGAGATGAATATCACGCAAAAGTCCATGAGTCGAATCATTTAAAATGACTTGGGGCATAGGGCTTTCAAACGACGTACCGGACATTTATTGACTGCAGCTTAAAAAAAATAGGATTGAAAAATGCAAACGTCTTTTGGTGAAGCACGCTGATAACTGAAAAAATTTTTACCGTTCAGGAAAAAGTAACATGCAAAATGATAGAAATGATAGATGCGCGGTCATGTAAGGAAGAATCTGAACTGATCCCCCCAATGGTGGAAAAGGGTCATCACCCAGCTTCAGTCATGGTTTGGTGGGGTGTCTCTTACGATGGGGTCACTGACCTGCATTTCTGCGAACAAGGAGTCAAAACATAAGCCAAAGTTTACCAAGAAACCGTTTTGAAAGCTGTTGTGAAGCCTCTTAACAATTCCCTGTTCCAAAACCAGCCATGGACTTTCCAGCAGGATTCTGCGCCCATAAGGCTAAAATGACCTAGGCCTGGCTTCGAACAATTTACCAGCGTTCATTTCCTCTGAAGAATGGCCCTCAGGCAGTCCAGATTTGAGCCCATGGGATTACAAATTGTGGACGGTTTTAGAGGACAAGGTTTGTCACAAAAGATACCCTAACATTGGACCTCTTAAGACTGCTTTGGTTTGAGCTGTGGCCAATTTTCCAAAGGACGAGGTTCGTGCAGCTATTGACGATTGGCCAGTGCGACTTAAGGCGTGTGTAAAGGCAAAAGGCGGACATTTCGAATAAGTAGATTCGTTTTGGATACAATATACATCAATAAATATATTAAAAAATATTTGGTCAAAAAACATTCAGTACTTTTTAGTTTACAGCTAAACCATTGCAACGGTCCTTTTTTTAGGTATTCGAAAACATTCATAAATTTACGAGAACTATACTTCACTTACTCTCTTTGTTTCAAATAGAGTACTGAACTGCCGTTATTTCTCGTTGTGTTACCGAAATAGAGACAAACGAGAACAGAGTACTCTGTTCTCGCTGTGTTTGTAGAAACGGTCCATACGAGAACAATGGTATTCGAATACCGGTCAAGCGAGACAAAAAGTATTCGAGAACCGGGTGCACTACACCGAGTGCACCGAGAACTTTTGCATTATAAAGAGAAAAAAGAGAAACAAACAAAACCAACTTATTACCATAATTGTAGTTGATGTTTGCTGGTATATTTGTGTTTATTTATTATTCAAATTCCATATTACATTAAGGTTTATTTTTTAATAATTATTTGTTGTTTTTTTAATAACTTAAATATCTATTGTCAATTAAAATTATAAACATTCCGAATGCCTGCCATTATTATTGAAATTTGTTACACAGTAATTGTAATATTCAGAAGGAGGTAACGGATATGTTATTTTGAAAAATAGCGTATATGGAAGGATTGGCACGACTGTATTCCTTAAAAGGTACAATTAATTTTGTTCTACTCATTGATGGTCTGACTTGCCTGTATAGACGACTAGTAAATATATCGACTAGTAAATATAGCTAAAAATAAAAATAAAGACGTCTATTTGTCTTTATTTTTATTTCTAAAATAAAATTTTTCTTATACAAAAACGTATATATTGAAAACTATTTTATTATATTTATATTATACTTCGAATTAATTATACAAATTATACAATTTCAAAATTTCTTTCCAATTCCTCTTTTTTAAAATTGAAATGGATAAACATCATTTGGTTTACAGCCATAACATTTTCCCCAAGAGATGATCTTTTCTCTGATAACATATTTCGGGCTCTAGAGAAAACTCTTTCCGAAGAAGCACTACTAGCTGGTGTTGCTAAAACTAAGCAACTCAATTTGAACAATAATGGCATGTTGTTTTTTTTGTAATTGCCACCAATTAAAAATATTGAAGTTTTCGGTGATGATAATTTTTGTGCTTTTGTATAGTTGGAGCTGTTTTCAATAGGATTACTTAAATTATCTTGTTCCACAAAATCTGAAAACAATTCTTTTTGTTTGGAGGTAGACGGAAAAATTGCAAGTTCCTCTGGTGAAACTAATATTTCATTGTGAAAACACAACATAAGTCTTTGACACTCATCCTCTATGTCCTTCTTTTCCTCCTCGGAAAACTGTAGAAGCTTATTTGTTGGAGGGAAGAGAAATATTGCAATTTTGTGGAAAATATTGATATGTGGTACAATTATTGAGTCTATGTAATAGAGAAATTTTTCTTTTAGCTCCTTTATTAAATCAAAATCGGAACTAATGCTTGCGCATACTTTTTTCAATTGATGGATGTATATTATAACCAAATGTAATGTTGCATACTGTTCGCCTTCTAACATTTTTGAAGCTTCTACAAAAGGTTCTAGGAATTTTAAAATATCTTTTAAGTTATTTATATTTATGCAGTGTATCCTATTTAATTGATTTTTTGACTGAAGAACTTGAACTATTTCTGGCCAGTTTTTTTGAATCGAATCCAGCAAATAATACATTGTATTCCAACGAGTGGAACAATAACTTTTTAAAGATGTGGGCAAAGTTGCATTCAATCCTGACTTTTTAAAGTATTTCACTAACTTAATGCTCCAAGAACAGGTATCTGCAATTTCACTGCATTCCTGCATTCCAGTATGCATTACATTATTTAATAGATGATTGATACAGAAAATATGTTGAGTGGATTGGAATGCACGTTTCATATTTGAGCCCCTGTCCGTAACTATGGTCGATTTAAAACTAAAGTTACAATCAAATTCATCCAGCAGCTTTCTAACCTTCGCATTTATGTTTTCACCTAAGGGTAAAACAAAATGGATTAGATTTTTTTTGATGGAATGTAAAAGTTCTTACCAGTGCATCTTTCATTTTCCATTGATTTTAGGCCTAACAGTCGGATTTTTAAGCAACCATTTTGAACATAATGCATCGTTACAGCAAGGTAGCTTTTTTTTAAAAAGTTGTCCGTCCAAAGGTCTGTGGTTAAACTAAAGCCGATATCTTTCACTGAAAAAATTTCCGTCTTGACCTTCTCGAAACATTTTTCGTAAAGTTTTTCAACGTTACGAGAAATTGTAGATGGATGAGGGACTGCTGCTTCGAAATTGACACCGATGCCGAATTTGGCGCCAATCACCACAAAACGTCTCAGTACCTCCTGCAATCCCTCATCCTTAACTGTGTTATATGGTCTGCAGTTACATATCAGCCACATTGTCATCGCACGTGTAACGTCTTTCTTGGTTGCGACGTCAACTTCGGTCCTTGATACATTTTCAGTATCTCCACGCATTAAAGTATAGCACTTATGTTTTACAAGGTTTGAAGTTGAATGGTTACTGTATTTGAAAACCTTTGTACATGTCCTGCAAGCCACCCAGTTATGAACATCATTGCCATTCTCATTGATAATTACACCAAAAACATCCCACACCTTGCTCCTTCCTCTTTTGGTGCTTATTTTATATTCGCCAGTTAAAACTTTCGCTGTGATAGATGTGTTGTCCAATTCTTCTATCGAAGAAGTGCTGGACTGCATTGATTCCTTAAAAATATTTCAGAACGTATATGATGAACGTTTTTCGCACTACATATGTAAATATGTATGTAAAATGTTTATACAAATTGAAAAGGGAATTGTAAATAGTAAGGAGTTTTTGAATTAGACGTATTTTGTTGAGCACCTATTTCTAACGAACAATTTTATTTAATTTCTAATAATGAAAGTAAATGTTTCCCAAATCATGTACTTCTTTACTTACCTCATCAACTTGCATTTTAATCAAAATTTCCGATTATTTAAATATTTATGTTGTTTACAACGCACTCACTTTAATACTGAAAGGCTTCTTTATTTATTTACAGTTACACCGAGTACGTACACTTTACACCGAGTACACCGAGAACTTTCTGGTGTTCTCGAAAACTTTTACAATTTTTTACTGCATCTACTTCATCAACTGAAGTACTCGACAGTATTTGCTCTCATCGAGTACTTCAGAGTACTGTAGGCGAGAGAGAACGGTACACGACAGTACCCGAACTCGTCTGATCGGCTTCAGTGAAGTTCTCGTCTTGGTCAGAAAAAAATACTCGAATAACTGCACCCGTTCTCGGTGTGCAGTACTGAAGATGCTAAAACGAGTATACCCGTGCAATGCTTTATTTACAGCATAAAACGTGTGCAACAGTATTTATGTCCCTACTAAGTAGTTACGGAAAGCTGACCGACTTCTATACCTTGAAGCAAGAAAAGATGATGTAATGATAGCGTAAATGCTAACCAGCCCTTGTGAAGTAATACCCAACGGTAGTACCGCGGGGGAAAGTGGTTGATGTATAGGGGGTGTGGTACGTAGGTGCCAGCAATGGCAAATCGTGCATGCCTATGGCGGAGGCCTCTAGTATCTTTGAAGACTTCACAATGCAAAAGAAAATAAAAACAGTCATTGCAGTCAATTATGCGCTAAGATTTTGACTTATTCCCAAATAAAATGGCCAACAAATTGAACGCAAAAGACTTCCGGTTTTGCTTGGAGTTTTGCCAGAAGATGCTTCCAATTGTGGCGGAGGACGGAAACATGTTGAATTATCTTTTCGTGCCCATTTCAATTTAAACGGCAAAATAAACAAACAAAATTGTCGAATATAGAGTGGTTCCAACCCAAAGATATTCCATTAGACAAAATTTCATCCACTTAGTGTCACAGTGTGGTGTGCAGTTTCATCACGATGTATTGTCGGGACCCACTTCTTCGAAGAAAATGGTCACTCCGTTACGGTTACTGGATCCTGGACCCTTACCAGCATGTTGATAGAGTTTTTCTATCCAGAATTACGTTGAGTGAGAATTTCTTTCAACTCTGAGTGGTTTCAGCTAGATGGTGCTACTCCTCACATAGCCCGGCCTGTTATGACACAATTGCGACGACAATTTCCCAATAAGCTGATATCCAGAAACTTCACATTCCGTTGGCCCCCCCCCCCAGGGTCACACGACCTTACTGCACGTGACTTTCTTTTGTGGGGTTATTGCAAACAGGAAGTCTACAAAGCAAAATTAACAAATTTTGAATAAACTAAAGCAATCCAAACAGTTGCACCTATTCCTATCCCAACTCTCCAAGCAGTAATGAACCACTTTTTTTTGGAAAGATGCAGCACATGCATCAATGACCGGAGGGGGGGGGGTGGTCATTTAATATCCATTATTTTTAAAACTAATGAAGCTTTATTTAATAAAACTGAATGTTCTTTAACATGAATAAAGGAATACGAGGGCGACCGCAAAACTAACTGGCCTGGCACATTTTCTGTTTTACTAGCAACTTTTTGTTTTGTTTTTTAAAAGCAATCTTTTATAAGCCACATGTCAAAATTTCCGAAATATTTAATAATTATTTTCTTTGTTACAGGTGATTGAAGTAAACAAGCTTTATAATTTTTGAAAAATGGAAAATAAAGAGTTTTGTGCGGTAATTAAACACTTTTATATTAAAGTTTATACGCCACAATTAATCAAAGATGAATTGGATTCTGTTCATGGTTATAATGCACCATCATACTCCACCGTGAAATCCTGGGTTCAACAATTTAAAATGGGTCGTTCAAGTACGGACGATGAACAACGCTCTGGAAGACCGAAAACTGCTACTACTATTGAAAACATTAGAAAAATATTTGATGAAGTGACTAAATATAGACGAATAAAGCTCAGAGAACTTGCTGATATTGTTAAAATACACGAAAAACAAGTTTGGAGTGCTAACAAGTTTGGAGTGCATGAAAAAGCTATCAGCATGATTGGTGCCGCGTTTGTTGACTTTGCCCCCAATAATCGTCCGTTGGACCAATTCCGAGGAGCTTTTAGCGATTTATCAGCGTAATAGAGTTCTTGCTCCGATTCATAACTGTTGGAACATGGATCCATCACTACATCCCAGAATGCAAAGAACAGTCAAAACAGTGGATATAAGCTGGTGAAAGTAGTCCCAAGAAGGCGAAAACTGTTAAGTCAGCAGAAAAAGCAATGGCCACAGTATTTTGGGATGCAAGGGGTATAATATTTATTGATTATCTTGAGAAGGGAAAAACTATAAATAGTGAATATTATTGTGCATTATTGGATCGGTTGAGTGAAGAAATCAAGAAAAAACGACCGCATTTAGAAAAAAAGTTCTTTTTCATGAAGACAATGCTCCTTCACATACTGCATTTTTAACTCAACAAAAACTGGCCGAATTACGATTTGAAATTGCTCCGCATCCACCATATAGTCCAGATTTAGCTCCTTCAGATTATTTTTTGTTTCCAAATTTTAAAAAATTTCTCGGTGGCAAAAAAATTTTCGTCCAATAGCGAGGTTATTGCTGAAACTGAGGCATATTTTGAAGGTCTTGAAAAATCCTTTTTTTCGGATGGAATTAAAAAACTTGAAAAACGTTTGATGAAGTGTATTGAGTTGGAAGGAGATTATGTTGGAAAATAAATAATAATAATTCCAAAAAAACGGTTCTTTTTATGTTAGGCCAGTTACTTTTGCGGTCGCCCTCGTAGACTGAAAAAAAGTTAAGTAAATTTCTTACGAGGGCGGTTCGGAAAGTTCTTAGCCTATCCATGTAAGAGAATAGTTAGTTTTTCAAAAATATTTTTATTTTTCAATATAATCTCCTGAAACTTCAATACACTTAGTCCAACGCTTATCTAGCAATTCGATCCCTTGATTAAAATAGTTTTCCTCAAGGTCTTCAAAATAGTGGTTTACAACTGTAATTGCATCTTCATTTGAGGTAAAACGCTTGCCAGCAAGGAATTTTTTTAGATTTGGGAACAGGTAAAAGTCACTGGGAGCTACATTAAGAGAATAAGGTTGGTGGTCAAGCAACTCGTACTTTAATTCGTTGATTTTAGCCAATGTTAAAACACTCTTGTGCGCTGGTGCGTTGTCTTGATGAAAAATTATTTTTTTGTGTTGTAAGCCAGGACGTTTTTCTCGAATTTGTACATTAAATTGATCTAAAAGGTTGCAATAGTACTCTGAATTTATTGTTTTGCCCTTTTGCAGACAGTCATTCAATAAAATACCTTTGAAGTCCCAAAAAACCGTTGCCATAACCTTACCAGCCGATTGAATTGTTTTTGCCTTCTTTGGGGCACTTCCTCCAGCTTCAGTCCATTGTTTGGATTGTTCTTTTGTCTCTGGAGTATAGTGGAGGATCCATGTTTCATTAACAGTTATGAAACGACGCTTAAAGTCCATTTTATTTCGCTGAAAACGATCCAAACAAGCTTGAGAAATGTTCATTCTTATGCGTTTTTGGTCGACTGTTAACAAGTGCGGCACCCATCTTGCAGAAAGCTTTTTCATCTGTAGTTCTTCATGCAAAATTAAATGGACTCGATCATTTGAGATGCCCATGATATTAGCTATTTCACGCACTTTTATTCGTCGATCATTTAATACCATATCATGCACTTTGGCTACAATTTCTGTTGTTGTTGCTGTTTTTGGACGTCCACTACGTGGTTCATCTTCAATGCTTGTACGACCACGTTTAAAAGAGCACTTTCACCTAACATATTGACCATATCATTATGAATTTCTTGTCCCGATAATGTAGCAATATTAATCAGCCACTCTGTATCTCAGAGTCATTGAAACAATAAATTATCGAATAGAGGTTTGCCACTGAAGCCGTGGTAAGCATTTGGCCGATGTTGCGTTTCGCCCACAAATGTCATAGATCCTTCTATCATAATACAAACTATTTTGATTATTTACTGAAAACTATTTGTTTATATTACAATTAACATTGTGCGCTTTAGTTTAGTTTACAATCCTCAGTTTATATTAACATATTGCACTACTTCGACAAAACCGGAAACAAATGTCATTTTGTAACAAAATGTCTTACTAACTTTTTTTCGATGTCATTATTTGATTTATTGAATTTGATTAAAGTGTTTAGCAGCTCAGCCAAACCATATGTGACAGCGCATAGAGAAAGGGACCTAAGGGTAAAAAAATCAATTATCATTTTTTTTCTTTTTTTGATGTGGACAACATCTGAGCATCGAATGAGACCGATCCCATGCCCCAAAAGTGTTCCCTCCCAGAGATATGCGCGTTTTATAAAAGTAAAGTCGACGATTCTAAGCGCAAATAGAAAGGGACCTAATCTTTAAAATGGCCCTCCTGAACAAAACTTTTCATCAACATTTCACTTTTTTTTGATGTGGACAACATCTGAGCATTGAATGGGACCGATCCCATGCCCAAAAATTGTGTTTCCTCCCAGATATATGCGCGTTTTATAAAAGTGAAGTCGACGATTCTAAGCGCAAATAGAAAGGGACCTAATCTTTAAAATGGATCTCCTGAACAAAACTGGTTTTTAACCTTAGGTTCCTTTCTATTTTGCGCGTCACATATATAACTGATATAAGATTTTTAACAAATTTATTGTTAAAATTTTTAGTTTGCTAAATACCTCTGTGTTGTTCCAATCGAAATGCAAGTTTCAAAAAATCCATGGTATATTAACCATTTGACTTAACTTTGTTAATGGAAAATTGCGAAAATAACAACCTCAGCCAAACACATTATCAAATTATACTAGAAAATGCCAACAGAATTATTTGTAGTACTAAAATTAAATTTAAACCATAAATCCAGAATTGCCAGAAGTTGCTGTATTGATTTTTTTTCTCTACCAACCCATTCATTCACATTTTATCCACTCTTTCTGCTTTTGCTCTTCTTTTTGGAAATCCTCAAATGGTCTTTACCATAACGACCTAATTTTCTTATTAATTTCTCGAGGAGCATGAAAAGGAATGGAAGGAAAAGAAAAGGGCGAGGAGCATTATTCATTTAATTTTATATAAAATATTGATGGCTTTTAAACGGAAGCCTTCACACAAGAATCTAAACTAACCCAAAAGAAAATCTACGACGAGCGCATTGTTCTCCTTCCGTCCTTTTTTGCAAAAAGCTAAAGTTTAATGCACTTAACAATTGCCATTCGCTCTAAATACGATGACTAGGGTCTGAGAAAATCCTGGTTAGTTTGTGTGTGTCTAAGTGTATGTGTGTGTGTTGGTGAACGGCGTGCTTTTCCCCCTTTTCTCACACCATGCAGCATACCTATGCATTAAACAAAGCCAGTTCAGTGCAGCTTCCAAACATACACTTACATATATATGCCAGGACTTTTCAGAGCCCTACCGCCCTCCTTTGATGCAAGGACCAAAACACACTCTCACGGACAAAAACGCGCAAAAAGAGTGGAAACGCCTTTTTAATGGTTTAAGTTTTGTCTTCATTCTTCCTTTTTCTTTTGGCATAGAGTGCAGTGGTAAAACCAAAAGAAATTCTCCCAGCGCTAGAGAAAGGACTGGAGTGTTCAAAGGAGGACTTCAAATAATCTTAAAGAATTTGGTTAAAAGAGGGCAGAGCGTCGAGAACATGGAAATCCTAACCAAGCTGCACACAACACACACATACATATACATATATAAAGCGGAAGACACAAATGACAATTGCAACGACGACATATCGCTAAACGTTTTAAGCGTTCTCCGTTCTTTGCCGGTTTTCGTGGCGTAAAGGGACCATGGGTGTGTTTGTGTGTGTCTTTTGCCAATAATTGTGAAAGCATCCATATACAACGCCAATATTTCTAAAGGGGAGGGAGACTGTCTTCGATTCAATATTCATGGCACTTTCAATTCAATTTAAAAACGCGTAGAAGAACTCTAAACTCCAAAATGTGAGCGTTAATTTTATTATATACCATCCAGCACTTAAAGGGAGGATAAACATGGAATTTTACCTTGTCATGTCCAACTGTCTACTGGAAAAATTATTTCTAAGCGGACGTTCTATAGAAATTTCTACACCATTTGTTAAACTCTGGTCGAAGGACGGATGGATGAATGGATACACAGACGGCCATGGCTAGATCGTCTAAGAATCTAACGACTGTTTAATAGTTCATATATATACTTTTTAGGATCTCGGATAAATATTTTGAGGTGCTGGCAATTTTAGTGTACACTCCATCCTATGTTAGGCGTAACAAATTCTGGAAGGACGAAATAGGTTCTTGGAAACATTGTCGGACTTTGGGCGACATAAATCCAGAAACGCACTATAAAGTGGGTTGTGGTTTGGTGTTATCGAAAAGGGCAATGATTTCTCTTTAAACATATTTGTTGCCACAACTATTGCGTGAACTCTAACTAAACTATTACTACAGCCGAATATTTGTTTATTCGCCTAACGTTGTGAAATCCATCTCACATTTGTACATAACGTCAGCTGCATACTCGTATGGAGGATACTTAATGTAAGAATTGAAACTATTGGGCAAATTACCACCCAAGCCCTATGCATTTGTAAAATACATAACGATAGCATTTATTTACACACAGAGAAAAAATCAGTTGGAAATCGGTTAGAAGGAAAAACATTCCGTTGTTAAAGAAGAATTCCGTTGCCATCGCCGAATGTTTTTCACTGTAATGAATGATAATGTAACAGATGATAAGTATGATCAAAATATTGTGCACAATACCAATAAAATGTGTAAAAATATTTAGTTGGCACAACAGTTGGTTGTGGCAACCAACAGTTTTCACAAAATTAGAAATTTAGAAAACAAATAGTTTATAATAACGGATTGTTTGGTGGTAAAGGTTATCTTTTGGTTCGAATGAAAAAAATATTTAAATATTGTTTAGCTCGTTTGTTTTATTTCGTTTTTTTTGAACAGGGATTAACCAACTTAAAACAGGGATTAACCAACTCCAGACGTCATGTATCTATATTTGATTAGTAGACAAGTAAGTTATTAACAAAATGGCAGTGATATTGATTTTCGTGGCTGTACTCAGCTTTTATCGCGATTTCGGGTCCGTGACCACCTTCATTAGAGAGCCCCGCATCAGTTGTTGAAAGAAAAAGCAAACTCTTTAAGACCGGCTCTCACCAAACGAATGAGAACTACTGTTGTAAATCTCAGTTCTAAAGTTTTCTCCAATTATTAAATATTCTCAACTTTAAGCCGATTGAAACAAAGTAAATATGGTCCGAAATAATATTTAAATATTATAAATATATAACACGATTCTAATAATATCACCATCTTAAAACAGTAGTTTTTATCAAACAACATACAGGTTTATAAAAGAAAGCAGATTGTCAATATCTTGGCCGAATGTTAATATGGCGTGTTAATAACAAATTATTAAAATTACTTCTTCGACAAAATGCTTTTAACTTAAAATCTTAAAATTTTTAGTTTCCAAAAAAAAATCAATTTTTTTTCTATCTTTCCTCATTTTCTCAACGACCTGATTGTGTAAACGTTGCTGTGTAATTGAAGTAATGGGTGATCCATCTAGAAATATTTTTTCAAAATAAAAAAAAACAAAAGTTTAACTTTTAATTTATTTGAAAGATCATTTTATGCCATTTATTTTTTCAATATAATTTAATTCAAAGTATGGCATTTGAATGAATCGTTCGAGCATTTCGACCGGTATGGCGTTAATGACACGCGTAATGTTGGCTTCCAAAACCTAAATCGTAGCTGGATTGTCAGCATAGACCTTGGACTTTACATAGACCCAAAGAAAAAAGTCTAAAGGTGTGATATCACACGATCTAGGCGGTCAACTCACCGGTCCAAAACGACAAATTAGCTAGTCTTCGAAATTACCTCTCAATGCGAGTAGATCCATTGTTTGAGCAGCTGTATGGTGAGTGGCACCGTCCTGTTAAAACCAAATGCCGTCAAGATTACGGGTTTCAATTTTTGGTAGCAAAAAAATCGATATCATAGCACGATAGCGAGCATCATTCACGAATTCGTTCCGCCCATCATAATTTTTGAAAAAATGTGCACCGATTATTCCACCAGCTTATAAACCGCACCAAATCGTGGTTTTCTCTGGATATAATGACACCTGTTGCTCTTCAGCTTAAATGCGGCAATTTTGTTTATTGTCTTTGTCGTTGGGCCAGAAATGAGCCTAATCACTGAGAAAAATTTTGGTCGAAAACAGCATATCTTTCCGTTTCTCACCGAACGCTCATTTCCATAATACAGTTGTCAACATTTGAAGGAAATTATTTTCAAAAATAAATGCCATAAAATGTCTTTTCAAATAACCAATAAAGATTCCACATTTGATTTGAATTTTTATATATTTTTTGTTCTTAGAAAATACCCCTAGATGGATCACCATATATCAGGCAAGAGTATTTTTTACATACAAGTGTACTGCATAGAAATTAAGATCCAGAAAAACCTTGTGTAGGTTTCGATACTTTATCGCTTCTACCGATACCTTTAGTTCCCTTTAATGGCAATTGCATGGCACCAACTAAGATTTGGTTGTACAATGAAAACTTTGTTGCTCATGTCACCTCAATCATTCGGTTGGAAAAAATCGGTTGTGAGAACATATCTGTTCTCTGTGTGTATAAGTAATTATATTTGAAAGGAATATATGTTCTAGCAATATTATTCGCAAATATTGACAAAAAAGAATTGTACTTGCATGTCACAAAAAAAAATGAAATATATGTGCATATATGACAGCGCAAAGAGAAAGGGATCTAAGGGTAAAAAAATCAATTTTCACTTTTTTTTTGATGTGGACAACATTTGAACATCGAATGAGACCGATCCCATGCCCCAAAAGTGTTCCCTCCCAGAGATATGCGCGTTTTATGAAAGTGAAGTCGACGATTCTAAGCGCAAACAGAAAGGGACCTAATCTTTAAAATGGCTCTCCTGAACAAAACTTTTCAGCAACTTTTCACGTTTTTTGTTAGATGTGGACAACATCTGAGCATTGAATGAGACCGATCCCATGCCCCAAAAATGTTCCCTCCCAGAGATATGCTCGTTTTATGAAGTGAAGTCGACGATTGTAAGCGAAAATAGAAAGGGACCTAATCTTTAAAATGGCTTTCCTGAACAAAACTGGTTTTTAACCTTAGGTCCCTTTCTATTATGAGCGTCACATATATAGAGTAGGCCAATGAAAATTTTTAATTTGATTCGCTGTAAAAAAAGTAATTATAATTTTTTTATATTTCTGGTTTTATTGGAAAGGTTGCCATTAAATAGCGGAACACCATACGATGTGTTGTTTTCGGTTCGCCCAATGGGCTGAAGATTTTTACCAAATTTTACGGAAAAATCGTGTTTCCAGATGAAGCTCATTTTTATCTCGGAGGCTACGTCAATAAGCAAGTTTGCCGCATATGGGGTTTAAAACACCAACATGTTAATATTGAGAATCGTGTTTCCAGATGAAGCTCATTTTTATCTCGGAGGCTACGTCAATAAGCAAATTTGCCGCATATGGGGTTCAAAACACCCACATGTTAATATTGAGAAGCCTATGCATCCACAACGAGCCACTGTTGGGTGTGGATTTTGGGCTGGCTTCATCATTGGGCCATTTTTCTTCGAATATGAGTACAGTAACGGCGGCTGTCGTCAACGGTAAGCGTCACCGTGTCATGCTCAATGCATTTTTGTTTCCAAAAATTCAAGAGAATAACATGGACGACATTTGGTTTCAACAAGACTGGGCTGCATGTCACACAACCAATGCAACTAAAGATTTTTTACGCACTGTTGCTAACTGGTTGCCGCGGTACTGTGATTCGAGCCCTTTTGATTATTTATTGTGGGAAGCCATTAAAAATAAATGTTACGCAAAGCATCCGAAGACAATTGAAGCGTTGAAACCTGAAATCGAAGTTGCCATTGAAGAGATTCAAACCGAAACAATCGAAAATTTACTTAAAAACTGGGTTGATCGGATAAGGACTGCCGAGCCAGCTGAAGTAGTCATAAAAAGAATAGTGTGTTTCATTATAAAATGACAAAGTTCAACCTTTCCAATAAAACTAGAAATTTGAAAAAATTGTGAGTAGTTTTGTTTACAGCCGACTTAAATTTAAAATGTTAAATCACTCACCCTTTGTTACTTTTGGTAGTATTTGGAGATTCCTAGGAGCAAAGGGATAGACGATTCATATTTTATTTTTTTAACCAAACACATTTTCAAAAAAATAAAAATAAACATAAATGTGTCTAACAAAACACTTACCACCTTCACAACATTCATTAGAGGGTTCATATAATTGTTGATATTATGTTCCTCTTGTTTCGATATTTTTACATCTTCTTCGCACGTTACAAACTTTTATCGCACATGATTATACTTATAATATCGATAACAGTGTTAATAGAAACGAGAAGGGTAATCGCTAACAGACCAAATAAACAAACACAATGCATAAGCAACGAACAAGCACTGTTCCTTCTCCCTCGTTCATAACAACACCTCGCAAACAACAACTAAAACATACCACGAAGTAAAGAACAAAAGAAAATAAGTGACCGGCACCGATAAACATTCACTTACGCATTAATTCAATTGAAGTAAACGCACACAATTTTGCAAATAAATGTTTTATTTTTCATTAGAACCGCACTTGTAACCAATTAATTGATTTAATTTCACAATTTTCGATAATTCTTAATAGGGTTTGACCGAAATTGCGACGACTTTACAAAACCCCAACCGCACAGTAGAAAAACAACGAATTAACTAAAACAAAAGAGGTGGCTGCCTTGAAGATGAAGACATACTTTGAGAGAGCACCAGAGACTAAGAGCGTAGAAGTATGAGAGCACCTTGTGTGATGAGAGGAGAAACAACCAAGTGATATTTGCTTGAAGAGATGAAAATATCTCTGCTGTTAGTGGGGCTTTTTTTCATTTATGTTTAGTAATACTCGAAGTGTGTGTGTCTGAATTGTCTTTGGCATTGTTAGGTTTTTGTTGTTGGACGGATTAGTGGCTTAGATCAAATGCCTGACAGTGCTGGAAATATGGTAAATTTAACCATTTCTTACTCGATTTTGATCGTAACTTCCACCTTACTGGAAAGAAGGGTATGCATCATGTGGTAAGTACAAGCGTGTAAAGCTTCGAACAAAGCGTTTTAAATACTTAGTAGGGACATAAATACTGTTACAACATTGAACACACCCATTTCAATAGTAGAACTGAACATACCCCGTTAATGCCATATGGGTTTTGAAAGCTAGCCTTAATAGCGTTAGTCTTCAACTTTCATCATGGAGTGGTCAGAACCATATCGCTGTAATAACGCTTTTTAAGTGTGAAAAGAAAAAAAAAGTGATATTTTCAAAACGCTCTGGCCACTAGGGATTAGCCGCATGTTCGTCTTTCGATGCATAAAACTGTTTGAAGAGGATGGAGATGTAAAAGACCACCAACGCCCACGCTCTGTTCGAACGCCGCATGTCATCAAAGCCGTTAAATCCAGAATTCACAGAAATCCGCTACGAAAACAGAAAATTATAGCCCGTGAGATGAATATCACGCAATAGTCCATGATTCGAATTATTAAAAAAGACTTGGGACTTGGGGCTTTCAAACGACGTACCAGATATTTATTGAGTGCAGGTTTAAAAAAAAATAGGGTTGAAAAATGCAAACGTCTTTTGGTGAAGCACGCTGATAACTTGAACAGAAAAATTTTGTTCACCGATAAAAAAATTTTTAACGTTCAGGAAAAAATTAACAAGCAAAATGATAGAGTGTATGCGCGGTCATCTGGAAGCATCTGAACTGATCCCAAGGGTGGAAAAGGGTCATCACCCAGTGTCTCTTACGATGGGGTCACTGACCTGCATTTCTGCGCACAAGGAGTCAAAACATCGGCCAAAGTTTACCAAGAAACCGTTTTGAAAGCTGTTGTGAAACCTCTAAACAATTGCCTGTTCCAAAACCAGCCATGGACTTTCCAGCAGGATTCTGCGCCGGCCCATAAGGCTAAAACTTCCCAGGCCTGGCTTCGAAACAATTTGCCAGCGTTCATTTCCTCTGAAGAATGGCCCTCAGGCAGTCCAGACTTCAACTCATTGGATTATAAATTGTGGACGGTTCTAGAGGACAAGGTTTGTCACAAAAGATACCCCAACATTGGATCTCTTACAACTGCTTTGGTTCGAGCTGTGGCCAATTTTCCAATGGACGAGTTTCGTGCAGCTATTGACGATTGGCCAGTGCGACTTAAGGCGTGTGTAAAGGCAAAAGGCGGACATTTCGAATAAGTAGATTATTTTTGGATACAATATACATCAAAAAATATATTAAAAAATATTTGTTCCAAAAACATTCAGTACTTTTTATTTTAGAGCATAAAACGTGAGTAACTGTATTTAAGTCCCTACTAAGTAGTTTATTTCGAACATTTTCAAGAAACGGGTATTAAATCAAACTTTTCATGTATCATTTTTGTTAGAAAACCATTCCTAGTTGTTATTTCTAACCCAGTGTACACATTTTAAGGTGATATCATCACTCTTTTATCAAATAAGCGACGTAACGCTTTCAATGTTTAAAAGTACTTTAAAGGCTTAAGCAAAATTTTTTTTTCCTAATTTAAAAACATTTTAGATCAGCCTTTTTTATATATGTGCGGTTTTCAATCTGGCCACACTTTTTGCGGAGTTGGTCTTTTTGATACTTTTACTTGATTTATGCTCAGTTTGGTTTGCCATTTCATAATGAATAGACATACTCCGGAACAACGTTTGCAAATCTTGGTGAATGGTCCCAAAACAAGATGACCACCGATTCTGATTTTTACAAGAAAATTTTGTTCAGCGATGAAGCTTTCTTTTAGTTGAATGGCTACGTTAATAACCAATTTTACAGTCATAATTTTACAGTCAATGGTTAAATGTGAGTTTCTCTACATTTATCCAACGATAAACGCACTAAGTTCATCAGCTGGAGTTGATTTTGGAATCACAGGGAACGTTTTGTCGTAAATTACCAACAGGAAGCTCTAGTTAGCTTTTTTCACCAACTAACGTCACCAGTGAAAATGAAGAAAATCGGTTCAGGGTTAGATATAGCTCCCATTCATATATGTTTATCCGATTTTATGTTTTTAGCTCCTATCTTTGGTGAAATTGGTCCACATCGGTACGTAGCTCCCACACAAAGATCCCTCCCAATTTCAGTTACTCAAATTACAGCCGATTACGCACAAATGTTTTGCCTGGTACGTAATGGGCTACCATTTTTTACCTGTAGTGAAACCGGACCACATCTGTCCAACATAGTTGTATAGCACCCCACAAAAAGTTCTTTCCCGTTTTCAGAAACTGCAGCTTTAAAAGCCACAGTTTAGATACTATTCCCATTAAATTTCGCATGGTGTGTTTTGAGCGACCAACAAACTTGTCCATCACCATATTGATCTATGTTTTCGAATAACTCCCACACAAAGGTCCCTCACGATATGAGGTCATGCATTTCTAAAAGCCTTAAATTATACTCAATCATGTTTAAATTTTGTATGGTACGTCATGAGCTGCAAGTTGTTCACTCTAGACAGAGTTACTTATTCCTTTCAATAGAAGAGTGGTGTAGGGAATCTCGCGACCGGCTGTAACTTTTTTTCTTCTATTTTAATTTGTTAAAATTTCCCTATGTGACAGCGCATAGGGAAAAGGACCTAAGGGTAAAAAATCAATTTAAATTTTTATTTTCTTTTTTTTTGATGTGGACAACATCTGAGCATCGAATGAGACCGATCCCATGCCCCAAAAGTGTTCCCTCCCAGAGATATGCACGTTTTATGAAAGTGAAGTCGACGATTCTTAGCGCAAATAGAAAGGGTCCTAATCTTTAAAATGGCTCTCCTGAACAAAACTTTTCATCAACTTTTCACTTTTTTTTTATAATGGAGACAACATCTGAGCATCGAATGAGACCGATCCCAAGCCGCAAAAGTGTCCCCTCCCAGAGATATACGCGTTTTATGAAAGTGAAGTCGACGATTCTAAGCGCAAATAGAAAGGAACCTAATCTTTAAAATGGCTCTCCTGAACAAAATTGGTTTTTAACCTTAGGTCCCTTTCTATTTTGCGCGCCTATCTATATATCGCTAGCCAAAATCGTAGGAGATTATGTCCTTCGACACTATTCAGTTAAACACAGGGATAGATTTACATTCTAAATTGCCTTAAATTATTAACAACGAAACAGTAGTAATGGATCTTTAAATTAAAAATATTCTCGAAATGCCTTTAATAGCGAGTTCCCCCCTGCCAAGTCATATTTAGATATTCAAAAACAGCATACTCGTAAGTACACTCAAGTGTCCCTGAGTGGCTGAATATTTATTAGATTTACAATTTCAGGTATGAAATATCACGTATATTTATTATTGTTAAATATTTTATTCTATCTTTAAATTTCACTTAAGATACAGAATTCCAAATGAGATTGTTGTCAATGTATAATTTAAATGAAAATTAATGACATTTTGACGTAAGACTCCTGCTGCCCACCAACTACAAGTTGCAAATCATCTTAATTTTAATCGCAGCACAAAGACAAAAAACTGCAATGTTGTCAGACAAGGATTACAATACAACACCCGGAGAAATGAGAAGGACAACACAACTGAACGAAAAAGAAGAACGGCAAAAGATTCAATGAAAACAAAGACAAAACAAAGTAGAAAATGAAACATAAAACGTAAAGAGACTGAGATTTAAATATTTTAAAGGCACGCCAAGGAAATGTCAGGGTTGGTCGAGGAGTATTAGATAAGCAGCACGTAAATTAACCTGTTGCGACTTTCAGTATTCATGTTATGCCACTGAAAATATATCATTCACACAAAAGTGTAAAAGAATTCAGTTTTACAATAAATTAAAAGTGAGAACTGCGGTACGGAACTGAATTTATAGGAAGTATGAGTTTGCTAAAATTAACAATAATTCAATTTTAATTGTGGCCTTTGCAACTGTGAAACAATTTCCACTTTCCTTGATGAATGATTTATACCAGACACGCGCTTAGTGCTAATTACCTAATCCTCATTCCCTGAAAACAACGTAGCCTCCCTTTTGAATATAATGGCCATTTCTCCGCAAGAGCACCACCAAACTACTAGGCAATTGTACTATTCATTTAAAGGCCTATGAACTTATCTACCACCCATCGTAGGCAAGATAAATTAGAGACAAAATCCAATTTATTCCCTACAATGTCACATTATACACGCAGAGAAAAAATATGGTTACTATATGTTCATGACAATAATAATATGTTTTCTCTGCAATAAAGGTATGTTCGTCGCAACTATAGTATTGTTTATTGAATTTAATTTTGACAATAGTATGATTGCCTCAACATTAATATTGTTGAAATGTATCATTGTAGCATTATTCTAAAATTTAAAAATTAAAACATAGTTGTAGCAACAATATAAATATGGTTGGTGCGACAAAAGTGTAGTTTTTTGTTTTTATATTACGGCAATCATACTGTTTCATTGTAATTTTTCTTCATTTAAATATGCTTCTTAAAACAATATTACTGTCCGGATCTAATGCAATAATAGTACTTATACTTTTTTATATGAAAATTAATAGTTTCACAAACAAACTGCTTTACCGAAATATTATAAAAAATAAAAACGCTTGCTTTTTTTTAAATGATTTTTGTCCTCTGTTAAATTAATCACTCCTATTATTTTGAACTTATTATTTTTTAATTTTTTTTTTATAATTCAAATCTATTGTTGACAACTTAGCCCAATTCTAGTAAATAATTTTGGGGATCAGAGTATAATTGTGTTTATACTATGGATGTAGGGATCATAACATGGTTGCGAGTAAATCTTAGTGCGGTTTTGGGGATCAGACTATAGTTATATGAGAAACATACTTTGGTTGTGAGGATCATAATATAATTGTACAGCTCATAGTATGGTTGAGTGGGAAACATACTATTGTTGTGAGGCTCATAGTACGGTTGTGGGGATCATAGTATGGTTGTATTTGAATCATACTTTTGTTGTAAGGATCATAATATTGTTGTACCATATACCCCACAATAGTATGATATTTTTTCGTCACAAATAGCTTGAAAAACTTGACAAGTTTATTGCCGACCAAGGTCAATGCCATACAATCGGCATTAAAGGATATGTTGGGGCAAATTTATTTTCTTATGCGATTAACATACTCTCTGTTGCAATCACTTATAACGGGGTTTATGATTCGATTACAATAGTAAAGGCATGTCTATAGGTTATGCTGGGAAATACTTATAAGGTGTAAATATTGAAATATATTGTAAATATTAACAACATTGCCGCAGATGGGTACTGCAGCTATTAAGTCTAGTTATGTAAAAGGAACCAATGTCGACGTGGTTGAATTAAGATGAGGTACTGATGTGAATACAGATGCGTTGCGTATATCCTACTGTAGTTAGAATGAAATTTGGGCTAAAACAGCGTAAAAGGACAAACTTTATACTGGGTGGGCCACCCAGAAGGTTTCACCAAAAAGGTAACGACAAACGGTTAATGTCGCCTTGCTACAGGCGGGTTAGTTTTCGTTTTTTTACTACATATCTAATACTCCTCGACCAACCCCGGAATTTCCTCGGCGTGCTTTTGGCTCCATCTTGCTGTAACCGTATGTTAGCATTATTCTCAACTTTCGGACGAAAAAAATGTTCAATGATAGTTCTTTAGAGGGCTCCGTTAATGAATTCTGAATGAGCCTCCTCGTTTTCAAAAAAAAAAATATGGAACGATAAATTTATCAATCAAAAATATCGCACCAAAAAGGACATCTGGAGGGGCGTTATTGACGCTGATGTAATACCCTAGGATTCCGCACCGATCCCTGTTCCTAATTAACGGGACTCTAAGTTTCTAATCCTGTTCCGTCATTAAAACAACGACGACAATTTCGTTGAGTTCAGATAAAAGAATAATAAAATTCAAAAATGTTGACGTACAAGGGTTGCTATATACACTTATGGCGCCATCTAACATTTCCATTAGAAAGTTTGACATTTTTTACTCAGAACGTTTTGACGTACGACCACCATTTGTGCAGTGACTAGAAAAAATCAATTTGGCAAACAAAAATGGAATTAACTCGTGCTATGATTTTTCACAACTTTCGACGTCGTATCACGACAAGAGTGCATCGATGAACTTAAATCTTTGTATGGCGATGAAGTACCATCCTAAGCACTGTGAAAAACTGGTTTAATGAATTCAATCGTGGGCGACGCGACGCTCGCTCAAAGACGAACGTCGTCGTATCACGACAAGAGTGCATCGATGAACTTAAATCTTTGAATGGCGATGAAGTACCATCCTAAGCACTGTGAAAAACTGGTTTAATGAATTCAATCGTGGGCGACGCTCGCTCAAAGACGAAGGTCGTAAAGGTCGTCCAAAAACGGCCGTTGTGACAGAGAACTGATAATGAAAGATCGTCATGTGACATACCGTGAGATAGAGGCATCCTTTGGCATTTCTTCCACCAGCATACATTCGATATTGCATGAACACCTGGCCGTAAAAAAGGTTTGCTCTTGTAGGATCCCGCACAATTTGACAATCGCTCAAAAAAGGCGCGTGTCGATTGGTGCAAAGAACTTTTGAAAAAATACGATCGCGGTGCTTTAAAAGTCGTTTAAACGATCGTCACAGGTGACAAATCATGGATCTATGCGTATGAGCCGGAAACAAAACAGCAATCTACCGTGTAGGCCTTCGAAGACGAGCCAAATCAAACAAAAGTTGTTCGTAGAAGAACCACTTCGAAGCAAATGGTTGCCTGTTTCTTCGTCAAAATTGAACATGTGGCGACTGTTCCGCTTGAGCAACGTAGCACGGTCAATTTTGAGTGGTACACCACAATTTGTTTGCCTGAAGTCTTCGGAGAATTCCGAAAAACGAACCAGAGAAGACGAATCATTGTGCACCATGACAATGCGAGCTCTCACGCATCGGCGCAAACCAGCGCCTTTTTGACCGGCCAAAACGACAAATTGATGGGTCAACCGCCGTACAGCCCTGACTTGGCGCCCAATGACTTCTTTTTACTTCCGCATATCAAAAAAAATGTGTGTTCAACGATTTTCGTCGCCAGAAGATGCTGTTGAAGCGTTTAAAATCCATGTTTTGGAGGTGTCTCAATCGGAGTGGAAAAAGTGCTTCGACAATTGGTTTGAGCGCATGCAAAAGTGAATAAATCATGGAGACTACTATGAAAAACAATAAAACCATTTTTGATGATAAATACTCGCATTTTCTTTATTAGGCCAGAAATATATATAACAGCCCTCGTATTACTGTTTATGATATATAGACACCATATATCTCCACAAAAAGATCTTCAATTATCCGGCCAAGCCCACTCAGCTGACCCCCAGGTCTCTGTGAACGCATCCAGTTCAAATGGCGCGTTTCCTCCACCGGGATATCGAAGCAGATCCCCCATAGACGAACAAGACTTCAAAATAAATATATTGTTGTTACAACAACAACAACAACAACAAGATTACAACCTGCAAAAGAGAATAAAAAAATTATAAAAAAAAAATTTATGAATATATTGAACCCTTCACCCGTCTTATTTGGACCATCCAGTACAAACGGAATGGACTTAACTTTAGATTGCCGTATAAAGAGGTAGTACGAGCAATTTCTGAAGTAAGTACTCATTTTCTGCTTTGGCATTGCAGTTGAAGGAATCACGCTATTTGAGCTGAATGCGTCCAAAGATGCGTCAGGATGGATGCGTCCGCTGAGTGGCCTTGGTCAGACAATTTAAGAGGTGAAGCACGTCATGTGGTCCCAGAAGGCAAGCGGAAAAAACGTCCGGGACGTAGTCGTAAATTCGAGCCCAATACTTATTGAGGCGGCAGCAACATTCTGGTCGCAGGGGAGCCCTTGAGTCTGCATTAGCGTGAAAGTCATTCAGACCTGCCTGGTAACAATAGGTTACAAATTATGATTTTTTTCCTTGTCCAGAGTTCAAAATATATTTTTTTCCTATAGATTGTGGCCTCCTTAACATGAAAAGGAGTTTTAAAACATTTTTCTCTGAATAGACTTCTAGATAGAATTTTCGGAATTTTTTTTACCATTTGTTAATGAGATGTCTCAGCTTTTTGGACCACAACTCCCAAACGCTATTACCGATTTGGACTTTCTCGAGCAAAACAAGCCATGGTTTATTTAAATTGGATGAGAAATGGTAGAGCTATACGTTGTTTAGTGAGACACTACAAATATAGCTGTACCAACAATATACGTACAAGGGGTGCTGTATATATTTCTGGCCTAATAATGAAAATGCGAAAAATTATCATCAAAAATGGTTTTATTGTTTTTCAAAGTATTCTCCAGCATGATTTGTACACTTTTGCATGCGCTCAAACCAATTGTCGAAGCACTTTTTCCACTCCGATTGAGACACCTCCAAAACATGGTTTTTGAACGCTTCAACAGCATCTTCTGGCGACGTAAATCGTTGACCACGCATTTTTTGCTTGATGTGCGGGAATAAAAAAAGTCATTGGGTGCCAAATCAGGGCTTTATGACCCATCAATTCGACGTTTTGGCCGGTCAAAAAGGCGCTGGTTTGAGCCGATGTGTGAGAGCTCGCATTGTCATGGTGCACAATTATTCGCCTTCTTTTGTTCATTTTTCGAATTTCTCCGAAGACATCAGGCAAACAAATTATGGTGTACCACTCAGAATTAACCGTCCTACGTTGCTCAAGCGGAACAGTTGCCACATAACCACTTTTGCCGAAGAAACAGGCGCCCATTTGCTTCGAAGTGCTTCTTCCACGAAAAACTTTCGTTGGATTCGGCTCGTCTTCGAAGACCCGCAAGGTCGATTGCTGTTTTGTTTCGGGCTCATACGCATAGGTTCATGATTCGTCACTTGTGACGATCTTATAAACGTCTTTTGAAGCACCGCGGTCGTATTTTTTCAAAATTTCATTGTACCAATGGACACGAACCTTTTTTGAGCGATTGTCAAATTGTGCGGGATCCTACGAGAACAAAACATTTTCACGGCCAGGTGGTCATGCAATATCGAATGTATGCTGGTGGAAGAAAGGCCCAAGTATGCCTCTATCTCACGGTATGTTACATGACGATCTTGCATTATCAGTTCATAATACGGTTGACTTAATTCATACTTTATTTTTAGGGATCATAATATGATTGCGTGTGATGGTTGCGAGAATCATATGATACTTAGGTTGTGAGGATCATATGATACTTTGGTTGTGAGGATCATAATATGGTTGTGGGGATAACAGTATGGTTAAGTGTGAATAATGGTTTTGTGTAGATCTTACTATTATTGTAAGGATCATAACCATGTTGTGCTACAACCATGTACCAAACGTTAGTATGATGCTCTTGAATATTGTCACCCCAACTATACTTTTTTCTTCATGCAGTGTGGCATTCTGGCGGTCTGAATCTTCTTTCACTGTGTTATACTCACGTTCGCCGAAAAGGGTTCTTTGTCAAGCAAAAAAAACCCGATCATTACTTTTTTAGACAAATACAAAATAACACTTTAGGTTCTAGACTCCAAATTAAAACAAGTGTTTATACTGACTTTAAATAAATTTGTAATTTTTGCCACTCAAAAGCAAAAAGAGAATAGAAGATTCGGTCTGGCCAGATAAATAAAGTTTTTATTTGTTTATGCTGATATTGGAAACCAAAAAGCAAAGGGAACTAATGATTAAGTTTGTTGGATTATAATATTTTTTAACGCACACTTATTGCGAATTACTTCACGTATTAAATGTTTACTTTGAATTTTTGCTACACTGGGTAACAAAACAGGAATTCATAAAGACTTACGATCTAAATTATACGGTCTAAAAAAATATTTTTAAATAATGATATATCTGTTGAAACGAATTTTAAGACATATTTATTAATAAGTATTTTAGGGTTTCCTCAACCCAAAATATTTTTTTTTAACAAATGAATTTCCTAAATCATTCAAAATCCGCGTTAAGTGCAAAAAATTAACTTTTTGGAAATGTGGCTTTGGACATTTCTTTGTGTTAAGTTTTGCATTGCAAGCCACTGAAAATGTATAGTTTATAAGTATAAACGAGTTTTCAAAGAACTCATTATATGAGTTGCGGCGTTTTTGCACTAAAAGAGCGTTATTAAAAAGGTTGCCGGTGCCATCATTACCCAAAACATTGTGCACCGCATTATTAATGGGTGTACATTTGCGCAACGTTTACGTTCCTAACGACGAACAGAATGCAAATTGAAGAATGAAGAAGGAATAAAGCAGCAAACACAGATACTTTTATTTCAGTTTTCGTCGTTGGAATCGGAATGGGACGGGAGGAAAAGTCAATGGAGACAAAAGTTTCTGCCAGTGGCATTGTTTCAGCCATGAATGAATGAAAACAATTCGCATAAAGTTGAAATGTTGGTAATGGCGATGTTGCTGCCACTGCTACCGGCCATGATGGTCAATAGCCGTCGAGGTGGTGGTGGCTGCTGCGCGCCGGATGGGTTGCTGTCGTTTTGCGTCTCGTTGTCTACACAAAAGAAACAAATGCGAAAAAGTGAAAGAACATCGTTGAAGAGCAGCGTATTTATCATCTTGTGTAAAATAATTAACAAGCAATTTAAATTACTCCATTATACTATTAAGACTCCAGCTATGCCAGAACAATTCCACAAAAAAAAAGAGAAAGCGAAAGCCAAATGATAAAGGAAAAATAACAAATGAAATAAATGCTCTATCCTCCACGGAAAGGAAGGACGTATAAAGAGAAAAAATTCAAGAAGAATTTTAATTGGGCGTGATGATGGTAATTGTCAATTCATTTCATCGACCATTTCTAATACGAATACGATTTGTTGAAGAGCATTTTTTTGACACGGTCTTCGTGTTTTCCTTGCAGACAGGCCAATTACTTTGGGTGATTCCTCGAAAGTTATTGATTGAGAAAGTCAAATTGTTAAATAATGATCAAGAAATAAATTAAAATCAGTAAAACTTTCCAACGAAGAAGGCGCACTGTTAACTAATGAATGTTAATGGCGGCGAAAGAATGCCTAACCCTTTTCGCCATTCATGCGAAATGTTTATTTTACAAACTCGTATCAATAATACGACGTTTTGACATGATGGTGGGTGGGGGGTCGAATTGTTGATGCTATTAAAATATTGACTGAGTTTTAAAAAACATCCTAAACAATTAAACCCTTGCCCGCATCTGTTATCTAAATGTAAAGGGTTATCCATTTTTCGGCTTCAAAAGTAAAGTTAAATTAAATGCACATAAAGAAATAATTTCGACGAAATGATTCTTTCGTTATACTCGTACTTGACATTATAAATACAGCCGCCTCTGGATCGGCAGCAGTCAATCCTTTTGATGTTATGTTTGACCACTTTTTCACAGTCGATCCTTTTGAGGTTATGTTTGAACACTTTTTCACAGTCGATCCTTTTGAGGTTATGTTTGGCCTCTTTTTCACAGTCCATCCTTTTGAGGTTATCTTTGACCACTTTTTTACAGTCGATCCTTTGAGGTTATGTTGGAACACTTTTTCACAGTCGATCCTTTTGAGGTTATGTTTGGCCACTTTTTAGCAGTCGAACCTTCTGAAGTTACGTTTTACCACTTTTCGTACTTGTCATTATAAACATAGCCGCTTCTAGATTGGCAGCAATCGAGCCTTTTGAGGTTATGTTTAACCAATTTTTTACACATTTTGGACGATATCTCCGCCATAACTTGAAGAATATTTGTTTTCGAATACTCCATTGATGCGGTCTTTGGCGTAGTCCTATGATGCCAAATTAAATAATCATAACGGCCAATTGACGTCGCCTAACCTTAAATTACGCGTTCTGGAAACTTTTCCAGCAACAAAGCCATAGTGGCCGCGTTTGAGTCACCACTTCTGTAGTAAGTTTTAACTATTTTAAAGCTTTCTTCTTCATCCTTTCACTTCTTCATCCTTTCACTTTCTTCATCCTTTCACTAAATGAATGACACTTTGAATGAACAGCAGTTTTGAAACCACGAAATGGATAACCCGATACATGTAGTAGAGATTACAGGTCTTTTTTAGAGTATCGCGAACAGAGGAACGGATAAACGATTCTGTAAACTGATAAAAAAATCTTCGTCAGAACACGGTATTGAATTAGGCTCATTCATAAAATAAATAATAATTTAAAATTTCAATAAATCCAATAATAACTCACGAAATAAAACTAAATTGCCTAATAATGTCAAAACATGCAGCCACAAGAGGTTTAAGAGCGACAAAATGTTTGAAATATGTCCATCCATCGATTTGTTTGTCTTTCGTTAAAGAAGACAGGATGTTTTTGTTGGAACCAAGGACGAAATTTATTAAAATTGATCCATATCGGTCCATGTATCTTTCGCTACATTTCGAGGGTTATTTTTATATTATCCCCCTGCAGCTAGAGGTGTGCCAAAGCTGTTGCTGCTACTGGTGCTCATGATGGCGACGAGTTTAATGCTAAAGGGTGGTTTCAACAGGACGGTTTCAACAGCTGCTCAAACAATGGATCTATTGAGAGGTCATTTCGAAACGCAGCTAATTTCACGTTTTGGACAGGTGAGTTGGCCGCCTAGATCGAGTGATATCACACATTTAGACATTTTTCTTTGGGGTTACGTAGAGTCCAGGGTCTCTGCTGATAAACCAGCTACTATCTAGGTTTTAGAAGCCAAAATTACGCGTGTGATTAAAGCCATACCGGCCGAAATGCTCGAACGAGTCATCCAAAATTGGACCCCCAGAATGGAAACCCTAAGGCGTAGTTGAGGCAAACATTTGAAGGAAATTATATTCAAAAAATAAATGCCATAAAATGTCCTTTCAAATTACCAATAAAGATTCCACACTTGATTTAAATTTTTATATTTTTTTTTGTTCTTTAAAAAATTCCGCGTGCACAGATGCTATATTTACCACGTATGTCACACTAACTGGGGATCAAAAAGCTTCCATTAACACTAGCTTACAGTTCCAAAACAGAATATCCGCCATTAAGCATACCTTACTCAAATTGTCCATTAGGCAGACTATGTAAATATTGCCCAATTGGAGCCTTTTCTAGTCCTAAGTTACACTCCCATGACGTTTTTTTTTTACCCTATCTATGTTAAAGATACTCTGGTTTCCCGAGTAAATCGCGCTGGAGATAAAACCAGGATTTTAGTGACTTGGCACACAGTAACAACATGATCTACGGTGGCAAGTACGCTCCATTTGCTCTAGTACATGCCAAGTATTAAACCCCAAATGCAGGGTTCGCTAAGTTCAAGTTCAGATTTTAGATTCTAATGAAATCTGCGTCACAAAATCACATGAACAACATTGCAAGAGTTCTGTGAAAACAAGTCTTACACCTGACCTATTTGTGTTTTGCAAATGTCCAGACAAAGTGTAGTTATGGGGTATCAGATACATTTTTAAGTGGTTGTTAGTGAAGTAAAGGTTTATGATTCTCAATAATTTTAAAATATTCTGGAAATTATTACAAAAACTCGTTTCCAACTCAACGTTGTTGTTTTGTTATCGAATATATAAATTATTGTTGTTATTGTTACAAAGGGAAAACGACAACAAGAACAATCGCGTACGTTCTAGTGGTCATAAACATACGTCCAAGTAATCAGACATATTTCAACGGAAACCCACTGTAAATATACCGTCGGTATTGTTCAACATAAGTCTGTCAATAACTGTCTATCTTTCAATCACACCCATACCCGTACAATCACCGAGATATAGACCAACATTCCACACACGTCCATCCAACGTGTAGAAGCCAGGAGTGGCAAAACTAGATGGACATTCTTTACGTACGTTGTACCCGAGTAGGTTGTGATGGCAAACCTCACTCTAGTCACAAAGCGGCAGTAGAAGATGTGCTGAGTGAATTGCAACGAGAAAAGGGGGGAGTTCATTTTGGAAGCATCCAGTCTTCCTCTATGCCTTATTGGTTTGTTTGTCTTTCATTGGGTTGATGAACTGAATTTATTTTTGTTGTATCTTTAATGTTTATCTGACCAGTTTTGTGCCTTTTGAGCTCGGATATTGCTAGGATTTCCTACGATTCTCAAACAAAGGAATTTTCAGTTTCTGGTTGTATGCCTTCTTCAGTGCTCGGTTGTCGGTAGGTCTTCTGCATCTTCTTTTTATCTTCTTCGTTTTTTCGTTCGGTCGTTATCCATCTATCTTAAGTATGAATCCTGCAACTGTAAACAGTCTCTCTAAGACAATATTCTCGATATTATTGTTATGAATGGGTAAATGTCTGACTGTGTGTGTGCCCGCTTGTTTGTTGCATGCAAGCATGGAAGTGTGAGCGTGTACGTGAATGCCAGCCAGTACGTCAGTCAGTCAGACAGACAACGGACGTTTTCTTTCTGGGTGTTAGTAAGAAGCTTGAGTAGAACTTTACGTTGTTATTGCAGTATTATCCTTTCAAATGGCAGAGCATATTTATAGGATTTCCTGCATTTCATTCGATTTTAGTTTATTGGTTATCTTCTTTTGCTTTTGTAAGTGGGCGGATAGAAAATTTTGTGGAAAACTACAATACAAACGATATAAAGTTCCGAGATGATCTAATGTAATTCGGACGCCACCACTAGTGGTATACGAAATTTAACAATCTTGACCGTCTTAGTGGTTCGAATATTAGAGGAGTTGTTAAAAATAGAATCCGAAGCACTTCTTTAGAAGCCATTTCAAAAGTGTGTACATAAACGGCGTTCGTCGTGGTAATCAGTCCGAACTACAAAAATTCGGTTGGAAAAAACGATTTTCTGTTGCAACGAGCAATATTCAATGGTATTAATGGTTAAATGGTTCGACATATCATAAAATCGTAGCACCGACAATATTACGGTACTTAGAGCAATAAATCGAATAAATCGATTATACTAACCGAATTCTATAAAACTATTTGTTGCCACAACTGCTGGTATTTGTTGCCACGACTGCTGGCTCTTGTCATAAAGAACAAAAATTGTGAACAGAAAAAACAAATGACTTTAAAAAATGTTCGAGAAAATTTTTCACTTTTACGCCTATCGAAGCGCTACCCAAACGTTGTTAAGAATCATTCCTAGGATGTTCATATGTTCTAGAAAGTTGTTTCTTAAAATCTTAGATACATTTTTAGTGTTGATTGTATTCTTGAATTTTGAACGGTTTGCTACCTATGGACCTGAACAGGGGAAAAAAGATAAAAAAAGACCGAATTTTTTAGTTTTTTGCGATTTTGACCTTGAAGTTTTTTTTTGATTTTGAACTAGAATTTTTTTTTGAATTTTTTATTGTTCACAATTTTTGTTCTTTATGACAAGAGCTACAACTTTGTCTCAGAGAGTAAATCAAAATTCCGAACGGTTTGCAAGTTATGAACCTGAGAAAATGATATCTTTTTTTTGCAAAAATGACACCGAGGCGCCAAATCTTTGGGGCCCCTTAAAAAAAGTGCATGACTTAGGGCAAAACTGGGGTGTTTTTTTTTGGTCTTTTATCACGTAGTGGTGCCCGTATATGTTTATATTTTTTCGTGTTGTACTGTATTATTTTGAATTTAATGAGTTTTTAAATAAATTTCATAATAAAAATCTCTATTGTTGAGTGCGAACCATAATACGGTTGTAGGGATTATAGTATGGTTGTGTGTGATAAATTATTTTGTTGTGAGGATCAAAATATTGTTGTGGAGTTCTTAGTATCGTTGTGTGTAAATCATACTATTGCTGTCAGGATCATAATATTGTTGTGCCACAACCATATTTAATAGAAAGGGACCTAAGGGTAAAAACCAGTTTTGTTCAGGAGAGCCATTTTAAAGATTTAAATACGTGTATCTTTGGTGTACCATCACGTTCATAAAACGCGCATATCTCTGGGAGGGAACACTTTTGGGGCATGGGATCGGTCCCATTCGATGCTCAGATGTTGTCCACATCAAAAAAACAAAAAAAGTGAAAATTGTTTTTTTACCCTTAGGTCCCTTTCTCTATGCGCTGTCACATATGGTGCTACAATAGTATGATGCTCTTTAAATATTATTACCCCAACCATACTTATTTTCTTCATTTAGCAACTTTCACAAAAATTCAAAATTGCCTCATTTTTCATCCGGGTAAATTTAGAGACGTTAAAGGGCCCAATTACTTTAGTATTGATTCGGAAAATATAGGGTGATCCATCTGGAGGATTTCAAATCAAGTGTGGAATTATTATTGTTCATACGAAAGGACATTTTATGCCATTTATTTTTTGAATATAATTTCCTTCAAATGTTGGCAACTGTAATATGGAAATGAGCGTTCGGTGAGAAACGGGAAGATTCGCTGTTTTCGACCAAAGTTTTGTTCAGTGATGAAGCTCATTTCCGGCTCATTGGCAAAGTCAATAAACAAAATTGCCGCATTTGGGATGAAGAGCAACAAGAAGAGGTTTAAGAGGTGCCTTGTACCCAGAGAAAACCACGGTTGGTGCAGCTTTTAAGCTGGTGGAATTATCGGTGCATATGTTTTCAAAATTTATGATGGCCGGCACGAAACCATGAGTGGTGCTCGCTATCTCGCCATGATATCGATCTTTAGGCTACCTGAAATTGAAGCTCGTAATCTTGACGACACTTGGTTTTTAACAGGACGGTGCGACTTGCCATACAGTTGCAGTAGATTGAGTGATATCACACCTTTAGACATTTTTCTTTAGGGTTACGTAAAGTCCAAAGTATATGCTGACAAACCAGTTACGATTCAGATTTTGGAAGCGAACATTACGCGTGGCATTAAAGCCATACCGGTCGAAATGCTCGAACGAGTCATCCAAGATTAGACCCTCAGAATGGAAAAACTGAGGCGTAGTTGCGGCCAACATTTGAAGGAAATTGTATTTAAAAAATGAAAGCCATAAAATTTCCTTTCAAATTTTTAATAAAGATTTGACACTTGATTTGCATTTTTATATTTTTTTGCTCTGAAAAAAAACCTTTAGCTGGATCACCCTATATAAGGTTAGTTTCACCATGAAAAACATGATTTGGAGTCTACGTTATATAAGGTTAATTTAAACATTTTGATGTTGACTGGAATTTAACAATAATACTAGTTAATTCAACTATGCTATGGTTGCATTTTTTAACCATTGAAATTGTTAATTTTAAAATAATTATTGTTGTTTTAACAATGCATTGTTAAGTTTTTTACCCTTTAAAATTATTATTATTAAAATAATTACTGTTGTTTTAACAATGCATTGTTTTTAACCATGAAAATTGTTAATATTATAATTTCATAGTTAATTTATTGAAAAAATACATGTTCAATTTAACAATGAAATTGTTAATAATAGTAAATAAGAAGATTGTTATAGAAATCAGTTTTATTGTTAGGTTAATGATTGGTTACCTATTTTAACCAGAAATATAGTTACTGTTTCAATTTTTAAAATTACTTATAAATTAACCTACTAATTATGTTTTTTTTACATTTATTCGTTCTTCTTTGATTATCATGACTTGAACAGTTTTTATTCCGGTTCGAGACCTTTTTGCTGTTGCTTTTTTAGAATTAACGAAAAAATTGGTGAAATGTATTGGCTACGGTTGCCAGGCAGACTGTACAGCTGTTTTTAAACCCGCTAAGGATTTTCTTCGGCAGTCTTTGGCTACGATTACGCGGCCAACATTTAAAGGAAATTATATTTAAAAAAAAATAAATCCCATAAAATGTCCTTTTAAATTATTAATAAAGATTCCACATTTGATTTGAATTTTATTTTTGTTCTGAAAAAATGCCAAAAACAATGCAACTTTCACAAAAAAATAACCTCATATTTACATCTGGGTGAGTTTAGAGACGTTTAAGGGCACAATTACTTTACTATTGATTCGGATAATATTATCTATTCTATCCCAAAGGCTAAAACCGGTATATCGGTAAATGCCGGGTTTTTTACTATTCAAAAAACCCGACAGTCGGTTTTTTAAATTCAAGGTTTTAAGAAAAATTTGAAATGATGGTTTTCTAAAAATCTCGTTTTTTTTTTTGGCACTCTACGTACTTTCTCCGTCGACGCTATGGACAGAATGTGACTACCAAAGCCGAAAGTAATCTATCAAGTCGCTGAACATCGACTCGCTATCGATCTCATCAACTCTAGATATCATAACTTTCCCTTTAAGGGAATAAAGGTACCTCGAAAAGGGATACCGATTTTTTTGGTTTTTCAACGAATTCGGCATGCCCAAAATTACTTTGTTTTGGCCTTTTGGAAATTTAACCAATTTTATTATACGAGTACCTTTTCATCTTTCCTTGCAAATAGGCATTCTTGCAATTGTGCATGTGCATACGTATTTTTTTATGTCCAAGTTACAAAAAGAAAACCAACGTCGACGAAGATAAAGATTGAAATGAGTTGCTAGGACTACACTGTCAATAACAAATTTATATATTTTTCCAAGAATGAACAATTTCTCGGCTTTTCTTTATTTGTTCTCAATACGAATTTATTGTTTTTAAGTTCATTGTCGTACATGCAATTCCATAAAAACACAATATTATATAAAGTACGAGTAACTTTAGTCATTCAGACAGCTATTCGTATTTTATTAAGAAAACTTAACAAGTTTCATATTTCAATTAATCTAATGGTCATATGGTTTCAATATTAAAAATGCATTTTGCTTAATCAGAAAGCAATCGTTTCTAAACATTGTCTTCAACATACCAAAATAGGACATTTTTTTGGGCTCAAAAAAAACACCCTCTGTTTGAAGCCCACAGTTCTTTTTCTAAACAAAAACGTCTTCTGGATTTTTGCCTCAAACTGTACTAAAAAATGTCAATTCTCAATAATGATGAAAATTAAACTGGTCAACACTAAAAATACGGCAAAAGGTTTGATTTAGTTGTTCTCATTTCAGACTAAATCTTGAATAACACAAACAAATTTAATCGGATTCTAAAGTTGATTAGCTTGTAGGACGCGGAGTTATTATGAAAATATACAACTGGTAAAGAATCCAAAAAATGTAGCTAGCTCAGAGTAACTTTTTGTAACGAAAATTCAGAATTTCTGTTGAATTTCCCCTACATATTCAACAATTCTTATCCGATATAAAAGCGCGGCATATCCTTGAATTCCAAAATCCAATTTCTCCATAAAACACTGTGCTCAAGTTTTTGAAAATCGGTTCACAAATTAAGCAATTAGGTGTCCTTAAATTAAAAAAAAAACGAAATTAACGGGTTATGTCAAAATCCCTAAACCGAATCTGGCAAATCAGAGGCCAGATTCGCGAAGAGCAGCCCCAACCTTCTGCCGCAGATTTTTTTTTTCAAATTTTGTTGCCCAGTGTTATAGGTTGGCAGCTGTGATACAGGCTGGTTTCAATGTAACGCATATTTTCGACAGATTTTACACAGTGTGACAGAGAAAAAATACCTGGGAAATAATATTATTTTTCTTGTAGATCTTGCTGAGTACAACAAGAAACCGGTTTTAAAATTTTCCCAAACACCACCAAAATCTGGAGTTACGTGTAAAAAAAAGTAAAAAGTTACTGGTTTTTCGGATCTAACGCACTTATATGTCAGTAACTTGGTTTAAAATCAACCGATTTTAATGATTTGGAAAGAAGAAACTGCGGCCTTTCGAAAGGTGTATAAAAAAACGTCAAACAAACATTTCTAAGTAGTATTGCCAATAATTGTATTTTTTCAAAAAAAATTGTTTTAATAAAAGTTCAATAAAAAAAACTCAAGCAGTTTCTAACGGATTTTTAAAAATGAATTGTATTCCTAAGAATATTCTCTTCATTATTCAGTTCAAAAGTTGTTTGGTTTCTTTTAAAAAATTTTGTGTAAAAAATCATCAAAAGTTAAAAAATTACAAAAATTTTTAAAAAAATAAGTTTACAGGAAAAATACACAGATTTTTTTCAGTGTGAGTTTAAAAGTGTATACACTATTCCCGCACTCAACCAAGTTGCTGCGTAAGATCCGAAAAACCCGGTTTTGACCCGCAACTCCAGATTTTGGAGGTGTTTGGGAAATTTCAAACCGGTTTCTTACCGTTCTCAGCAAGATCTACAAGAAAAATAATATCACTTCCCAGGTATTTTGACTTTTTTGTTACACTGTGTTATTTTTGATATTTTATTGTCTTTTAAATATTTTTTCAGACAGTTGGTGCAGGAACGCATGTGAAAGGGGTTTTATAATGAAAATCGTCGTTTTGCACAAAGTGCATGTCGCGTATTGCGTACATTTTAAAGGCAAAATATAAAGCCATCATGGCCAACAAGCAGATGAATTGTGCAGACATTTGAAGAAGACAAGAACGATTTATTAACTAATAAAGTATAAACAGTCGAACCTGGATAAGTGGGAATTCTCTATAACAAAAAATATATAAAAACTCTTTAAGTGGGACTTGATGTTTTAGAATTTACCTCTAACAGTGGAAACAGAACACTGCGGCGACGGAAACCGGTGCGGCAAGAAAATGTAAATTAAATGACGACGGATGCGGCGACGGTTTTTGTTGTCATATCTCAGCTGTTTTTATTTATTATTTGGCCTTGAGTGAAAATACTATAAATTTATTTGCAAACTAAACAAGTATTATTTTGAAATTTTCATCGACCATTATGGTCATAATCTGTAAAGGGTTGTAAATAGGCGAAATCGGAACAAATGGTACCCTTTAAAATGTTACTAAATGTAACTCAGATAAAAGTATTTTTTTGGACTATTTGCTCAACAAATCATAATTGTTTGTCGACGAATAATAATTTAAATCAGGATTGTTAGTTAAGCAAACTAAAAAAAAGTGAAAGATCTTTAAATAAAGGATATACGAAAAAATTACTGATTTAGTCATCATTAAACTACTGGTCGCTCCTTACGTATCATCCGAAATTTGAGCAAGATGGGATTTTATTTGTTATTTCTAGAGCGGCAGATTCAAAAATCGGGTTGAACTATTTGACTGATAAAATCGTATTACTTCAGGGTTAGTTATAAGCCTCAAACAAAGCACTGTGCTAAATATCAGCATAATCAGATGTAATAAGTTCTTTCTAGAGCAACAAATGAAGGTTATATTGAAATATCGACAGGTATGGTACAGTTTCATCATAGATAATTATTGATCTTTCAAAATGAACCATGCCAAATTTAAGTACGATCGAATTTAATCAGTGGCTTATAGAGCAGCAAGACCACATGGGTATATTAAAAAAATATGCACCGAAATGGTATGGATTTACCAGAGTTTATTATTGGTCGATCATACGTACCATGCGAAATTTGAGCACAATCGGATTAAATTTGTGGCTTTTAGAGCAGCAGGACCTCAATTAGGAAGTTACCTTTGCGTAGCTGCTATTCAATAGCGATTTCAATAGAGTATGGTTCTTCGGCCGTTCGTAATGCTAAATGTTATATTATATACAAATATAGATTTATAGGGGCCAATTTAATAAACAACACGCAGAGGAAGTCTATGGTTACTACTTAAGTATGTGGTCAAGGCAACAATAATATGTTGTTTGCAATAAAAGCATGTCCGTTGTCACCATAATACTGTTTTTTGAATTACATTTTAACAATGCAAATTCGTGTAGAACCGGGTCTATTGGAAAATTGGCCAAAGCTCGAACCAAAGCAGTCTTAGGAGATCATATGTTGGGGTATCTTTTTTGACAAATCCTGTTCCCTAAAACCATCCACAATTTGTTATCCAATGGGTTCAAATATGGACTGCCTGTGGGCCATTCTTAGCCTTATGGGCGCAGAATCCTGCTGGAAAGTCGATGGCTGGTGTTGGAACAGGGACTTGTTAAGAGGCTTCACGGTTTCTTGGTAAACTCTGACCGATGTTTTGACATCATTGTTCGCAGAAATGCAGGTCGGTGAGCCTATCGTAAGAGACACCCCACCAAACCATGACTGAAGCTGGGTGATGACCCTTATCCACCCTTGGGATCAGTTCAGATGCTTCCTAAGATGACCGCGCATACACTCTATCATTTTGCTTGTTAAATTTTTCCTGAACGGTAAAATTTTTTTCATCGATGTACAAAATTTTTCTGTGCAAGTTATCAGCGTGCTTCACCAAAAAACGTTAGCATTTTTCAATCCTATTTTTTTTAAAGCTGCTGTCAATATATGTGCGGTAAGTCGTTTGAGATCCCCAAGTCCCAAGTCTTTTTTAATGATTCGACTCATGGACTTTTGCGCGATATTCATCTCACGGGCCATGATTTTCTGTTTTCGGAGCGGATTTCTGTGAATTCTTGATTTAACGGCTTTGATGACATGCGGTGTACGAACAGAGCGTGGGCGGCCCCACCGGTGGCGGTCTTTTACATCTCCAGTCTCCTCAAACAGTTTTATGCATCGGTAGACAAACATGCGGCTAATCCCTAGTGGTCGGAGCGTTTTGAAAATATCGCTTTTTTCATTTCACACTTGAAAAGCGCTATTACAGCGATACGGTTCTCATTATCTGACCACTCCATGATGAAAGTTGAAACTATTTTAAAATCCCGTTACAGACTAACGCTATTGAGGTTAGCTTTCAGAACCCATATGTGACGCGCAAAATAGAACGGGACCTAAGGGTAAAAACCAGTTTTGTTCAGGAGAGCCATTTTAAAGATTTAAATACGTGTATCTTTGGTGTACCATCACTTTCATAAAACGCGCATGTCTCTGGGAGGGAACACTTTTGGGGCATGTGATCGGTCTCATTCGATGCTCAGATGTTGTCCACATCAAAAAAAAAAGTGAAAAATTGATTTTTTTTACCATTAGGTCCCTTCTCTATGCGCTGTCACATATGACATTTACGGGGTATGTTCAGTTCTACTATTGAAATGGGTGTGTTCAATGTTGTAACAGTATTTATGTCCCTACTAAGTATTATATACAAATATAGATTTCAAAGGATTTATAAGGTTACCATATGGTCATGGCAACTATAATATGTTGTCAGAAATAAAAGCATGTTCGTTGCAACCATAGTACTGTTTTTTGAATTTCATTTTGACAATGGTATGATTGCGCCAATATTAATATTGTTGAAATGTAACAATAGTATTATTGCTAAATTTTAAATGAAAACATGGTGGTACGAACAATATAAATGTGGTTGGTGGTTGGTGTAATATAACTACACCATCATACGGCGAAATCGTTGAGAAAAAGTAAAATTAAAGTTGAGAAAAAGTAATAAAATTGAAATTTGGGAGCCTCGAAAATGGTTTTTTCGATATGGTGTAGTGGATTTTGTTTCCTCATGCCAAAAGCTATCAAAAAATCGATGGCACAATATCGGTTGATAAATCGATTGACATAACTGTTCTACATCAAGAGGTGTTAACCAAACGTGGTTTACAGTCCCACGACAGCCGGTTCTATGGACCGGATTGACCCGAAGCAGCAATTCTTCGGCCAAGGGCTGTCACCCCGGCGCAACAAAAACAACAACAAACATGGTTTAAATGCTCTCACAAGAGATCAAGCAGTCAATACGCATATCCTACAACAACAGAATTGCAGAAATGTCTGGTCATAGAGGCTACCGCCTCTAACTCACGAGGTTTAAACCAAAACTGGTTTTAAATTCTTAAATATGACAACACCTAAAGGCCTACAAAATCAAAAACTCTAACACAAGCGCTCGAAAGACTGTGTACAATTCTTTTTGTAGGCCACGAGGTTTAAACCAAACGTGGTTTAAACGCTTTCACAAGTGATCCTTACAGCAGTCAAAACACAAATAGGAAATATCTGTTTCATGAGGCCTTAACCTCTATTTTATTTAAGAGGTTTAAACCAAATCTTTTTTTTAAAATTATCAGTCAAAGGCATACAAATATCGTGCATAAGAATAAAATCACCTCTACCACTCAAGAGTTACCCAATATATAAAACTTGAGTTGTCCACTCTACAAGTCTAGAGTGCTTCACTGCACAATCAAAAACAATGTGAACATGTCGGCAAATAATAGCGAAGATAAGCTAGACGTTGTTAACGATGGTTAAGCGAAATTAAGCTTAAACTTCTCAAACGTGTGATATAATAAAGTTAAGATACCTCTTTAAACAAATTAATGCAAATCCTGGAAAAAGACGCAGGGAAACCTCTAACACAGAAATCCCTGTCAGGATTCACTATTGAATTTTACATTAATATGCGTATATTTATTTTAAGGCTTCCATGGGGCAGATCCAATTATACCAAATCAAGCGTTATTAAAAAAAACTCCTTAACTTTTTTTAAAGGATATAAAAGTGTTACGAGTTTTATTTCTTTTTATATTTAACTAAAAAATACTTTTTCACATCTACATTTTAAACGATTTATACAAGGAACCAAATCGAATGAATATAAATAGAATATAAACTAATATTGAAATCGACATGCATTGGATAAACGAGACGGGAGACTGAGGGAAAAAACGACTGGCATGCATTTGTAGCAATTCTCAAAACTTTTTCTAACAAACATCTCAAACAGTCACATACACCACAATTCATTGAACACAAAATTGTTGGATGCAGAAAAACTTGGAAACTACACAGCCGACAACAGCCAGGAACAAAACTATAGACACACAAATACAAACACTCACATAAATTGGTGCAAACACCATTTCAATCACCACCAATGGAATCTGCATCATCAGAGTCATCCCTGGCATGGCACAATCAATTGCAATGCTTTGGTATTGAAAATATTCAACGAGCGAGAGGAAAAAATCGATGCTTTTTAGAATTCACAAAATGTTTGCATATCAAATACACACTTTTCATTTTTATGTCTGATTGTCTGGTGTATACGAGCGGAGTTAGTGAGCGAGTGTATGATTGTATTTGTGGCAATAGGAGAATAAATAACTTCAACCCAGTGGCGGATTCGGTCAGGTCTTAAACGAGAAATGGTCAAGAAGTTTAGTTTTTTTTTAAACTTTAATTTTTAATCTGTCCAGTTAAGGAAAATCAGCAAATTTTGTAACTAATTAAAAAATCTTATAGATTTCTGAGTTCCAACGAGAACAACAACATAAAAATGTCTTAACTTATGCACACTGAGAACAGGTTTGTTGCCACCACCGAGTTTTTTTTTTGCCAACAGAATGTTGGTGGTTGCACGTACTATCAATGTATTTCATTGCTGCAACAGAATGTTGATTGGGTTCACGGTAATTTTCCGTAAAGGCAACTGACCCTATCGGTTGGGAAGGCAAAGTATCGGTTACTCTAACAAGTTAAGGTGGTTATTGAAACTTATTTTGTACATGTATTGGTTGTAGTTACAAATGCTTGGTTGGAGGTACTTTGTGAATTCGTTTGTCATAACCACGAACGTTTGTTAACTGGACCAACTTATGGTCAAATTTTATGAATTTGGTTCATACCAGTATGACCGAAATAATAAATCTAGTTAAGTTTGTATGTGCAAGTGGACCGATTTTCTGCATAAAATTGGTGTAGTGGGTCATAAAGTGAAATTTCGGTTTTAAAGTGTCCGAAGAAAAGGCCCATTATGATTAAAATACCTAAAATGCTTTTTCTATATGTGACGCGCAAAATAGAAAGGGACCTTTGGTTAAAAACCAGTTTTGTTCATGAGAGCCATTTTAAAGATTAGGTCCCTTTCTATTTGCGCTTAGAATCGTCGACTTCACTTTCATAAAACGCGCATATCTCTGGGAGTGAACTCTTTTGGGGCATGGGATCGGTCTCATTCTATGTTCAGATGTTGTCCACATCAAAAAAAAAATGATTTTTTTTACCCTTAGGTCCCTTCTCTATGCGCTGTCACATATACTTTATAGGGACATAAATACTGATACAACATTACACACCCATTTCAATAGTAGAACTGAACATACCCCTTTAAAGTCATATGGGTTTTGCAAGCTAACTTCAATAGCTAAGCTCAATTGTTTTAACTTTCCTTATGGAGTGGTCAGATAATGAGAACCGTATCGCTGTAATAGCGTGAAATGAAAAAAACGATATTTTCAAAACGCTTCGGCCACTAGGGATTAGCCGCATGTTCGTCTACCGATACATAAAACTGTTTAAGGAGACTGGAGATGCAAAAGACCGCCACCGGTCGGGCCGCCCACGCTCTGTTCGAACACCGAACAAAACCATTAAATTAAGAATTCACAGAAATCCGCCTGAAAACAGAAAATCATGGCCCGTGAGATGAATAACACGCAAAAGTCCATGAGTCGAATCATTAAAAAAGACTTGGGGCTTTCAAACGACGTACTGGACATTTATTGACTGCAGCTTTAAAAAAAATAGGATTGAAAAATGCAAACGTCTTTTGGTGAAGCACGCTGATAACTTGCACAGAAAAATTTTGTACACCGATGAACAAATTTTTATCGTTCAGGAAAAATTTAACAAGCAAAATGATAGAGTGTATGCCCGGTCATCTAAGGAAGCATCTGAACTGATCCCAAGGGTGGTAAAGGTCATCCCCTAGCTGCAACCATGGTTTGGTGGGGTGTCTCTTACGATGGGGTCACTGACCTGCATTTCTGCGAACAAGGAGTCAAAACATCGGCCAAAGTTTACCAAGAAATCGTTGTGGAAGCTGTTGTGAAGCCTCTTAACAATTCCCTGTTCCAAAAACAGCCATGGACTTTCCAGCAGGATTCTGCGCCGGCCCATAAGGGTAAAACATCCCAGACCTGGCTTCGAAACAATTTGCCAGCGTTCATGTCCTCTGAAGAATGACCCTCAGGCAGTTCAGATTTGAGCCCATTGGATTGCAAATTGTGGACGGTTTTAGAGGATAAGGTTTGTCACAAAAGATACCCCAACATTGGATCTCTTAAGACTGCTTTGGTTCGAGCTGTGGCCAATTTTCCAATGGACGAGGTTCGTGCAGCTATTGACGATTGGCCAGTGCGACTTAATGCGTGTGTAAAGGCAAAAAGCGGACATTTCGAATAAGTACATTCTTTTTGGATACAATATGTAACGTGCAAAATAGAAAGGGACCTAAGGTTAAAAAACAGTTTTGTTCAGGAGAGCCATTTTAAAGATTCGGTACTTTCAATTAGCGCTTAGAATCGTCGACTTCACTTTTATAAAACACGCATATCTCTTGGAGGGAACACTTTTGGGGCATGGGATCGGTCTCATTCGATGCTCAGATGTTGTCCACATCAAAAAAAAAGAAAAAAAAGATCAATAATCATATTAGAAAACATTTTGTCCAAAAACATTCAGTACTTTTTATTTTACAGCATAAAACGTGTGTAAGCGTATTTATGTCCCCACTATGTAAAATGTCTTAATTTATGTCATGTATTTACACACTACGAGGGAACATCAATAATTCCGTGACTTTAAAACTTCCTTCGTAGTTATATGAAATGCCACACTGCTCCCATATACCACCATCTGTTCATAGACTACTTCAAATTTTGAGATAGTTCCGTCATTTAGTTTGTGTTTAACAGCTGTTCAAAACAAACCACTCGTCAATTTTGTTAAAAATGGAAAACAGTGATATTCGAATGCTCATTAAACATTAAACCAAGGAAAAGCTTGATGAAACTATGGAGACTCTGAACCATCGATTTCAATGGTAAAAAAGTGGTTTACTGACTTTCGTTGTGGTCGCACAAGTAAAATGACGCTTAACGTAAAATATCCACGATATGGTGTCCGCCGATCAAAAAGTAAAATGGCGTGAGATTGTTGATGCCATACGCGTTTTATATGCCAGTGTGGTTTCGCTTTTACATGATCAGTTGGGTTTAAAAAAGATGTCTGCAAGATGGGTGCCGCGTTTGCTCGAAATTGATAAACATAATCGTGTGACAACTTCAAAGCATTGTTTCGAGATGTTTAGACGCAGTTCGAATAAGTTTTTGCAGCGTTCTATAACTGTGGATGAAACACGGATCCATTACAACACTCCGGAAACCAAGCAGCAGTCTAAACCATGGGATTCTCCCGGTGAACCGGTTCCGAAGAAGTCGGACTTTGTCGGGCAATAAGGTGATGGCAACGGGTTTTTGGGATGCACAATTAACGGCGAATATTATGCCAACTTACTGGACCGATTAAGTGATGATTTAAAAAAAACTATCCAATATGGCAAAAAAAAAAGGTTCTTTTTCATCGAGATAATGCACGGGTGCATTCTCAATGGCAAAACTGCATGAAATGGGTTACGAATTGGTACCTCATCCGCAATATTTTTCGGATTTAGCTCCGAGCGACTATATCCTATTTCCAAACCTAAAAAATGGCTCGGTGGAGAGATGTTAATTTAGCTCGAACGATGAAAATATTGACGAAACATATGCCTATTTAATGGACCTCGAAAAGGGCTACAAAAATGGGATAAACGTTGGACTGAGTGTAATGAGCAAAAAAGTGATTATGTATTTTTGTTAAATAAACTGTGTTTTATTCGAAAAGTCTCGAAATTATTGATATGCCCTCGTATTTAACAATTTTAAAAATATTTTGACATAAGAAATTGATAATTAACATTTTTGTACGAAATGGACGATCAAGGATGTGGGAAAGCTTATGTCTTCTGGTTTCGTCTGAATCTTCAAGGACTGATATAGCCAGTATGATCAATGGTTGCTTTATCTCTGAAGATTATGTTTACTTAATCATTGCATTCCACGCTTTACTTGAGGAATATTTAAATCATTTTGAATAGATTTGTTTGAAACGAACCAAGGGGCATTGATAATGGAAATTAATGTTTTGACTGAAATTTTTAAATAATTCGAGGTTCGAATTGCTTGGGGTTCCCCAGAATTGAATGCTACATGTCCATACAGGTTTGAGTATAGTTATGAATATAAAAATGTTGTTTTGTACGAGTACACTCAGCTGCGATCTGCTACCTAGCAACAAATATACGAGGTCTGCTATATATGTGACAGCGCATAGCAATTTTCATTTTTTTCTTTTTATGATGTGGACAACATCTGAGCATTGAATGAGACCGATCCCATGCCCCAAAAGTGTTCCCTCCCAGAGATATGCGCGTTTTATGAAAGTGAAGTCGACGATTCTAAGCGCAAATAGAAAGGGACCTTATCTTTAAAATGGCTCTCCTGAACAAAACTGGTCTTTAACTTTAGGTCAATTTCTATTTTGCGCGTCACATATATTTCTGGCCTAATAATGAAAATACCAATATTTATCATCAGAAGTGGTTTAACTGTTTTCAAAGTATTCTCCAGCATGATTTATACACTTTTGCATGCGCTCAAACCAATTGTCGAATCACTTTTTCCACCCCGATTAAGACACCTCCAAAACATGGTTTTAGAACGCTTCAAAAGCATCTTCTGGCGAGGAAAATCGTTGACCACGCATTTTTTTCTTGATGTGCGGGAATAAAAAGAATTCATTGGGTGCCGAGTCAGGGCTGCACGGTGGATGACGCATCAATTCGACGTTTTGGCCGGTCAAAAAGGCGCTGGTTTTAGCAGATGTATAAGAGCTCGCATTGGCATGGTGCACAATGATTCGTCTTCTCTTGTTCGTTTTTTGAATTTCTCCGAAGACTTCAGACAAACAAACTGTGGTGTACCACTCAGAATTGACCGTCCTACGTTGCTCAAGCGAAACAGTGAACAGTTTTTCCGAAGAAACAAGCGACCATTTGCTTCGAAGTGCTTCTTCCACGAACAACATTCGTTGCACTTGGCTCGTCTTCGAAGACCCACACGGTCGGTTGCTGTTTTGTTTCGGGCTCATAAGCATAGATCCATGATTCGTCACCTGTAAAGATTTTATAAACGTATTATGAAGCACCGCGATCGTATGTTTTCAAAATTTCTTTGCACCAATCGTCACGAGACTTTTTTTGAGCGATTGTCAAATTGTGCGATATCCAACGAGAACAAACCTTTTTACGGCCAGCTGTTCATGCAATATCGAATGTATGCTGGTGGAAGAAATACCCAGGGATGCCTGTATCTCACGATATGTCACATGACGATCTTGCATTATCAGTTCACGCACGGCATCAATGTTCTTTGGCACAACGGCCGTTTTTGGACGACCTTCGTCTTTGATCGAGCGTCGGCCACGATTGAATTCCTTAATCAGTTTTTCACAGTGCTATAGGATGGTGCTTCATCGCAAAAAGATTTACGTTCATCGCTGCACTCTTGTCTTAATAACCCACGACGAAAGTTGTGAAAACTGATCGCACGATAATGTTCACGAGTAAATTCCGTTTTTTTGCCAAATTGATTTTTTTAAGTCACTGTAAACGACACAAATGATGGTCGTATGTCAAAACGTTTTGAGTACGTTTATGCTAAAAAATGCCAAACTTTCCAATGGAAATGTCAGATGGCGCCAGACAACACTTAGTGTTGGCTTAGGCCAGAAATGTATACAGCAACCTTCGTATTCGTTTAAATTTGATGTCTTGTTTTTGCAATCTCCGGCTCTCATGGAAAATGTGTCACGAGTTACATAATTTTTATTTAATTTTTCATTTGCTCATCCATGATTGAATTTTATTAAGTTGGGTTTGAACTAGGAGTGAAGCTTCTACTCGGCTTTGACTAGAGGCCAGTATTGCAGTGTCATCTGCATATGTCTCTTCTTCTTAATTTCCGCTTAACTCCCTGTGGAGCATAGGGCATCCCTACTATGAGCCCATAGCGGCTGCACGTTTCTAGAAGTAGTTCACCGTTCATATGTCGTATGCCTACCCCATGTTTACCCATAATATGTTCGTACGACGTGTTGTCTTTTCCTACTTTCGCATTGAAATCTTCCATACATATCAGCATGTCTCCCAAAGGTGTTTTTTTCGAGGACTTGGTCAAAAATTCACTATAAAATTTTGATTTGGGATCTGCTGGTGAGGTCTCAGTCGGGGAAAATACCTGGAAAAAGGTGATGTTACGCATTATCAAATGGAATCTGGCCTTTATAAAACGTTCATTGACTGGGTTCTAACTGATAAGGGCATTTTGACGCTTTTTGGCTTAGTAGAAAGGCAACTCCATCGCTATGGATATCGTTTTCTTCCCGGCCTGATTAGATAAGTTTCTCACCGTATTGAATTGTATGTATCCCGTGCCATTCCATCTACACTCGCTTATACCAATTATATCTAAATCCAGCCTTTCTCATTCCTTCGCAAGTTGCGAAAATTTTCCACATTTGTAAAGAGTCCTGACATTCTAGTGCGTGTTTTAAATGCGAATATGCCTTTATGTTTTTTTTTTGTTTGTAGAGGTTTCTCAAATACTGTCTAAACATGAATTGCTCCCTTCCAGACACGTGGAGCTTGTCGTCGAAACGGCAGCATTTAACGAATGTCCGTGACTTGCTGGGAGATGTTTATTCTGTTCTTGTGTTATATTCATGTTAATTTTGAAAGGTTTGCCAGGATTTCTGCGATGCTTGTAGGGATAAAGGAGAACTTAGTGGAGCCTGACACTCTTTCTTCGACTAAGCGCAGGCATAGGCTTCTTGCACGCAGAGAAAAGATATGGTTACGCTATGGTCACCGCAACAATAATATGTTCTCTACAATAAAAGCATGTTCGTCGCAACCACAGTATGGTTTTTTGAATTTCATTTTGACAACAGTATGATTGCGACAATGTTACTATTGTTGAAATGTAACAATAGTATTATTGCCAAATTTAGAAATGAAAGTATGGTTGTAGCAACCATATAAACATGGTTGGTGCAACAAAAGTGTTGTTGTTTAAAATGTTTGTTGTTTGGTTGCGACTATGAGCATAACAAAACAGGTTTTATAGAGCTTACAAGTATGTTTTTTTGATTTACAAAAAAAAAACACATACACGCGATACAGTTTATGAATCGTGAGGTAGTTCGAGGGAGTTTTATTGTCTTTACTTTGTTCGGTGAATTACTCTAATACCGACTGGTTCTCGTTTATTTTAAATCTACCTGCCTTTAGTATATAGCCATTGATCATGATTCACATTGTGAGGATCATAATATGGTTGTGAAGATACTAGTATGGTTGAGTGTGAATCATACTATTGTTGTAAGTATCATAGTATGGTTGTGCAGATCATAGTATGGTTGAGTGTGAATCATACTATGGTTGTGGGGATCATAGTATGGTTGAGTGTGAATCATACTATTGTTGTGAGGATCATAATATTGTTGTGCCACAACCATATACCCAACAATAGTATGATCCTCTTCGAATATTGTCACCCCAACCATACTTTTTTTCTGCGTGTGGAAGCTTATGGGCGCTACCGTTGACTATTAAAGGTTCATCCGCCACAATCTTTATTGCATAATCCTGCCATAATTATGCATTAATCTGTGCGATCCTATTCATCCAATATGTCGAGTTGGCTCAGTGACAGAAGGCATGAATGTAGGCTAGATTCTTAGTTAAGTGGGCGGAATCGACGCGTCCAGGGGTGTTCAAATTGGTTTTCAGGTACAATGTTGTAATATTCTAATACAGGCAATAATCTTAAAAGTAAGACTCTCTCAAATATTTTAGAGGAAGTTGCCAGTGGACTAATCGGTCTAAAAGATGACACTTCATTATCGGTCTTTTGTTTTGGTTTGAGCAGCATTATTATTTCTGCACACTTCCACTGCTGTGGGAATGAATTTAAACGAAGAATTGAGCTATAAATCAATGTTAAAAATGTTATCGCTATTTTTGGTAGGTTTTAAATTATTTCTGTCAATTTGATCATAACCAGGCGATTTCCTTCAATTTATTTGATTAATTTCTTTTAACTTAATGGGGGGAAATAAATAGGCTGTATGGGCCAAATCTGCTGAGCAAGGGCTGTCTAGAAATTCGAATACATGTTGACCTACACTATTACTATATTTTAATTAATATGATAGGCATTCCTATATCTATGCTTTAAGAGTGTATAATGTCAAGTCATAAGAATTGGCGGCTTCTTTCTTAATGGAAATTAAAGGACGCCATTGAAAAATGGCACCATGTTTCATCAAAACTCCTAACGCCAAGCGTTGGAGACCAAACTCAAAATAGGGTGTATTCCTCGATAATATTTGATCAACTCCCTGGGGTATGGGAAGAGCCTAAAACATAATTTTCCGTGAGTTCGATTCGGGGGCGCCTGTGGCCCTGTGAGATCCAGGCCCTAATGGCACATGCATCTCTCCGCCGCTGGCATATGTTTTTTCTTTTGCATCTGTAGATGTCAACACATACATATGTAAGTAGCTGTGTGCATGTTGTGTATGTATGGCAGGATTGCATCGAAGAAAAATAATACACAAAACGACAGCACTGTTTGTCATCATTTTGGAGATTTACATGCATTTTCCTCGAATCGTCTCAATGCATTATCATATTTCCTCCCAAATCGTGTTTCCTGTATTTGTCTTGCCAATGTGCCAATGCATGTGTATGCATTTCATGCATACGTAAGTGTGTCTCGCCGCGTATCCTTGCATTTGAATGTCTGCTGCGCTGCGTATCGTCGTAGCACTCGACGGAGAAAGCGCTCGTTCAATCAGCACCACAAAGTCACGTATCATCGCAAAAACTGGGTGTGTTATTTAAAACTGGATAAAGTGATGCCCCCCCCACGCAAACACTTTCACATTCTTAAATGCTCGTCGTTCTTTTTATAATCAATAAAAATGTGATACTGTCACAAGTGCTGGATTTACGTTTGAGCATGATTGAAGCCATTTATTCAGTATAAATAGTGGGATGAGTTAAGTGCTATTCGGGAATGCATTAGAAACATTAACGCGAAATTGCATGAACATTTAGATCGCATCAATGGCAATAATTCAATGAACATCAATTGATAACGATTTACCTTTGATTTGATGCAATGTTTTTGTTTTCAGTTTCGGATGTGGTTTTCTTCTGAAGTTTCCATGTCGTGGATAGTTGAAATGAAATCAATTCAAAAGCAGGTTCGAAGTAACTTTCGAAATGGTAACAACACTTTTAAACAGTTGAAAATACCCAAGTTCGGCCGTGCCAAATCTTGTATATCCTAGTTTATGGACATCATTCCCACTAGGTATTGACAGTATTAAGAAATATGGTTGATGATGGCTAGACCATGCACGCAGAGAAAAAACATGGTTACTACATGGTCACGGCAATAATAATATATTATCCGCAATAATAGTATGTTCGTCGCAACCATAGCATTGGTAACTGAATTTAGTTTTGACATTAGTATAATTGCTGCAATATTAATATTGTTGAAATGTAACAATATTATTATTGCCAAATTTGAAAATGAAAATATGGTTATAGCAACAATATAAATATGGTTGGTGCCACAAAAGTATTGTGTTTTGCGTTTCATGTTAACAATAATATGATTACGCCAATCATACTGTATGAATGTAATTTTTCTTTATTTAAATATGCTTTTAAGACAAATGTTGTTGGTACGGATCTTATGCAATAATAGTACTTTTTTATCGAAATTAACATTTTTCAAACGAGCTGCTTTGGTTTTGTTTAACTGAAGTATTTTTAATAAAAACGCTTACGTTTATTTCAACTTATTTTTTCTACTGTAAAAAAAATCACTCCTAGTATTTTGAATTTAATTTAATATTTTTGAATAATTTTCATAATTCAAATTTATTGTCGACAACTTAAACAAATTCTAATGATTATATTGGGGATTATAGTATAATTGCGTGTAACCATACTATGGTTGTAGGGATCATTACATGGTTGCGTGTGAATCATACTATGGTTGGGACGATCATACTATGGTTGTATGTGAAACATACTATAGTTGTGAGGATCATACTATGGTTGTGGAGATCATAGTATGGTTGAGTGTGAATCATACTATGGTTGTGGGGATCATAGTATGGTTATGTGTGAATCATACTATTGTTGAGAGGTTCATAATATTGTTGTACCACAACCATATACCCAACAATAGTATTATCCTCTTCGAATATTGTCACCACAACCATACTTTTTTCTGCGTGTGTTTGACAGAACATCATTTTCAGGGCTTTATATGGGATTAGTTCATAAGTCAATGAATCGGATTCAATCAAACCAAATATTGAATCTCATATTTAGATTAGTGAGGAAAAATTATTGAGTTTCAGTAACCACTTGACCAATGTTAGAGTGGCCGATTATTGGGTGCGTAGGGCCCGTCGTTCCGTATCCGAAATGTGAACAAAAAGTTATTACTGTGTTCCAAAGGACATATTTTTCAGCGCCCTGCGGACATTAGATCTATTGCTCAAATACTCAATTTTACTGGAATCGTATAATATATGTTGTATTCAGAAACACAGGAAAAAAAACAACCCTTAAATTTCACCAAAACTAAAAATTTCATAAATAGGCCAATCTGGCCGTGTTCAATATGAATGGGGCCAAAACGAGATGGCCACCGATCCTGAATTTTACAAGAAAACTTTTTTCAGTGATGAAGCTTACTTTTGGTTGAAAGGGTAAGTTAACAACCAAAATTGTCGTAACTGGTAATGAAAATCCACAAGCCATTGTTAAGACGCCGTGTCATCCTCATAAGTCACTGTTTGGTGTGCTCTATGGGCAGAGGGAATCTTTGGTCCATATTTTTTCAAAAATTAAGCCGGTCATAATGTTACAGGGCAACGCTATTGAGCCATGATAAATGACTTTTTCGTGCGTGAATTAGAGGATGTTGGTGTGGAAGACCTTTGGTTCCAACAAAAAGGCACTACATGCCATAAAGCCTTAAAACAATCAATTTATTGAAGGAAACTTTTTGTGAGCGCATTATCTCGCGTCGTGAATTACCCAACTAAATTTTAAAATTCACTTGATTTGCCAAGAGCTCCGCTTCATATTCTGCAATTAAAATTTGGTGTACCTATCATTCTGTTCACAACTCAAATCAAGCACGACTTTGTGATAAAACAAGGTTGGTCGTTTCAAATTTATTGGACAATATCATTGAAGCCACTATATTAACTGGCAAATACAATGACGAAAACGTAATAATTTCACGTACACCAATAATTACGACTGATATGCAATTTACATTGAAACGGATCTAATTTTTTGGTCCGCCTTCCATTTGCTTATTGTCATAGCAAATGCAACGCGGACCAAAAAATTAGATCCGTTAGATTAGATAAGTCAAACGGTCAACTGTTGCAGGTTTGTGGATTAAACACACTGTTTCTTACATTGACTGTAACATGTTGGATGTTCACGCGTTGGAAAGCCATCATCATTATTCGTATACGCAAGTGAGGGCCAAACAAAAATATTGTTCATGAAAGAGCACACACACATCATTTACATATTAAGCTACTCCTTCAAACTTAATTTAGTTTCTTCTAAAATAGAAGATATTTTTAACACTTCTCTTAAATAAGAGCCGGTAACGGGAACCGGGTCAGCTAGTAAATTATAAAATCTAAAATATGTGGAAAACTACTTTTAACAACTCACCACTGTTTCTAGGAAAGCATGCTACAGGTTGAAAGAATATAATTTGACCATACCTAAAATGAAAGAGATTTTTACAAATTAGTTGTTTTATATGTATATACAGAAAAAGGACAAGCTGAAATTTGTCACAAAAAGTGACCAACAATTTATTAGACTGTCAAAAAATACAGTAACTGAACCCATTACAGAAGCAGGAGTGACTGATGGTTCGGTGAGCACCACTTCACAATTATAAGACCCCAAGCAACGAATGTGCTGCAACTATGTTTAGCGGCTATAAACTTAAGGGCAGGTAGTTTCGCATTTAACGAGAATTGACGGCAGTTGTGTTTTCCACCGAACACACTATAAATCCCTCGCACTTCACACATCCTAGAACAAATTCACACACAAAATACGGTGCATGAATTTTATTGTTATTTTCAATTAGTAAATGTCATTACAATACGAGTACCTGATAAATAGTTTGGCTTAAAATGGGTGATCCAAGTAGAGATCCTTTTTTCAATAGCCATTTTTTGACAGATCAAGTGTGAGTCGTGTCATGCTGTCATGTTATTTTTGTTTAGTATTGTTTGGCATTTCATCGTGAAAAGACTTACGCCTGAACAACGTTTAAAAATCGTTCAACTTTATTACGCAAATTCACGTTCTGTGAAGAATGTGTTTCGTGCACTTCGTTCAACTTATGGTCAACATAATCGGCCTACTGAGCGTACTATTCGCAACACCATCACACATCTTGCGTTCATTTTTGGATAATAATTGACCAAATAGACCACGTCCAGCAAGCAGTGAAGAAAATGTAGCGGCCGTAGCTGAGAGTGTACACCAAGACCGTGGAGAGTCGTTTCGGCGCCGTTCGCAGCAACTCGGACTGACGTAGGGAACGACTTGGTGAAATTTATGTCGAGATCTTAAAGTGAAAGCGTACAAAATACAGCAAGAAATGAAGCTGCCTGACGTTCCCAAGCGACATCGCTTCGCTCTATGGGCTCTTGAAAAGTTACAAGAAGATCCGCTGTTTTCGACCAACATTTTGTGCAGCGATGGGGCACAAAAAACAAGCAAATTTGAAAACAAGCTAAATTGTCGCATTTGGGACAACTCATGTCTGGTTATCGAAGAGCAACCAGAAGAGGTTCAAGAGCTGCCACTTCATCCAGAAAAACCAACGGTTTGGTGTGGTTTGTGGGCCGGTGGAATCATCGGTCCATATTTCTTCAAAAATGATGACGGTGAGAACGTAACCGTCAATGGCGACCGTTATTGTGCCATAATAACCGACTATTTGATGTCTGAAATGGAAGCTCGTGATCTCGGCGACATTTGGTTTCAACAAGACAGCGCCACTTCCCAGACATCACATCAATCCATGGATTTATTGAGAGAACACTTCGGTGAGCAGATAATTTCACGTTTTGGGCCGGTCGATTGGACACCAAGATCGTGTGACATCGCACCGTTAGACTTTTTCCTGTGGGGATATGTAAAGTCTCAAGTTTATGCGGACAAACCCGCTTCGATTCGGGCCTTGGAGCAAAACATCGAAATGCTCGAACGAGTCATCGAAAATTGAACTCAACAGATGGACCATCTGAGACGTAGATGTTCTTTCAACTGAAATTAAATGGGGAATGTTTATTACATTCCCCATTTAATTTTCTGTTTTTTTTTCTTAAAAAAAGTAGGGAACCTCGAAATGGATCACGCGTTTCTGTAGGGTTTCTGATCAATATTTCTAGGTTTTGCAAACTGAGTGAAAAACTTAGTATATGTGACGCGCAAAATAGCAAGGGACCTAAGGGTAAAAACCAGTTTTGTTCAGGAGAGCCATTTTAAAGATTTAAATGTTGTGTCTTTGGTGTACCATCCCTTTCATAAAACGCGCATATCTCTGGGAGGGAACACTTTTGGGGCATTGGTCTCATTCGATGCTCAGATGTTGTCCACATCAAAAAAAAAAAGAGTGAAAATTATTTTTTTTACCCTTAGGTCCCATTCTCTAAGCGATGTCACTTATCAATAAACTAGTCAACAGTGGAGGGTGGAAAAATGAATACACAAAAAGTATTGAACTGCGAATGCTTATGGCCAAATTAAATGAAAACGTCGCAGTTTCTGATTTTTTTTCTCCTCTTCTACAGTAAAGTAAATTAAGCAATTAATAATTTATACTCTGCAGTGGAACACAATATTTAATTTGATTTCATTCTTGGCATTTCAATTACACTGCAGACATGATGGCTAGGCGGCACTTGACTTGTATTCACACACACACAGACACACAAACAAATCTATACAGTTTCATTCAACGAACTTCCATCATCTCGAATTCTATACAATTTTGAGACATGCTATATACAATCATACTCATACTCTGATACCGACACCGACACATATGCAGTTCATTGTGTAACAACAACAAAAAAAAAAGTGTTGATTGGTCGTCTACAGTCATTGGCATTAGCCATAAAAGCCATCACTCCCATAAAACAAAGAACATGAATGTTGCCATTCAGGTTGTTTTTTTATTTTCTGGCCGTTGTCATTTCCAGGTATGTTCAAGTGAAACGAAAACAGCACCACATGTCAAGGATACCCCCCCAAGATTTGCTTAATACTTCTAATCAAACATATTTTCCTTCCACATGTTTTCCATAACGAACATGACATGTTGAACTGAAAGACAAACATCGAAATAAACCAAAAAAAAAACTAACAACAACAGTAGCAGGCTAAGAAAATAATTTGATTTGTCCTAGACTTGTTGGCATCAAAACAAAATCTAACCAGGAAAAAAAATAGACAGGCGATGTACACTAGGGAGGGCCGAAAATCGTAGACTGATTAGCTGAGACGCTCTCCGTATAATGAGAACTTATGAAGGCACTAAGAGTTTTAACTATAGCTTCAGTTCGAAGCTATTCTTACCTAGGGTTTTTTTTCACCAGAGATTCTTGTGTGAAAGTTGCACGCATTACCTGTCAAACTACAGTCGATCATAAAAGTTGCTAGTGGTAAGCACTAGCACTGAAAATCGTCAATCGTCACCAGAAGACCATGAGCAAAGAAGAAGTACCAATGGAAGTTGTAAGAACCCAATTACCACTTCAGAAATGCTCGCAACATTTTGGCGGCTGTACGGCGGATGACCCATCATTTCTACGTTTTGGCCGTTCAAAAAGGCACTGGTTTGAGCTCGCATTGTCATGGTGCACCATGATTCGTCTTCTGTTGTTCGTTTTTCAAATCTCTCCGAAGACTTCAGGCAAACAAATTGTGGTATACCACTCAGAATTGACAGTCCTACGGTGCTCAAGCGGAACAGTCGTCACATGACCAGCTTTGCCGAAGAAACAGGCGACCATTTGCTTCGAGCTGCTTCTTCCACGAACAACTTTCGTTGAATTTGGCTGGACTTCGAAGACCCACACAGTCGATTGTTGCTTTGTTTCGGGCTCATACGCATAGATCCATGATTCGTCACCTGTGACGATCATATAAACGTCTTTTAAAGCACCGCGATCGTATTTTTTTCAAAATTTCTTTGCACCAATCGACACGAGCCTTTTCTTGAGCGATTGTCGAATTGTGCGGAATCCAACAAGAATAAACCTTTTTACAGCCAGGTGTTTATGCAATATCGAATGTATGCTGGTGGAAAAAATGCCCAAGGATGCCTCTATCTCACACATGATGATCTTGCATTATCAGTTCAGGCACGGCATAAATGTTGCCGTTTTTGGACGACATTCGTCTTTGAGCATCGGCTACGATTGAATTCATTAAACCAGTTTTTTACAGTGCTATATGGTGGTGCTTCATCGCAAAAAGATCTAAGTTCATCGATGCGCTCTTGTCGTGATAATAAACGTCGAAAGTAGTGAAAAATGATCGCACGAAAATGTTTACGAGATAATTCCATTTTTTTGCCACATTGATTTTTTCAAGTCCCTGTAAACATCTCAAATGATGGTCGTACGTCAAAACGTTCTGAGTACGTTTATGCTACAAAATGTCAAACTTTCCAATAGAAATGTCAGATGGCGCTAGGTAACACTAAGTGTTGCATAGGCCAGAAATATATACAGCAACCCTCGCATAAAACCTCAACATCTGTTTTTGCTCAAGACCTCAAGCCTTACAATAACTGAAAAATTAACAACAAAAAGGTCAACTATTCAAATACTCGTAGAGGGTATTTTTTCAGACGTGTGGTTTTCAAGAAGAAATAAAACGCATACGTGACGCGCAAAATAGAAAGGGACCTAAGGCTAAAAACCAGTTTGGTTCAGGAGAGCCATTTTAAAGATTAGGTCCCTTTCTATTTGCGCTTAGAATCGTCGACTTCACTTTCATAAAACGAGCATATCTCTGGGAGGGAACACTTTTAGGGCATGTGATCGGTCGCATTCGATGCTCAGATGTTGTCCACAACAAAAAAAGAAAAAACATGAAAATTGATTTTTTTTTACCCTTAGGTCCCTTTCTCTATGCACTGTCACATATAATTTTGGCCAAAAATTTAGCTTTATTATAAAGATAGGAGTTTAGCATTATGTTTAAAGAAGGATTCGGGCAAGTGGCCGCGGCTGGCTCGTATTAATTCCAGCCGAGAGGCCCAATTTTCGACCACTTTTTGCAGCATTTGGGGCCGTATGTCAGCAATAACGCGCCGAATATTCTCTTCTAAGGCATCAATCGTGTCGGGCTTATTTGCGTAGACAAGCGCCTTCACATAATCCCACAAAAAATAGTCCAGTGGTGTTAATTTGCACGATCTTGGAGGCAACGCCACAGGCTTATCTAGCAATTCTATCCCTTGATTAAAATAGTTTTCCTCCAGGTCTTCAAAATAGTGGTTTACAACTGTAATTGCATCTTCATTTGAGGTAAAACGCTTGCCAGCAAGGAATTTTTTTAGATTTGGGAACAGGTAAAAGGCACTGGGAGCTAAATCAGGAGAATAAGGTGGGTGGTCAAGCAACTCGTACTTTAATTCGTTGATTTTAGCCATTGTTAAAACACTCATGTGCGCTGGTGCGTTGTCTTGATGTAAAATTATTTTTTTGTTTTGTAAGTTTTTCTCGAATTTGTACATTTAATTGATCTAAAAGGTTGCAATAGTACTCTGAATTTATTGTTTTACCCTTTTGCAGATAGTCAATCAATTAAATACCTTTGAAGTCCCAAAAAACCGTTGCCATAACCTTACCAGCCGATTGAATTGTTTTTGCCTTCTTTGGGGCACTTCCTCCAGCTTCAGTCCATTATTGTTTGGTTTGTTCTTTTGTCTCTGGAGTATAGTGGTGGATCCATGTCTCATCAACAGTTATGAAACGACGCTTAAAATCCATTTTATTTCGCTGAAAACGATCCAAACAAGCTTGAGAAATGTTCATTCTTATGCGTTTTTGGTCGACTGTTAACAAGTGCGGCACCCATCTTGCAGAAAGCTTTTTCATCTGTAGTTCTTCATGCAAAATTAAATGGACTCGATCATTTGAGATGCCCATGATATTAGCTATTTCACGCACTTTTATTCGTCGAGCATTTAATACCATATCATGCACTTTGGCTTCAATTTCTGTTGTTGTTGGTGTTTGTGGACGTTCACTACGTGGTTCATCTTCAATGCTTGTACGACCACGTTTAAATTCAGCAACCCAATTTTTTACTGTTGCATATGAAAGAGCACTTTCACCGAACACATTCACCATATCATTATGAATTTCTTGTCACGATAAACCTTTTTTTTTGTAAATATTTAATGACACCACGCATTTCTAATTTTTCCATTGTAAAAAAAATCGCGGATGCGTCTTTTGTGAACACCTGTTTCTATATGAAGGAGTTGCCAGATCGAAACAAAATTTAACATGTGTTCATAGCAGAGATGGAAGTTTCCAAAACACTTAACTTTTTTCTGTTTATACCGCGCTTGTGCTAGGCTAAGAAGTTTCCGAGCCGCCCTCTATATAGGATTCCGACCGCTGGAGCTATTTTTGCCCTCAGTTTTTCAATGTGATGCCGTCATCCTAAGTTATTTTGCAAGTAAACTCCTAAGTACGTTATGCTTGACACTTCGCTCAAGATTGTTCCATCAATAAAAATTTCACAGTTGTCTACTTCAAGTGTTGGTTGGGCGTGGCATAAATCGTAAAAAATTATTTTTTCAGGATTCAGAAATAATCTGTTTATTCTTGCATATTCAAAAATCAAAGCAGCATCACGTTCAATAAACGATATTGTGCTTATATGGATAAAAGATACAAATATCATCAGCATATATAAACACTTTTCCACGCAAGCCAAGATTGTTAATGTCATTCAAATGTATTTTAAATAACAAAGGGCCTAAAATGCTGCCCTGAGGAACACCGCATACAACGTTTGCCAATTAACTCTTCTTACATGAGTTCATATGGACAAACTGCTTCCGCCGTTTTAAAAAGTCCTCAATTAAAGCCAGACTTTTGCCACGAATACCATAAAACCACAGCTTTTTACATAAAACAGAGTGATCTACAAGATCAAAAGCTTTCGAAAAATCATAGAATCATTGAAAAATCAAGGGGTACTAACTTTAAATTAATTATTAAATTATTATTTGATGAACCTTGACCAAACGAATGATGCAGAAGTTCCTCTTTTTGGGGCTACTTTCACAAACAATTATCAGAATTGAGTCCTGAAATCATGTGTTGTACTGTGTAAGGTAAGTAGTTAAATCTAGATAATATTGCCATGGACGATTTGTTGAACTAATTAAAGCGTCTTAACATTTCAGAAAATGGTTTAAGGTAAGAGGCGGCATCATTAGTCAAGCAAATCAACATTTTCGCCGAAATAGATTAAGTAAGCCTAAAGTTTTACAGAGACAGTTTACGATTCGCAACAATTATTTTCCGATCCAACCTAATGTACGTATGTGCACAGACATTCAGACAAACATGAGTGTACAGTATGCTGTTCATATCTCATAGAATATATTTCATCACGACGAACGAACGAGAACCAACGATATCTGTCTGACATTAGTTAAAATAGTTTTTTAGTTTCTGAAGAGTTCACATGTTCGGCTTGACGATGGCTGAGGATGAGTAGTTATGGCTTCTATCTATGTCGGTCTGAACATGTTGCGATATACACATGTGGTTGTTGCTGTTGTTTTGGCTTGGCATCTGTACCATTGGCAAGGGGGACGAGAGTTTGTTTGTGACAGTAACGTTGGCGGGCTGTGAGGATAAATCGATACGATACGTGGGAGGGTTCGTTCGTTGGCTTGGAAGGGCACCCATACGAGAATATTTGTCGGTTTCTAAATGACGCCACTATAAGTATTTTACAACTTGATTTTCTTCCTTTGATGTGACATTTGGTTCTTATCTCTCTGTTGTTTTCTTTTGTGTTTTGTTCATTTTCATATCTACGTTTTGGAAATTGTACTCGCATTATGTAATCAATTCAATATGTTAACATGTTTTCTTTTCTTTCTGATTTTGGGGATTCGTCTACAGATGTCTCGTCTTTGTTGTTTGAATGTTGTCAAGTGTGGGATTTTATTTCAGGCTAAACTTGCACATTCAATAAATAATTTTCAATAACAGGCATATCAATTTAGGGATATGAGACTTGTAGAAAACCGGAGTAATTTAAAGACTAAACTGAAAATTTTTAGTTCGAACGATAAATTAAGGGAAAAGAAGAAGAGCTTACAAATGCTTTTACAAAGCTATACGAAATGAAAGTGGTAATCGGTCAGGTCAAATCTATGGTAATACTTATCGCATTCCTGAAAAAAATGTTTAATTCAATAACTCTGACCACAGAAAAGGTGGTTCTACCGCTGAACTTCAGTTGACTTCAATCAAAATCTTAATGAATAAACAAGTTTTGCTAGAGGTAAATATTTCCGACAGAGAAACAATTTGTTGGAAATCGGTTGGAACTACTAAAATGCTGCAAAAAAGACATTCGGTTGCAATCACCTAATGGTTATAATCATAATGGTTATTCGGTGCGACAAACCGCAAGATGATCGATGATACTAATGAAACGCTTAAAATGTGTTAAGTGGCCAAACCTTTTGGCTGTGGCAACCAATAGTTTGTTGTTGTAACCGAATATTGGTGATAATATCTAAACTTGCACCATAGCCAAAAGCGAAAATCCTATTTCAAATAGTTTAATATTATTAATTCACTAAAATTTTCCATCATCTTTTCCTGTTTTTATCGACATGACCCTTTCTCTGTCTTAAAGTACTTCAAGTACAGGGTAGAGCGCGATAATTTGCTTTTTTTCACTGCAGGCTGTGACGGCACTGTTGGTCGAAGAGAGTGGAGAGTGTGCGTGGCTTTTAGTGGCTGACAGGAGATTTGTATTCTTCTGCCTTTCAGTTGCCATCACACATTGGACACTTGAGGGGAGGTCATTTTGTGTTTAAGCGTATTTTTAAAATGCACATTCGATCATGGCAGTGCAGCGTGCTTTTCGTTTACGATTCGCTATTCCCTCCACGCGGACGTGTTCCTGGACGGCAATCAATAATAAATTGGGTAACTTCATTTACAACAGCAGGCAATGTTCCATGTGTACGAAGCGTACCTGAGAGAAGGATTACAATACCACAAAACATCGACAGAGTTAGAGCAGCAGTTCTGCAATCTTCGAAACGCTCTGCTCGGAAGCAATCACTTGCTCTTGTCATTTTCAGACGTTCTCTCCACCGGATACTTCATGATGAACTGAATTTTCACCCATATAAAATGTGCGAGGTCCAACAATTATCAGCACGGGACTATTTCAGATGGCGGACCTCTTGTGAAGACATTCTTGCAACTATACCCCATGACGCAATTGTGTTCTCTTTCTGATAGGGAACATTTTCACCCTAGTGGGTGAATAAACAAACCAAATATGCGGTACTGGAGTGAGAACTTCGCCAGAGACCTCCTCTCCATAGGCATCATTGGCCCCTACTTCTTCCAGGATAACCGTCTGGCCGTAATTGTGAACTCCGAACGGTACTTGACTATGCTACAGGATTTTTTTGCCAGCCGGCTTATGGGGTACTGCAATTAGAGGATACATGGTTCCAACAGGATGGTGCCACTGCACACACAGCGAGGGTTACCATGAATTGTTTGAGGCAACTGTTTCCTGTACGGCCTGGCTTTTTTAAGGGGTGATGTGAATTAGCCGGCACGCCTACCAGACTTAGCCCCAAGCGATTTTTTCCTTTTGGGTTACCTGAAGTCGAAGGCGTATATCAACCGTCCCAACACTTTGGAAGACCACATTAACAATATTGAGGCTGAAATTGGCAGAATACCAGACGACATGCTTGTCAGAGTTCATGAAAACTTCAGAAAACTTAAGCAGCAGTGTATGGATAGCGACTGTCGACATTTGCCAGATACAATACTTACGAGGGAGGTTCGGAAACTTTTTAGCCTAGCACAAAAAGCGCGGTATAAACAGAAAAATGTTAAGTGTTTTGGAAACTTCCATCTCTGCTATGAACACATGTTAAATTTTGTTTCGATCTGGCAAGTCCTTCATATAGAAACAGGTGTTCACAAAATACGCATCCGCGATTTTTTTACAATGGAAAAATTAGAAATGCGTGGTGTCATTAAATATTTACATAAAAAAGGTTTATCGGGACAAGAAATTCATAATGATATGGTGAATGTGTTAGGTGAAAGTGCTCCTTCATATGCAACAGCAAAAAAATTGGGTTGCTGAATTGAAACGTGGTCGTACAAGCATTGAAGATGAACCACGTAGTGAACGTCCAAAAACAGCAACAACAACAGAAATTGTAGCCAAAGTCCATGATATGGTATTAAATGATCGACGAATAAAAGTGCGTGAAATAGCTAATATCTTGGGCATCGCAAATGATCGAGCCCATTTAATTTTGCATGAAGAACTACAGATGAAAATGCTTTCTGCAAGATGGGTGCCGCACTTGTTAACAGTCGACCAAAAACGCATAAGAATGAACATTTCTCAAGCTTGTTTGGATCGTTTTCAGCGAAATAAAATGGATTTTAAGCGTCGTTTCATAACTGTTGATGAGACATGGATGAGACAAAAGAACAATCCAAACAATGGACTGAAGCTGGAGGAAGTGCCCCAAAGAAGGCAAAAACAATTCAATCGGCCAGTAAGGTTATGGCAACGGTTTTTTGGGATTGAAAGGTATTTTTTTGATTGACTATCTGCAAAAGGGTAAAACAATAAATTCAGAGTACTATTGCAACCTTTTAGATCAATTAAATGTACAAGTTCGAGAAAAACGTCCTGGCTTACAACACAAAAAAAATCTTTTTTATCAAAACAACGCACCAGCGCACAAGAGCGTTTTAACAATGGCTAAAATCAACGAATTAAAGTACGAGTTGCTTGACCACCCACCTTATTCTCCTGATTTAGCTCCCAGTGACTTTTACCTGTTCCCAAATCTAAAAAATCCTTGCTGGCAAGCGTTTTACCTCAAATGAAGATGCAATTACAGTTGTAAACCACTATTTTGAAGACCTTGAGGAAAACTATTTTAATTATGGGATATAATTGCTAGATAAGCGTTGAACTAAGTGTATTGAAGTTTCAGGAGATTATATTGAAAAATAAAAATATTTTTGAAAAACTAACTATGCTCTTTCATTGATAGGCTAAGAACTTTCCGAACCGCCCTCGTAAAACCATGCAATTTTAAAACTCCCTTACTGTTCAATATAATTAAAATATAATATAAATTTTTCTAAGGTTCACAATTTTTTTTATTTCATTCCCGCGCTCCTCGCTGTACATAAGAAACCCGTTTTTTGCCTCTAATGAAAATTTAAATTTTTTTCTTTAAACAAGTGCACCATGTGCACTTTTAGATCCAAAAATTATCTTTTGGAGTTTTGGATTCTTTTTATTTTCTACCAGTACTTCAGTTACAATTGCTGAACATTACAAAGCACCCAACTAACATTCGGTTTTACTGATGGAATACTTGAAGTACATGTAAGTAACCTCAATCATTGTAAAAAAAATCGGCTGTGGCAACAAATCTGTTTTCTGTGTGTATTACACCTTCTTTATATCCTACACCGAAGGATGGAGTGTACTCGTATACTTAATTTTTCATTCAGTTTTCATACCTCGAAATATTGTTAGGAGACCATATAATGTATATAACATATATTATTGATCGTCGTAAATATGTGAAATGTTCTAGCTCGGCCGTGTGAACGTTGAAAACATCCATAGCTATCAAACGAAAGAAGGCATCACCTGAAAGTATCAGCTGTGTGGGCATTACCAACCTCTTGATAAGAGGATGGAGTCTATCTCACACCTATGCTAGTCTGTGGTTGGTAGCATTTGCTTTACCTGCAATTAAGGTATTGGTCCCCGAAGTGCTGGTTCCAGCAGGTTATACTGTAACATAACTTCTTGAGGCTCCTTATCACATGCTGCACTAGACTAAAGTCTATGGTCCGACTTTGTAGGCTACTTCCACTTTAAGCTTCAAACACTTTGACTAGTAGTGCAACTTTTTACACCAAGTATAAGCTTTGTGCCATCGTCAAGCGTAAAGGATGATTAGGACTGCCCGATATGTAATATAATTTTTTTGAGAAAATATTTGCTGGTCGTCAAGCATAGAGGATAGATAAAGCTGTCCGAGATGTAATTTAATCTTTTTGTAGAGCTCCTGTGAGTAATCTTAAGCAGGACCATTGCTGCGAATTGCATTTTTCAGCGCTGCGAATTGCATTTTTCAGCGCTGATTTGACTACCATGCTTTCTGATTTGACTAGTAACGTTGCCGGCCATTTTAGAAGACAAGCCGCCGCTTAAAAAAGGCAGACTGTATCATCCTTCTACAAACGTTCCCAAAAAGAGAACAGGATGATCAGATAGTAACGATAGTTTCAATAATTGAGTTATTTGAAAAAAATCCAAAGTTAACAATGCCAACCAGCTTAGGCATATTTCCAGCCGGATGTAAGTATAGAAAAAATTAATTATTATAATTCTCGGTCGGGTGTAACTATGCAGTGTAATTTTTTCGTAAGACAATTATTTGTCTGCATTAGACCTTCGAATATAACGTAGTTTCGATTTTTTTTTGCCGAAAGGGGACGCACTTTTTTATTTTTCTTTATTTCTTCTGCCATTACTTCCGGATCTGTAATGGCAGAAGCAATAATGATTTGTCTCTTCAAGAGACACAACAATATCCGACTGTAAACTCCGAAGATACAAAGGACAACTTAAAAAGACAACCCCTACATTCGGCTTAATAGACAAAATCATTTTTAAGAATTGTTTATCGACATACTTCCTGAGCAAGAGTTTAATGATTTCGTGCGAGCTTGAATTTTCTGATATTAGGGTGGTACATTAGGGTAGAAGCAATTGAGATGTGAAGGGTAAGTACCAGAAGGGGGTACTTGAGGTCAGTGACTTAAAAAACAAATGGGTTTCTTCGAGACAAAAACATCGATGTATCGGGTGATCAGTCTAGAGGTATTTTTTTTCAAAACAAAAAAAAATCAAAAGCAGTGTGGAATCTTTGTTGTTCATTCGAAAGGACATTTTATGTCAGTTATTTTGTTAATATAATTTCCTTCAAATGTTAACCGCGACTAAGTCTCAGCGTGTCCATTCGGAAGGTCCAATTTTGGCATTTCGACCGGTATGGCGTCAATGACATGCCTAATGTTTGCTTCGAAAACCTGAATTGAAGCTGGTATGTCAGCATACACGCAGGGAAAAGATATGGTTACACTATGGTCACCGCAACAATAATATGTTCTCTACAATAAAACCATGTTCGTCGCAACCATAGTATTATTTTTTGAATTTCATTTTGACATTAGTATGGTTGCGACAATATTACTATTGTTCAAATGTAACAATAGTATTATTGCCAAATTTAGAAATGAAAACATGGTTGTAGCAACCATATAAACATGTTTGGCGCAACAAAAGTATTGTTGTTTAAAATTTACGTTAACAATAATATGATTACGGCAATCATGCAGTATGGTTGCGACTATGAACATAACAAAACAGGTTTTGATATACAAAAAAACAGATACACACGATACAGTGAATGGTTGCTGTTCATTAAAAAAAATACAACAATCGGAAGGTAGTTCGAGGGATTTTTATTGTCTTTACTTTGTTCGGTGAAATGCTCTAATACCGACTGGTTCTCGTTTATTTAAAATCTTCCTGCACTTAAGTATACAGCCATTGCTCATGGTTTAATTACATTCGTTTCTTGGGGTCTACGAATGGTAAAGTAGCATTCACCCCTACTGGGTACTAAAAGTATTTATGACTGCCGTTGGAATATATTTTTGTGCTTCTTGAATGGAATGTTAAATGAAAACATGACCTCAATTCTGGCTATTAACTTTTTGTAATTCAATTTAAAATAACTTGCTTGATAAATATCTCTTTTTTTTTTGAATAACAACATTACCCAATCCTAATAAATAATTTTGGGGATCATAGTATGGTTGAGTGAATCATACTATGGTTGTAGGAATAATAGCATGGTTGCGTGTGAATCATACTATGGTTTTGAAGATCATACTATGGTTGTATGAGAAAAGTACTATGGTTGTGAGGATCATAAAATGGTTATGAAGATAATAATATGGTTGAGTGTGAATCATACTATTGTTGTGGGGATCATTAATATGGTTGTGATGATCATAGTATGGTTTAGTGTGAATCATACTATGGTTGAGGTGATCATAGTATTGTCATGTTTGAATAATTCTATTGTTGTGAGGATCATAATATTGTTGTGCCACAACCATATACCCAACAATAGTATGATCCTCTTCGAATATTGTCACCCCAACCATACTTTTTTTCTGCGTGTAGACTTTGGAATTGACATATCCCCAAAGAAAAAAGTCTAAAGTTGTGATATCATAAAATCCGGTCAAATACGTGAAATTAGCTGCTCTTTGAAATGACCTCTCAATAAATCCATTGTTTGAGCAGCTGGCAAGTGGCCCCGTTCTGCTGAAACCAACTACCGCCAAGATAACGGGCTTCCATTTCAGGTAGCAAAAAGTCCGATATAAAGGGGCGATAGCGAGCACCATTCACGGTTACGTTCCGGATATCATCATTTTTGAAAAAATATGGACCGACGATTCCGACAGCCAATTCATTGCACCAAACCATGGATTTCTCTGGATATAATGGCACCTCTTGAATCTCTGCTGGTTTCTCTTCAGCCCAAATGCGGATATTTTTTTTTATTGACGTTGTCGTTGAGCCAGAAAGGAGCCTCATCACTGAATAAACTGTTGTTGGAAAACAGCAGATCTTCTCGTTTCTCATTTCCATAATTCAGTTGCACAATTTGGAGACGTTGTTGCGGTGTTAGTTTTTTTTTATGATAAAATGGCAAGCAATACTGAAAAGGAAAAAATTATGTTTAATGCAACTCACGCGGAAACTCTGAAAAACACCGATGGAAAAAAATACATCTAGATGGATCACCCTATATAAGACCCGGCTATAAATGCAGACGATATAAAGAAAAAGGTAAAAGCGCGACCCCAACGTTCGGCAAAAAAAAAACAAAAAAAATACCTTGCAATAACACTTTATATTCGAAGGTGTACAGTGAACTTTTTAACTGTAAGGTGATGCGCACTAGTGTGCATGTTTAAGCATGGTTTGCTTTTTTGGACGTCAAGCTTCTAATGCCTTAATATATCGCTGCATATATTGAATCTAGTCATCAGACATTGAACCAAGTGCAGGATGTACTGTCCGCAATGTTGTTGCAGCCACACACAAAAAACAAATTTGTTGCCACAACCGAATTTTTTGCCAACCAAATGTTGGTGGTTGCACGTACGATCTATGTATTCCATTGCTACAATCAAATGTTGATTTAGAACACTGCAATTTTCAGTAGTGGAAACTCACAGTATTAGTTGAACGGACAAAGAAAGCATCGATAACCTTAAGTAATTCGGATGATTACTGATATTGAATTTGTAAATGTATTGGTTGTTTGTATAGATTATTGGCTATAAGATCTCTTTGAATTCGGTTGTCATTACTACGAGCATTTGTTAACTGGACTAACTAATCGTTAAACATTATGTATTCGGTTATCTGACCGAATTAAGGCAGTTTTTTATTTAATTTTTAAATTTAATGATTTGAAAATATTTATTCGCTTATTTGAATTATACCTAAAGGGTGTTTTTTATTGGGGTATAGAACATTAAGTTGGCATCACTTTTTTAACTGGCGGCCATTTTGTCAGCTGTCAAGTGATTAATATTTAGTTTGGTTTGCCATTTCATCATGAACAGGTTGACAAAAGAACAACGCTTGCAAAATGGGCCGAAAATGATATTCATCTCGATGCTGATTTTCATCACAAAATTTTGTTCAGTGATGAGGCTCATTTTTGGTTGAATGGCTACGTCAACAAGCAAAATTGCCGCATTTGGAGTGAAGAGAATCCACATGAGACCCTTGAGACGCCATTACATCCACAAAAACTGACTGTTTGGTGTGCTCTATGGGCTGGTGGAGTCATTGGGCCATACTTCTTCCGAAATAATGCTGGAGAGTCAGTTACCGTTAATGGAGACCGGTATAGAGCCATGATAACCGACTATTTTGTTCCCGAATTGGATGGCATGAATGTGGATGAGTTGTGGTTCCAACAAGACGGCGCTACATGCCACACAGCGCACGTCACAATCGAATTATTGAAGGAAACATTCGATGGGCGCATAATTTCGCGGAATGGACCTGTCAATTGGCCACCAAGATCGTGTGATTTGACACCATTGGATTATTTTCTTTGGGGATATGTGAAGTCGCTCGTCTACGCCAACAAACCAGAAACACGTTAGGGAACTTGGAAGCCAACATTAGTGGCGTTATTGCCAACATACGGCCCCATATGCTCGAAAAAGTGGTTGAAAATTGGACCTGTAGAATTGGCTTTATTCGAGCCAGCCGCGGCGGCCACATGCCCGAAATCATATTTAAACATTAATGGCATAAAATTATCCTTCCAATAAAGCCAAATTGATGCACATTAAAACGATTTTCTTGTGTTTTATTTCAATTCGAAGTTCTATACCTCAATAAAAACACCCTTTATATGTATTTGTTTTTTTAAAACTTGGCTTTTACTTTCGAATCTACGAGTAATAAAGTTTGTATGTTCACGTGGAACGTTTTTATGCAAATTAGTTAAGTGGGTCAATAAAATTCAATTTTGGTTTTAAGGTATCAAGAATTTTTAAGATGAAGCTGATTATGATACATTTTTTAAGAGAGAGGAGAGTGGAATTTTGAACATAAAAATTTCTGGCTACCTAAGGGTTAATGTGAACAAAAATATCTCAAATCAATGCTTGAAGTCTGGTCTATTGGTCAAATTATGTCGGTTATTAAAAAAAATGGATCGAACAAAATTTAATATTTAAATTGCCCCTCTGTATCGATGGTGTTGGCTTTTGAACATAACATTTATTACATTTTATTAAAAAAAAAATAATGTTTTTTTTAAAACAGGACGAAAAGGGTCAGTTTATCGTGAAGATATTCTGATTTTATATTAGACGATAAACAGAGTGATTCATTCACGACTGGACAAATTCCGCCAGCGTATTCCTTGGCTCATTTCATGAAAATATGTCCTACGATCATGCCCGAAAATGCAAGAACCATTTTTTTTAGAAGGGAAATAACTTTAGGACGATGGTAACTCTGGGCTTTATTTAGGTAATTCTGGAAAGGTAAGAGGTATGGCTATCTTTTAAGAACTGGTTTAGAGCTCAGCAATTGTTCTTCACTTTTTCGAAAAAAAACCGAAAAGGACACTCCATTCTTAGAGATAGGATGTTAAAATGCTCTACGAAAATAGACTCCATACGATTTCACTCTGGCTATCTAAAAAAATCTTTCTTGACCCCTTAACAATAAAGCGAACCTACGAGGGCCGTTCTTATGCGAATTTATTATAATCACCTAAGTTTTTCATTTCTGGAAGAAATCATTCACTCTCCCTAGAAAGTCTGAACTTTTGTTTTTATTATAGTTTTACATAATTCGGTTGGTATAACTGACTTATTGGCTATAAGAATCGTAATATTATTGTAATTGCCATCTTACGGTTAGTGGAACCATAACCATGGAATGTTGGTGATTGCAACCGAATGGATGTTTATCCAATCGAATGTTTGTAGTTCGGACCGAATTCCAACTGATTTTTTCTTTGTGTGCATAGAAACGATGTTATATTCCGTACATAACAGCCAACTCAATTTGGTATCTCACACCCTTGCTGTCCTTTCCTTTCGTTCTCTCATCTAAGCACACTCTTGTTACGTTGACTGAGTGATCTTTATTAGTCCTTCAAAGCCTTAAACTAAATTTTTTTGTATTCCGCCCGTTCAATGTACAAAATCACCCACTAGTTTTGTTTACACGCCTTCCTTTCTCCCTAACATAAAATTGAGTGATACACGTGCGGCAATCACGTTTCCCAAATCAAAGCTTTTAAAAATGCTAGATTCAAATAATTTCATCAACACGTTCCAAACGATACATACATATTAGCACCTTTAAGACGATGACACACTAACCAAACAAGACACGAAAACCCAAATATTTCGTCATTTATTACGGTGGCTTTCATGCATAACCACAGATATTTTTCTCATTTTGCTGGAAGCATTCGGCACTCCGCAGTTGGCAGCCGCTACTTTTGTCGTCCGAACGACACACGGACACACATGTAGAACTTGTCGCTGGAAACGAGAACACCGGTCCTGTTGAACAACAATCTGAAGGATGCAGCCTGGTTGATGTGCAAATTAATTGTATGTATGTATGTGTGTGTATTTATGTCCAATACCAACGAGAGTATAAAGAGCTTCAAAATATTCCAAAACTTTACGAAAATGGATGACAAAACGTACGAACTTGGTTGCACGCTACACTGAGCAAGTAGGCAAAAGGCCTTATGAAGAGGCGAAAAACTATTTTCGCAAAACTGTTATAGTGACGTTGAGCGGTACCATGCCCTAATAAGGGCATATCAATAATTCCGTGACTTTTCGAATAAAACACCGTTTTTTTTTGCAAAAAGCAATTATTTTTCAACATCATCTCTATTGAGCTCAATACACTTATTCCAACGTTTCTCCAATTTTTGTATGCCCTTGTGTAATAAATAATTTCATCATTGGAGCTGAAACTCTTTCCACCGAGCTATTTCTTTAGGTTTGGAAATATGGTCACGGTGGGCTAAATCTGAAGAATATGGCGGATGAGGTACCAATTCTTACCAGTTCTTAAATAACATAATCCACCCGTGCCTTATTTTTTTTTGGCCATAAGGGGTCCTATTTTTTTAAGCCTCGGTCCGATAAGTTCGTAAGTTAATATTCGCTGTTTATTGTTATTCCCTTTTGAACCTAATCGATTTGGATTATCCCGCGTACACCTGACGTGCATTTGAAGTTGTCACACGATTACACGCAGAAAAAAAGTATGGTTGGGGTGACAATATTCGAGAGGATCATACTATCGTTGGGTATATGGTTGTGACACAACAATATTATGATCCTCACAACAATAGTATGATTCACACATAACCATACTGTGATCCCCACAACCATACTATGATCCTCACAACAATAGTATGATTCACACTCAACCATACTATTATCTTCACAACCATACTATGATCCTCACAACAATAGTATGATTCACACTCGACCATACTATTATCTTCACAACCATATTATGATCCTCACAACCATAGTATGATTCTCATACAACCATAGTATGATCCTTACAACTATAGTATGATTCACACGCAACCATACTATGATCCACACAACCATAGTATTATTCACACTCAACCATACTATTATCCCCACAACCATATTATGATCATCACAACCATAGTATGTTTCTCATACAACCATAGTATGATCCTCACAACCATAGTATGTTTCTCATACAACCATACTATGATCCCCACAACCATAGTATTATTCACACTCAACCATACTATTATCCCCACAACCATATTATGATCCTCACAACCATAGTATGTTTCTCATACAACCATAGTATGATCCTCACAACCATAGTATGTTTCTCATACAACCATACTATGATCCCCACAACCATAGTATGATTCACACTTAACCATACTATGATCCCTTAAATTATTTATTAGGATTGGTTATTGTTGTTATTCAAAAATAGAGATTTTTATTAAGTATGTTATTTTAAATTACATTACTATTAGTTCATAGCCAGATTTGATGCCATGTTTTATTAATCATTTCATTCAACAAACAAAAAAATATATTCCAACGGTCAAAAATACTTTTAGTTGCCAGCAGGGGTGAATGCGACTTCACCATCCGTAGACACCAAGTAACGAAGGTGATAAAACCATGATCAATGGGTATATACTTAAGTGCAGGCAGATTTTAAATAAACGAGAACCAGTCGGTATAAAAGTATTTCACCGAACAAAGTAAACACAATAAAAATCCCTCGAACTACCTTGCGATTGTTGTTGTTTTTTTTAATGGACTGCAACCATTCACTGTATCGTGTGTATGTGTTTTTTTTTGTATATCGAAAAAACATACGCACATACACACATACATGCATGCTCTATAAAACCCTTTTTGTTATGTTCATAGTCGCAACCATACTGTATGATTGTCAATCAGTATTGTTAACGTAAATTTTAAACAGCAATACTTTTGTTGCACCAACCATGTTTATATGGTTACTACAACCGTATTTTCATTTATAAATTTGGCAATAATACTATTGTTACATTTCAACAATAGCAATATTGCCGCAATCATACTATTGTCAAAATGAAATTCAAAAGACAATACTATGGTTGCGACGAACATGCTTTTATTGAAGAGAACATATTATTGTTGCCGTGACCATAGTGTAACCATATCTTTTCTCTGCGTGTACGTTTATCCCAAAAAACTGTTGCCATCACCTTATTGGCCTTTTTCGGAGCCAGTTCGTCTGGAGAAACCCATTGTTTAGACTGCTGCTTGGTTTACGGAGTGTTTTAAGTGATCCATGTTTCATCTATTAAAAAAAATATATTCACTGATTTTTTCCGATTCCTTTGGATTTTCTGTTTTTAAAATGTGTCTATAATACATTTTGTATTCGAAAATTTTTTAATATTTAATGTCAAAATCAAAACATCAGAAAATTTGGTGATTTTTTTTGAACAGTAAAATAGTTTGGAATTCCGTCTATTAGAAAACACGAAATCTTCGCCGATTTTGTCTGATTCTTATTGATTTTTATTTTTTTAAAGACTCTAGAATGAATTTTTTATTCGAAAAATTCTCAATTTTTAAGTTAACAATCTGTAAAAATCTCGTAGATTAAGATAGTTTTTTTTTTTAATTTTTTTACATAAATGTTACGTTTAAACCCAGTTTACCCTATACCAAATAAAATATGAATTATTTTTTGTTGACAACTTATTTTATTTGGACTTTTGTTGTTAAAAATATGAAATTACTTGAAGGCAAAATACTTTTGAGACTCACTGTATGTAAATCAGCTCAAAAAACCTGAACCTTACGACGTCACTTATATGGATCACACTTTTTTGAAAACTTTTAAAAAAGTTCAATTCTATAAAAACATTCGCCCTGGCCGTGGGAAAGGTGATGCCAAAGTAACAGACATTCGTGCTATGAAATACACACCAAATGGTGAAATATATTATAAACTAAGATTTTCTGATTTATGGAAAATTATGCCTCAAAGATTAGACAGAAACGTTATCGCGTTGGAGTGGTCAAATTTGCAGCAGCTCTACCAGGAACGAAGAAAAATTGCATTCCGAAAATTCGAGGACCTGCAATATTTAAAAGCTACTCTGCCCAAAGACTATCATCAATTTTACGACGATTTACCACATGAATAACTTATTTGTTTCTCCTTTTATAGCAGCAACGAAGTAAGACTGCTTAGTTATAATTTGAGATAACGAGAACTGCGATATTTACGTAATATTTTTCATATATAATATTTTTTTGTAACAGCACTGAAATAAGTCTGTATTTAAATAAAACATGTGTTTATAAAAACAAAATATATAAAACTCTTATTGTTTCTAATAAATAATAAAAACGAAAGCCAGTGTGCCTTGACGGAAAATGGGCTAAGTCCAAAGATAATTTAAAATGATGTGTGCGAAAAAGTGCTAAGTCGCAATATTGCTTACACATCGGTGGTAAATATATTATGCTACTATTGCTTCGCATTAAATTGAAGACGAACCGAAGACCACAACAATTGCATTTAAAAACTTAAAGAATAGTTTTTTCTTTTACTAAATAATTATTATATCGAGCTCGAGGCCAAGGTTATTATTTTTTGTTATATTTTTTTCTTTATTCGATATTTCGTTCCTCTTTTATCAATATTATGACTTGAGCAGTTTTTTATTCTGGTTCGAGACCTTTATGTTGTTTCTTTTTTAGAATCTTTTTACGTTGATTCTGAATCTTTTTACGTTGATTCTGAACAATAAGCAAAATAAAAGTCTCGAACCAGAATAAAAAACTGCTCAAGACTTAAAGAATATTTAATTTTAAAAACATTAGATAGTATGTGGTCTCTCCTGTACGAGGGCGGTTTGGAAAGTTCTTAGCCTATCAATGAAAGAGAATAGTCAGTTTTTCAAAAATATTTTTATTTTTCAATATAATCTCCTGAAACTTTAATACACTTAGTCCAACGCTTATCTAGCACTTCTAACCCTTGATTAAAATAGTTTTCCTCAAGGTCTTCAAAATAGTGGTTTACAACTGTAATTGCATCTTCATTTGAGGTAAAACGCTTGCCAGCAAGCAATTTTTTTAGATTTGGGAACAGGTAAAAGTCACTGGGAGCTAAATCAGGAGAATAAGGTGGATGGTCAAGCAACTCGTACTTTAATTCGTTGATTTTAGCCATTGTTAAAACACTCTTGTGCGCTGGTGCGTTGTCTTGATGAAAAATTATTTTTTTGTGTTGTAAGCCAGGACGTTTTTCTCGAATTTGTACATTTAATTGATCTAAAAGGTTGCAATAGTACTCTGAATTTATTGTTTTACCCTTTTGCAGATAGTCAATCAATAAAATACCTTTTAAGTCCCAAAAAACCGTTGCCATAACCTTACCAGCCGATTGAATTGTTTTTGCCTTCTTTGGGGCACTTCCTCAAGCTTCAGTTCATTGTTCGGATGGTTCTTTTGTCTCTGGAGTATAGTGGTGGATCCATGTCTCATCAACAGTTATGAAACGACACTTAAAATCCATTTTATTTCGCTGAAAACGATCCAAACAAGCTTGAGAAATGTTCATTCTTATGCGTTTTTGGTCGACTGTTAACAAGTCCGGCACCCATCTTGCAGAAAGCTTTTTTATCTGTAGTTCTTCATGCAAAATTAAATGGACTCGATCATTTGAGATGCCCATGATATTAGCTAATTCACGCACTTTTATTCGTCGATCATTTAATACCATATCATGCACTTTGGCTACAACTTCTGTTGTTGTTGCTGTTTTTGGACGTCCACTACGTGGTTCATCTTCAATGCTTGTACGACCACGTTTAAATTCAGCAACCCAATTTTTTACTGTTGCATATGAAGGAGCACTTTCACCTAACACATTCACCATATCATTATGAATTTCTTGTCCCGATAAACCTTTTTTATGTAAATATTTAATGACACCACGCATTTCTAATCTTTCCATTGTAAAAAAATCGCGGATGCGTCTTTTGTGAACAGCTGTTTCTATATGAAGGAGTTGCCAGATCGAAACAAAATTTAACATGTGTTCATAGCAGACATGGAAGTTTCCAAAACACTTAACTTTTTTCTGCTTATACCGCGCTTTTTGTGCTAGGCTAAGAAGTTTCCGAACCGCCCTCGTATATGAAAAAGTGGACTTAGCGCTTTTTCACTCTAAGGTGAAGATGTATCAAGTATGATTGACGTACAAGACCAGTTGCAACATTTACATTTTTTTTAAATAGGTTGATTAATTTTGCGCCACCTTGTATATTCTTGGGAATCTTTTTATGCAAAAGTAACGCAAATTGATTTTTTTTTATTAAAGTCTGTAAAATAGGCGGTTTTCTGTGTGTTCTGCTCCTTTAAATAAAATTGGAAGTCAAATTGAAAAGGTTTTCTAGTTAGAAGCCGTTAAAATTATACAGGTTTAACCAATGACCTACGAATTCAATAATCACCCGATCCAGCATATTGTCCACATAACCAATAATTTTAAATGAAAAAAAAATGGTGTGGTTGTTTTTCCCTGTTGCCATAACCGAAGCATTTATTTTCGGGTGCAGACTCAGATTCCAATGTTGATGACATCGCTGACGATGGCGTTGTTGTCTCATCAGAATGCATCGAAGTGCTTTTGTCGGTTTGAGTTGGGTTGGCTTATTTATTTAAATTCTTGGTCATATGCACTGGGCGCCAGGCGTTTCATGGGTCTGGCCTCGGTATGTCTTTTTGACCGTCTGCGGGAGTAGCCACCTCAGTATCAACCGAACGTTCGTTTCTTTGCCAGCATGGTCGGTCGGTGGTGCTGTTGATGAAGCTGTTTGCCGCAGGCGCCTTTAAACAAATGAACTTTAGTGTATAAATTGAATTTCCGCTGACAATTTTCTTTGCGATTTCATGTCATGCATAACAACACCGACTGCATGATGGCGTGTGCCATCGCGAGTTGTTGCATATTTTCTACGTCTGTTGCATGCGAGTTGGGTCGTTGGTATATGCAAATATTTGATGAATGAAACAACGCTCATATGCCGGTATGTACTCGTATTCATGGCATCCAGAATTGACATTGCCATTTTGTAACTTTTAATAATATTGATGTGTGATTTTACTGCATGAACATACTCGGATGGATGTTCCAACAAATGAATGGACCTTATTGGCGGCGGTCTTCGTGTTCGCGCTGGTAAGTTTAATATTTTTGCGATTTTTTCCCGGTCTCAAACAATGACAAATATTTAAATTGGCTTTATGAAATGAGAACGAACGAAAATGGACAAGAATTTGCTGGTTGACAACTTGAAATGGATATTGGTTAAAAATTGCAATTGACGGCAACGTCTGTCATATCGTTGCAACCTCAACAGTTTGACATAACTAGTGCAAACAGACGTATGTTGTTGGTATATGGATTACTTATTTATTTGCATTCGAAAGGTGTTCAAGTGTTCGATATTTTCAAATATTTCATAAATTTTTCTCTTAATTTCTGGAGGTGTTGGCTTTCGTTCTTTCTGGGTTTTTGACTTTTGTTGAGTTGATTTTTGTATTTTTACCATTAATTGCAATAAATTGCTAATCGCAACAACATTTTACACCTCGTTTATAATTTATATGTGACAGCGCATAGAGAAAGGGACCTAAGGGTAAAAAAATAAATTTTATATTTTTTTCTTTTTTTTGATGTGGACAACATCTGAGCATCGAATGAGACCGATCCCATGCCCCAAAAATGTTCCCTCCCAGAGATATGCGCGTTTTATGAAAGTGAAGTCGACCATTCTACACCAAAGATACACGTATTGAACAGTAAGGGAATTTTAAATTACATGCTTTTAAATAGTGTATCTGTACACATGTCGACCTTCGCTATCCACACACTGCAGCATACGTTTTCTAAAGTTTTCATGGATTCTAACAAGCATGCCGACTGGAACTCTGCCAATTTCAGCCTCAATATTGTTAATTAGGTCTTCCAAGGTGTTGGGACGGTTGGTTTACACCGGCGACTTCAGGTAGCCCCAAAAGAAAAAAATGCATGGGACTAAGTCTAGTGAGCGTGTCGGCCAGTTCACATCTCCCCTCAAACCCAGGAAACAATTGCATCAAACAATTCATGGTTACCCTCGCGGTGTGTGCAGTGGCACTATTCTGTTGGAACCATGTATCCTCTAATTGCATTGCCTCAAGAGCCGGCCAAAACGAATCCAGGAATTGCCAAGAGCAAGTGATTGCTTATAAGCAGAGCATTTCGGGGATTGCAGTACTGCTGCTATAACTCTCTCGATATGTTGTGGTGTTGTAATCCTTCTCTCAGGTCCCCTTCGTACACATGACACATTCCCTGCTGTTCTCAATGAAGTTACCCAATTTACAATTGATTGCCGTCCAGGAATACTTCGGCGTGGGGGAACAGCGAATCGTAAACGAAAAGCACGCTGCACTGCAATGATCGAGTGGGCACTTGAAAAATACGCTTCAACACAAAATGACCTCTCCTCACGTGTCTAATGCATGATGACAACTGAAAGGCAGACGAATACAATTCTTCCGACAGCCACTATAAGCCACGCACACTCTCCAATCATTTCGACCAACAGTGCCGCCACAGCTTGTAGTGCAAAAAAGCAAATCACCGCGCTCCACCCTGTACTTATATATCACAGATTTGGCTCAGCCTAAGGGTTAAAATTTGTATTCCAAGTCATGCCTGGGACGTTTTAGCCTTATGGACCGGCGCAGAATCCTGCTGGAAAGTCCATGGCTGGTTTTGGAACAGGGAATTGTTAAGAGGCTTCACAACAGCTTCCAAAACGGGTTTCTTGGTAAACTTTGGCCGATGTTTTGACTGCTTGTTCGCAGAAATGCAGGTCAGTGACCCCATCGTAAGAGACACCCCACTAAACCATGACAGAAGCTGGGTGATGGCCCTTTCCAACCCTTGGGATCCGTTCAGATGATTCCTTAGATGACTGAGGATACACTCTTTCATTTTGCTTGTTAAATTTTTTTCTGAAGGCTAAAAATTTTTTCATCGGTGAACAAAATTTTTGTGTGCAAGTTATCAGCGTGCTTGACCAAAAGACGTTTGCATTTTTCAATCCTATTTTTTTTAAAGCTGCAGTCAATAAATGTCCTGTAAGTCGCTTGAAAGCCCCAAGTCCCAATTTTTTTTTTAATGATTCGACTAATGGAATTTTGCGTTATATTTATCTCACGGGCCATGATTTTCTGTTTTCGGAGCGAATTTCTGTGAATTCTTGATTTAACGGCTTTGATTGCATGCGGTGGTCGAACAGAGCGGGGGCGGGCCGACTGGTGGCGGTCTTTTACATCTCAAGTCTCCTCAAAGAGTTTTATGCATCGGTGAACGAACATGCGGCTAATCCCTAGTGGCCGGAGCGTTTTGAAAATATCGTTTTTCACTTCACTCTTGAAAAGCGCTATTACAGCGATACGGTTCTCATTATCTGACCACTCAGTGGTGAAAGTTGAAACTATTTACAAATCCCGTTATAGACTCATGCTATTGAGGTTAGCTTTCAAAACATTAACGGGGTATTAACGGGGTATGTTCAGTTCTACTATTGAAATGTGTGTGTTCAATGTTGTAACAGTATTTACGTCCCTACTAAGTATGCACTGCATAAATTGAGATGATTAAAGTATGAAGATAAATAAAATTGAAAACTTTTGCAACGGATGCCATAAAAATTGATAACGTTAAGATAGTTTCCAGAGTGGATTTTTTATATTTCGAATTGTGGACGGCGAAATCTGTCATTTTCTGTCATAGATCAGAAGCAGGCTGGATTTTTATCATTTTGGACAGTATACACACGCAGAGAAGAAATATGGTTACCATATGGTTACGGCAATAATTTGTTCTCCGCAATAAAAGTATGAACGTCGCAACCATAGTAGTTTTCTGAATTTAATTTTGACAATAGAATGTTTGCCGCAGCATTAATATTGTTGAAATGTTACAACAGTATTATTGCCAAATATAAAAACGAAAATATAGTTGTAGCAACAATATAAATATAGTTAGTGCGACAAAGTTATTGTTTTTTGGTTTTGTGTTAACAATAATATGATTAAGGCAATCAAACTGTATGATTGTAATTTTTTTTATTTGAATATGCTTTTTAAAACAATGTTATTGGTACGGATCTAATGCAATAATAGTACTTTTTATATGGATATTACAATTTTTCAAACAAATTGCTTTGGCTTTGTTTCACTGAAATATTTGTAATAAAACTTATTTTTTCTTCTGTTAAATTAATCACTCCTCATTTGAATTTAATGTATTTTTATATAATTTTTATAATTCAAATCTATTGTTGACAACTAAACCCAATTCTAATTAATAATTTTGGGCATCATATTATAATTGTGTGTAATTATACTATGGTTGTGGGGATTATAACATGGTTGCGTGCAAATCATACTATGGTTGTGAGGATCATACTATGGTTGTATGTGAAACATACTATGGTTGTGAGGATCATACTATGGTTGTGCAGATCATAGTATGGTTGATTATAGGATCATAGTATGGTTGTATTTGAATCTTACTATTGTTGTGAGGATCATAATATTGCTGTACCACAACCATATACCCAACAATAGTATTATCCTCTTCGAATATTGTCACCACAACCATACTTTTTTTCTGCGTGTGTAAGTCAATCGGATCTTAACACAAAATTGTGCTCTAAAGGTATATCCCTCTACTACGTCAGGTATTCCACACAGTAATATTCGAAATAAACTTAACAACTTATGTTAACAAGGAATTTATTTGCAATTTGTCCAAGAACATTACCATTACCATTATATACAATTTTAGTATGTTAAAATCAATAACGATAAAATATATTTGACTTTGGACTTTACGTAACCTCGATCACTTGATCTAGGCGGCCAACTCACCTGTCCAAAACATGAAATTAACTGCTTTTCAAAATGACCTCTCAATAGAGCCATTGTTTAAGCAGCTGTATGGCAGTGGCACCGTCTTGTTGAAACCAATTGTCGTCAAGATTACGGTCTTCATTTTCAGGTAGCATAAATATCGATATCATGGCGAAACATATGGGCCGATAATTCCACCAGCCCATAAGCCGCACCAAACCTTGATTTTCTCTGGATATAATGGCACCTCTTGAACCTCTTCTGGTTCCTCTTGAGCCCAAAATGAGGCAATTTTGTTTATCGACTTTGCCGTTGAGCCAGAAATGGGCCTCATCGCTGAACAAAATTTTGGTCGAAAACAGTGGATCTTCCCATTTCTCATCGAACGCTCATTTCCATAATAGTCCATAATACAGTTGCCAACATTTGAAGGTAATTATTTTCAAAAAATAAATGCCATAAAATGTCCTTTTAAATTCCTTTACCAATAAAGATTCCACACTTGATTTGAATTTTTGCATTTTTTTTCGAAAAAATACCTCTAGATGGATCACCCTATATGTTTAAATAACTTGTTCGAAAGCATCTTAATTTTCTCTCTTAAGAAACGGCAACAGCTGCCAATTCCTTTTCGATTAACAAAATCAATAATTTCCGCATACTTTCTTTCCTTCTTTACTTTCTCTCCCCCCAAATGAAAAAATATTTTCAGATGGTTTTAAATCTCTCAACAACACTTGTATCACCAGCATCGTAGAGTCTGAACAGTTTGCCATCTACGAATTTCTCATCTGCCACGTTGCATTTGGCTTAAATGATGTGGTTCAAATAAAGAGGAAACGCATGTACGCGCGAAGGGATATTAAAAACTTCGTTTCAAATCAAAAACGAAAAAATATTGCTTACAATTTAACTGAACTGACAATTATGCAGCCAATTTGCTCGTTTCACCAAATGTTTTTATTTCCGTAGTTTTGGTTGGTGGGCTAGTGTGAATCCACCAAATATATATTTATGCTTGCACATTAAAAAATCTCAAGTCGACTTAGGCGGGTAAACTAAAATTGTTTAAATTGTTTATTATTATTGCGCTTGTTTAGAAGCAAATATAGGTTTTGACTGCAACTTTAGTTTTTAACCTATAGTGGAAAGATTAGTAAGTTTTTGTTAATATTTTTTGTCATAACCGATATAAGCCGTTTTCAGCCACACTATTGTAAAGACTGTTTTTTATATTTCGAAAGTTGTTCCCCACATACTGGTACTTCTAAATTACCTTTATTCATTAACATTTATTTCATTACCTTCCACAAAAATTGACCAGGATTTCAGGAAGAAACCCTTTGTTTCATAAAGAATGGAATGTGATTTACGCCACTCTTTCTTCGGGCGTCTCATACACTCATACGCACCTACACTTACACATACATGCATACACAAGACTTGCATTCATTATTGCCACAGATCCTCGGTAAGTGTTCAAAAGTTTTCCTTTGCAATTTCGTTCTTTCTACCTCATTCTATGCAAATTTTTTATATGCACTTGAAAAATTCACCATTGTTGCCCTCCCCCTTTTCTAAAGACGAGTGTTAGTAGGAAGAAGGAGGGGGGCGTTATTGAGGGATTTGGAGGTTCACAGTAACGGTATATATTAAATGTTACGAAAACAATTTGCCAAAGTTTTTGCCGTTGAGTGGAAAATTTCTTCAAAAGCTGCTGGGGAAGTTTTAAATCTACGAGTGCCCTAGTTGGTGTGTTCTATTGTGGGTGTATGGGGTAGATTATTTTCTTTTTCAACTTTTTGGCATTCTATAGAGGATTTAGTTTTTTCTCAAGCTTTATTGACAAATTCGGGAATGTGAAAACGGAACAATTAGAATAAGTTCTCTAAAAAGAGTTCTAAAAGAGATAAAAACCGTCAAATGGTTTATGCTTTTTAAACAATTAAAGATTTAGTTAATAAAATATTCAACTACGAATTAAACGAATTTCCTTAAACATCACATTAATTTAATTTTAAATCACTGATTGGCATTCACTGTTTAAGGCCAGTAAAGAGCCGCTTTTGGCAATTCATTGAGTTGGTGCGGTTATCTCTCGCGGATGTGACATGAACTGGCCACAAATATAGAGCAATCGACCGATCCAGTAACTCAACATAGCCCAAAACACCTTTAAGTTTTCGGAAAAATTTGAACAAACTTCGTTAATTCTTCACACAAATACCTTAAACAAAGTCGATTTTCAGCTTCTTGCCCTAAACAAATAGCAAAAGATGAACGATATTAAATTTTGCATTCTAAACGGTGGCCCAACCATAATGCACGATGTTAATTGTGAGTCACACCTTAATCAAGTCAAGTTTTTTGCCCAACTTAATTCGTCATTTCTTTGTTCTAATGTTTGAAAAATTTCAACCATTAAGAGCTACACAATTGAGCAGAGTGTTAAGATTGTTAAAGCCTTTTAGGTAAATAGGCATTCGAATCAAAATGCATTTTGTGATTGTTTTGGTCAGCAAAATCGAAAAAAAGTGTCCACAATGGATGCGTAAACAAGCAGAATTTCCGAATTTGGGCAAATGAGAATCCACAAGTGCTTGTCGAAAAGCCGATGCATCCACAAAAACTGACTGTTTGGTGTGGTCTATGGTCTGGCGGCGTCATCGGGCCGTATTTCTTCGAAAATAAGGTAAGCCAAGCGGTTACCGTGAATGGTGTTCTCTATCGCAAGATAATATCAGACTTCTTGTGGCCACAAATTGAGCATATGGACCTGGACATTATGTGGTTCCAACATACAGCCAACGCAACGAAGACTCTTCCGCTCGAGAAATTCAATGGCCGTGTTATCTCACATCTTGGCGTTGTAAGTAGGCCGCCAGGATCATTCTTTGGGGATCTGGCGTAATAATGAAAATGTCAATATTTATCATCAAAAATGGTTTCATTGTTTTTCAAAGTATTGTCCAGCATGATTTATATACTGTTGCATGCCCTCAGACCAAATAACGAAGCACTTTTCCACTCCGATTGAGACACCTTCAAAACACGGCATCTTCTGGCGAGGAAAATCGTTGACCACGCATTTGTTTCTTGATGTGCGGTAATAAAAAGAAGTCATTGGGTGCCAAGTCAGGGCTGTGCCGCGGATGACCTATCAATTCGACGTTTTGGTCGGTCAAAAAGGCGCTGGTTTCAGCCGATGTGTGAGAGTTCGCATTGTCATGGTGCACAATGATTTTTTTTCTCTTGTTCGTTTTCCGAATTTCTCCGAAGACTTTAGGCAAACAAATTGTGGTGTACCACTCAGAATTGACCGTCCTACGTTGCGGACGTACGTAAGCGGAACAGTCGCCACATATTCAGTTTGGCCGAAGAAATAGGCGACCATTTGCTTCGAAGTGCTTCTTACACGAACAACATTCGTTGGATTTGACTCGTCTTCGAAGACCCGCATGGTGGCATATATCCATTATTCGTCACCTGTGACGATATTGTAAACATCTTTTGAAGCACCGCGATCGTATGTTTCAAAATTTCTTTGCACCAATCGACTCGAGACTTTTTTTGAGCGATTGTCAAATTGTGCGGTATGCAACGAGAACAAACCTTTTTAACGGCGTTAGGTGTTCATGCAATATCGAACGTATGCTGGTGGAAGAAATGCCCAAGGATGCCTCTATCTCACGGTATGTCTCATGACGATCATTGTTCTCTGGCACAACGGCCGTTTTTGGACGACCTTCGTCTATGAGCGAGCGTCGGCCACGATTGAATTCATTAAACCAGTTTTTCACAGTGCTATAGGATGGTGCTTCATCGCCATACAAAGATTTAAGTTCATCGATGCACTCTTGTCGTGATAATCCACGTCGAAAGTTGTGAAAAATGATCACACGAAAATGTTCGCGAGTTAATTACATTTTTTGCCAATTGATTTTTTCAAGTCGTTTTTTTAATTCCATTTTTTGCCAAATTGATTTTTTCAAGTCACTGAAAACAGCACAAATGATGGTCGCACGTCAAAGCGTTCTGAGTACGTTTATGCTAAAAAATGTCAAACTTTCCAATGGAAACGTCAGATGACGCCAGGCAACACTTAGTGTTGCTTATGCCAGAAATATATATTTTATTCCTCGTACAACCTGGGTGTGTAAAAAAAATCGATTTCAGTAAAAACAAGTAAGTAAGTGCTATAGTCGGGCGTGGCCGACTCTATGATACCCGCACCACTATAAATGTGATTAAGTCTCCTGTTAATCGAAAGCACTCGTCGCTATTTCTATCTGTATCTATCACGCAAGCACTAAGCCTTTATACCCCATACCACTATGTGGTGAGGGTATAACAATTATAGTTGGTCCACATTTTCGTACCTTGTTTTCGGACCCTGTGCCCTCCCACGGACGAGATAAATCATTTGGCTTGACATATTTAAAGTCCTGAGGCAATTCCCTGTCATTTGAGGGGTCACACTAAAATCCGGGTAAACCGAAACTTTTGGACCCTCCTAATGGACCCTGGGGCCCAAACAGGTCGAATTTTTTTCTGTATTCAAAATTGTAAGATAATTTCCTTTCATTTAAGGGGTCACACTTATATTTAAAATCATGGGTCCATTTTTTGGGTTCTGAAGGCCCCGTAGGTCCGAGAGGCGGGTCCAACTATTTTTTTTACATTTTGTGGTCAGTTCTACATCGAATGTCATATTTTTTTAATTTGTTGACCAATACACGCGACATCAACTGGATTTGGACCAAATCCGGGAGTTCCTTTGTATGGGGGGTCTATCAGAAAGTGCTCCGATTTGGACCAAATTCAATAGCGTCCTTGTCCTAATATATTACCACTTGCCAAGTTTCATCAAGATCGGTGCATAAATGCGACCTGTACTTTGATTACAAGAATAGATGGACATCTTTACATCCAGCCAGCCGGCCAGCCAGCCGCCCAGCCAGCCAGACAGACATGGCTAGATCGACTCAAAATGTAATTCTGAGCAACTTTCTCTCTGGTCCCGGTATTCTAACTCGATTCCTTCGATGTGTTACAAACGCAAGCACTAAGCCATTATACCCCATACCACTATGTGGTGCGGGTATAAAAAACGAATGGATTTTGCATCTTAAAACACCGGCTAGTGCAAAATGGCATAGATCTCCTCTAAAACATTTTTGAACATTGTTTTTTTTTCAAAATTATGTTCTAATTCTTTAACGAAAATCGTTGACCACACATTTTTTTCTTGATGTGCGGGAATAAAAAGAAGTCATTTGGTGCCAAGTCAGAGCAGTACGGCGGATGACCCATCAATTAGATGTTTTTGTCGGTCAAAAAGGCGCTGGTTTGAGCCGATGTGTGAGAGCTCGCATTGTCATGGTACACAATCAAAACACCCAAAATGTTTTTTTTTTTGAAAATTACAGCATTTTGGCAGTTAATATATTTTAATATTAAAGTCTTTGAGGTGAACAGGTTGTTTACTTTCAATGCCTTTAGTTTAAACTTAAAACAAATGGAAGATTATATGTTTTGCTGGTATTGGGAACCGGTCGATTTTATTCCAATTTAAATTAGAAATCTATAACAAATATTCATATAATTAATATAATTATACTGATAGTATTAAATTACTATAGATTAAAAGGAAGATATGTTTGTTGCACTTCAATTATATTCCTAAGATTATTAATTTTCATTATGCCAACGCATCGTTTAAGAAATTTCTCTCAACAGTCTAATTGAATTAATACAATATTACAAGGATCTTCTTAAGGCATAGTCGGTAGTGAATAAACATCAGTCGGAGGATAAATACAAGCACATTGCATACTTAATAAAGTTTTAATGTATATTAAATATTGTTTCCTTTTGGGGCACTTTATTTGCAACAAATTGTTATTTAAGTAAAATTCCGTAGATTAAATGAATCAATTAGGGTTTGGCGAATTTACACAGTTTTCGGTTAACAATTTGCTGTACTTGATTGCGAAGTAGCAATGCGAGCGATGCACTTCAATTTGTTTATTATTCTCTTGAATTTTTAATTTCTTACGGTGTAGGTGTGCATCTTCGTGGGTATGTGTACTATAAATACGAGGGTAGGCAGTAGAGCAGTTTCCTTATGCAACAGAGAAAATATGTTGATTTGAAGTTGCTAGCCTGAGGCATAAATGGTCTTTTACGGTAAATGTCTTAGGTGCAACCATAGCCTTTGGCGATAGAAAATAGTTGGATGCTGGGAGTGAAAAATTTACCGCCAAATCTATGGGAGCACCTAAGCTACAAAAGTTAATGGATTACGATCAAATCGCAAACTCCATCCTAATGAGAAAATCTATATATTTATGCACAGAATCAACCTAGCAGTGTCCCTGCAATATTTGTTGCCAAACTGGATCCCAGAGATGTGAATGTACGACAGCCCAAAAAGTTTCGATAAAATCTAGGACAGACATAGAAAGGACTGTCCTAGTAGAGTGGAGTGAAAACATGCTTTTTTTTAATTTGAAAAAGTTAACCTCGGAAAGAGATGTAGTCTGGGGTCCTATATAGGGGAAAAATAAAGAAAAAAATTTAAAAAAAATTTTAGGGGTCGCGCCAAAATAAACAAATACACATGTTTGAAGGCGTGAATTTTCCTAACCCCTGAACCGATTTTAAAGTTTTATGTCAATAAATGTTTGCAATAGCGTAAACAATGAAATAAGGGCATGAAAAAATTTAAAAAAATTTTTCTCATTGTTCAAAAATCTCAAAAAGTAAAATAAGTCAAATCGTCCCTTCTTCAGAAAATTGACTGAACAATGAAATCGCCACCAAAGCTACAAATATTAGTCGATTATCCTCATATTTGCCTCAAATACTTTTGTTTGGGCACTGAACAAGCTCAAGCTTTTAAATTTCGAATAAGTTAAGTCGTTAATTTTTAGGATTTTTCTAAAATCAACGCCAAAATAGCGATAATTTCCAAATTTCTAGGGAGTGGCGCGACCCCTAAATTTTTTTTAAATTTTTTTCTTTATTTTTCCCCTCTTTAGGACCCCAGACTACATCTCTTTCAGAGGTTAACTTTTTTTTTTGAATTTCACTCCACCCTACTGTCCTAGGTTTAAACTTAAATACATATGCCAGATACCAATCTTCATAGTAAAATCTAACCCATACCCACGTCATCAACAGTTTTACTTTCACATCATCCATCGTATCACCGTCGTATGCATATGTGGTAGTTAAATTAACGTTGCACGTGTCCAAATGAAAAAAATTCGAGTTGCACAAGTTAACAAAAATGGTCGGGAAAAGAAGAAAAAAAGAAATATCGCAAAAAATGAGAACAAGTGTTTTTAATTTGTGGATGTGTGCATGTCGGTATGAAGGTAAAGTACAAGAGGTCCTTAAAATTGCAGTGTATCACCACGTACGAGAGCATGCCTAGACGTTAGGGTGGAACGAGTTTTGTGCACAGAGGGGAATTCGATTATGGCTCGCAAATTCTACGGTAGGATCTTGGTTTTTTTACAGGGTGTCCGTCGGAAAGGTATACTACTTTGTTCGTTTATAATTTTTGATTAAATGAAAGAGAATGGTTCGTATATAAATAAATGTTTTATTTAATCTCGGCAGTTATTGATGGAAGACAATGTCAGATAAATGTCCGCCTCTGTTAGCCTCACAAATACGAGCCTTTTTAGCAAATTTTTCATTACATTCTCACACATTTCATGCGGTATTTCATTAATTTCATCACGAATATTTTGTTTGAGTTGCTCAAGCGTTTATGGTTTCATTGCATAAACCTTGCTTTTCAGATATTCTGAGATCAAAAAGAAGTCCGGAGCAGTCAAATCAGGCGACCGTAGAGGCCAATCAACATCACCATTTATTGAAATAAAATTGTTGTTGAAAGAGGTCTCGCAGTAATTCCATTGTAATCCTGGCTGTATGCGAAGTGGCACCGTCTTGTTGATACCTTATGTTATTCATGCTCAAAGCATGCAGTTCTGGAGTTAAAAAGTTTTCAATCATTTCACGATATCGCTCCCCATTGCAAGTTACCGTTACGCCGTTTTCATTTTTATAGAAATAAGGTCCAATGATTCCTCCTAGCCAAATTGCAGAGCAGACCGCCACTTCTAATGGATGCAAAGGTGAGGGTTGTCCATTGCCCAAAACCGACTATTCTGTTTATTCACATATCCAGTTGTCTAGTTACTCATGATTTGTTCATGAAAATCGGGGTTGTCATGGACAAGCTGTAACATTCTATTGGTAAGGCGGCGTAAATGGTCTTGTGGAAAAAGCTCTTGTGTCAACTGAATCTTAAATGGAAACAAATACATCTTCCTTGTGCAAAATTGCGGCCAAAGTTGTTCTTTGAAGACCAAGCTCCTGAGCACAGCGTCGAATTGAGGTTGATGGATTGTTGTGAACACTTTCTTGAGCAGCAGTAATGTTTTCAGTCGATCTTGCAGTACGCTGTGGTCCATGCTTGGGCCTATCAGCTACACCCCCTTTTTCTTCGAAATCATTCACTGCACGATAAATAGTGCGTTTTGTTGGTACTTTGTTTCTCCCAAAAATTTCACGTAACTTTCTCATCTTAACAGTAATCGATCATTGATTTTGATAATGTTTGGGGGTTGTTGTTGATGACAAATTAAACTTTGAGCATCATATTGACGCTGTAGTTTCCCGAATTAATCTTACCCTTCGTCAACTTTACAACATAGACTTTGTGCTACCACTTTATGCTAAGAAGTAGTTGTTGCATGCCTTAGTAATGTCTAATATTCTTTATTGTATAGAAGTATATGCTGGGACAGCAAAAACATATATGAAAAAAATAAAAATTGCTTTTAATTCAGCTATGCGCTATTTGTATCATGTGAGTCGTTTTTCGCATATTCAACCGTTTGTAAAACAATTTTTAGGTTGTTCATTTGATCAACTTGTTGACATACGATGTCTTTTGCAGTTTTATAAGGTCTACATAAACCAATGCCCTCAGTTCCTGGTTCAGTCGTTCACATTCACGCGTTCCACACGTAGTAATCAATTAATTATTCCTAGAGTTGAATGCTTGTTAGGAAAATCTTTTCAAGTCAGAGTTGCTCGAGTGTTTAACAAGCTACCTGATTATCTAAAAACGTTTAATAGTCCGATTCAACATTTCGCAAAAAGCTTCTTAGACACTTTCAATCTTTGTAGTAGCATATATTACTTATACAACTCTTATTGTCTTCTTTTTAATAGTTTTTAAAATGCTCTGATTATGGTCTTTGTGAATTTTCTTCCCAGTAAGGGTGTCAACATTTTTTCCTGTTTTCTTTAAATTGGGAACATTTACTTTAGTTTTTGATTATCATGTCATGAATTTGCATAAATGTACAACATTTTTTAATTCTTATATACATATAGTATTCAATATACATATATATTTATTTCTACTACTATTATTGAGTAACTGTTAAACTTGAATTTTTGTTAAACTTGAATTTTTTTAATACTTTAAAATGGTTCTTTATATTAATTCTATCTAAGCTGTAGTTTACTGTAATTAGCTTTATCGGCCGAAAGGCTTCTTAATTACGGAAAATGTAAATAAATTAAATTAAATTAAAACACGTTGGTTTATCGAATATTTTTCAATAATAAATTTGCCACGTCTCTCCTTCACGACAGCCAAATATGAACTGTCAAGACTTATGTTTACCAAAATGGCGGCTCAGAAATCACCTCGGAAGTCCCCTGAGATTTTTGTGTTCTGAATATCAGAGAGCTTAGAGATAGAGTTGCCTTGTTAAAACATGTTCAACAATATAATAATATTAACATAGATTTAACTAAATGGATTGAAATATACATGTACTTAGTAGGGAGATAAATACTGTTACAACATTGAACACACCCATTTCAATAGTAGAACTGAACATACCCCGTTAATGTCATACGAGTTTTGAAAGCTAACCTCAATAGCGTTAGTCTGTAACGGGATTTTAAAATTGTGTCAACTTTTATGATAGAGTGGTCAGATAATGAGAACCGTATCGCTGTAATAGCGCTTTTCAAGCGTGAAATGATAAAAAGCGATATTTTCAAAACGCTCCGGCCACTAGCGATTAGCCGCATGTTCGTCTACCGATGCATACATCTGTTTCAGGAGACTGGAGATCTAAAAGACCGCCACCGGTCGGGCCGCCCACGCTCTCTTCGAACACCGCATGTCATCAAAGCCGTTAAATCAAGAATTCACCGAAATCCGCCCCCAAAACAGAAAATCATGCCCGTGAGATGAATATCACGCAAAAGTCCATGAGTCGAATCATTAAAAAAGACTTGGGACTTGGGGCTTTCAAACGATGTACCGGACATTTATTGACTGTAGCTTTAAAAAAATAGGATTGAAAAATGCAAACGTCTTTTGGTTAAGCACGCTGATAACTTGCACAGAAAAATTTTGTTCACTGATGAAAAAATGTTTACCGTTCAGGAAAAATTTAACAAGAAAAATGATAGTGTATGCGCGGTCATCTAAGGAATCATCTGAACTGATCCCAAGGGTGCAAAAGGGTCATCACCCAGCTTCGGTCATGGTTTGGTGGGCTGTCTCTTATGATGGGCTCACTGACCTGCATTTCTGCCAACAAGGAGTCATAACATCGGCCAAAGTTTACCAAGAAACCGTTTTGGAAGCTGTTGTGAAGCCTCTTAACAATTCCCTGTTCCAAAACTAGCCATGGACTTTCCAGCAGGATTCTGCGCCGGCCCATAAGACTAAAAAGTCCCAGGTCTGGCTTCGAAACAATTTGCCAGCGTTTATTTCCTCTGAAGAATGGCCCTCAGGCAGTCCAGATTTGAAGCCATTGGATTGCAAATTGTGGACGGTTTTAGAGGACAAGGTTTGTCACAAAAGATACCCCTAACATTGGACCTCTTAAGACTGCTTCGGTTCGAGCTGTGGCCAATTTTCCAATGGACGAGGTTCCTGCAGCTATTGACGATTGGCCAGTGCGACTTAAGGCGTGTGTAGAGGCAAAAGGCGGACATTTCGAATAAAAAAGATTATTTTTGGATACAATATACATCAATGAATATATTAAAAAATATTTGATCCAAAAACATTCATTACTTTTTATTTTAGAGCTTAAAACGTGTGTAACAGTATTTATGTCCCTACGAAGTATAAGTACATATGTGACAGCGCATAGAGAAAGGGAACTAAGGGTAAAAAAAATCAATTTTAATTTTTTTCTTTTTTTTTTTTTGATGTGGACAACATCTGAGCATCGAATGAGACCGATCCCATGCCCCAAAAGTGTTCCCTCCCAGAGATGTGCGTGTTTTATGAAAGTGAAGTCGACGATTCTAAGCGCAAATAGAAAGGGACCTTATCTTTAAAATGGCTCTCCTGACCAAAACTGGTTTTTAACCTTAGGTCCCTTTCTATTTTGCGCGTCACATATAATGAATTAATTCCAACAACAAAATCCAATATACGCCATACATTTAGTCTTGAGTAAATCTAGTCTAGAAAAACAAATAATTATCTGGCTATTGGCCAGAATTTCCCCTCGTGTCATTATCCTATAAGTATGACGGGAAACTCTTCTCTTGACATTATGCTCAACTATGTGCATATCACTCGAGCAGAAAAAGAGTTTCCATCTTGCTGAGTTCACATCAATCGCACACATTTGATTTGCAACCGGCTGTGGATCTGGCACAAAAAAACTATTCAGTAAACTGAAAAACTTGTCTTTTTTCTTCTAATTTTTACTTGTTTTAACTGGGTTTTCAGCCACTTTACTTACACTTGGTGGGAAAAAGCCGTTTAATCTTCTAAGTCCACTTACAGAAAATCTCACGGAACAAGCCTAATAACTTTAACCTTCTTAGATGTAGAGCCGACACAAGCATGTAAGGTATTTGACGCTTTTGCCCTGCTTCTACACACAGAAAAAAAGTATGGTTGTGGTGACAATATTCGAAGAGGACAATACTATTGTTGGGTATATGGTTGTGGTACAACAATATTATGATCCTCACAACAATAGTATGATTAAAATACCACCATACTATGATCATCACAACAATAATATGATTCACACATAACCATACTAGGATCCCCACTATGGTTTAGTATGATCATCACAACCATAGTATGTTTCACATACTTATACAACCATGGTATGATCCTCACAGCCATAGTATGATTCGCACGCAACCATGTTATGATCCCTACAACCATAGTATGATCACACACAATTATACTATGATTCCCAATATAATTGATTAGAATTTGTTTAAGTGTTCGACAATATATTTGATCCCCAATAATATTTATTAGAATTGGTTTAAGTTGTCAACAATATATTTGAATTATGAAAATTATTCAAAAATACATTAAATTCAAAATAATAGGACGCTGAAGCAGCTTGTTTAAAAAAATGTAATTGTGATAAAAAGTACTATTATCGCATTAGATCCGTATCAATAACATTTGTTTTAAAAGCATATTTAAATGAAGAAAAATTACAATCATACAGAATGATTGCCGTAATCATAGCATTGCTAACATAAAACGCAAAACACAATACTTTTGTCGCACCAACCATATTTATATTGTTGCTATAACCATTTTTTCATTATTAAATTTGGCAATAATACTAAAGTATTGTTACATTTCAACAATATTAATGTTGCAGCAATCATACTATTGTCAAAACTGAATTCAGTTAACAATGCTATGGTTGCAACAAACATACTTGTATTGCGGACAACATATTAGTATTGCCGTGACCATGTAGTAGCCATGTTTTTTCTCTGCGTGTACAACAGTTGTCATTAGCTAATACTCATAGTTTGCCTGCACGTCTGTCTATCCAGCATTGCCCCGTTATCACTTCTGCTAAGTTGGAGTTATTGACCATAGGGGCCAGATTTGCCTGGTGGCCGGTATGTCCTGGCCCCAGCCCATCTTTCGCTCTCTTTTCTAAGTGCTTATAAACTGAGATTGTACCCACATTTTTCAGATCTAGTAGAAAGAGCCTCGTAATCACGGCTACTGTCTGTGAGCGATTGAGACTAGAGGTTCATATTTCGGATTTCAAGAATGTTTAGATCATAGTCAGATTTGAGACCAGGTTTATTTTGAACATTTTGTTCAAAGAGAATATTTAGATCATACGTGGGCCAAGTATACATGGTAATCTGGCATGTTCTGCCCTAGCCTATCTTTTATACTCCCGTCTAAGAGCGTCTTATCTAAGATTGAGCTTTCATGAAGGCAGGGGAGTACCCACAAGTTACATATCGGTTGAAAGGTGTAAAATTGTTCCACGTCTGGCCAGCTTCTGCACCACAATATTCCCCTTCAATGTTACTGTGCCCTGGCACCTACATAAGGTGGACATTGAACTGCTTAGCAGCTATTCAAATTGCTGAGATTTGTCGAAGTGGATAGATCTAATCCCATTTCTTTCGAGTGGATTCCAAAACTCACTTTTTTATCTAGTTAAGAACCATCTGCGTAAAATCCTATGTAATTTCTAGTCTCTGGAATGCGTTCCTGCCAGTATTGCTCTTCAGGCATTGTCTCTTGGGCAGAGCTGGTAATCTGTGGACTTTGGTTAGAAGAGAAACTTAAGTGGATTTAGTACGGTGATTCTAGTATACTATTTATCGGGGATAGGCCCTATCGCTTTGCTGTAGCCTGTTCTTATCCATTATGTTGAGTTAAGTGAGAGGTTTCTTTCTAAAATTATTTCTGATATTTGGGAGAATTTAACTTGCGACCAAGTGGCAGTGGCTCAATTTTTTTTCTATTTTCACTTCAAGCCTGTTTTCTGGTGCATATATGAAGTTGATCCACCCTGCGAGCCGCCGGGGTGTGATGGTTGGTTTGCAGACTATCATACAGGTACACCGAGGTTCATATACGGGTAAGAATATCTAACACTTTTTCAACGGCGAGGTCTTCCACCGGCGACTTAACGAGTAGGAGATTTATCTCTAAATCATGTTAAATCGTATCCTTTCGGAACCGGCATTAAAAAGCTGGGCCTGGGCAATGAGAATAGAGCTATAGCATGCACAGCTCACTGATACGGGGGGAGGTTTTCCACATGGGAATAAAAAGAATATCTATCCGCATCCCTGTACCGCAAAAGTCAGGTCATATGCAACGATTTTGCAACCTGTTCATTTTATCTATGGAAGAACTTTGTTCAGGTATATTTCCCATCGAATTGTTGCTCCCCTGTACACTCTTCTTGGGACGATCGCGCCACTTTTTAGGTCGATGAGTCCTTGGTCGATATCCAATATCGATGAAGGCGCTTTTAATCATCCCGTTACGATTTTTTTTAAGTCTCCCTCTATGTCTAAAAACGAGAGTGTATTACACGTGATAGTCGCCAAAATATTTCTTGTTCTACCTTGTCAATATGAACACAGAGAAAAACTTAATTGGAAATCGGTTGGAACTATAAAGATTCGGTTGCAAAAACGGAATTTCGGTTACAACCACCAAACGTTTTTAATCGCAATGGATATTCGGTTCAAAATCCGCAAGATGATAAATATGATCATTACACTGTACCACTGTGCTGCCTGTTGAGCCATAAACGATCGACGGGCTTAACATCATCGGCAATACTGATGAATGGGACTGTTGTCAAGGAGTCGGATGCTCTTTATGTTCTGGGCATGAAAATTCAGTGTGATGTTCGCTGGAACAAACACATTTTTGAAGTGTCGAAAGAAGCATTCAAGTGCCTGCGTTTTTTAAAGCGGTGCAAGAAATACTTCACTTCCTCCGACCTCCTCAACATCTACATCACATACATTCGGCCAAAAATGGCTTCAAGGTCTTCTTTGGAGTTTCTCGACCGGGTGCAAGGGAGGGCGCCGAGGCTTGTTGGAGATAGCAGGGTGGCCAACTCTGTTATTTCACTCGAGCATCGGCGGAGTGTTGGTTGCGTATCACTCTTTTACAGGTACTTTAACGGGATGTGCTCTTCTGAGATAGGTGATCTCATCCCGGAGGTCAGAGTGTTCGCCCGTAACACCCGTTTGTCTAGAAGTTCGCATCCATTTGTTATTGATTGACCTACTGATCCGACGACGCATTACAGGGAGAATTCGTTCTTCAGCCGCGTTGTCCGTATGTGGAACAGACTTCCCGCAGAGGTGTTTCCTGCCACGTAGGATATGAACAGGTTCAAATTAAATGTCCATAAACATTACTCCCTCTTTCCTTCAATACCCTAACCTATCTTCCCTTGACCGATGCAATGCACTGCATATATAGGGGACACCCCCTGAGTCTGGGTCTTAAAAAAAAACTATTGGTTATAGCAACATTTTCTTGCTGCAACTAATTAGTAGTGATAATAACTAACCAAAAAGGGGTTGTTTTTTAAAATAAAATTAGATTTTTACTGATATTAAGCCAATCATTTAACCTATTTTTTCCAGAAAATATCATCCATCTTCTTTTACACTTGTTCCTCGTCATAACCCTCCCTATGAGTACTTCAAGTACTTCAATTGTGCAAGCAAACAGTTTTTGCCCTTTGACTAAAGTTTTTATTTTTTTGGTTGAACATGTGTGGTATGTGGAGTTTTAGATACTTGGTGTGTTGCACCGATAATACAGTTCCAATGACTGAAAATTACGGAATTCGGTTGTACCAATGTAACGCTCGAGGTGCATGCCACCGCAATCATTCGGTTGGCAAAAAATTCGGTTGTGGCAACTAATCCGTTCTCTGAGTGTGTATAATAGGCAAAGATGAATTTTCCAATATTGCCCAATAGTTCCACCCTACTGTGCATACACTTCTACGTAGAGCTTCCTGCAGTAAATCTCGTTAAGGGTGCTCATAGGCGCGTACACATTCGGCGCTAAGGGCTAGGCATCGACTTGGTGTGCATTTTCAAGGATAACGCCATCATCGGTGGTACATACCGTAGCATCGCCCATGCACCCCTCAAGTTTTTTCCTTTCATAGTTTCGTTATCGATAAATTAAAGTTCTTTCTGGGGGTTTGAATGCCTATAAAACTAAATCAACAGATATTAACCCTATGGACGGGCTGGGCTGTTCATCACAAATCCTACCACTGCCACTTATGATGATGAATCGCATTTCTGGAAATTGCTACAATGCCATTCCATCTAAATCGAATTGAAGGTCTTTTTGTGTTTGTTTTGAAACGGACCAAAAATAAATAAGTTTTTTATTCCTGGAGACATAAGATTCCTTCTGTGCTTCCTTGCAGGTTTGTTGTTGGGCTAACTGTTAGTCTTTATTCTTTCTTAACATGATTACTTCAATAAAATATTATTGCACGCTTCATCAATTTCATGTTACCCTTTTTGTTTGTTTCATCTCTGCTCTAGTGGCACTCGGTGGATGTTGGTAGTTTTGTTGCTTTCGCAAAAAAAGACGTTAACTTCAGATGGCTTTATTACCCACAAAATGATTTGTTTGCTATGCAAGGCGAGAGGATAGTTTAGTTTGGCATTTAATTGGTAACAAATATAAAAATTAGGGTACGCAGTCAGTAGCAAATTTATATTCAGGATAAACATACTTTTATCAAATTTATATGTGACGAATACAAGGCCAAATGGTGTAGGTAGGGGCTGTGGTTGTGTCACTAAACGATTACAATTAAAAATGGATATAGTGTCTTTTTAACTTAAAGAATTGCCCCTACTATTCGAATGACGTACAAATACTGCTCTGCTTAAAACAAGGGCTTGGTAGCATGGACCCTAGCGGCCCAAACCACACTAAAAAAAAAGTATGGTTGGGGTAACAATATTCGAAGAGCACCATATTATTGTTGGTTATATGGTTGTGGCACAACATTATTATGATCATCACAACAATAGTATGGTTCACACACAACCATACTATGATCCCCATAACAATATTATGGTCCTCACAACAATAGAATCATTCACACACAACCATATTATGATCCCCACAACCATATTATTATTCACATTCAACCATACTATGATCCCCACAACCATATTATGATCCTCATAACCATAGTTTGTTTAACGTAGAACCATAATATGATCCTCACAACCATAGTATGACTTACGCACAACCATACTATGATCGACAAAATTGTTTGTAAAGACTGGAATACGTTGTTGTTCAACAATAAAGAATTTTATTAGGTAAGTTATGTGTTAATAGGAGTGCGCAACAGTAAAAAAAATCATTTATTAAAAATATTTTAGTTATACTAATCTGTAGTTTTTTTTTTAAAAAAAATATAATTTTTATCACTATTATTGCGTAAGCATCGCAAAAATACCATTGTTAAATTAAAAAAAATTAAGGTTTTGCCGGTATGATTGCCGTAATTATGTTATTGTTGACATAAACCCATGAAAACAATACTTTTGTCACACCAACCATATTCATATTGTTGCTACAACCATATTTTTCTTTTTAAATTTGGCAACAATACTTTTGTTACATTTCAACAATATTAATATTGCCGCAATTTTACTATTGTCAAAATAAAATTCAAAAAGCAATACTATGGTTGCGACGACCATACTTTTACTGCAGAGAACATACTATTGTTACCGTGACCATATAGTAACCATATCTTTTTCTGCGTGCATAGCTATATAATCAAAGAAAACGTCCAAAAGAAAAAATGAACATATGAATCCAAATATGTGAAATCTTTTGAAACCCGGCTGAAATAATCGCACATAAGACAAAAAAAAAACCCAAAAAAGTAAAAATTTAACTTTAGCCTCGTCGAATAATCTATACCCTGCACAGCAAAGGATATAAACCAGACAAAACATCAATTATCTCATTAATAGTTCACAGTGGCCTGTTTTTATTTGGACGGTCTTGTTAAACCCTAAGAATATTTCCATATATGGATTAGATAGGAATTTGCATTTATAAGCCATATGTCTATATGTATATTTGCCATTGCTAGCTTCTTATAATCATAATAACAATTTCTTGGTCCCCTTGGGGTGTGATTGTTGGTTTGCAGAATATCGTACAGGTAAACCGAGGTTCACATACGGGTAAGAATATCTAAGACTTTTTCAGCGGCGAGGTTTTCCACCGGCGATTTTACGAGTCGGAGATTTATATCTAAACCATGTAAAATCTACTCTTTTAAATGCACAAGCCTTTCGAAGCCGGCATTAAAAGGGCCCGGTCAGTGAGAATAAGACCTATAGCGTGGGTCTATGAGACCTATAGCGTGGGTCTCAAACCAAATCTTCAAAACCATTCTTAGTGAAATTTTTTTTAATTGAAGTACTCATATGACAGCATGAACTTTTGATCGCTCGTTTTGACTATTCGCTGCCTAAACCCAAATCTTCGGCTACATCTTTAAAATAAATCCATACTTAGATTTCTATACATAAGAGTATAGGGAAATTCGGTTTTGCAATACTCGAAATACTGGTCGAAGACCCCATAAAGTATATATACTTAGTAGGGACATAAATACTGCTACAACAATGAACATACCCATTTCAATAGTAGAACTGAACATACCCCGTTAATGTCATATGGGTTTTGAAAGCTAATCTCAATAGCGTTAGTCTGTAACGGTATTTTAAAATTGTTTCAACTTTCATCATGGAGTATTCAGAAAATGAGAACCGTATCGCTGTAATAGCGCTTTAGAAGTGTGAAATGAAAAAAAAACGATATTTTCAAAACGCTCCGACCACTAGGGCTTAGCCGCATGTTCGTCTACCGATGCATAAAACTGTTTGAGGAGGCTGGAGATGTAGAAGACCGCCACCGGTCGGGCCGCCCACGCTCTGTTCGAACACGGCATGCCATCAAAGCCATTAAATCAAAAATTCACAGAAATCCGCTCGAAAACAGAAAATCATGGCCCGTGAGATGAATATCATGCAAAAGTCCATGAGTTGAATCATTAAAAAAGACTTGGGACTTGGGGCTTTCAAACTACGTACCGGACATTTATTGACTGCAGCTTTAAAAAAAAATAGGATTGAAAAATGCAAACGTCTTTTGGTGAAGCACGCTGATAACTTGCACACAAAAATTTTGTTCACCGATGAAAAAATTTTTACCGTTCAGGAAAAATTTAACAAGCAAAATGATACTCGTAGAGTGTATGCGCGGTCATCTAAGGAAGCATCTGAACTGATCCCAAGGGTGGAAAAAGGTCATCACCCAGCTACAGTCATGGTTTGGTGGGGTGTCTCTTACGATGGGGTCACTGACCTGCATTTCTGCGAACAAGGAGTCAAAACATCGGCCAAAGTTTACCTAGAAACCGTTTTGGAAGCTGCTGTGAAGCCTCTTAACAATTCCCTGTTCCAAAACCTGCCATGGACTTTCCAGCAGGATTCTGCGCCGGCCCATAAGGCTACAACGTCCCAGGCCTGGCTTCGAAACAATTTGCCAGCGTTCATTTCCTCTAAAGAATGACCCTCAGGCAGTCCAGATTTGAACCCATTGGATTGTCACAAAAGATACCCCAACATTGGATCTCTTAAGACTGCTTTGGTTTGAGCTGTGGCCAATTTTCCATTGGAAGAGGTTCGTGCAGCTATTGATGATTGGCCAGTGAGACTTACGAGTAAAGCGTGTGTAAAGGTAAAAGGCGGACATTTCGAATAAGTAGATTCTTTTTGGATACAATATCCTAAATATAATAATTTGTGCACCTCACTGCCTGCCTGCGGTGAAGCTTTTCTAAACAAAAAGCAGAAAGACACTTTCCAAAAATAAAATTTGTGGTGCGAGAACAAAAACAATTTGTTTTGAAACATCAACTTTATTTAGAAATATTTTTTATCAAATCAAATTTGTAATTGACAATTAATAATCATTGCAATGCCTCCTAAACGGGTGTTGACCAATGATGAACAAGAAGAGTGCAAAAGACGAGCAATTACAAATCAACGTAAACGTCGTGCTAATAAGTCAGACCAACAGAAGGCCATTGAAAGTGAAAGGCGATTACAGTTAAATAGGATCCGTCTGGCCAACATGACAGAAGATGATCGGCAATCTCAGAGAGAAAGACATGCTCAGATGGAAAGAGACCGTTTGGCCAACATGACAGAAGATGATCGGCAATCTCACAGAGAAAGACATGCTCAGATGGAAAGAGACCGTTTGGCCAACATGACAGAAGATGATCGGCAATCTCACAGAGAAAGACATGCTCAGATGGAAATAGATCGAATTGCAAATATCAACGAAGAAGACAGGACCAGGAATCGTCAGAGAAATGCGGAAGCATATTTAAGGTCTCAAAATAGAAGGCAACAAAGTGTCCGAAATCAAATTCAAAACATTGCTGAAAAAGCACATGAAAATGAAGCTGCCATTTCTCTCCACAGTTGCGGTGAGTTAAATATTCATTGCACATTTTGTTACGCAAAGCATTTTAAAGCAGAACAGCCTTCTGACAAATTATTTACCCAATGTTGTCATAAGGGAAAAGTGACTTTGGAGAAGATTAGGATTTCACCATTTATTCAACAGCTGATGACCTTCAATCACGCTTTTTCCAAAAATTTCCATGAGAATATTCGATCCATTAATAGCGCATTGGGTTTTGCCTCAATGGGTGCAAATATTGCCACTCCTCCAGGTTACGGCCCGTATCAATGGGCAAATTTACCATCGAACAGGCGCCTTACATCCTCAAAACGACGATCACCGAAAATTTGCACAGCTTTACATTCTAGACCCTGGAGAAGCATGCGAACAACGGATGAGGATTCCTGAAAATTTCAAATGTCGCCAGGACCTAATGAGAGAATTGAGCGAATTCATATCAATGAATAATCCATTCGCAGAAGCATGCAAAATGCTATACGAGGTAGAACAGGAGTGCATTACTGACGCTCAGCAACAAGGTGCACAGCCATCAACTGTCTCGATGGCGATTATTCAGGACAGGAATTGTGATCTGCGCCGCTACAATGCTCCAAGAGCAAATGAAGTTGCAATTATTTATCAAAACGGTGATGGAGAACCGCCACTGGAAAGGGATTTGATAATTCACTGCAAAGTCAATAATGAGCCAAATACAAGAAAAACGGAACGCATCAGCGTCTTAGATCCAAACTTGGAACCAATGGTTTACCCATTGATGTTTCCTTATGGCGATCAAAGTTGGAATATCAACATCCCACTGGCATACAGACCAAACTCTTTACGAAATGTTAATCGAGCACCAGCAGCAAATCCAAGAATAAGAGTAACTCAAATGCAGTATTATGGCTACAGACTTTCAATCCGTGATGAATTCAATCCGTTCCTTTCTGCTGGAAAATTAACACAGCAATATATGGTTGATGCTTATGTGAAAACGGAGGCAAATCGCCTAAACTTCTGCCGCCAAAATCAGAGCAAACTTCGAGTCGAAAGTTACACTGGATTAATGGACCATTTAAATAATGATGCTGACGCACAAGGTTTAGTCCCTGGCAGAGCAGTAATTCTCCCATCCTCTTTTCAAGGATCCCCAAGAAATATGGCGCAAAATTATCAGGATGCCATGGCAATAGTTCGAAAATATGGAAAGCCCGATTATTTCATCACAATGACTTGCAACCCAAAGTGGCCTGAAATATCCGAAAATCTGCAGCCAGGACAATCAACAGAATTCAGACCTGATTTAGTAGCACGGGTATTTAAAATGAAACTCCAAGAATTACATAATGATATATGCAAAAAAAAAATTTTCGGCTCACCAACAGCAAAAGTTCACGTCATAGAGTTTCAGAAACGAGGCCTTCCCCACGCTCATATTTTGCTTATTCTTAAAGTCGAAGATAAGCCAAAAGACACTGAAGCTATCGATAAGGTAATTCATGCAGAGATACCTGATATACAAATATTTCCAAGGTTACATGCAATTGTTACCAAGCGCATGATTCACGGACCATGTGGCCAGCATAACTTCAATTCGCCGTGCATGGTAAACGGGGTTTGTTCGAAGAAGTTCCCCAAAGATTTTCAAGAGGAAACAAATGCCAATTTTAACGGTTACCCGAAATACCGTCGTAGGAACAATGGAGTTACGGCAACTGTTAATGGCAGGACCATTGATAATTCCTGGGTGGTGCCATATTCTCCGTATCTGAGCCTAAAATTCAACTTCCATATAAACGTCGAAAGCTGTGCATCAATCAAAAGCGTCAAATACCTTTTTAAGTATGTCTACAAAGGTCATGACTGCGCTAATATTGCAATCGGGGAAGAAAATGTTCTTAATCATGACGAGATCAAAACATTCATGGACTCTCGATATATCAGCGCACCAGAGGCTGCTTGGAGGTTGTTTGGCTTTCATATACATGAGCAGTCACACACAATTATTCGACTACAAGTTCACCTACCAGATAACCAAAATGTATATTTTACGGAGGCTAATTTGGCTACAACCGCGGCAAATGCTGCAATTAAAGACACAACGTCAACCGCTTGGTTTAGGTTAAATGAAGAAGATGATGCAGCAAAAGAAATTCTGTACGGTGATCTGCCTCAACATTATGTTTTCGATGCAAAACTCAGAAAATGGAAAAAAAGGCAAAGAGGAGCAGAGAAAACAATAGGCCGAATGTATTCCGTAAACTTGGCCTCTGATCCAGAAAGATTCTGCTTACGCCTTTTATTGCTTCACGTCACCGGAGCCACTTCGTTTACTGACTTGAGAACGTATGAAGGCCACACATACTCAACTTTCAAGGAAACTACGCAGCGACGAGGACTACTAAATGATGATGCCACATGGGACGCAACACTCCAAGAAGCAGCGGATCAAAAAATGCCTCGCCAATTAAGGGAATTATTTGCATATCTGTGTATTTTCGCATTTCCATCGAATGCGGCGGAACTTTTTGAGAAATATAAGGAACAGTTGTGCGAAGACATAAACATTCACCAAGGTCATGACAATTTTTGTCTAAATTGTGACAATTTTGTTCTACAAGATATTCAGAGCATTCTAAATTCACATGGTAAAAGATGCCACGACTTTGGACTTCGTACGCCTTCGAGTGATATGCTGCAGATGTCGACTCCTTATTACGATGTGGTTGTGGAACGAAATAAAGGCACTGCTATGAGGAATGCACTCAACACTGAGCAAGTATCTGTCTTCGATTCCATAATGACTGCTGTTGGAAATGACAATCTTCCGCAAAGAACATTTTTCTTAGATGGCCCAGGTGGAAGTGGTAAGACCTATTTATACAGAACTTTGTTGAGTCACATACGTGGAGATGGTAACAATGCGCTACCCGTTGCGTCAACTGGCATTGCGGCCAATTTATTAGATGGTGGAAGGACATACCATTCCCAGTTCAAGTTGCCCATTCCATTAGTGGACACTTCCACCTCATCAATGCGAATGACTTCACCGGATGCAGAAATTATAAGGAAGACCAAAATTATAATTTGGGACGAAGCTACTATGGCTCCGAGCACCGCACTCAAAGCTATTAATCGATTGCTACAAGAGATTATGCAGAATACAAAAACGTTCGGTGGTAAAGTCCTGTTACTTGGTGGAGACTTTAGACAAATTCTTCCTGTTGTTCCTCATGGAACGCGATCAGCCATTGTTGAAGCCAGCATCAAGTTCGGTGATCTTTGGGAGAATTTTCACGTTCTTCGCCTAAAAAACAACGTTCGTTCCGTTGACACAAACTTTAGCGACTGGCTAATGCGCCTTGGCAATGGAGAACTGACAAATAATCACGGACTTTCCGATGACACCATTCCCATCCCAGATGATCTCATTTGCAAGGACGACATAATCAAAGAAATATTTGGTAACCACCTTACCATTGAAAATGTTGCCCAATATTCAAAAATGGCCATTTTATGCCCTACGAACACTGATGCTGAAGAAATTAACAAGAAGGTATTAGGTTTATTTAATGGCAATACCGTTACATACCTCAGTTCCGATTCTATAGACGACTCAAGTGATGAGGACAACCAACATTACCCTATAGAATTCTTGAACGAGTGTACGCCATCAGGTATGCCGGTGCATAAAATGTCACTACAAATTGGGGCGATAATTATGTTAATTCGCAACCTGAACACAAAACGAGGACTATGCAACGGGACTAGGCTGATAATTACCGATTTGAAACCAAATCTAATAATTGCATCAGTTTTGGCCGGCAGTGCAAAAAATCAGGTCGTCTTCATCCCACGAGTGGATTTAGCTCCAACAAACCCGGATCTTCCCTTCGTTTTGCGCCGACGGCAATTCCCAATCAAATTGGCTTTTGCAATAACTATAAACAAGTCGCAAGGCCAAACGCTGCAAAAGGTCGGTATTTACTTGCCGGAGCCTGTCTTTAGCCACGGGCAATTGTATGTGGCTTTCTCGAGAGCGAGGCGAGCTGCGGATATTAAAGTAAAAATACTAGACGGACCCTTCCAAGGAAAGTTAGTGGCCGGATGTGAAACCACTTTCACAAAAAATGTTGTGTTCAAAGAAATATTTTCAAAGTAAATACATATACAAAAAAATTTAAATACTATAAGCAGTTATTATTCCATTTTACACAATTTAGTGCTCAAAGATTAATAGTTTTTAGAAACGAAATACTGGACAGAAGATTTTATGGTCAGCACGTTCAATACCACTGAAGACATGTTTTTTTCGACCGTCGTTTGACGGGCTTTCCAACTAGTACATCAATAAATATATTAAAAAATATTTGGTCCAAAAACATTCAGTATATTTTGTTTTATAGCATAAAACGTGTATAACAGTATTTATGTCCCTACTAAGTATTTCGATTTCGAGTCGTAGTAAAATTCTAAGATGACTAGCCATGTCCATCGTTCTGTGGAAAGCAAACTACAGGTCGCACTCTTGAAGCTATGTGGCATACATTTTGAAGAAATGTCTGTGTCTGGAATGTACATTTTGTCATTTGACAAAGGCTCGATCGATAAAAATCGATACACATCCTGGCCGAAAAGTGGGTGGTGCCACGCTTCTTTAAGAAATGGTAAACCGAACTCAATGACTAGGAAATTATTATAGACTATGCCGGGTAAAATAGAAAAAGCGTCCACTCAACTTAGAAAGACTATATCATATGCACTATTCGGAGATATGATGTAAATCTTTAAAGCATACAATATGGGCTGGATGCCGATAACAATCGTAATTTTGGCCAAAGTAATGGACCGATCGTTATAAAAAGGTAACAAATGAAAATCAGAAATGAACATATAATTAAAGACTATGTTGTTTTAAAATTGGACAAGGGGGAGTGGTACCGCCTATACAAACCTGAAATTTTAAATTACATGCCCCACATACACCTTGTCGTTTTTAAACCCATATTTTTTGACACAACAACAGTAAACATTACTAACAAGATGTTCTTATCTCTTATATCGGGTGATCATTCAAAAGGTATTTATTTTTAAATAAAAAAATACAAAACTTCAAATCAAGTACGGAATATTTATTGTTAATTCGAAAGCACATTTCATGCCATTTATTTCTTGAATATAATTTTTCTTTAAATGTTGGCTGCAACTACGCCTTAGGGTGCCCATTCTAAGGGTCCAATTTTGAATGCTTCGTTCGAACGTTTCGTTTAGTGTGACGTTAATGACACGCGTAATGTTGACTTCCGAAACCTCAATCGTAGCTGGTTTGTCAGCATATACTTTGGACTTTCCGAGGCCCCAAAGAAAAAAAGTCTAAAGGTATGATATCACACGATCTAGAAGGCCAACCGTGAAATAAGCTGCTCCACGAAATGACCTCTTATTAGATCCATTGTTTGAGCAGCTGTATGCCAAGTGGCACCGTCCTGTTGAAACCAAAAGTCGTCAAGATTACGGGCTTCAGTTACACGTAGCAAAAAATCTGATTCATGGTTACGTTCCGGCCATCTTCATTTATGAAAAAAATAGGGTTGTGTGCAATGGCACCTCTTAAATCTCTTCTGGTTGCTCTTCAGCCCAAATGCGTTAATTTTATTTATTGACGTTGCCGTTGAGCTCGAAATGGCCCCATCACTGAACAAAATTTTGGTCGAAAAACGTTTTTCAACGAACGCTCATTTTCATAATACAGTTGCAGTATTCGGAGACGTTGTTGCGGTGTTAGTCTTTTCATGATGAAATGGCAAACAATACTAAAAAGAAGAATAAATAAAGTTTAAGACAACTCACGCGTTATCTGTGAAGAAAGCCCTATTGAAACGAATACCTCTAGGATTCAGCTCGTTTAATGTCTTGGATATGTGGCCAGTTCCACACCGCTTTGTAAAATCGTATCCCTCTGTGACAATTTACTGTAAAAATTTCAACGCGATCGGCCTATAAATTAAGGCGTTACAGCGTTTGTAAAAACAGGGGTGTGGTACCTCCTATTTTCCCCATGACTTTGTTCGTTACATACCAATAGAAGTTATATCAAACCTTATATTCCTAGCTCTCCTATTTTATGAGTTATGATCATTTTAACGTTTGAGCTATGTGGCCGTGGTTCAAAACCGGTTCTTGCATTGCAAAGAACTTTATTTAGATTTGAAAAATAAAAACATTTTCAAAATTATATTTTTAATCCTAAAGGAAGAACCTTTTAAATGCATCTTCGACCGTCAAAATATCTTAGTAATGTCCAATGCCAAATTGAGAACAATGTCCTCTTTGACTCACCGAAAACTTTAGCGGCGCCTTGTGTGGAAACGGCGTACGGCCTTATCTGTAAGCTTTAAACTCGTCCAAAATGTCTAGGAAAAAAGTTTTGATTTTTTATCCGTTTTGCGGAGGTGTTGTGAATGGAAAGACAAAAGAAGTAATAACTTCATCCTATGGTGGAGGGTATAAAAACCCCTTTTATTATAATCTTGAGCAATTCCAATAAGGATTAGTTGTAGTGCGAGCTGCGCCCATGCCTTCAATCGGCCACAACAAAGGCAAAAGGATGTTTCCAGTGGATGGTTGAGGCGAGCGCAAGTGTTGCCCACTAGCGTTCAATCATTGACCATTTGAAACTTCCTGTATTTATAGAGCCCAACTAATTCGACTCAAACCTCCATAGATTTTGGCTCCTTTATTTATTTGTCATCATCTCGGACTTTGCACTGACCTTACGGCTTTATTCGCTTCATTCGTGTTTGAGTGTATATGTGAGTGCGGTGCGGTGCGGTCCTACAAATGCCATAATCACATTTAAGCTTTTTGTTGTTATTGTTGTCCCTTTTGGTTCTTGGTTCTCCCTGATTGAGATTTTTATTTGTGTCCTTTTCATGTTGTGCAGTTGTATTCTTTAGTATTTTGTACTTAACCTATTTTGGTCAACATAGCAAAGGATTGCGAAGATAACGACGGTGAGGGAGCGAACCCTTTTGCCCCACACTCATACTTGCACTCGTAATGGTTATTGTAATATTGTATTATGACTCTTTAAGTAAATATCATTTCGATTTTTATTTCTCGTTTCATATCAAAATGTATTTCAATTTGTTGAAACGTATGTATGAGCTTATACCCACACACATACGCATGTGTGTGTAGCATATCCTGCTAGTCCTTCATAGCATGTGTTTGTGTATTTATGGCACTGGGGTTTCTAATTTCGTCGTCCACAAAATGGGGGATTTTTTTGGAAATTTGATTTGTTTTCATAATGAAATGTATATCTTTTAAAATAAATCTTAAAATCGAATACAAAAGGATAAATGAAATTATGTTTTGACAAGAGATAATCCAAAGATTTGTTTTGTTATTATAAATAAAGATTCTCATTTTGTTTATGAGAGAAATTAGGTTAAAAATTGGTTGAAATAAAACATTTCTAATCAAGTAACTAGCCCGTATTCGTTTGCAAGCTTATTCTTATACTGACAAAGCCGATATATTAAGGTGTCCATATGAAACACTCATAAGTCTGTTCTACTATGCGAAAATTGGTCAAAGTCCATGTAAAAAAATCTGTGAAGTAACACTGAAAATTATTTTTGGTTAATATCTGGAAAAAAAGTTGTAGAAAACTTTTTTATTTCCCTAGTGAATTACTTATATACGAGGGCGACCGCAAAAGTAACTGGCCTAACATAAAAAGAACCGTTTTTTTGGAATCATTATTATTTATTTTTCAACATAATCTCCTTCCAACTCAATACACTTCATCAAACGTTTTTCAAGTTTTTTAATTCCATCCGAAAAATAAGATTTTTCAAGACCTTCAAAATATGCCTCAGTTTCAGCAATAACCTCGCTATTGGACGACAATTTTTTGCCACCGAGAATTTTTTTTAAATTTGGAAACAAGAAATAATCAGAAGGAGCTAAATCTGGACTATATGGTGGATGCGGGGCAATTTCAAATCGTAATTCGGCCAGTTTTTGTTGAGGTAAAAATGCAGTGTGTGAAGGAGCATTATCTTGATGAAAAAGAACTTTTTTTCCTAAATGCGGTCGTTTTATCTTGATTTCTTCACTCAACCGATCCAATAATGCACAATAATATTCACTATTTATAGTTTTTCCTTTCTCAAGATAATCAATAAATATTATACCCCTTGCATCCCAAAATACTGTGGCCATTAGTTTTCCTGCTGACTTAACAGTGTTCGCCTTCTTGGGACCACTTTTACCAGCTTCTATCCATTGTTTTGACTGTTCTTTGCACTCTGGGATGTAGTGATGGATCCATGTTTCATCAACAGTTATGAATCGGCGCAAGAACTCTATTGGATTACGCTGATAAATCGCTAAAAGCTCCTCGGAATTGGTCCAACGGACGATTTTTTGGGGCAAAGTCAACAAACGCGGCACCTTTTTCGCGGATAGCTTTTTCATGTGGAGTTCATCATGTAAAATACTCCAAACTTGTTTTTCGTGTATTTTAACAATATCAGCAAGTTTTCTGAGCTTTATTCGTCTATCTTTAGTCACTTCATTAAATATTTTTCTAATGTTTTCAATAGTAGTAGCAGTTTTCGGTCTTCCAGAGCGTTGTTCATCTTCCGTACTTGAACGACCCATTTTCAATTGTTGAACCCAGGATTTCACGGTGGAGTATGATGGTGCATTATCACCATGAACAGAATCCAATTCATCTTTGATTAATTGTGGCGTATAACCTTTCATATAAAAGTGTTTAATTACCGCACGAAACTCTTTATTTTCCATTTTTCAAAAATTATAAAACTTGTTCACTTTAATCACCTTTAACAAAGAAAATAATCAGACAGATGGCTTATAAAAGATGGCTTTTAAAAAACAAAAACAAAAAGTTGATAGTAAATCAGAAAATGTGCCAGGCCAGTTAGTTTTGCGGTCGCCCTCGTATATACTTATATATATTGTTCTTTAAGATTTACGTTAACAATAATGTGATTACGGCAATCATACAGGTCGAAAATGTTAACCGATATTTATGAAATTAAGCGGAAGTACGATTTCTATACCAAGACAGACAATATGTCATTGAAGAAACTCGGTTTAAATTTAGCTCCTACCAATTTTTTTTGATTGAATTTATTTGAGAAGCCACATGCGAAGGCTTTTCGATCGATCAGTTATTATACGGATACCTGATAAAAATAGGTCATATCAAAGGTCCCCAATTTACAACCGTAACATATTATATCCAATTTCGATTAAATTTGGTATAGTTTATTACTATGTCATATATCATATATTGTACATAAATCTAACATACTAATTAGAACCCCTTAACCTTTTGTTGATCGTAGATCGGCATTAAACATTGGCAATAAAATGCTAATATTAAAACTAATATTTCACGCTGTTATTTTCTATGCAGCACCTGTCTGGGCTAAAAGTGCAAATTGCCTCTTGAAAATGCTCCAGATCATTCAAAATAAGCTGTTGAAGTTAATCTACAATCTCCCTTGATGTTATCCTACCGCAAGACTTCACCAGCTTGTGGATGTTGATCTAGTAGCCGCCAAAATAGATAAAGTGTCTAGAAATTTTAACGCCAAATGTTCGTATTCCGATTATGATCACATCGCTGAGCTGGCTTCAGTCTGAAAATTTTTAACTAGTTTTAAGTAGGTTCAGTTTTTATATAAAAATAATAAATTCACAAAGGTTTTTTTTGGAAATTTTCACCTCCATTTACTATGTTAAATTAAAAATAATTATTTTAAAATTACCAACCAAAAAGGAAAAAGCCTTAAACTCTTTTCATGTACATATTAAAATTATAAACAAATCTAAAAATGGTATGAAAACAATAAATTGAATTAAATTGAATTATTACTATGTACAAAATCGTAATGGATGTGGTCCGGCTTCCAGTACAAATTAAGGTGACGGACTAAAGTGCAGAATTCAAATCTGACATTTGTTTTAAAGCTTAGGTGTATTAAAGTCCATTTAAGGAGTCCTCTTTTCAACAGGCTTTTCCGCTCATACAGATGTGAAGGGTACAGCGTAGTCGGCCACCGCGACTTAAGCGAATAACTACATTGTTTTTAATACAAAAAACAATTTGTCGGAATTAATTTTAATTTATTCTTATAAAAGGGATCAATCATTTCACAAAATGCTAAAACCGGTATGTCGGTTAATGCAGGTTTGTTAATGCTAAATTACCCGACAGTGTTTTTTTTACCCGAAATGCCGTTGATTTTTTTAACCCGAAATGCATTTGACACTCAAATCAGTTAACGGATTCCTTTTTACATCTCTGCCTAAAGCCTTGTCTGTAGTCCAGTATTTTGCCTGCAGTCGATGAAAAACGAAATCTCAGCAACAAAAAATTGAACATGTACCTGAATGGAGTAACATTTTCAACTTTGACTATGTGGCCTTAGCTCGATAAATGTGGAAACCTTAAGGCGGAACAAAATCGATGCTGTAGGGCGCTTCGTTCAAACACTTTATATTCATTCCTTTTCTAACTACAACTTACATTCAAAGGGATAGTTTCATATTTAATCAAGCAACTAAATCCATTAGAAATGTGTACAATTTGCAATTTAATAATTGTTAATTGATAAATATTCATACAGCATTTAAGCCGACTTTGTGTAGGCTGGTTCCACCTCCCCATCCCTTCAACATCAAATACACTTAAATAGGCATTTATACACATTCATATAGACAAAATATGGCCTCCATTCACATACATACGTACGGCAGTACTCTAAACACAATCAGACATATCGTAGAAATTAACATATTAACAACATCATAAAGTATTTGGCTTACAGAATTTCAAATGTCCGAAATTAAGGTTACCAAAACATAAAATCCAATTTAATGGACCTTATAAATATGTCAAAGTATAAGAGCTGTTATCCATGTTGTTGCTGCTGACTGCTGCTTTAGGTTTCCATTAAAATGTGGGAGAGAATAATCTAAACATGCTGGGCTACACAATCGCCCATAATCCCCGGCCGTATCCCTACCCCTACTCGAACCAAGGCGGAGAGATACCGCCCAACCGAGAGATCCTTTTACAGGCGTTTGAACATTCATAAACATCGACCAATTGACCACTAATTTGTACATAACTTCAAAGTGACCCACGCATACACGCACGCTGTTGTATACGCACACACACCCATACGCACCCACACATACACAGACATGAGTGCGAAATTTTTGCAACAGTATTCTTTGGTCTCATACATTAAGGCCATGTCATAATTCACAATTTTTGCTGTGTCTAGGCTTGTGTATGCTTGTGTCTTTTGTCCTTTCGAAGCGAACGACGGTCGGATCGGACCGGACCGTCCGGCTCGCAATAAAATTGCTTGAAACAAGTTTTGGCCAGTCGTAGCAAACATAAATATGTGCACAACACTAATGCGTACGAATGATTATATACGGTGACCTTTAGAGCTTAACCCATCAACCCATTAGCCTACTTAGCCTCCTACCACACGGCAATGCATCTACCCATATCACTTTGTATTTCGACATTTTCGTTCGCTATTCCATATTCAATGGTCATACCTAGAAATATTTTCTCGACTGGGCACTTCTGTCTCCTCTTCTGCGTAAATTTAGTTACAGTTTCCTCTTTCCAACTGCTCGAACATCTCGCAATGCCTATCATTTCGTTTGGGCCATTCGAAAAATCGTCATCAGCGCTTGGGATTTTCATCGATATATTTTAGCGTCCCTGTTCATTGAGTAACGTACAATGACACCGGAAATCCTAACGATAAATGTTACAAGTTTGTTATCCTTACGGAACAATGCTTACGTTACACTCGCTCCACTGTTTAGCATCGCATTACAGGCGAAACCATTTGTAAGGCTTTGTTTTAAGAATTACACCCGAAGAAAGTAGAGCGTGTCATTTTGTATAATGGGGTGAAATTAAAACTTTCGAAAACATTGGTTATATCAACCGATAAGGGTAAACTTCCTTTAAAATATCTACCTGGTCAAGCGAATGAAGTGTTACCCATTTAAAGGACCATAACTTTTTTGGGTGAAAAAATATTTTATTGACTCGAATTACAAAATCTGTTGAAATCAGCCCGATATGGCAACCTTCAAGTCAATAAAAGTTCAAGTCATAATAATGAAAAAAGACCGAATAAATGAAAACAACACAATAACATAATTAGCAGGTTAATTTAATATTACAAATTTTAACAGTAACTAATATTTCTGGTTAAAAGAGGTAACCAATAATAAGTTAACTTAACAATAAAAATGATTTCTTTAACAATCTTCATAGTAAATAGTATTAACCATTTCATTGTTAAATTGAACATATTTTAACTATTAAATTTTAGTTTAACAATTTTCATGGTTAAAACAACAATAAATATTTTAATAATAACAATTTGAATGGTTAAAAAACACAACAATGCATTGTTAAAACAACAATAATTACATTAAAATTTACAATTTTCAGGGTTAAAAAATTCGACCATGGAATACTTAAATTAACTATTATTTTTGTTAAATATCAGTCAACAACAAAATGTTTAAATTAACCTTATATAACGTAGACTCCACATCAAGTTTGTTTATGGTTAAGTTAACCTTGTATAAGGCAATTTTTCTTTGCAGTGTTCTTTTGGACAAAATTCAAGCAATACCGGAATTATTATGTGACTTCTAGACCTGCAGATTGTAAAATCGGGAGGGAAATTTCACGGGGGTATAAAAAAACGAGGATCGATATGGTCCAGGTCGCCTATCACGCACTACGAATAATTTCAGCAAGATAGGATATCAAGTGTGGCACATAGAATGGCAGGACTACAAATTTAAAGCGACCTTTCGTGGGTCGATATAGTTTAATTTCACGAGGGTTATTTGTTCTTAAGTTACGTATGATTGGATGAAAGTAATAATTTCTGATTTTGCAAAACCCTTACTTAAAAGGGATATTTGTGAGGTGGGAGACGTGTTAGGTTCGAAAGCATCAAATGATATAATCGAATCTAATTTCCGTTTTTTCAATTCTACTGTTACCGATTTTTCCATGTTCAAAAGGACCGATTGCTCGACACGCAAGGCACATTAAACTTAAGTGTAATAAAAAAATTGTATCTCTTTGGGATTCGGGGAGAAAAAAAGTGTTTGAATATCCATCATTCTGGTATATTAATGAAAATGCGAATATTTATCATCAAAAATGGTTTTATTGTTTTTCAAAGTATTCTCCAGCATGATTTATACACTTTTGCATGCGCTCAAACCAATTGCCAAGACACCTCCAAAACATGTTTTTTGAACGCTTTATCGGCATGTGCGGGAATAAAAAGAAGTCATTGGGTGCCAAGTCAGGGCTGTACGGCGGATGACCCATCACTTCGACGTTTTGGCCAGACAAAAACAAGCTTGTTTGAGCCGATGTGTGGGATTGTCATGGTGCACAATGATTCGTCTTCTCTTGTTCGTTTTTCGAATTTCTCCGAAGACTTCAGGCAAACAAATTGTGGTGTATCACGTTGCTCAAGCGCAACAGTCGCCACATGACCAGTTTTGCTGAAGAAACAGGCGACTATTTGCTTCGAAGTGCTTGTTCCACAAACAACTTTCGTTGGACTTGGCTCGTCTTCGAAGACCCACACGGTTGATTGCTGTGTTGTTTCGAACTCATAAGCATATATCAATAATTCGTCACCTGTGACGATCTTATTAAGGTCTTTTGAAGCACGGCGATCGTATTTTTACAAAATTTCTATGGACCAATCGACACGAGCCATTTTTTGAGCGATTGCCAAATTGTGCGGGATCCAACGACAACAAATTTTTTTTCGGGCAGGTGTTCACGCTGGTAAAAGAAATGCCCAAGAATGCCTCTATATCACGGTATGTCGCATGACGATCTTCAATTATCAGTTCACGCACGGCATCAATGTTCTCTGGCGCAACGGACATTTTTGGACGACCTTGACGACCTTCGTCATTGAGCGAGCGTCGGCCACGAATGAATTCATTTAACCAGTTTTTCACATTGCTATAGGATGGTGCTTCATCGCCATACAAAGATTTAAGTTCATCGATGCACTCTTGTCCTGATACTCCACGTCGAAAGTTGTGAAAAATGATCGCAAGGAAATGGTCACGAGTTAATTCCATTTTTTTGGCAAATTGATTTTTTCAAGTCATTGTACTTAGTAGGGACATAAATACTGTTACACACGTTTTATGCTGTAAAATAAAAAGTACTGAATGTTTTTGGACCAAATATTTTTTAATATATTTATTGATGTATATTGTATCCAAAAAGAATGTACCTATTCGAAATGTTCGTCTTTTGCCTTTACACACGCCTTAAATCGCACTGGCTAATCGTCAATAGCTGCACGAACCTCGTCCATTGGTAAATTGGCCATAGCTCGAAACAAAGCAGTCTTAAGAGATCCAATGTTGGGGTATCTTTTGTGACAAACCTTGTCCTCTAAAACCGTCCACAATTCGTTATCCAATGGGTTCAAATCTGGACTGCCTAAGGGACATTGTTCAGAGGAAATGAACGCTAGCAAATTGTTTCGAAGCCAGGCCTGGGACGTTTTAGCCTTATGGGCCGGCGCAGAATCCTGCTGGAAAGTCCATGGCTGGCTTTGGAACATGCAATTGTTAAGAGGCTTCACAACAGCTTCCAAAACGGTTTCTTGGAAAACTTTGGCCGATGTTTGGACTCCTTGTTCGCAGAACTGCAGGTCAGTGACCCATTCCATCGTAAGAGACACCCCACCAAACCATGACTGAAGCTGGGTGATGACCCTTTTCCACCCTTAGGATCAGTTCAGATGCTTCCTTAGATGATCGGGCATACACTCTATCATTTTTCTTGTTAAATTTTTCCTGAACGGTAAAAATTTTTTCATCGGTGAACAAAATTTTCTGTGCAAGTTATCAGCGTGCTTCACCAAAAGACGTTTGCATTTTTCAATCCTATTTTTTTTAATGCTGCAGTCAATAAACGTCCGGTAAGTCGTTTAAAAGCCTCAAGTCCCAAGTCTTTTTTATTGATTCGACTCATGGACTTTTGCGTGATATCCATCTCACGGGCCATGATTTTCTGTTTTCGGAGCTGATTTTTGTGAATTCTTGATTTAAAGGCTTTGACGACATACGGTTTTCGAACAGAGCGTTGGCGGCCGGACCGGTGGCGGTCTTTTACATTTCCAGTCTCCACAAACAGTTTAATGCATCGGTAGACGAACATGCGGCTAATCCCTACAGCCGGAGCGTTTTGAAAATATCCTTTTTTCATTTCACACTTGAAAAGCGCTATTACAGCGATACGGTTCTCATTATCGGACCACTCCATGATGAATGTTGAAACAATTTTAAAACCCTGTTACAGACTAACGCTATTGAGGTTAGCTTTCAAAACCCATATGACATTGACGGGGTATGTTCAGTTCTACTATTGAAATGGGTGTGTTCAATGTTGTAACAGTATTTATGTCCCTACTTAGTAAACAACACAAATGACTGTTGTACGTCAAAACGTTTTGAGTACGTATGCTAAAAAATGTCAAACTTTTTAATGGAAATGTCAGATGGCGACAGGCAACACTTGTGTTGCCTAGGCCAGAAATATGTGTAGCAACCCTCGTAAAAAGAGTTTACAATGGCGTTTAATCTCATGAACGAGGTAGCCATTCGACCGGACCATTTCTCGAGATAACACATTTACCGAATTTGCATTTCAGTAAATCTATTGTAACGTGCGCTGCGTAGCCAGTGGGACCGTCTTGTTGAAACCACTTATCGGCGGTGTAAAGCTCATCCAATTCTGGCCAAAAAAATATGTTCTAACATGTCACAATGCGCTCTTCATTGACGGTAACATGACGATTGTTTTCATCGACGAAAAATACGGCCCAATCACACCTCTGGTATAAAAACCACACCACACCGTATTTTTTGTGGATGCTATTGTGTCTCTTGAAGCACTTGTGGGTTTTTTGCTGTCTCAAATTTTAACTTTCGGATGTTCCGGCGCTAAAGAGACGCCATACCGCCCGTACCTACGAAAATATCGCATCCGTAAGTGTATCCGTTCAAAATGAGCCAAAACCGTCAATTCCTCGTCGTTTTTAGGAATCGGGCATCTCTCAAACCACACTGCGGCGTACTTTGCTAAAAGGTCGTGGCATTCATCTTTATAAGATCAAACTGACTGAAGAACTAAAGCCACATGATCATTTGATATGCCGAAACTGCTCCGATTGGGCTTAGGCCAAGTTCTACGAAAATACAGAATTTCATCGAAAAATCATCTTTAGCGATGAGGATCATTTCTGACTGAGTGGTTTTGTCAATAAACAAAATATGCGTTAAAAGTGCTTCAAAGTGCTTCAGGAAACACAATTACATCCGCAAAAAATTATTGTGTGGTGTGATTTTTATACCGGAGGTGTGATTGGGCCGTATTTGTTCGTCGATGAAATAGTCCAAATCAGCCCTTTTTTAGTTTAGGGGACATAATGGGCCTCGGCAAAAGCTACACTTCTTCATATAATTTAGCGGTGCAGGGAATATAAGATAAGAGATATACAAATGCATAAAAGATTGTCATTTGTTATTGAAAAAAAGAAAACTGTAATGTGTTAACATTATTAGTTGGTGCAAGTAATATGTTAGTCATAACCAAGCTTTTGCTGGGGTGTTGTCACAACAAAAATTTGCGCTACTCCCATTGGGTACACAGGACGACTCTTTTGAAAATGCATAAAAAGCAATCTAAGGATCCAACAGACTTTCTGTCTCTGAGTGTTGGCTTTTGGATTTGTCCGTGTTGAAGTCCAAAATGTGTTGTCCACAGACACTCTTGATATGCGTTACGAACGATACGATGCGATGTCTATATATTTTCTATGAAAAACTCGTACATTAATACACATTAGCTTGACCGCTTTTAAATGTATTAGTGTAAGTGTGTGTGTCTATAGTGCCTGTGTCGTCCATGTGTGTGTACTTACATTGTTTCTTGTTGTTCCAACACCACAAAACTGAAACCACACATTGTTACACAAACACGCGAGCGCGAACACGCTCCCATACTGGCCCACCAAAATGGTTAGAGTAGCAATCGATGGTAGACATGGTGTTTGTGTGAGTGTGTACATGTACGTGAGAGCAAGTGTGTGAGCATTGTTTGTGTACTCGACATTTTGGAGGGTTGAGTTGTTTAACTTTTCCAAGCTCTCCATAACTCTCCATAATCAATGGCTGTTGTTCGAGTCTTAATGTGTCCGATATATGTACAATTGGCTGGCAGGAGATGGTGATTATGGTTGGGACGGTATTGGTGTTGTTGGCTCTGAGCGTGTGTGTGTGTGTTTGTTTGTGTGTAGTTCCCTTGAAGATTTTCTAAAGCCTAAAGGAAATAAACGATTTGTTTTATGGGGGATATTGAACATTTCAACAAATCCTTTTATTGATGATTGTAATATTACGACAGGGTTTGAGAGAGTATTTGGGGTTTATGTCGATGTCGACATCAAGTCGTTGCTGTTACTGCTATTGCCTGCTACTGCTGGTGGCATAAATCTATGAATCTGTTTACATACACCGCCATCATGTCAATATCGGCTTTAGCGAACAAGTTTTATGTGGTTTTCAGGTGGGAAAAGTTTGTGAAAACTTTTAAACATGTTGAATTACGCGGGCCTGGTATATTTTACGATAATGTACAAACTTGGATGATGGTAAATGAATTATTAATTACATATGTTGTTAGTCCTCATATAGGTGAGGTAACCAAATTATTGGTTTATATACCGCATGGAAGTTTTCTTCATTCATATTTACATTCAATTATAAAGGCTTAAAAAGTAATAACTCGTTCGCACAATTTTGGGTTGACAAACTTCTGGCTGAGTAAAATGCAGACAGCAGGATCTTAAAAATAAAATAAAGTGTTAAAGGGAGACAGAGTTAAACTATTGATGTTTGAATGAAAAACGTTATAGTGTCATTTGGAGGAATATTTGTTATGCAAGGTCATATTAGTCTTAAGTACTTTTGATGAAGGCAATAGCTGTTCAGCTGCTTTTCTTACACATACGAGGGTTGATATTTATACTCGTATTTCGGGTCCTGACAATACTAGTGTTCCCAGATGCAAACTGAAATTTTAATCGAAAACTTCGACATTTTTTAGCATAACTTCACTCAGAACGTTTTGTCATTTGAGGGCAAATTGTTTTGTTTACAGTTTGTTGAAAAATTCATCTCAGCCAAAAAATGGAATTATCCCTTGAACAGTTTCGTGCGATGATTTTTTTCGATTTTCGGAGTGGGTTATCGAGACAAGAGTGTTCAAATCAACATGTTTCGACTTTTGGCGATGAAGCACCATCAAAAACCACTGTTAATCGCTGGTACCAAGAGTTTAGTCTCGGACGCCGTTAGCTCCAGCATGAATTTTATGAAGGACCTTCAACTGCGGTCATTTTGCCAGAAACCATGGATGCTGTGCGTGCACTGATTAAGCAAGACCGACATGTGACATACCGTGAGATTGAGCCATCCTTGGGCATTAGTATGACAAACATCAATAAGATATTGCATGTTCATTTGGCCGTGAAAAAAATTTGTTCTGGTTGGATTCCACATAAATTGACGAATGCTCAAAAAAAAGCTCGTATGGATTGGTGCAAAGAGATGTTGAAAAAGTATAACTGCCGTAGCTCAAAGGCAGTGTATAACATTGACACAGGTAACGAATCATGGATCTATGCATATGAACCCGAAACAAAACAGCAATAGACCGTATGGGTCTTTCAAGACGAGCCAAATCCAACAAAAGTTGTTTTTCTTGTACATCGAAGCAAATGATTGCGTTTTTTCGGAATAACCGGCCATGTTTTCACAGTGCCTTTAGTGGAGTGTAGGATGGTCAGTTCTAAGTGGTATACAACCATCTGTTTGTCCACAGTGTTCGAAGAAATGAGGAAAGATACTAAGAGAAGACGGATTAGCTGAAACGATGAGCTATTTGACCACTCAAGATGTCGAATTGATGGGTCATCCGCCGCTACACTCTGATTTGGCACCCACTGAGTTCTTGTTATTCCCTAGCCTCAAGAAAAAAAATGCGTGGTCAACGTTTTTAATTTCCCGAAGCAGCTTTTGAAACGTTCAAAAGTCATGTTTTGAAGGTGTCGGAGTGGAAAATGTGCTTCGAGAATTGGTTTGTGAGCATGCAAAAGTGTATTGATCTTAAAGAAGAATATTTTGAAAAACAATAAACCCACTTCTAATGATAAACTATTGTGTTTATACTGCCGGACCCGAAATATAAATAGAAACCCTCGTATCCCAGGCATTTTTTTTCAAATAACCAACACTCAAGGGATGCCCCCTATACATGCGGTGCATTGCGTTGGCGAGTGGCAAGTAAAGAATCGGAGGGGGGAAAGAGGGAGTAATGATTATTGACGCTTGCCTTGAACATCTGGATGTCGCAATTAGTGGGAAATACATTTGCCGGAAGTCTATTCCACATACGGACTGTACGAGCGAAAAACGAATTTGTTCTGAATTGTATAGTGCGGTCAACTGTCTGGCCAATCGATAACAAACGGGTGTGAATTCCTAGAAAGTCGCGTATCCCTGCCGAACATCCTCACGTCAGAAATAAGGCGACGAATGTCTGATGAACACACACCATGAAAGTAACTATAGAACAGCGTTACGCAACCCACATTCCGACGATGCTCAAGGGAAACAATAGAGTTGGACACCCTACTGTAACCTAACAGCTTCATCGCTCACCTTTGAACACGGTCAAGTAGATCCAAGGATGATTTTGGAGCACCTGCCCATATATGGGAGTTGTATTCCATCTTTGGCCTGATGTAAGTTATATAGATATTAAAAAGATCAGAAGGAGTGAAATATTTTTTGCACCGCTTTAAAGAGCCTATGCACTTGAGTGCTTCTTTCGACACTTCAAATACAGGTATGGCAAGATGGCCAGCTTTTTAAATTGTTCTCGAATTTACCCGAAATATCTGCAAAATTATTGTTTCGTATTTTTAGATACTTTAGATTTACTATTGCAAATCAGTTTTCAAATATTCGAAAAATTAAAGCAGGAGTTCCTCACTTTTATATTCATTGTATACCTTCGATATACCACACACGCCAAATACAACTACAGCTACCTTCGCAGATGACACTGCTATTCTAAGCGTGGCATCAAATGCAACTGTTGCAGCCTCTTTTATCTTCAAATAGCAATCAACCTGGTGCAAAATTGGACGAAAAAATGGCGAATAAGTTTAAACTATCAGAAAAGTGTACCACATGTGCTCCTATGCTTATATATGTAAATGACCTAATAGTTCCTGATTAAAATAGTGCAAAGTATCTTGGAATGACACTTGATGCAAAACTTAAACTTAAAATGAAAACAGATGACATCAGTGTACGCACTAGAAACCTAACCTTGGCTGATTGGTAGGCATATTGAAAATAAAGTTATGACATACAACCAAGTCAATACCCTTATAGAAATGCGCAAAGCAGTCCGTAACGAAAACAATTCAAATATCCTAAAATAAAATACTGTGGAGTATAAGTATAGTAAATGCTCCCTGGTATGTCCGAAACTGTGACCTCCATGGTGATATAAATTTTGAAACAGTTGAAACATCAAAGTAGGTTATTGCACCACACAAATCATGAAGCCAGATCTCTCTCAAGCGTAAGAAACCAATACAGACAGCTGCAACGTATCGTACCATGCCACTTCAACTTGTTCCACCTGATCAGTAAGAGTCCAGCCAATGATTCTTTTCTTTAATCTTATATTTAAAATTATATTTATCATATACAGTATGCTCGTTAGCCTAACATTGACTAGATGCAGAGTTATCTAAATCTGCTGTACGAGGGCGGTTCCATCTCTGCTATGAACACATGTTAAATTTTGTTTCGATCTGGCAACTCCTTCACATAGAAACATATGTTCACAAAAGACGCATCCGCGATTTTTTTACAATGGAAAAATTAGAAATGCGTGATGTCATTAAATAATTACATAAAAAAGGTTTATCGGGACAAGAAATTCATAATGATATGGTGAATGTGTTAGGTGAAAGTGCTCCTTCATATGCAACAGTAAAAAATTGGGTTGCTGAATTTAAACGTGGTCGTACAAGCATAGTCCACGTAGTGGACGACCAAAAACAGCAACAACAACAGAAATTGTAGCCAAAGTGCATGATATGGTATTAAATGATCGACGAATAAAAGTGCGTGAAATAGCTAATATCATGGGCATCTCAAATGATCGAGTCCATTTAATTTTGCATGAAGAACTACAGATGAAAAAGCTTTCTGCAAGATGGGTGCCGCACTTGTTAACAGTCGACCAAAAACGCATAAGAATGAACATTTCTCAAGCTTGTTTGGATCGTTTTCAGCGAAATAAAATGGACTTGAAGCGTCGTTTCATAACTGTTGATGAGACATGGATCGACCACTATACTCCAGAGACAAAAGAACAATCCAAACAATGGACTGAAGCTGGAGGAAGTGCCCCAAAGAAGGCAAAAACAATTCAATCGGCTGGTAAGGTTATGGCAACGGTTTTTTGGGACTTCAAAGGTATTTTATTGATTGACTATCTGCAAAAGGGTAAAACAATGAATTCAGAGTACTATTGCAACCTTTTAGATCAATTAAATGTACAAATTCGAGAAAAACGTCCTGGCTTACAACACAAAAAAAATAATTTTTCATCAAGACAACGCACCAGCGCACAAGAGTGTTTTAACAATGGCTAAAATCAACGAACTAAAGTACGAGTTGCTTGACCACCCACCTTATTCTCCTGATTTAGCTCCCAGTGAATTTTACCTGTTCCCAAATCAAAAAAAAATCCTTGCTGGCAAGCGTTTTACCTCAAATGAAGATGCAATTACAGTTGTAAACCACTATTTTGAAGACCTTGAGCAAAACTATTTTAATCAAGGGATATAATTGCTAGATAAGCGTTGGACTAAGTGTATTGAAGTTTCAGGAGATTATATTGAAAAATAAAAATATTTTTGAAAAACTAACTATTCTCTTTCATTGATAGGCTAAGAACTTTCCGAACCGCCCTCGTAATGAAAACCTAAAAAATAAAAAAAATTGGTAAACACAAAAGGATCTGGCAGTGATGTGGGCTCCTAAACTATTCTTATGTGGGCATTATTCCAAAATAGACCTAAATGGTCTAAATTGGTTCTTCATCCATCGTAGCATACTTTACAAAATTTAATAAAAATTGACATTAACTTGGGTGTTCTAGAACCGTTGTAGATGGTCCAACTATAATACACGATGTTGATTGTGGGTCACACCTAAACGTCACGTTGTTGCCCAACTTAATTTGGCATTTCTTTGTTTCAGTGTTCGATAAATTCTACCATGAAGATATACACAATTTAGCCTTGTCGAAAATGGGCTTGTCGAAAATGGGCTTTCAAATCAAAATGCGTTTTGTGCACTCCGTGATTTTTGAGATCAGCACAATCGACCAAATGTGTCTACAATTGAGAGATTGTTTGTTAATGAGGTCGGCCAAGTAGTTGTCGTGAATGGCGTTCGCTACAGCGAGACGACAGCGGACTTCTTGTGGTCAAAAAGTGAAGATATAGACCTGGAAGATATGTGGTTCCAACAGAATGCTGCCACTTGACACAGAGCAAACGACAAAATTGCTCTTTTGCGGCCCCCACGATCATGTTATTTGACACCTTTAGGACTTCCTTCTTTGGGGACATTTAAAGGAAAAAGGGAAGGTCAATAAGCCAAGAACAATTCAGGTGCTAAGGGATGAGATAATTGTATGCCATTGAATATATGAATCATCGAATAGACATATGCCACCGACGCCGTAGTGAGGCCTTCGCCTATATTTTGCTTCACACATAATTGTCGTAGATCCTTCTATCTTAATACGAGGGCGGTTCGGAAACTTCTTAGCCTAGTACAAAAAGCGCGGTATAAATAAAGTTAAGTGTTTTGGAAACTTCCATCTCTGCTATGAACACATATTAAATTTTGTTTCGATCTGGCAACTCCTTCATATATAAACAGGTGTTCACAAAAGACGCATCCGCGATTTTTTTACAATGGAAAAATTAGAAATGCGTGATGTCATTAAATAATTACATAAAAAAGGTTTATCGGGACAAGAAATTCATAATGATATGGTGAATGTGTTAGGTGAAAGTGCTCCTTCATATGCAAAAGTAAAAAATTGGGTTGCTGAATTTAAACGTGGTCGTACAAGCATTGAAGATGAACCACGTAGTGGACGTCCAAAAACAGCAACAACAACAGAAATTGTAGCCAAAGTGCATGATATGGTATTAAATGATCGACGAATAAAAGTGCGTGAAATAGCTAATATCATGGGCATCTCAAATGATCGAGTCCACTTAATTCTGCATGAAGAACTACAGATGAAAAAGCTTTCTGCAAGATGGGTGCCGCACTTGTTAACAGTCGACCAAAAACGCATAAGAATGAACATTTCTCAAGCTTGTTTGGATCGTTTTCAGCGAAATAAAATGGATTTTAAGCGTCGTTTCATAACTGTTGATAAGACATGGATCCACCACTATACTCCAGAGACAAAAGAACAATCCAAACAATGGACTGAAGCTGGAGGAAGTGCCTCAAAGAAGGAAAAAACAATTCAATCGGCTGGTAAGGTTATGGCAACGGTTTTTTTGGGACTTCAGAGGTATTTTATTGATTGACTATCTGCAAAAGGGTAAAACAATAAATTCAGAGTACTATTGCAACCTTTTAGATCAATTAAATGTACAAATTCGAGTAAAACGTCCTGGCTTACAACACAAAAAAATAATTTTTCATCAAGACAACGCACCAGCGCACAAGTGTTTTAACAATGGCTAAAATCAACGAATTAAAGTACGAGTTGCTTGACCACCCACCTTATTCTCCTAATTTAGCTCCCGGTGAATTTTACCTGTTCCCAAATCTAAAAAAATTGAAGATCAAATGAAGATGCAATTACAGTTGTAAACCACTATTTTGAAGACCTTGAGGAAAACTATTTTAATCAAGGGTTAGAATTGCTAGATAAGCGTTGGACTAAGTGTATTGAAGTTTCAGGAGATTATATTGAAAAATAAAAATATTTTTGAAAAACTAACTATTCTCTTTCATTGATAGGCTAAGAACTTTCCGAACCGCCCTCGTACAAATAAAAAATAAAATTTCTTTTTGTTCTATTAACAATAAACATCGTGCGTTTAAGTTGGACCACCCTTTCTATGACATAGTGGAGCTGAACATGGATGGCAGAAATTACCTCTTAAAATAATAAAAGAATATGTGACAGCCCAAGGGAAAAAATCAATTTTCACTTTTTTTTGTTGATGTAGACAACATCTGAGCATCAAATGAGACCGATCCCATGCCCCAAAAGTGTTCCCTCCCAGAGATATGCGCGTTTTAAGAAAGTGAAGTCGACGATTCTAAGCGCAAATAGAAAGGGACCTAATCTTTAAAATGGCTCTCCTGAACAAAACTGGTTTGTATCCTTAGGTTCTTTCTATTTTGCCCGTCTCATATACACTCAACTTCCTTCATTAATTAAGCACTTAAAATAATGCGCGTAACAGGTGGCGTATGAGTGATATTCAAATAACTCATACGACAGGGTGCTCGCTCAAATGCGGGAAAAGTGAATAAATACAAAGAAGTACTACAAATGGGAAAAAGATGACCTACAGTTTACAATATTAAACGGCTAACTGCTAACAATATAAAAATAGTATTTGTTCTTGGCGCTCCAGACATAATTGCCCTGAGAGACATTAAAAAAAACCTTTTTCCGCCGTGTAAGCGATGAGCCACTTCACACAGCCATGAGCCAATTCAATTGTACACAGTAGGAGTTTGGGGTGTAGGAATAGTAGGAGTAGTAGGGTGCGGAGAAGTCTTACCATTTTCATCTTGACGTATCTGCCAAGCTATCAGTGTACTCACATATTTTTCCGTATGGCAATACTCTGTCACATTGTTTACAAGATTATCAAAACACGCGTGTTTAAGTTTTGCGAAATTAATTTCATATGACATGGAAGTTCAAGCGAAACAGTGTTATATTGCTATTTATATGGAAAATCGTGGCCAGCCATAGTCCAAGAACTAAATAATTTAAATAGTAATAAAAGGTTCGTGTATGGGACCATAAAACAATACACGTAGACAGGTAGTGTTACATAATGCAAGGCGGCGCCCGAAAATAACAGAAATGTCGTCAGAAAAGTTGATGGCAAGAAAAAAGGCAACAACAGCAACTTGGTCAGAAATGGTCCGAAAGGTAAGGAAGAAATCCCCGGCAGAGTGCTATGAAATTTGCAGCAGATCTGGCAATATCTGACCAAAGCGTTCGGAATATTTAAGAAAAGAAGCTCATTGTGAAGCTTTACAAGATGCAAAAGGCAAATGACTGTATACCTAACAAATACCTCCATCGACTACAAAGAGCGAAGGAGATTAAAAGCTTGCGCGCCAGCGGCCAACTACCAAATACCGACTTTTCTGAAAAATTAGCCACCAGAGCAGTACTTATCGGATACCGTTAGCAGCGAGACCGTACGATAAATTAGAATAAAGATTGGTCACTACAACTCAAGCTCCTGTGTACCGTGAATCAGTCTTAGACCATGCACTTAAGCCTTGGGCACAGAAACATTTTCGCCTGTTTAACAGGACTCTGCACCATCGCATAAGGCACGCGTGAATCATGCCTATTTAAAAACAACGTTCCTCACTTCATTGCGGCTAAAAAGTTGCTTTAAAATTCGCCGAATGCTTACCCCCTGGATTTCTGTATTTGGGATATTTATGTTTCTAAGATTCTAACAAAAAACACAGCAGTATTGACGCCTTTCGACGAGAATGGACGCGACTTTTTAAAGATCATATTCGTGCATCCTTCAACTTTTTTTTTTAAAAAAGACGGATAGAATTATCAAACTAAAGGGAGATGTGTTGAACATTTGAAATAATTTTCTATACTCTACTGTGTTTTAAATAATAAAAAAATCAACAACAAAACAGAAAAAAGTTTGTTTCTCGGTTCTTTGTGCCATCCATATAACAACGTGTTCCAGTGGGCAGCAGTGCTAAGGTATGGTCCACTAAGGCATCCTGCCGTCGCCGTAATTGTTTTCTAGTGGTATGATTGGTCATCGTTTTTGATTCAATTGCATCAGTATGGGCCAGACATTTAAAACAGTAGGCGCGGTCCTTATCGCTTCGCTTACGGCTAGACTACGCATTCGTTGAGCCTTGTGTAATAATCTTTTGTTGCACTTCCTTACCGTCGATGTCCACCAACTCACAGAAGAGCCAGTGTGTCATCTTTGTAATGAGGCAGCATTTCGAACCTAAAGCTTTTTTACATGCTACCCTAAATCTGTAAGATTCCTATTTTGTCCTGGTTCACGTTCAGGACCTTTGGGCGAGGCCAGTCTACACTGTCCATTTGTCTCCTTTCCCCTTAGAAGCGTTGCAACGTCGTCTGCGTAGCAGACTGGTTTAAATATCAGTTAGGATACTTAGAAGACTGCGTATGGGGTTCATAAGTTTACGAAGTAAAAGACTTCTCCAATTTGTTATAAATTCTGATGTCAGGAAGGCCTTCTAGAAGAAATGGTCTTTTAGAATGTATATCAAAAATACAGGGTGAAGCGCGATAGTTTGCTATTTTGCACTGCAGGCTGTGGCGGCATTATTGGTCGAAGAGATTGGAGAGTGTGCGTGGCTTATAGTGGCTGACGGGAGATTTGAATTCATCTGCCTTTTAGTTGCCATCATGTATTGGGCACGCAAGGTAAACTTGCTCTATGTCACACAGGGTGCCGCACGATTCGTTATTTAGTATTTAGATTATGTAAATGAATTTATTATATTGCAAGCCTTTGGATTTGCCTATTCGAATTTTGCCAAAAAGTTATTAAATTCATCTAAACGGTAAACAAAGTAGACAAGCAAAATTGCCGTACATCCAGTGCATCTTATCCATCAATACTCCATGAGACGGAACTGCACCCATAACGAATTACTGTGTGGTGCGCAGTTTCGTCAAGCTGCATTGTGGGGACAAACTTCTTTGAAGAAACCGCTGTAACAGTGACTATCAATGGGGATCGTTATTTAAAGATATTGAAGGCGTTCTTTTACCTACAACTGCACCGAAAACATATCCGATTCAACAGAATTTGGTTCCAGTACGATGGAGCAACTGCACATAAGGCCAGACCGGTTATGGCAGAGCTCCAATGAAAATTCCCAAACAACTTGATATCCAGAAATTACACTCTTCGATAGCCCCCAAGGTCATTAGACCTGACTGCGCCAAAGTTTTTGTATGCGGTTATGTTAAGCAAGAGTTTATAAAACGACACCAAGCAATTTGACTGAGACTGCAATAATTAATTTTCTGAGATAAGGTGTCGCATATGAGCATGGAGGCTATTTAAGGTCCATCATCAATTAAATGGAGGCTATTTAAGGTTTATCATCAATCAATTAAAAAAAAGGATTCTAAAGATGTTTGAAACGACAAATGGAGCTATCAAGGGATCTGTCATTCGCAGACTACTTTTCTTATAACTTTAACAAGGCAGTTTTAAGTACTCATCCCTACCAAATAGAAACATAATTTTAGCGTATTGAGATAAGACGAGTCTTATTTAGAAGGCCTTGGTTCCCTTACTGTTAATATAAATAGCCGAACAAAGAAACCCGCAAAACCTATTATAATACCGGTAATAAAGTGTTAGTAACAGCAACGTTACTCAATTTGAAAGCCGTTTGCATTGCAAAGTAACGTCAATGTAAACTGCATCCAACCTAAAATGCATTGACTGGCATTAACTCGTTTCGAAGGGCCATTTTTGCCCTATAAATTTGGCTTTGTCCAATAGTTAACTGTATCAACTTTACTTCATCACCATAAATTGGCATTTAAACTTTGCAACCAACATGACGCCTTCTTTATTTGGCAGCTCAAAATTTATATTAATTATACGTTCAGTTCGGCATGGTCCAGAGTAGTGAGGTCAGTACACAGTATAACCAATTAACATAGATTACAATTAACTTGCCAATATTATGGCATCATCATGGTTTCAGTCAGAGAAATCTTAATCAAACTTTATGTGCATGTAAAAGTAATTGCAAATAATATCACAATTCTACACATTTTGGCCGAATTTTAGGCGCTTTTGCACTAACTCACACAATTTGCCTTTTATACTCACAAGCATTTACACGCATAGACAGAGATTTACAATTTGATGATGCAAGCGGGAAAATGAAGGGCCCAGCAAGGCCTTCTAGGAACACTTCTAAAGATACACGAAGGAATGCTTGCTACTTTCTACCCTGATTTCATATTGCCATTGCAGAGCAAGGCCCACCTTCCTATTGGAAGGCCTTCTAGAAGAAATGGTCTTTTAGAATGTATATCAAAAATACAGGGTGAAGCGCGGTAGTTGGCTATTTTGCACTGCAGGCTGTGGCGGTACTGTTGGTCGAAGAGATTGAAGAGTGTGCGTGGCTTATAGTGGCTGACGGGAGATTTGAATTCATCTGCCTTTTATTTGCCATCATGTATTATGCACGCGAGGAGAGGTCATTTTGTGTTGAAACGTATTTTTCAAATGCGCACTCGATCATTGCAGTGCAGCGTGCTTTTCGTTTACCATTCTCTGTTCCCCCACGTGCGTGTGTAAATAAACAAAATATGCGGTAGTGGAGTGAAACAAACCCTGAGAACTTCACCAGAGGCCTCTGCATTCGGGCCGCGTAACTGTGTGATGCGCCATTTAACGAGTAGACATCATTGGCCCTTACTTTTTCCAGGATAACCGTCCAGCCATAACTGTGAACTCTGGAGGGTACTTTACTATGATACAGGATTTTTTCAGCCGGATCTTGAGGCAATGAGAGGATACATGGTTTCAACAGGATGGTGCACAGAGCGAGGGTTACCAAAAATTGTTTGAAGCAAATGTTTCCTGGACGCCTTATCTCTGTGAGGTGTAATGTGAACTGGCCGGCACGCTCACCAGCGTGCCGGCCCTTCCTGTTCAATATAATTAAAATATAAAATAATTTTTTTTAAGGTTTTTAGTTTTTTTTATTTCATTCCCTAATAAGCAAATTAACGCGCTCCACCCTGTATAAAAATAAATTTGGTTTATTGAGAATTTAATTTTAAATTGCTTGATTTTCAGTTTTATTTTTTGTGATATGCCTCCTTTGGAATTCGAACAGACGATCTACTGGTTGCTTCTCGGATATGCTACTTACTGGCCTACCTAACCAAATTGTGTTTCAACTTCAAACGGCGTAGATATGTTCTCTGTCCAGCAGTGCACGAACACCTACCGTACTGCCTTGACTCGCCAGGCATGGTAGCATGACTTTCACAAGAAGGGAGCCAGGGATGTTTAGTGGATCTCTCTCATTGAAAATATGAAGGACTTCTTGCAGGCTTTCTCAAAGAATGCAGCTACGAATGAGTAAACAATTTATTTAAAGGCCTTCGTAGAGAAGCGATATGAGATTGTGTGTGGATCTGTATGCATTTGCAAAGAAGGCCATCTAAAATGCCAAATTCATAAACGAACGTGTATTTGATCTAAAAGAGGCCTTCTTATGAGAAGGCCTTGCCAATTATCTAGAAGAAATGGTGTGATATGCAAACAACACATGTGTATGGGTGTAGATACGAGTACCCAACAAACCAAATGCCGAATACCAGACGCTTCCGAACAATGTCTGAAGTCTTCAGTTCTTTACAAGTTTTATTCGGTTTGAATTCTTTTCGACTCTTCTGAGGGATATTTTGTTCCGATAGGTCTAAACGAATTCTTAAGGAATTTTGATGATTGACATTTTTTATGTTCAGGTATACGAAGGCTGCTACATATATATATTTCTGGCCTTATAATGAAAATGTGAATATTTATCATAAAAAATGGTTTATTGTTTCTCCAAGTATTCTCCAGCATGATTTATACACTTTTGCATCCTCTCAAACCAATTGTCGAAGTACTTTTTCCACTCCGATTGAGACACCTTCAAAACATGGTTTTTGAACGCTTCAAATGCATCTTCTTGCGACGAAAATCGTTGATCACGCATTTTTTTCTTGATGTGCAGAAATAAAAAGAAGTCATTAGGTGCCAAGTCAGGGCTGTACTGCGGATGACCCATCAATTCGACGTTTTGGCCTGTCAAAAAGGCGCTGGTTTGAGCCGATGTGTGAGAGCTCGCATTGTCGTGGTGCACAATGATTCGTCTTCTCTTGTTCGTTTTTCGAATTTCTCCGAAGACTTCAGACAAACAACTTGTGGTGTACCACTCAAAATGGACCGTCCTACGTTGCTCAAGCGGCACAGTCGCCACATTACCAGTTTGTTTGTTTTGTTCGGGCTCATACGCATACATCCATGATTCGTCACCTGTTACGATCTTATCGTATAAACGTCTTTTGAAGCACCCTGATCGCATGTTTTCAAAATTTCTTTGCCGCAATCGACACGAGCCTTTTTTTTGAGTGATTGTCAAATTGTTCGGGATCCAACGAGAACAAATCTTTTTTAAGACCGGGTGTTCATGCAATATCGAATGTATGCTGGTGAATGAAATGACAAAGTACAGACTTTCTATTAAAACAAGAAATTTGAAAAAAAAATATCAGTACTGTTTTTTACAAATCTTAAATGTTAAATCTCCCACCCTGCGTTTGGCAAAATTATTTTATTATAAAAATTGTTTATTTATCAACGTATGACCTTTTTTATAAAAAAAAGATGGAGAAAAAACAAAAAATCTCACATTTCCATGCAAAATATCAAAAAATTCAAAAATTCAACTTTGACCTTGAACCGATATCATTGAAATTGAAACTGGAGAAAAGCTCAAGAAGTTTTCTGACGAATAAAAAATTACTAAAATATTTCTATCGGTTCAAAAGTTGCAGAGTTTTGCCCAGTTAAAAACGATTCTGCAGCACTGTGCGACGGTTCGGTCGGAGAACGCGCTAACCATTCAATGTATTTTTACCACCGAAGTCAGTCAGACCTCGGATTCGAAATCGGACGTATTTAGAACTTCTTCTTTTGTTCCGATTTCTAACCGACCTCTAAACGTTTGGTTTGCTGGGTATGCACATGCGCATGCACAAATCTGTTGGTCTATGGCCATCAGTCCGGTCCAGTCCATTTATGAAGGTAGTAAATATCAAAGTTAACCATAAAATCATTATCAATACCATCATTATTGTCCAAAAAGTTAATGTCCTGCTAACAAATACTCGTACAGCAACAAAGGCCAGTTATCTTTGGCCATGTGTGTTTGCATGAGTTAGAGTTTTTCGTGACGGTGTTGGTGCTTTTACTCTGTTTCCATGGAATATGCGAATGTTTACATTAGGGAGGCATTTTGTGCGACCTACAGTTAAGGCGGGCAAATTGGGCAATCGATTTAGTAGATTGGGTTATAATTACAATAATTTCTTCGTGTTTTTAGCATATCAATTTGGGATAAGGTGCCTTTGAAATACTTCAGACTCAAATCGTTTCAGGAGTCAGTGAACTGAAGGTTAGTTGTCACATTACTTCCGGTAGCTTTCTTACTTTCATTCTTTAATGTGTGTTGTATCCTACACGCAGAGAAAAAACATGGTTACTACATGATCACGGCAATAATAATATGTTCTCCGCAATAAAAGTATGTTCGTCGCAACCATAGCATTGTTAACTGAATTTATTTTTGGCAATAGTGCAGCAATTATGCAATATTAATATTGTTGAAATGTAACAATAGTATTATTGCCAAATTTAAAAATGAAAATATGGTTATAGTAACAATATAAATATGGTTGGTGCGACAAAAGTATTGTGTTTTGCGTTTTATGTTAACAATAATATGATAACGGCAATCATACTGTATGATTGTAATTTTTCTTCATTTAAATATGCTTTTAAGAACAAATGTTATTGGTACGGATCTAATGCAATAATAGGACTTTTTTTTATCGAAATTAAAATTCTTGAAAAGCGGCTTACGTTTATTTCAACTTATTTTTTCTACTGTGAAATAAATCGCTCGTATTATTTTGAATTTTATGTATTTTTGAATAATTTTCATAATTCAAATCTATTGTTGACAACATAAACCAAATCTAGTAAAAAAATAGTGGTAATAGTATAATTGTGTTTGATCACACTATGGTTGTAGGGATCATAACATGGTTGCGTGTGAATCATACTATTGTTGTGAGGATAATACTATGGTTGTATATGAAACATAATATGGTTGTGAGGATCATACTATGGTTGTGGAGATCATAGTATGGTTGAGTGTGAATCATACTATTGTTGTGAGGATCATAATATGGTTGTATTTGAATCATACTATTGTTGTGAGGATCATAATATTATGGTACCACAACCATATACCCAACAATAGTATTATCCTCTTCGAATATTGTCACCACAACCATACTTTTTTTTCTGTGTGTATATAAGAATTTGAAAATGCTATACTCTTGGTAGATGAACTCCCCGGCAGAAAGTTTGAGAACTAGTTACAGTCCTTTTTAGACTATTTATTACATTTTGGTACATTAATGGCAAATGTTCTGCTTCAATCATCTCAAAAGTTTTGACCTATTGTGATTGATTTAAAGAAAATACTCGTATAGCAAAATCTGCGTTATTTTTAAGAAACTATCGAATGTACAAAAAGGGCTCTTACCTAATTTCTCTCAATATTCCCCAAAGGCTCAATAAAGGATATTCGCTCTAATCAGTCAGCTGTGGACACTATAATTCTTATGCAAACCGACTGGCAGCTAAGGTAGCCACATTTTACTTAAGATCTCATTCTAATTTATTAAAGTGTTTTATCAGAGACTTATAAGCAAGTCTGGTAAAATTATAGGCCATGTTTTCGTGTAGCCCCATTTCGTACGACATTCCCGATTTTAGGTACTGCCACTACAATGTTTAAAATTCGAACTCGCACAAATCGGTAAAGAGGTATGTAAACTATACCAGTGAGTTGAACCAAATCTGTCCATGCTATCACAAAGACCTCATTCAAAGGTCCAACCCGATTTAAGGTCATGCAGCTTTATACGAGGGCGACCGCAAAACTAACTTGCCTGGCACATTTTCTGTTTTACTAGAAACTTTTATAAGCCATCTGTCAAAATTTCCGAAATATTTAATGATTATTTTCTTTGTTGCAGGTGATTGAAGTAAACAAGTTTTATAATTTTTGAAAAATGGAAAATCAAGAGTTTCGTGCGGTAATTAAACACTTTATATGAAAGGTTATACGCCACAATTAATCAAAGATGAATTGGATTCTGTTCATGGTGAAAATGCACCATCATACTCCACCGTAAAATCCTGGGTTCAACAATTTAAAATGGGAAGACCGAAAACTGCTACTACTATTGAAAACATTAGAAAAATATTTAATGAAGTGACTAAAGATAGACGAATAAAGCTCAGAGAACTTGCTGATATTGTTAAAATACACGAAAATCAAGTTTGGAGTATTTTACATGATGAACTCCACATGGAAAAGCTATCCGCAAGATATGTGCCGCGTTTGTAGACTTTGCACCAAAAAATCGTCCGGTGGACCAATTCCGAGGAGCTTTTAGCGATTTATCAGAGTTCTTGCGCCGATTCATAACTGCTGATGAAACATGGATCCATCACTACATCCCAGAATGCAAAGAACAGTCAAAACAATGGATAGAAGCTGGTAAAAGTGGTCCCAAGAAGGCGAAAACTGTTAAGCAGGAAAAGTAATATTTATTGATTATCTTGAGAAAGGAAAAACTATAAATAGTGAATATTATTGTGCATTATTGGATCGGTTGAGTGAAGAAATCAAGATAAAACGACCGCATTTAGAAAAAAAAAGTTCTTTTTCATCAAGATAATGCTCCTTCACACACTGCACTGCACACTCAACAAAAACTGGCCGAATTACGATTTGAAATTGCTCCGCATCCACCATATAGTCCAGCTTTAGCTCCTTCTGATTATTTCTTGTTTCCAAATTTAAAAAAATGTCTCGGTGGCAAAAATTGTCGTCCAATAGCGAGGTTATTGCTGAAACTGAGGCATATTTTGAAGGTCTTGAAAAATCTTAATTTTCGGATGGAATCAAAAAAACTTGAAAAACGTTTGATGAAGTGTATTGAGTTGGAAGGAGATTATGTGGAAAAATATATAATAATAATTCCAAAAAACGGTTTTTTTTTATGTTAGGCCAGTTACTTTTGCGGTCGCCCTCGTATGCTCAAATTTAGCATAATTCAAGTGTAGAAGTTTCATAACTTGCCCATGGACAAAATAGACCTATACAGGATTTGCACTGCAGTCCAAAAGTCATAAATTTGGAATGGTAGGACCTCCGTGTTCGTTAAGGTAATTTTGGAAAGGGGCTATCTTTAAGAGAAAAAAATACGACCACTGGTTCAGAAGTTAGCAATTTTACCCAAGTACCCTCCGAGCGCCAATCCGAAAATTTTCAAACCGCTGCCAATTTGCCCCCTTGCATTTTCGGGCATGGTCGTAGATGGACACATTTTCATGAAATGAGCCAAGGAATACGCTGGTGAAATTTTTCCAGTCGTGAATAATCACCCTGTATAGGTACGTTAAGTGTGACCATTAGCCAATCACGGTGAAATTGCAAAGGACAACGACTTCAGGTTCTGCCCCTCCACAAGTTACGTATAGGGAGTAAGGTCAGATCTAAAACTTACCATGCTAAAATTCGACCATGTCGGTCAATATAGTTCCCATGATTAGCATATTGGTCTCCTACAAAAACGTCCCTGCAGTTCAAGGACCTGTCACTCTAGATGTCAAATTTTAAACTATATCTGTGTTTAGCTCCTTACCAAGGTGGTGTAAGGTATTATAAAGGGTGTCCTAAGAAGAGCGCAATTTTTAAATTTTAAATAAAACACAGATATTTAAGAAAAAATCGTGAAACTTTATTATATCGTAAAGTAGACAGAATGAAGTTATGTATGGAACAATATATCGTGCAGATGGCCGCCGCGGCTTTGCTGACATGCACGCGATCTTTTAATGAAATTTTCAATGACCGTTTTGCATGAATGCTGCGGTATTTCATTAATGCAGCGTCCAATTTCGTCTTTTAGGCTTGAGTCGTCGTCGGATTATTCGCGTAAACCATCGACTTCGAAAAAACCCCAAAGAAAAAAATCTAATGGTGTTAAATCGCACGATCTAGACGGCCAATTCTGATCTCCAAAACGCGAAATAACACGACCGGGAAATGACTGATGCAGCAATTGAATTTTTTTCTCTGGCTATATGACCTGTGGCGCCGTCTTGTTGGAACCACATGCCCTCCACATTCATTTCTTCAATTCTAGGCAAGAAAAAACTGGTTATCATTTCACGATACCAAACACCATTGACTGTTTGCGCTTGACCTGCCTCATTTTCATAAAAAAAAGGTCCAATGATTCCTCCAGCCCAAAAACCACACCACACAGTGACACGTTGAGGATGCATTTGCTTCTCGTGAATCACTCGAGGATTTTCCGCACCCCAAATGCGACAATTCTGCCTATTGACGAAGCCATCAAGATGAAAATGGGCCTCGTCACTGAAGATGATTTTATCGACAAAATCAGCATTTTCATGTTGTCTCTCCAATACCCAATTAACGAACTCCCTTCGCTGTCCATGGTCAGCTGGCTTCAGTTCCTGAGTCAATTGAATTTTGTATGCATGAAGATGCAAATCTTTCGTCAAAACTCGCTGCAAAGTGGATTTGGAGACACCAATTTGCTGAGCTCGGTGTCGAATTGAGGTGGATGGAGTTTGAGCGACATCATCACGTACAGCTGCGACATTTTCGGTCGATCGACCTGGTCGATGGCGCGTTGTTGTCTTTACATCACTAACAGACCCAGTTTCGGCAAATTTATCCATTAATCTCTTTACAGTTGACTCTTTTGGAGCATTATTGTGACCCCAAATGGATCGCAATTTGCGAACTGTAGCCGCAAAACTTTGACTATTTTGGTAAAACAATTTCACAATGAGAATGCGTTTTTCATTCGTGTAGCGCTCCATTTTTACTAACCTCGTACCTTCTACTAACAAACAATAACAATTGTTCAAATGTCAAACAATGACACTTCGAATGTTGCCAGATTTAAAAATTGCGTTCTTCTTGGGACACCCTTTATAAAGTCGGCTCAGTCCGACAGGAGGGTTTTTACTTATTTAATTTAAGAACTCATAAGTGATTGTATTTTACAACACCGATTGAAATTACCTTTATCGCAATACATTTTAAAGGGTGTCTCAGAAGTTTTTTATTTTACAAATAAAAAAACACGTATTTCTTAAGATAGCAGTGATTATTTTTAATAGGATTGGATAGAAGTCATATTTCGGTTAAGTTGGAATAAAGTATTCGCTAAATGGTCACATCGGCTCTAGTGATAGGCCATTACTCGTTAATACAGGCGGCTAATTTTGTCCCTGCATAAAATGGCCGAATTTTGTTTCAGGAATATTTTTTTACAACCGGTTCTCAACTGAAACAATATCAAATAAAGTTTTAGGGTAACTGGCCCATAACTAATGGACAAATGCAAAGTACAGCTGGTACAATGTCCTTAAAGTTCTGCCTAGCAATACTACAGGGTTAGGCGATTAAAGGGTTACCTATTCAAACGACTATATTTGTTTTTGCGTGAAAGTAAATAAAGAAATAATCAAAATTTTAGCAACCATTAACCATAGCTTCATGTGGAGACTTTTTTTCCTTGACTGTGGCCTTTAAAGGGCTCAAAAATGATCTGCGTGCTGTACGAATATGATCATGCGGTATTCTGGCCCATTGCCATAGAATTCATTCTTCAGCACATGTCTTATTTTTGATTGCTCTCCGTGCACTTCAAATCAGTAAGATTTCCAAAGCCATTCCGTGGACAAAATGAAGTGTGGAACATGGTTTTAAACCATGGTTGACCCACACGAGCTATATAAGACAGTGCCGAGTCTTGTTGGAACGTACCTGGTCAACGACCGAAATGTTTGTATGCCCACGGCTCTAAAGCAGACAAAAAGACGCGATGACTTTGATACCTGGCTCGATGCAAACAATAGGACAACGTCCACCAGTGGTCACAACTGCCCATACCATTACTTCAGATGAAAAATTACTTCGGATGGCTGCTAACTGCTCCAATTTTTGTCAGCCCGTTCAGTTAAGAGCACCTGATCATTTGGAGAATTTATAAAAAGCTAAACGGGAAATTTTATTTCATCAGAGAATACAATGTGTAGAAACACTACAATCTCCTAGACCTGTATATTGAGTGCATACTAAATTTTTCACTCCTTTTACAACACATCAACATAAGGACCGTTAATCATATAAAGTAAAGGATTTTCCATTAAGGATAAAACAATTTTATATATTAATAAAGCATAGAATATTTAAGATATAGACCTAAAATTTATTCCAGGTGTAGTGCAAATGTTACATTTTAAGAATGAAATACGATTTCGGTCATACAATCGTTGCTATATATAATTCAGGCCTAGGCAACACAAAGTGTTGACTGGCGCCATCTGACATTTCCATTGGAAAGTTTGATATTTTTTAGCGTAAAAGTACTCAGAACGTTTTGACGTACGACCATCAGTTGTTTACAGTGACTTAAAAAAATCAATTTGGCAAAAAAAATGGAATTAATTCGTGAACATTTTCGTGCGATCATTTTTCACAACTGTCGACGTGAATTTTTACGACAAGAATGCATCGATGAACTTAAATCTTTGTATGGCGATGAAGCACCAACCCAAAGCACTGTGAAAAACTGGTTTAATGAATTCAATCGTGGCCGACGCTCGCTCTAAGACGAAAGTCGTGAAGGTCAACCAAAAACGACCGTTGTCCCAGAGAACATAGATGCCGTGCGTAAACTGATAATGCAAGATCGTCATGTGACATACCAGGAGATAGATGCATCCTTGGGCATTTCTTCCACCAGCATACATTCGATATTGCATGAACACCCGGCGGAAAAAAAGGTTTGTTCTCGTTGCAACCCGCACAATTTGACAATCGCTCAAAAAAAGGCTCGTGTCGATTCATGCAAAGAAATATTGAAAAAATACAATCGCGGTGCTTCAAAAGACGTTTATACGATCGTCACAGGTGACGAATCATGGATCTATGCATATGAGCCCGAAACAAAACAGCAATCGACCGTGTGGGTCTTCAAAGACGAGCCAAATCCAACGAAAGTTGTTCGTGGAAGAAGCATTTCAAAGCAAATGGTCGCCTGTTTCTTCGGCAAAACTGGTCATGTGGCGACTGTTGCTTTTGAACAACGTAGGAGGTTAATTCTGAGTGGTACACCACAATTTGTTTGCCTGGAGTCTTCGGAGAAATTCTAAAAAGGAACAAGAGAAGACAAATCATTGTATAACATGACAATGCGAGCTCTTACACATCGGCTCAGACCAGCGCCTTTTTGACCGGCCAAAACGTTGAATTGATGGGTCATCCGCCGTCCAGCACTGACACCATTTACACCCATTGACTTCTTTTTATGCCCGCACATCATAAAAAAAATGCTTGGACAACGATTTACGTCGCCAGAAGATGCTGTTGAAGCGTTCAAAAACCATGTTTTGGAGGTGTCTCAATCAAAGTGGAAAAAGTGTTTCGAAAATTGGTTTGAGCGCATGCTCAAAGTGTATAAATCATGCTGGAGAATACAGTAAAAAACAACAAAACCATTTTTAATGATTAATATTCGCCTTTTTTATTATTAGGCCAAAAATATATATAGCAGCCCTCGTACGACCACCAGGAGCCCGTGTAAAGCCATCTATTCTTTGGACCCAATTGTCCACCACTCTTGCACACATTTCGACCGCGTTGGATGTTGTCTCTGAGCCGTCTTAGGTTGTTGGCATAAACCCATGACTTGATGTGGTCCCATAAAAAGAAATCCAATGGCGTTAAATCGCATGAACGAGGTGGCCATTCGACCGAACCATTTCTCACCGAATGTCCTTTCAGTTAATCGATTGTAACGCGTGCTGTGTGGCTAGTGGCGCCGTCTTGTTGAAACCACATATGGACGATGTCAAACTCATCCAATTCTGGCCAAAAATAATTTTATAACATGGCTCGACAATTGGCTCGGGCATGAAAACCCTCCACCTACCATTGCTAGAAATTGTACAAACTGCCGCCCTAGTGTACATGTACGAGTATCTATACATTGCTGCGTTATCTATTAGCAGATGAGCATAAACATAAAATACGTTGGACGGATACCACATAAACAAAGCTCCATCGCTACATCCTGCACCGCCGTGTGTCGTTCCTATCGTGCCCTAATGCCATTGTGCCTTTGTTTTGTTATTTACTCCTTTCATTTTGGCCATGGCTTAGTCTTATTGGGTTGTTATGTCAGAGTGTGTGTGTGTGCGTGTGTTCATAGAAATAATCATGTCAGAAACTGTGATCGTTAGTTGGCTGTGATGTCCAGAGATACACTATCTGTAACGTTTTCGGCGAAATGCTGATTATAGAGGGTTGAGTTTTTGGGCGACATAGATTTAATGAACTGGTAATTTGTAATGTTGCATGCAAATTTCCCCGAATACTTGTTAAGCCTTGCATATAGGAATGTCGCAGTAGGGAATGCTTGCCTTAAATTTCTAATTAAAAAAGTCGATATACTCGCATGCGTTCGAAGGAGCGTTTTTAGCATGTGGCTAAAGTAGTGTAGAATAGGGACTAATACAATATCATTAAATGTAGTCTATTTATTATTAAGTGGTGTTTAAAATAAAATAAAAAAAATCATACGAGGGCTGCTATATATATTTCTGACCTAATAATAAAAAAGGCGAATATTTATCATCAAAAATGGTTTCATTGTTATTCAAAGTGTTCTCCAGTATGATTTATACATTTTCGCATGCGCTCAAACCAATTGTCGAAGCACTTTTTCCACTCCGTTTGAGACACCTCCAAAACATGATTTTGAACGCTTCAACAGCATCTTCTGGTGACGAAAATCGTTGACCACGCATTTTTTCTTGATGTGCGGGAATAAAAAGAAGTCATTGGGTGCCAAGTCAGGGCTGTACGGCGGATGACCCATCAATTCGACATTTGGCCCGTCAAAAAGGCGCTGGTTTGAGCCGATGTGTGAGAGCTCGCATTGTCAAGGTGCACAATTATTCGTCTTCTCTTGTTCGTTTTTCGAATTTCTCCGAAGACGTCAGGCAAAAAATGTGGGTGCACCACTCAGAATTGACCGCTCTAAGTTGCTCAAGCGGAACAGTCGCTACATGACCAGTTTTGCCGAAGAAACAGGCGACCATTTGCTTCGAAGTGCTTATTCCACGAACAATTTTCGTTGGATTTGGCTCGTCTTCGAAGACCCACACGGTCGATGGCTATTTTGTTTCAGGCTCATACGCTTAAATCCATGATTTGTCACCTGTGACGATCTTATAAACGTCTTTCGAAGCACTGCTATCATATTTTTTCAAAATGTCTTTGCACTAATCGACTCGAGCCTTTTTTGAGCGATTGTCAAATTGTGCAAGATCCAACTAGAATAAACTTTTTTACGGAAAGGTGTTCTTGCACTATCGAATGTATGCTGGTGGAAGAAATGCCCAAGAATGCCTTTATCTCACAGCATGCCAAATGACGATTTTGCCTTATAACTTCACGCACGGCATCCATGTTCTCATTGTATTGGAGGTGTCTCAATCGGAATAGAAGACATCCCTTAAAAAGTTTATTGATTTTCAGAGATAATTTTTAAAAACAATAACAATATTGATGACTCCACTCTGTAGAGGTGGCAAGAGTGAGTTGTATTTTCGTGGGCAATTGTGTGAAGAAAACTTGAAAAGTAAGGTTTAGAACAGTAGTTCTCATTTTTGGATAGAGCCTGGCCTTATAGAGTTCGGTTTTACTTTCAACTATTGCAGCAAAGCTTTCTGAAGAGGGTTGTCACGGACCCGAAATCATGATAAAAGCAGTGTGCAGCCACGAAAATCAATGTCACTTTGCCATTTTGTTAAAAACTTGTCTTCTATTTAAATATAGAAGCAAGAGGTCTTGAGCCGGTTTAATCCCTGTTCAATGTGTAAAAGCATTAGACCGAAATAAAACAAACGAGCTAAACAATAATATTTCTTTATTGTAATAGAAATGGTTATATCTTATACACTACAAAAAAGGGTGGAGCTTATTTGGGAATGAAATAAAAAAATTATGAACCTGAGAAAAATTTATTTTATCTTTTATTTAAATATAGAGCAGTAGGGACATTTTAAAACGACATGCTTTTACTTAGTGTATCTGGCAAATTTCGACCTTCGGTATCCACACACTGCTGCATACGTTATTTGAAGTTTTCATGAACTCGAACAATTATTTCGACTGGTATTCTGCCAACTTCAGCCTCAATATTGTTAATTAGGTCTTCCAAGGTGTTAGGACGGTTGATATACACTGGCGACTTCAGGTAACCCCAAAGGAAAAAATCTGATGGGGCTAAGCCTGGTGAGCATGCCCGCCAGTTCACATCACCCTTCAAAGAGATAAGCTGTCCAGGAAACATTTGCCTTAAACTATTCACGGTAACCCTCGTTGTGTGTGCAGTGGCACCATCCTGTTGGAACCATGTATCCTCTAATTGCATTGCCTCAAGAGCCGGCAGAAACAAATCCAGGAAATGCCCAGAGCAAGTGATTGCATCCGAGCAGAGCGTTTCGGAGATTGCAGTAATGCTGCTCTAACTCTCTCGATATTTTGTGGTGTTGTATTCCTTCTCTCAGGTCCCCTTCGTACACATGGCACATTCCCTGCAGTTCTCAATGAAGTTACCCTATTTACAATTGATTGCCGTCTAGAAACGCGACCGCGTGTGGGAATATCGAATCGTAGACGAAAAGCACGCTGCAATGATCGATTGCGCATTTGAAAAAGACGCTTCAACACAAAATGGCCTCTCCTTACGTGTCCAATGCATGATGGCAACTGAAAGGCACACGAATACAAATCTTCCGTCAGCCACTATAAGCCACGCACACTCTCCAATCATTTCGACCAACAGTGCCGCCACAGCCTGCAGTGCAAAAAAGCAAACCACCGCGCTGCACCCTGTACTTATATATCACAGCTTTGGCTCAGCCTTACATCTAAAGTAGTATTATTTGTATTGAGAGGTATTAATAAATATAAATATATATGTGACAGCTCATAGAGAAAGGGACCTAAGGGTCAATTTTCACTTTTTTTTTGATGTGGACAACATCTGAGCATCGAATGAGACCGATCCCATGGCCCAAAAGTGTTCCCTCCCAGAGATATGCGCGTTTTATGAAAGTGAAGCCGACGATTCTAAGCGCAAATAGAAGAGGACCTAATCTTTAAAATGGCTTTCCTGAATAAAACTGGTTTTTACCCTTAAGTCCCTTTGTATTTTCCACGTCACATATGAAGAAAAACAATTAACCATTTTCGATGGTATAGGGTGATCCATCTAAAGGTATTTTTTCAGAACAAAAAAAATATTCAAATTCAAATCTAGTATAGTATCCTGATTGGTAATTTAAAGGATATTTTATGGCATTTACTTTTTGAAAATAATTACCTTCAAACGTTGGCAACTGTATTTTGGAAATAAGCGTTCGGTAAGAAACGGGCAGATCCGCTGTTTTCGACGAAAATTATGTTCAGTGATGAGGCCCATTTCTGGCTCAACGGCAAAGTCAATAAACAAAATTGCCGCATTTGGACTGAAGAGGAACAAGACGAGGTTCAGGAGGTGCCATTATACCCAGGGAAAACCACGGTTTGGTGCGATTTATAGGCTGGTGAAATAATCGGTTCATATTAGTTCAAAAATTATGAAGGCCGGCACGTAACCGTGGATGGTGCTCGCTATTTCGCTATGATATCGGACTTTTTGCTACCTGAGATTGAAGCCCATAATCTTGACGACACTTGGTTTCAACAGGACCAGGTGCCACTTGCGATACAGCTGCTCAAAAAATTGATCTATTGAGAGGTCATTTCGAAAAGCAGCTAGTTTTACGTTTTGGACAGTTAAGTTGGCCGCCTAGATCGAGTGATATCACACCTTTAGACGTTTTTTTGGGATTACGTGAAGTCCAAAGTCTATGCTGACAAACCAACTACGATTCAGGCTTTGGAAGCCAACATTACGCGTGTCATTAAAGCCAAACCGGTCGAAATGCTCGAACGAGTCATCCAAAATTGGACCCTCAGAATGGAAACCCTGAGGCGTAGTTGTGGCCAACATTTGAAGGTAATTATTTTCAAAAAAAATGCCATAAAATGTCTTTTCAAATTACTAATAAAGATTCTACACTTGATTTGAATTTTTATATTATTTTTTGTTGTTTCTTGTTGCTGGGCCTGGAATTTATTTTTTGAACCACTTTTACACAACTTTGCGCTGCATTGGGTTTTAAAGACCTGTAGTAATTAATGTAGTAGTTCACGCCCAAAGTAGGTTTTTTACAAGTTTATAAAAAGTATGCATAGAATAAATGACTATCAGCAAAACAATTAGTTATTGATAGTTTGTTAAGGGCGAGCAGAGCACATTGTACATAATAAAGTCTATAATATTTATAAAATCACGTACGAGGGCGACCGCAAAACCCACTGGCCTGGCACATTTTCTGCTTTACTAGCTACTTTTTTTTGTTTTTTTAAAAGCAATCTTTTATAAGCCATTTGTCAAAATTTCCGAAATATTTAATGATTATTTTCTTTGTTACAGGTGATTGAAGTAAACAAGTTTTAGAATTTTTGAAAAATGGAAAATAAAGAGCTTCGTGCGGTAATTAAACACTTTTATATGAAAGGTTATACGCCACAATTAATCAAAGATAAATTGGATTCTGCTCATGGTGATGATGCACCATCATACTCCACCGTGAAATCCTGGGTTCAACAATTTAAAATGGGTCGTTCAAGTACGGAAGATGAACAACGCTGTGAAAGACCGAAAACTGCTACTACTATTGAAAACATTAGAAAAAATATTTAATGAAGTGACTAAAGATAGACGAATAAAGCTCAGAGAACTTGCTGATATTGTTAAAATACACGAAAAACAAGTTTGGAGTATTTTACATGATGAACTCCACATGAAAAAGCTATCCGCAAGATGGGTGCCGCGTTTGTTGACTTTGCCCCAAAAAATCGTCCGTTGGACCAATTCCGAGGAGCTTTTAGCGATTTATCAGCGTAATCCAATAGAGTTCTTGCGCCGAATCATAACTGTTGATGAAACATGGATCCATCACTACATCCCAGAATGCAAAGAACAGTCAAAACAATGGATAGAAGCTGGTAAAAGTGGTCCCAAGAAGGCGAACACTGTTAAGTCATCAGGAAAAGTAATGACCACAGTATTTTGGGATGCAAGGGGTATAATTTTTATTGATTATCTTGCGAAAGGAAAAACTATAAATAGTGAATATTATTGTGCATTATTGGATCGTTTGAGTGAAGAAATCAAGATAAAACGACCGCATTTAGAAAAAAAAGTTCTTTTTCATCAAGATAATGCTCCTTCACACACTGCATTTTTAACTCAACAAAAACTGGCCGAATTACGATTTGAAATTGCTCCGCATCCACCATATAGTCCAGATTTAGCTCCTTCTGATTATTTCTTGTTTCCAAATTTAAAAAAAATTCTCGGTGGCAAAAAATTGTCGTCCAATAGCGAGGTTATTGCTGAAACAGGCATATTTTGAAGGTCTTGAAAAATCTTATTTTTCGGATGGAATTAAAAAACTTGAAAAACGTTTGATGAAGTGTATTGAGTTGGAAGGAGATTATGTTGAAAAATAAATAATAATAATTCCAAAAAAACGGTTCTTTTTATGTTAGGCCAGTTACTTTTGCGGTCGCCCTCGTATATTCCATTCCAGCAGTATTTTTTTAAAATTCCTTCTATTCGAAAGACTCGAATACTTTTTTAAAAAAGTAAAATAAGCGATTACCCTATTCCAGATACATGCGCAGTACATTTACAAAACTGCATTCAAGTCTTTAGAGCTTTGCAAATATGTTGTTATCTATTATCGGAATATTTTTGCAACACTTGACAAAGCAATTAAAAACCACACCATGGCAAACAGTAAGCAGCACCACCACCGACAGTACAAAAACATTCCCGTTCAGCTAGATAAAGACACGTATGCCCGAACGTGCAACTGAAGAACTTTGGTCGGTGCAAAGCCAAATTAAAATAAAAACCCAAATAAATAACAACAACAATACAATACAATACCACAGAGCAATGAGAAACAAAAACCAACTCAAATGTATTTTGGTTGCAGCTTAGCGGGGGCACATGAAGTTGCAAACCAACGGGGTGTTGTGTTTTGGTTCCAAAGTGGAAAATGTACTCGAACATACGAGAAAACTCAAACACAGTTTTTACTTTTTGTTAATGTGTTGGAGAGAGAATTTAAAATGTTGTAATCTTGGGTAGCACAAAACCTTAAAGTTGCTACATATTAATGGGTTCAGAAAAATATCGGTTCAACAGAAATACCCGATTGAAAGCTCGATGGCGTTTAGTGATCTTTGAACGATTCAATTCTTATATTCACTGGCCGGGACCTACTGTTTAATACTGGCTTCTAACGGCTAATGCATTTTGATAGAGATGTGTTCACATGGCTGAGAGATAAATCTCTTACTCGTAAAGTCGCCGGCATTTACCAGGTCGAAACCATCGCTGAAAAATTGTTAGATGTTCTTACCCGGGGTTGAACCTGGTTTAACTGACATGGTAGTGGTGCACACATCCATCACACCAGGATTATTTATTAAACTTTTCAATGGTCCTTGTCTAATTTCACCAGGATTAATTATGTAAGTAATGAACTATACAAAATTTGAGCAATATCGAAAGTTTAATGTGCTGAAAGCAATGGCAGAGGCTCCAATTAGGAGGGACATTTGCATGGGAGTGACAGAGCTTTAAGCTGGAAGAACCTTTGTACAGGCGAGATACAAATATAGACCGATATGATCTCAAGCTAAAAATTTCCCAAAAAAAAGTACAATAGAAACAAGAACATTTTTGAAAGTGCTCCCTAGAGTTCTCTTCAAGATAGTTCATAATTGTTATTTCTCAAACATCTATTTTGCTACTAAACATAGACTCGGATAATGTTTTAAACTATAATAAAAACACTTACCACCGCCATTTGAAAATTCACACGATCGACGAAAGAAAAGGCAATAACATCAAAGACCTAGCCATGGTATTACCGATGTTGTAGAGGATTTTAATGTCAAAGTAGACATCATTGGGCGAGCTGTTATAAAAATTCAGCCCTCGCGACAACACCTCGGAAAACGGAATGAGGCTTATTTATGTGACCACCGCTGAGAATATGACAATGAGATGCATCAGGTTTAAACACTTAAACATTCACAAGGCAACTTGGTTATTCCCAGATCGTAAAACGCGAAATCAAATCGATGATGTTGTGTTAGACACGCTTTCATTGTAATCGCCGTTAGAGCGATGAAAGGTACTACCATGGATTTGGATCACTACCTAGAAGCAGCAAAGGCACGGAATCAGATATGTTGCGATAGCTATGCATTACAATGCACAAAGAAAGCTAGACGTTAAGAAGATCCATATGCAGACAATGAGTTCTTCACCTATCTACTCCCACTCACTCTCGAAAGCCGCCAAAGAATAAGTGGGGTACCAAACAACGCTCCCGTGGAACACTTGGTACGATGACGACGAGTTAAAAAGCTACAGAAGCAAAGAATGCTGCCCATAACGCAACGATGCAGGGTGTAGCAACAGAGCAGCTTGGAAGAGATATCGGGCAATTAGAGGAGGGTAATAGCGCCTTTTTCGAAAAGAGAAATGAAATACCGTGATTGCGAAATACAGGATTAGAAAGGATGCCCGAAAATTCTATAAAAAAAACTGTAGACTGAGAGCCTAGTTAATTATATCAACATCTGTAGAGATAGAAGTGGAAATGTGGTGACGGATACGATTAGTGTATATTTCTGTCCTAAGCAACAGTAAGTGTTGCCTGGCGCCAACTGACAATTCCATTGGAAAGCTTGACATTTTTAGCATAAACGTACTCAGAACGTTTTGACGTACGACCATCATTTGTGTTGTCTACAGTGACTTGAAAAAATCAATTTGGCAAAAAAAAGGAATTAACTCGTGAACATTTTCGTGCGATCATTTTTCACAACTTTCGACGACAAGAGTGCATCGATGAACTTAAATCTTTGTATGGCGACTAAGCACCATCCTATAGCACTGTGAAAAACTGGTTTAATTAATTTAATCGTGGCCGACGGTCGCTCAAAGACGAAGGTCGTGAAGGTCGTCCAAAAACGGCTGTTGTGCCAGAGAACATTGATGCCGTGAGTGAACTGATCATGGAAGATCGTCATTTGACTTACCTTGAGATAGAGTCATCCTTGGGCATTTCTTCCACAAGCATTCATTCGATATTGCATGAACTCCCGGCCGTAAAAAAGGTTTGTTCTCGTTGGATCCCGCACAATTTGACAATAGCTCAAAAAAAGGCCCGTGACGATTGGTGCAAAGGAATTTTGAAAAAATACGATCGCGGTGCTTCAAAAGACGTTTATAAGATCGTCACAGGTAACGAATCATGGATCTATGCGTATGAGACCGAAACAAAACAGCAATCGACCGTGTGGGTCTTCGATGACGAGCCAAATCCAACGAAAGTTGTTCGTGGAAGAAGCACTTCGAAGCAAATGGGCGCCTGTTTCTTCGGCAAAAGTGGTTATGTGGCAACTGTTCCGCTTGAGCAACGTAGGACGGTCAATTCTGAGTGGTACACCACAATTTGTTTGCCTGAAGTTTTCGGAGAAATTCGAAAAACGAACAATAGAGTCGAACCATTATGCACCATGACATTTATGTCCATAATAAGTATAACAGCCCTCAGATTCTATGCTATATCATTGCAATTAGTACTACAGTCGAACTTCCCTACAATGAATCTTGACGCGATCAGAAAATTACTTCATTGTATAGAAACTTTATTATACAGAAATTATATATTTTTCCCCACTTTTTATTTAAAATAATAAAGCATATTAGTTTGGGTTACACTTCTACATTTTTCTTCCTCAACAAAACTTTATTATATATTTAGAGACTTAAATATATTAGTCGGCACGTTACTCCACATCTGCACAAAAGTTCGTAGTACATCAATTGATGATGAAACGTGCTCCAATGTAGGTATCGTCTTACTGACATCAGCCAATTCTTAACCGGCCGGTTCAAATTTGTCTAACCATCCTGTAATAGCTTCAAAATTTTCGTGACCCATTGCATCAGCAAACTCTTTGGCTTTTTGCTTCAAGATCGTCATGTGACATACCGCGAGATAGAGGCATCGTCGGGCATTTCCTCCACCAGCATACATTCGATATTACATAAACACCTGGTCGTAAAAATGGTTTGTTCTGGTTGGATCCCGCACAATTTGACAATCGCTCAAACAAAGGCTAGTTTCGATTGGTGCATAGAAATTTTGAAATCATACGATCGCGGTGCTTTAATAGACGTTTATCAGATCGTCACAGGTGGCGAATCATGGATCTATGCGTATGAGCACGAAACAAAACAGCAATCGACCGTGTGGGTCTTCGAAAACGAGCCAAATCCAACGTGGAAAAAACACTTCAAAGCAAATGGTGGCCTGTTTCTTCGGCAAAACTGGTCATGTGGCGACTGTTGCTCTTGAACAACGTAGGAGGTTAATTCTGAGTGGTACACCTCAATTTGTTTGCCTGAAGTCTTCGGAGAAATTCGAAAAAGGAACAAGAGAAGACGAATCATTGTGCACCATGACAATGCGAGCTGGTCTTCGAGACGAGCCAAATCCAACAAAAATTGTTCGTGGAAGAAATTTGTCTAACCATCCTGTACTAGCTTTAAAATTTTCGTGACCCATTGCATCAGCGAACTTTTTGGCTTTTTGCTTCATTAATGGCCCAGAAATAGGAAGATATTTACTACGTGCAGCAGTGACCCATTTGAGCATTGTTTCAATATTCTCAAAAAGGCAGGTTCGAAGCCATTTCCGTTTAGTGCTCAATAGCTTATCTTCTATATTTAGAATCACTGGGTTGTTTTTTAAAATATTTGATAACGTGGTAGGAAGAATTCCAAACTGCTTAGCTAAATCTTTTTTTTTACTTCTTCTTCAACTTTATTGATAACTAATATTTTTTTTAAGAGAAATGCTACTGCGCTGCTTCATTATCGATTCACTAAACATCGGCAACTGATGCCAAAATTGTTATTGATGTGACATTCTTCTTTTTGTTTGTTTTGATTTTCCTCATTTGGGAATCCCCTAATTTTACATACAATTCATTCTCATGCACAGAGCTGTTAGTGTGTGCAACAGAAAATTATTTGAAAAACTCATTATAAGGAGACCATAACGCATACGAGTCAAATTTACACCTGCAATATTGTTTCATTGTATAGAAAACTTTACTGTATAGAAATTCATTATAAGAAGATCAAGTACAAAAAAATGGGAAGGAAAAAACTGCGTTTTTGAAATCAATTCATTATAGGGAGAACTTCATGGTATAGAAGTTCACTATAAATAAGTTTGACTGTACTTATCTTAGTTTCTAATTTTTGCTGTATTTATATACCTCTAAAGAACACACCCTTTTCTTTTGCACATGTCAAAGTGTTTATTTGTCTAAACCAAACTTCCTTTGCCAACGAGTGCAGTGCGTTGTAAACTTCACATTAAAAACATTCAAATGAAAACAAATTCATACACTTGTCGGGAAATTAGTAAACCCTGCTAGTGAAAAACCAAAGAGAAAAACTAAAAACCAAACAAAACACACAAATCCACTGACACGCTTGTAAGGAAAGCCAAAAACAAAACAACAAAGTGCCAACAAAAAGCAAACCGAAAAAAACGTAGTAAACGTAAAACAAATTCTTTCAATGTCTCACATGATTACGACGAAACGTTAAGGACTTTTTGCCGGCATGCACGAGTATGAGGAAGACGAAACAAAACGGAAGTTCATGAAACTTTCATTAAGGACATTGTGTATATCCGGTCGGTCGCACCATCATCCGTGGTAGACATATGTTTGCAAGTATGTGTGTGTTCACACATATACACATACTTCTAACGGTTAGATTATTTTTTTCCTGGCTTTGAACTGGTCTTTAAATGTTATGTTAAGCTAGCATTTCTTTTATTCCTAATGAAGATATCGTTTCATTTTTTCCGAGCCCTCCTCAAACGAGAACGTATGCATGTATATCTACACATTTTAAGTGTCCATTGTTGAAAGGATTTTTGTTTTAGTGGTGTGTGTGTGTATGTGTGTGTTTTTTGCTTTGTTTCGGCTTGATATTTTAATGTAGAAAAAAGGACGCCTTTTAGCAACGGGGGATATCTTTTGTATATCGACACATGGACCACCAGAGCAAGAACTGGCGCACAAGAGTGCACACTTGAATGGTCGGTCGGCTTGTTTTTATGGTTAAATGAGTTGTTATTGTATTACTGGGAATACTGCCAGCCAACGTACGTAGTGTTCCAGAATATCTTTACAAACCCAACAAGACTTCAGTGGAATTGAATGAGATGTTGAATAAATAAAATTAAGACCAGCAAATAGAGTTACTTTCTCTCTTCGATGGCCTTTAACTGGAAAGTTTTACATTTGCCAAAAATGTTCCATTTTGACAGCTTCCCCATGTGACACATGGAAAGATGGGCATCACATACGACTACACATTATATTGGTTCATATGTAAATATTGTTGAAATTTATAGTATTTATTATTTTTGGATAACATTGCCAAAATTTTGCACTAGTTTTGGTTTGATGTCTATTTTCTTAACGAAATTGTTACAAATTTTAATCCCCCCGTACACATAAATAGAACTTTAGGAATGTAGACACATGTTTAAGTACTGATCGTTATTTCTTATTAAAAGTATTACAATAGCTTTTGCTATCTTGCAGGAAAATCAAGATAGTAAACAAAGTGGCCATTGGCAATTTGCTTAAAGGTTCTACACGACTTAAGGTCCTACTGTCGAATGCCAAAAATTAGAACCTCTATATCTGAAAAAGACTATATTCATGAATGTAATTGTACAGCCTTCTTTTAATCAAAGTGGCTCTTTTTCCAAACTGAATTATTGTGGTTGCGTGTACTAAAAATATTCCAGTTCCGTTTTTTTGGGCCCTTTCGGGCCATGAGTCCGTCCCTTATCTCAGTCAAAGCTTAACAATTACTCTGTATATGGATTGGTAGAACAATTTGCTTTAGTTCGGGTACCCATAAAACCATATTGACTATAAATCGCCAGTTTTGACCATTCGGGACGTATGGGCCATATGTCTGGCAACTATGCTCCGTTTAAAATTAAGGATGGTTAAATTTTAAGGGCCGATGCCATTTCTTGCCACCATTCTGACCATTGATGACGTTTGGAATGGTCAAGAGGCTTTAGTTCTTGGGTCAATTGCACCTTGTAAGCGTGTAAATCCAAGTCTATGCATACTGTTTATCAACGACGAGCGTCGGCGGCTCTCAGCCACACTATCGCGAACAGCAGAAATATTTTCTGCAGTACGAGCTGTACGAGCATACACTGGTGTTTTCACATCTACTACAGAATTTTTGCACGATTTTTCTGAATATACGCTTTGGACGATAAAATAACCGAAAAAATCACGAAGTGCGCGATATGTATTTTGATTTAAGCGCCCATTTTCATAAGCCTGAATAACTTTAACGCGTCGCTCGCTTGTGTATCTTCTTTTCTTAAATAATCTATACAGCACTAAGTCAAAATACCCTGTACCATAGTTTGATGTTGGGAAAAGCAAGTTCGGCTTGGTTAAAGCTTATGGAACCTCCATCAGGAATTCCGGCCCAATATAATTTTGTTTAAAGGGGGCGAAGTATCGCCCTCTTTCCCATCATTAATACCAACTTATATCCTCATATCGGTGTATAAGTACGCGAAATATGGTCTTTCCAAATTCAGGGTTGCACTGGCGGTGCCACACCCTTTTGTCGAATTTTAACAACGAATTCTTTTTTTCGTTAATGACCATTCTGAATTGCCCGTCAATACCAAGCGACGGCCAGCACCCCTTAAGGCCAAACTCGCCGGTACCGACTCGAAGCGTGTTATATGGGCACAACCTTCCCGTTGGTCTGGGGCCAAGGCCTATCCAATCTCTAACTGATCCATGGGTCACAGCATCCGGTTGCAATACAATTCCACACTGGGCTGAAATTCTCCCAGGGTTAAACCACACCCACCACGTTACTCTCCGCAGAGTCTCGCCTACTAGTCAGGCCAGAAAAACAGTTCTGAGGCTCCTGATCACCCGTGGAACTAGACTTTAGTCTCAGACGAGACCTCGTAGCCGAGCTAGCACCAGTTTAGATATTATAAAGGGTGTCCCAAGAAGAACGAAATTTTTAAATCTGGCAACATTCGAAGTGTCATTGTTTGACATTTGAACAATTGTTATTGTTTGTTAGTAGAAGGTACGAGGTTAGTAAAAATGGAGCGCTACACGAATGAACAACGCATTCTCATTGTGAAATTGTTTTACCAAAATGGTGAAAGTTTTGCGGCTACAGTTCGCAAATTGCGATCAATTTGGGGTCACAATAATGCTCCAATAGAGTCAACTGTAAAGAGATTAATGGATAAATTTGCCGAAACTGGGTCTGTTAGTGATGTAAAGACAACAACGCGCCATCGACCAGGTCGATCGACCGAAAATGTCGCAGCTGTACGTGATGATGTCGCTCAAACTCCATCCACCTCAATTCGACACCGAGCTCAGCAAATTGGTGTCTCCAAATCCACTTTGCAGCGAATTTTGACGAAAGATTTGCATCTTCATGCATACAAAATTCAATTGACTCAGGAACTGAAGCCAGCTGACCATGGACAGCGAAGGGAGTTCGTTAATTGGGTATTGGAGAGACAACATGAAAATGCTGATTTTGCCGATAAAATCATCTTCAGTGACGAGGCCCATTTTCATCTTGATGGCTTCGTCAATAGGCAGAATTGTCGCATTTGGGGTGCGGAAAATCCTCGAGTGATTCACGAGAAGCAAATGCATCCTCAACGTGTCACTGTGTGGTGTGGTTTTTGGGCTGGAGGAATCATTGGACCTTTTTTTATGAAAATGAGGCAGGTCAAGCGCAAACAGTCAATGGTGTTTGGTATCGTGAAATGATAACCAGTTTTTTCTTGCCTAGAATTGAAGAAATGAATGTGGAGGGCATGTGGTTCCAACAAGACGGCGCCACATGTCATACAGCCAGAGAAACAATTCAATTGCTGCATCAGTCATTTAAAAATTGCGCTCTTCTTGGGACACCCTTTACATGTAAACACAGCCGCAGCCGAAATTCTACCCGGGTTCAAACCACACCCACCACGATACTCTCAAAAGAGTCGCACCTACTAGTCAGGCCAGAATAACAGTTCTGGGTGTTCCTGACTAGCCGTGGTACCAGACTTTAGTCTCCGAAGAGACCTCGTAGTCGAGCTACAAGCAGTTTGCGATCAATACAGCGCGGGATCGGTCGTGAGATATAATATTTGTGACAGCGCATTGAGAAAGGGCCTAAGGGTAAAAAAAAACATTTTTCATTTTTTTTGATGTGGACAACATCTGAGCATCGAATGAGACCGATCCCATGCCCCAAAACTGTTGCCTCCGAGAGATATGCGCGTTTTATGAAAGTGATGGTACACCAAAGATACACGTATTTAAATGTTTAAAATGGCTCTCCCGAAAAAAACTGGTTTTTATCCTTAGGTCCCTTTCTATTTTGCGCGTCACATATGCAAACACAAGCGCCAAAAGTGGTGATACGGTCAGAAAAATGCTGTATATGGATATGACTTCCGCTAAGTTAAGAGCGAGGTCTATCTCTACCTCTGACATTCGACGACGGTGAATGGCAACCAAATATTAACGTTAAAACTAAACGACCCGTCAACTAAAAACGACGGCTTATTATGACTGGGTGAAGTCTTGAGAACACCCCATTATTGCCAGAAGAGGTAGAGATGACCTGTTGTACCATATTACCTGCGATCAGGTTTCGTAACCAGAGTTACTCCTAGTTGCTGCCAGCAGCAGATGTCGAATGTATAAAGGGGAACAAGATTCCGTAGATCTTAGGATCGTAGGACTTGCTCTTTCCTTCGGAGCCTCTTTTGGCCGATATTGCGTGCGCCCGCGAGCACGCTGCACAACAAGTCCCAGCCAATGCAAATGTTATAGTTTAATACGCCCGACTACGTCTTTATCGACTTACTTAGTCTACATAAATTCTACTGTTTAGCCGTTCAAAATTAATTTCCATCGGCATTATAGACATAACATTGATTGTCCACAACTCAATCCTTGAGTCCTTGGCTACGATCGTCCTTTTCATAGAACTCTAAAATGTTGACAAGGTCAATAGTTTAACTAGGACTGCTATATATACATATATCCGACCTTATAATGAAAATGCAAATATTTATCATCAAAAATGGTTTTATTGTTTTTCAAAGCATTCTCCAGCATGATTTATACACTTTTGCATGCGCTTAAACCAATTGTCGAAGCAATTTTTCCACTCCGATTGAGACACGTCCAAAACATGGTTTTTGAACGCTTCAGCCTAGCACAAAAAGCGCGGTATAAACAGAAAAAAGTTAAGTGCTTTGGAAACTTCCATTTCTGCTATGAACACATGTTAAATTTTGTTTCGATCTGGCAACTCCTTCATATAGAAACAGGTGTTCACAAAAGACGCATCCTCGATTTTTTTACAATGGAGAAATTAGAAATGCGTGATGTCATTAAATATTTACATAAAAAAGGTTTATCGGGATAAGAAATTCATATGCAACAGTAAAAAATTGGGTTGCTGAATTTAAACGTGGTCGTACAAGCATTGAAGATGAACCACGTAGTGGAAGTCCAAAAACAGCAACAACAACAGAAATTGTAGCCAAAGTGCATGATATGGTATTAAATGATCGACGAATAAAAGTGCGTGAAATAGCTAATATCATGGGCATCTCAAATGATCGAGTCCATTTACTTTTGCATGAAGAACTACAGATGAAAAAGCTTTCTGCAAAATGGGTGCCGCACTTGTTAATAGTCGACCAAAAACGCATAAGAATGAACATTTCTCAAGCTTGTTTGTATCGTTTTCAGCGACATAAAATGGATTTTAAGCGTCCACTATACTCCAGAGACAAAAGAACAATCCAAACAATAGACTGATGCTGGAGGAAGTGCCCCAAAGAAGGCAAAAACAATTCAATCGGCTGGTAAGTATGGCAACGGTTTTTTGGGACTTCAAATGTATTTTATTGATTGACTATCTGCAAAAGGGTAAAACAATAAATTCAGAGTACTATTGCAACCTTTTAGAACAATTAAATGTACAAATTCGAGAAAAACGTCCTGGGTTACAACACAAAAAAATATTTTTTCATCAAGACAACGCACCAGCGCACAAGAGTGTTTTAACAATGGCTAAAATCAACGAATTAAACGAATTACGAGTTCCTTGACCACCCACCTTATTCTCCTGATTTAGCTCCCAGTGACTTTTACCTGTTCCCAAATCTAAAAAATTCCTTGCTGGCAAGCGTTTTGCCTCAAATGAAGATACATTTACAGTTGTTAACCACTATTTTGAAGACCTTGAGGAAAACTATTTTAATAATTAAAGGGATAGAATTGCTAGATAAGCGTTGGACTATATTAAAAATTTTCATTCATTGATAGGCTAAGAACTTTCCCAACCGCCCTCGTATCACTCAGAGTTGACTTCTACGTTGCTCAAGCGGAACAGTCGCCACATGACTAAATTTGCGAAGAAACAGGCGACCATTTAATTCGAAATGCCTCTTTCACGAAAAACTTTCGTTTGATTTGGCTCGTCTTCGAAGACCCACAAGATTTATGATTCGTCACCTGTAAAGATCTTAAAAAAGTCTTTTGAAGCACCGCGATCGTATTTTTTTTTCAAAATTTCTTTGCACCAATCGACACCAATCGGATCCAATGAGAACCAACCTTTTTTACGGCCAGGTGTTCATGCAATATCGAATGTATGCTGGTGCTAGATCTCGCGGTATCTTGCATTATCAGTTGACGCACGGCATCAATGTTCTCTGGCACAACTGCCGTTTTTTGACGACCTTCGTCGTTGAGCGAGTGTCGGCCACGATGGAATTCATTAATCCAGTTTTTCACAGTGCTATAGGGTGGTGCTTCGTCGCCATACAAAGATTTAAAGTTCATCGATGCAATCTTGTCGTGACAATCCACGTCAAAAGTTGTGAAAAATTATCGCACGAAAATGTTCACGAGTTAATTCCATTTTTTGCCAAACTGATTTTTTCAAGTCACTGTAAACAACACAAATAATGGTTGTACGTCAAAACGTTCTAAGTACGTTTATGCCAAAAAATTTCAAACTTTCCAATGGAAATGTCAGATGGCGAAATATATATAGCAACCCGCGTACTTTTGGTTGATGGATATTAATTTTGGACCACTGTGAGCCGTCTGGTTTCTGCAAAATTCCAGGGAGTTAAACATTATACAATGCCGCTCCCTTAGGAACTCCGTTTTTAACTCTACAGGACTCCAATTTCTTACAACTAAATTCTACTAAAGACCGGCTCCAAACATAGTTGATTATCTAACGCCTTAAGAAAGGTAAGAGAGACCTGTTGGTGATGTCCTAAAATAGGGGCTGTATCGAATGCCTTCAAGAAGTCAAGAGCCATAAGGGCCATCTTGTCACACGTCTTGTTTTAATGGAGTCCGCCACTAATACGAGTGGTTATGGCGTGCAAAGCTGTTATCTTGACTGGTAGCTTAAGGAATTCATGTATGTGATCGACAAATGAGAATTCTTCAGCCAGGCTCCGGAAAAGGAAACCGCAAAGAAATCCATGTCAATTTTATAGATATCTGACAAAGCAGCTTCTCTTCAGGGCTGTCGCTCATTCGTTACTTTATTGGGTAAAGGTATATGAAAGTCGGCTCAAGCGACTGAAAAAGGAAAGGAAAGGAAATGTCCCTGTCCACTTCTTAGACATCTGGCCAAAGCAGCTTCTCTGGCGGATAAGGGCTGCCGTTCATTCGTTACTTTCTTGGGTAAAGCTATATGAAAGTCGGCTCGAGCGACTTACACTTACTGCTACTTACTTACTTTCTCAACAATTTTTTATTAGTTAGTGCGCCGATGAAAATACGAGCGAATTAATTCATCTTCACCAAAAACACATTTTTAAATTAGTGTCGGAAGAAAACAAATTTAAATTAAATCACCCACGAATCGTAAAAAGTATTCTACTGTGAAATATGTTTAATTTAACAAGTTCCAGATTTTTGTTTAATAACAACGAAATGAAAAATGAGTAAAGTTTCAACGCCAACTCTTAGACTTGACAAAATGTCTCGGATGGACTTAAGGCGAAATTGTTCATTTGATTAATTCTCCAAGCTAGGACTACCACCTGATGTTGTGCGAAACATTGAGATATTTTTGGGGGGCATAGATGAAACATGCTGATAATTGGATTTATTTCATTACCAATTTATAACACCCCATGCCGCCACATCAAGTGGCAAAGTGGCAAAACAGACAATCAGACGAAGGAAAAAAGCGCAAAACCCCCCAAAAAAGACCATTAAACTTTGTTCGCCGCTTCTTTGTCTTTCGGTTTGTGTGATATTTATTACATTATGCTACACATGTGTATTGATACCACATGTTTAACAAAATCTACGTTAACTCTATACAAAAGTTTCTTATCTCTTCTTTGCACTGAATAGACGCACAGCTCAGTGTTGGAGTTGGCCCCCATCGGCCCACCGGGCGTGAAGTGCGGAGGTGGCGGCGAAGATGCCACGGTGGTATGGCGTCTTCAACTAAAGTTTGGTCCCCTTTTTTCGTAGTCCCTCGCTGCACAGACACTTTTGCAAGAAGAAAACAAAAAATAAACACAAACGACGGTAGAGGAAAAAGTTTCCTATCTGAAGTCTTCAACACATAGCGATAGCTGAGGGAAACTTTTTCCTCACCATCTTTGGCTACTGCGACTTCGACTACGACTTGAACTTCTGAGTTTTCTTTAGCTTACAAGTAGTTAACTAACCAACACTTCTACACTTTGCCTTTCCTGCCTTTTTTCGAAAATCACCAGGAGAAACGACCGACAGAATGGGTAAGAAACTTAACAAAAAAAAGAGGGATTGAAAATCTACTGTGGCGTGAAGCTGGATGGTGGCGCTAGTAGTGGGAGTGAAACAAAGAAAACTTAAACCTCAAAATCCGAACTTTTATTGTTATTGTTTTAAAACCACTTTGACAGCGCGAATTAGCCAAATAGTAAATAAATGCCATACTTGCAGCCGAAACGGAATGAAATGAAAGCCAAGTGAGCATCACTCCCTCCGGTGAGGCCAACTGCATACAGTCCCACACACACACACACACACACACACTCGTAGATATATTGAAAATGTCCTAGAAGAAAATGCATTTGCTAAAACAACAGTGGAAGGCAACGGTTGGAGCGAAAACTTCTCGTTGTTGTGGCATGTTCGCAAAAGGAAGTGGTCTCCAGGGTTTCCACTTTAGGTGCACTTTTTCTATTTTGGCCATTGTTTTATGGAACTTTAGTTCTCTTTGGACTTATTTTCGCCTTTTTGGTTTTTGTTTGGCATAGAATTCACGTCCATTGCAACCATACGGTTTTATGCTTCGTTGAATTTTTCTACAAAGACGAAGAGTTAACTTAACTTAATTTCTTTCGACTCTTGGCTGTCTAGATTTCTTTGTAGTCCATTTTGTTATTTCAGATATATTTTTGAAGTTTGTTCTTTTCTAATATTTGCATCTATGTCTCATGTGTTGTTGGAGATTTTAAATTATCTCAGCTCATACACGCAGAGAAAAAAACATGGTTACTACATGGTCGCGGCATTAATAATATGTTCTCCGCAATAAATGTATGTTCGTCGATACAATAGCTTTGTCAACTGAATTTATTTTTGACAATAGTATAATTGCTGCAATATTAATATTGTTGAAATGTAACAATAGTATTATTGCCAAATTTAAAAATGAAAATATTGTTATAGCAACAATATATATATAGTTGGTGCGACAAAAGTACTGTGTTTGCGTTTTACGTTAACAATATTATGATAACGGCAATCATACTGTATGATTGTAATTTTTCTTCATTATAAATATGCTTTTAAGAACAAATGTTATTGGTACGGATGCAATAATAGTACTATTTTTATCGAAATTAAAATTTTTTAAACAAGCTGCTTTGGCTTTATTTAACTGAAATATTTTTAATAAAAACGCTTACGTTTATTTCAACTTATTTTTTCTACTGTAAAATAAATCACTCGTATTATTTTGAATTTAATGTATTTTTGAATAATTTTCATAATTCAAATCTATTTATTGTTGACAACTTAAACCAATTCTAATAAATTATATTGGGGATCATAGTATAATTGTATGTAATCATACTATGGTTGTAGGGATCATAACATGGTTGCGTGTGAATCATAGTATGGTTGTGAGGATCATACTATGGTTTTATATGAATCATACTATGGTTGTGAGGATCATACTATGGTTGTGTAGATCATAGTATGGTTAAGTGTGAATCATACTATGGTTGAGTGGATCATAGTATGGTTATGTGTGAATCATACTATTGTTGTGATGATCATAGTATGGTTGTATTTGAATCATACTATTGTTTTGAGGATCATAATATTGTTGTACCACAACCATATACCGAACAATAGTATTATCCTCTTCGAATATTGTCACCACAACCATACTTTTTTTCTGCGTGTACTGTTAGATGAAGACGACTTTGCGACTATTTTGTGCTAGCTTTGAAGATAGTGCATAAATATTGACACTGATCAATATATTTGTCCAGGTCATTCATTAGAGAGCAGTTGGTGTGCGAGTATATTTACATAATTAAGTAATAATTTTTCAATAGGTAAGGGTAAAATTAAATAAAACATGGTGTGTATAACACAACATTTTTCAGGTGATTGATGCGGGACTCAATTCTGATAATTATTAAACAACAACAATAATAAACAACAACAAACCTGAGATCTTATTACCTCTTTCAAAAAAAAAAATAAATTCTTTTGTGGCAACAAATTTCTTCTCAGTGTGTAGTTAAAATGAAGTTGCTTTTTATAGACCTCCTGATAGTACTCCTGAGTCCGTACCTCTCATAGTTTTAAAGACTGAGATCCTATTTTTCCACTTTTCCTACAAAATAGTCATACCAACCGGCTGCTAAGATAGAACTTTGTGACTTATGTTTAGGCATAGTAACACTACGACAGAGATTAACTTTAACTGCTCAATTCCTAAAACAGTACAACATTTTTCAGGTGATTGATGCGGGACTCAATTCTGATAATTGTTTGTGAAAGTAGCCCCAAAAAGAAGAACTTCTGCATCATTCGTTTGGTCAAGGTACATCAAATAATAATTTAGCAATTAATTTGAAGTTAGTAAGTATCGTATATGGGAATTTTTCACGTTTTAGGCTTTTTGTTTGTCATAACTCAAAAACCACTAGTCCGAATAAGCTGAAACAAATTAAAAAAAAATTGGATAGTGAAAATAATTGAAAATGTTCTAAATTTTGATTCCATGCATAGATAACATATAAAAATCTAATATTTTCTGTGTAAGAATAGCTGTAATATGAATCGGAATGTTTATTTTCATGCAAAATAAAGAATCAGTAAAAAAGTCATCAATGTTTTTTCCAAAGAATTTTGTGCATATCTCGAGCAAATTTTTGAAATTCAAACCTTCACTTAATTTTGCATAAAAGCGAAAGGCGTAAATCGATTTTCATGATCTATGTCTCATTTTGTTCATAGGTTATGTGACTTTACGTGAAAGTAATTGGACTTGACACTTTTTACCGTTTTGTATTTTTTATGAATTAAAAAAAAAAATGTTTACGCAAAAAATATTTTTTTTCTTCATACATTTATTTATAACTGCGAAACTGTTGCTTATGTAGCGAAACGTTGTATAAACAGCTTAAAGGAATTGTAATTTTTAATTTTTTTAAAATTGTTTCAGCTTATTCGGACTAGTAGTTCTCGAGTTATGACAAACAAAAATCATAAAACGTGACCAATTCCCCTATACGATACTTACTAACATTAAATTAATTATTAAATTATTATTTGATGTACCTTGACCAAACGAATGATGCAGAAGTTCTACTTTTTAGGGCTTCTTTCAGAAACAATTATCAGTTGTACTGTGTAAGATATGTTGGTTCAAAATAAAACAAAATACTTTTTGAAACATTTGATTTTTGTGTTACGAGGGCTATATACGAGGGCGGTTCGGAAAGTTAGTAGCCTATCAATGAAAGAGAATAGTTAGTTTTTCAAAAATATTTTTATTTTTCAATATAATCTCCTTAAACTTCAATACACTCAGTCCAACGCTTATCCAGCAATTCTATCTCTTGATTAAAATAGTTTTCCTCAAGGTCTTCAAAATAGTGGTTTACAATCGTAATTGCATCTTCATTTGAGGTAAAACGCTTGCCAGCAAGGAATTTTTTTAGATTTGGGAACAGGTAAAAGTCACTGGGTCAAGTCAAGCAACTCGTACTTTAATTCGTTGATTTTAGCCATTGTTAAAACGCTCGTGCGTTGTCTTGATGAAAAATTATTTTTTTGTGTTGTAAGCCAGAACGTTTTTCTCGAATTTGTACATTTAATTGATCTAAAAGGTTGCAATAGTACTCTGAATTTATTGTTTTACCCTTTTGCAGATAGTCAATCAATAAAATACTTTTGAAGTCCAAAAAAACCGTTGCCATAACCTTACCAGCCGATTGAATTGTTTTTGCCTTCTTTGGGGCACTTCCTCCAGCTTCAGTCCATTGTTTGGATTGTTCTTTTGTCTCTGGAGTATAGTGGTGGATCCATGTCTCATAAACAGATATGAAACGACGCTTTAAATCCATTTTATTTCGCTGAAAACGATCCAAACAAGGATGAGAAATGTTCATTCTTATGCGTTTTTGGTCGACTGTTAACAAGTCCGGCACCCATTTTGCAGAAAGCTTTTTCATCTGTAGTTCTTCATGCAAAATTAAATGGACTCGATCATTTGCGATGCCCATGATATTGGCTATTTCACGCACTTTTATTTGTCGATCATTCAATACCATATCATGCACTTTGGCTACAATTTCTGTTGTTGCTGTTTTTGGACGTCAACTACGTGGTTCATCTTCAATGCATGTACGACCACGTTTAAAGGAGCACTTTCACCTAACACATTCACCATATCATTATGAATTTCTTGTCCCGATAAACCTTTTTTATGTAAATATTTAATGACACCACGCATTTCTAATTTTTCCATTGTAAAAAAAATCGCGGATGCGTCTTTTGTGAACACCTGTTTCTATATGAAGGAGTTGCCAGATCGACACAAAATTTAACATGTGTTCATAGCAGAGATGGAAGTTTCCAAAACACAACTTTTTTCTGTTTATAACGCGTTGTTTTTCTAGGCTAAGAAGTTTCCGAACCGCCCTCGTATATATATTTCTGGCCTTATTATGAAAATGCGAATATTTATCATCAAAAATGGTTTTATTGTTGTTCAAAGTATTCTCCAGCATGATTTATACAATTTTGCATGCGCTCAAACCAATTGTCGAAACACTTTTTCCACTCCGATTGAGACACCTCCAAAACATGGTTTTTGAACGCTTCAAACGCATCTTCTGGCGACGAAAATCGTTGACCACGCATTTTTTTCTTGATGTCCGGGAATAAAAAGAAGTCATTGAGTGCCAAGTCAGGGCTATACTGCGACGTTTTGGCCGGTCAAAAAAGCGCTAGTTTGCGCCGGTAAGTGAGAGCTCGCATTGCCATTGTGCACAATGATTCGTCTTCTCTTGTTCATTTTTCGAACTTCTCCGAAGACTTCAGGCAAACAAATTGTGGTGTACCACTCAGAATTGACCGTGCTTCGTTGCTCAAGCGGAACAGTCGCCACATGACCAGTTTTGCCGAAGAAACAGGCGACCATTTGCCTCGAAGTACTTTTTCCACGAACAACTTTCGTTGGATTTGGCTCGATTTCGAAGATCCACACGGTCGATTGCTGTTTTGTTTCGGGCTCATACGCATAGGTCCATGATTCGTCACCTAGGACGATCTTATAAACGTCTTTTGAAGCACCGCGATAGTATTTTTTCAAAATTTTTTTGCACAAATCGACACGAGGCTTTTTTGAGCGACTGTCAAATTGTGCGGGATCCAACGTGAACTAACCTTTTTTACGGCCAGATGTTCATGCAATATTGAATGTATGTTGGTGGAAGAAATTCCCAAGGATGCCTCTATCTCACGGCATGTCACGACGATCTTGCATTATCAGTTCTCACGCACGGCATAAATGTTCTCTGACACAACGACTGTTTTTTGACGACCTTCGTCGTTGAGCGAGCGTCGGCCACGATGGAATTCATTTATCCAGTTTTTCACAGTGCTATAGGATGGTGCTTCGTCGCCATACAAAGATTTAAGTTCATCGATGCAATCTTGTCGTGACAATCCACGCCAAAAGTTGTGAAAAATTATCGCACGAAAATGTTCACGAGTTAATTCCTTTTTTTTGCCAAATTGATTTTTTCAAGTCACTGTAAACAACACAAATGATGGTCGTACGTCAAAATGTTCTGAGTACGTTTATGCTAAAAAGTATCAAACTTTTCAATGGAAATGTCAGATGGCGCCAGGCAACACTTAGTGTTGGGTCAGAAATATATATAGCAGCCCTCGTATTTTCTGCATACATTATTTGAGATTAAGCTAAGAGATTCGAGTCAAATGTCGTTTGCATTTAGTCAAAATTTCAAGAGGACTTAACAAAAAACAATTAGGGAATGTCTAAAGTCGAATCGAAGTGTCCTCATGACAACCTTTCCACGCCTCATTATCGTTGCTCATTACCTGTAATTCAAAAGTTATATCTTGAAACTACTAGCACTGGTCTTCTTAAGAAAACAATTCAAGTCTTATTCTTTGGGAGGCTACAACATTCAGTTTGTGCAAGAAACTAATAAATCAAACATGCCACAAACGAAATTATATTTAAATCGGATAATAAAGAGTGTTTTTAGACGTGTGGTTTTAAATCTGAACACACTTTTTTCGGAGTTGGTCTTTTTGACAGCTGTCACTTGATTTATGCTCAGTTTTGTTTGCCATTTTATTGTGAATAGACTTTCTCCGGAACAAAGTTTGCAAATCGTGGTTAATGGGCCCATAACGAGATGGATGGAAATTTTGTTCAGCGATGAAGCTCAATTTTGGTTGAATGGGCACGTTAATAACCAAAATTGTCGGATTTGGAGTAATGAAAATTCACAAGCCATTGTTGAGACGTCGTTACATCCCCATAAAGTCACTGTTTGGTGTGCACTATGGGCAGAGAGAATCATTAATCCACATTTCTTCAAAAATAAAGCCGGCCATATTGTTACAGTCAATGGGGTAACGCTATAGTCATGATTAATGATTTTTTTGGACCTGAATTGGAGGATGATAATGTGAACGAACTTTGGTTCCAAAAAGACGACGCTACATGATATACAATCAACGAAACAATCAATGTATTGAAGGAAAATTTTGGTGAGGGCCTGTGTCGTGGCCTTCGAGATTGTGCGATTTAACACCGCTGGACTATTTTTTGTGGGGTTATGTGAAGTCGCTTGTCTACGCAGATAAGCCCGACATGATCGATGCGTTGGAAGAGAATATTCGTTAAAGCTGGCATACGGGCCCAAATCCTGCAAAAAGTGGTCGAAATTTGGGCTTGGCCACTTGCTCAAAATCATTTTTAAAACATAATGGCAAACCCTTGTCTTTATAAGAAAGCTAAAGAGTTGGCCATATAATTAAATTGTATGCGTTTTATATCTTCCTTAAAACTACACGTCTGAAACGAACACCTGTTATTTTATAATCTGGGATTGATTACATCCCAAACGGAGTGGCAAAATATTGTGGGTGCTACATCACATAAAGCATTATTTCAAACAATTTACAGCTCGACTTTCTATGTGTTAACTTAGGCTTTTAAACAAATGTCATTGAAATCTGAAGATCGGACTTATCATACATCGGTAGATACTTTTGTATATGGGCTTTAACCACGCATGAGCTGTTGCTGGCGTCTAATACAGCTAGTCTTCATATGTGTAAACTAGCATCATAAATTAAATTTAATTAAAATGAAAACTTTTTTTTTAAAACTTTTTGGGGCTCAGAACATGAGCTGAGTTCGCTCAATTTTAATTTAAAAATCTATCGATTTTTGCGACCGGCTCTTCAATTACAAAAATATGGAATACAAATAAAACATATGGACAGGTGCTGCAAAATCATCCTTAAACCTAATTATATGTACTCGAAAAATATCTACACATCATCTGAATAAGGGTTCTTCAAGTTGATGAATTTGTATATCAATTAAATCACAGCTCCGAGGTCGCCAATTGACATCACAATGTCGGCTGATTATTTGACTTTAAAAACAGTGCGTAAAATATCGATGGTTGGTCATTCTCATAAATACGAGGGTGGTTCGGAAACTTCTTAGCCTAGCACAAAAAGCGTATAAACAGAAAAAAGTTAAGTGTTTTGGAAACTTCCATCTCTGCTATGAACACATGTTAAATTTTGTTTCGATCTGGCAACTCCTTCATATAGAAACAGGTGTTCACAAAAGACGCATCCGCGATTTTTTTACAATGGAAAAATTAGAAATGCGTGATGTCATTAAATATTTACATAAAAAAGGTTTATCGGGACAAGAAATTCATAATGATATGGTGAATGTGTTAGGTGAAAGTGTTCCTTCATATGCAACAGTAAAAAATTGGGTTGCTGAATTTAAACGTGGTCGTACAAGCATTGAAGATGAACCACGTAGTGGACGTCCAAAAACAGCAACAACAACAAATATTGTAGCCAAAGTGCATGATATGGTATTAAATGATCGACGAATAAAAGTGCGTGAAATAGCTAATATCATGGGCATCTCAAATGATTGAGTCAATTTAATTTTGCATGAAGAACTACAGATGAAAAAGCTTTCTGCAAGATGGGTGCCGCACTTGTTAACAGTCGACCAAAAACGCATAAGTATGAACATTTCTCAAGCTTGTTTGGATCGTTTTCAGCGAAATAAAATGGATTTTAAGCGTCGTTTCATATCAGTTGATGAGACATGGAACCACCACTATACTCCAGAGACAAAAGAACAATCCAAACAATAATGGACTGAAGCTGGAGGAAGTGCCCCAAAGAAGGCAAAAACAATTCAATCGGCTGGTAAGGTTATGGCAACGGTTTTTTGGGACTTCAAAGGTATTTTATTGATTGACTATCTGCAAAAGGGTAAAACAATATATTCAGAGTACTATTGCAACCTTTTAGATCAATTAAATGTACAAATTCGAGAAAAACGTCATGGCTTACAACACAAAAAAAGTATTTTTTCATCAAGACAACGCACGAGCGCACAATAGTGTTTTAACAATGGCTAAAATCAACGAATTAAAGTACGAGTTGCTTGACCACCCACCTTATTCTCCTGATTTAGCTCCCAGTGACTTTTACCTGTTCCCAAATCTAAAAAAAATCCTTGCTGGCAAGCGTTTTACCTCAAATGAAGATGCAATTACAGTTGTTAACCACTATTTTGAAGACCTTGAGGAAAACTATTTTAATCAATGGATAGAATTGCTATATAAACGTTGGACTAAGTGTATTGAAGTTTCAGGAGATTATATTGAAAAATAAAAATATTTTTGAAAAACTAACTATTCTCTTTCATTGATAGGCTAAGAACTTTCCGAACCGCCCTCGTATTTGGAAACAAACATTCGTTAAGCATGGCTTGGTAACGTTCACCGTTGACGGTAGCGGCGGCTCCTTGCTTATTTTCGCAAAAAGAGCCCAATAATAGCTAGCATAAAATGCACACCAAACATTGCATCGTTCTGGATGCATTGGCTTCTCAACAGTCACGTGTGGATTCTCTGAACCCTATACGAGGCATGACATAGCCACAGAGATAAAAATGAGCTTAATCTGAAAACACAATTTTTCGGTAAAATTCTTCATCTCCTGCCTAACAATCTTCAGCTTATTGCGCGAAGCGAAAACGCATCGGATGGTGTTCCATTATTAAATGACAAAGTTCAAACTTTCCAATAAAACCAGAAATTTGAAAAAATCAAAGGTGATTTTTTTAAAGCCGATTCAAATTTGATATGTTAAATCGCCCACCCTTTTTAACGGGGTTTCCAACAGGGACATAACAATTTTGTGTTTTTATGTCATCACAAATGGTCCGGTCGAATAGGTACGTCGCTCATGCGATTTAACGCCGTTGAATATCTTTTTATGGGGCCACATCAAGTCATTGGTCTATGCCCTCAAGCCAACAACTTTAGACGAGCTCAGAGACAACATCCAACGCGAAGTTGCCAACGTTTCGGTCGAAATGTGTGCAAGAGTAGTGAAAACGGGCTCGTGGTGGTCAAATCACCGAAATCGAATTTCATTCTTAAAATGTAACATTTGCACTACACCTGGAATAAATTTGAACTCTACGAGTATATCTTAAAAATACTTTGTTTTATTAATATATAAAATTGTTATGTCCTTAATGGATAACCCTGTATAAAATTCATTTGATATTATTTTCTTCCACTATGAACTTTTAAAGATCAGTTTTGCAGTATTTTTTAAAATTCCTTGGATCCAGGCATTAAATTCCCAGGAATGCGGCAAACGTAAAGTGCTGAAATTACCGAAATACTGAAAAAAGCCTTAATGTCCATTTATTCATGTTCAGAAAAGTCAACTGACATTATGTTTTTGGACCCAATTTAGCCAAATTGTAAAACTAATGTCATATTTGAATTGGTAAAATCAGTTGAACATATACTCGTATGTGGGAGTTATATTTTTATCTGAACCGAGTTGCTCCCATTTTAACAGCGCCCGCTCATGACACAAGGAACTTACTTGTGCCAAACTTTATCAAGATTAGTAGAAATATGTATGTGGATTCTAGAGCTAAAAACATAAAATCGGATGAACATATGTGTGGGAGCTATATCCAAATTTCAACCGATTTCCTACATGGTTCAAAAAACTAACGTAAGCCAAACTTTAGTAATATTGGATTTAACACGAGTATGTGACTCCTCGACCAGAGATATAAAATCGGAGCTACGAGGGTCTATCTTCCCTCGTAGTTATATGAAACGCACACTGCTCCCACCAAGTAACGTCTATTAATAGACTACTGTTAAATTTTGAGTTCGTCATTTAGTCTGTGTTTAATAGCTGTTCAAAACATACAACCTCGTGGATTTGGTTAAACATGAAAGGAAGTGAAGTTCGTGGGGAAAACCGCCAATAACAGCAAGGAAAAGCTTGATAAATACTTTGAATTTAATGGTACTATCGATTTTAATGGTAAAAAAGTGGTTTACTGACTTTCGTCAGACGCTGAACGTTCTGGCCGGCCAATTGAGGACATCGGTGTTGGCCGATCGAAGAGTGGTTTCGATTTTTATGATCCATTGGGTTTAAGAAAGCTGTCTGCAAGATGCGTGCCGCGATTACCATTTCATCACGATAATCCACGTTGTTGTTGTAACAACAATATATTTATTTTGAAGTCTTGTTCGTCTATGGGGGATCTGCTTCGATATCCAGGTGAAGGAAACGCGCCATTTGAATTGGATGCGCCCACAGAGACCTGGGGGTCAGCTGAGTGGGCTTGGCCGGACAATTGAAGAGGTGCAGTACATCATGTGGTCCCTGATGGCAGGCGGGACAGATGTCCGGAACGTTAGCATCAATTCGTGCCCAGTAAGAATTGAGGCGGCTGCACCATCCGGATCTCAGCTGCGCCAGAACCACGCGCGTCTGCCGAGGTAGTACCTTCTCCTCAGGTGAAATCTCCGGGGGATGTTCCCCTAGCACTGCATTCACACGGTAGCTGGATTCTGCTGCTGCGACATCATCGGCGTGAATGTTGTTCAAACCTGCCTGATAGTTTCGATGATCTAAAGGTTCTCTCTTATACCGCTGGACCTCTCTCTCTAGATCACGAAGGTCGTACCTGATCTGCCTGGGTGGAGGCATCCTGTTCGAGAGATGGTGGTTAGGATGACTGCTGCGAAAACACCCTAGCAGGTATTGCTTAGACAACAGGAAATTGTGTCTGCGCACGGTAAGGACCTTCGTCTCCTCATGTAGATGGTCCTCAGAGGACATAAGAAGACACCCTGTTGATGTTCTAAGGGCGGCATTCTGGCATGTCTGAATTTTCTTCCACTGCGTCGTACTCACGTTCGCCGACCATACAGGTGCTGCGTTGTATGTTTTTTGTTCGTCCGATAATCCACGTGTTCAGTCTCAACGGCAATAATGCATCCTGGTACTATTTCCTATTTTCAAACCTAAAGAAATGGCTCGGTGAAAAGAAGGAGCTCCAACGATGAAATTATTCCTCAAACAAATGCCTATTTTATGGACCTCGAAAAATCCCTTTTTTTTTGGAAGGGATACAAAAATGTGAGACTCTTTGGACTGAGTGCATTGAGATAAGAGGAGATTATGTTGAAAAATATTTTTTTTTGCAAAAAAAAACTGTGATTTACGCGAAAAGTCACGGAATTATTAACCATCCCGTATGAAACTAACGTCCATAGAGTACGTAAAGCAGGATATAATCACTATGATTCGAAAAACGTAATCAGGGCTATTAAAAAAAGGCTATATGTTGCACCGAGTTCGTAATACTAACTGTGGTTATTTTAGATACACCTTTCAAACAAACTAGGGAATCACTTTACGTTCTATTTCTACCTCATGGAAAGCGTTAAAACAACAAACCTCGCCTAAAGTTACCCACATTTAACCACTGCTATTCGGACCAACAAATTTAAGTAACACAAGGATCTGCACTTTAAACAGTGCATGACCTTTTTTTGTACGATGTAAATATTTAATGTCCGTGCTTCTGCGACGTCCACCTGTACCAAGGCTAACGAGACCACTCCATAAACAACGGCTGGAGTACTTCGGCATGTTTACCCCCTAACTTCATTTAAATTATTTCCTCTCTTGAAGCACCTCAAAATAAATGTCCACACAATGTTTATTCAATTACTTTATTTAAGTGCTCTTTCTGTTGCCCAAAGATCCTTTTGCCCCCTCTTTCAAAAGCGAAAAGGCATTAATTAACATCCTCCTTGGCCTAAGGTTAAAATAAAACAAACTTATTTCCGTTTGGCCTAAGGAGGGGGCGGAAACTGTTAAGAAATATATACCTTGACAAATACACAGGCGTCCACAATTCACGGCCAGGACAACAACATTTATTTTCTTAGCAAATATTTTTACCCAAACTAGAAAGAGATCCTTAAAAAAATAAATTCGAAAACTTATTACGAAACAACATTAAGGACCCCTTAGACATAGGAGTGGGTGGGCGGGCAAAGGCAAAAGACATTGAAAAGGTTCCCAAAACAAATTGTTGCTAATTGTAGTTTTCGTGTGGACTTTTAACTGTTAATATAACTTTTGTTTTTGTTGTATTAAATGGTATCGTTTGCCGTTTGTTGTTGCCATTATCCTGTTGTCCTTTTATGTTTTCGCTTTCTTGTCGCTTCTTCCTGCTGTGCATTCTGCCTCTGAAGCAGGGGGCGATGTATGAATGATTGAAGTTGTCATAATTGTTTTCAGTTAATTTAATATGAGCAAAGGAGGTAAAAAGATGCGGTGGAGCAAAAAGCCTAAGGGAGCAGACCTCACAAAGGTTGGTGTGGTGGTTTAAGACTTGAGGTAATTTTTAAGTGTTTGGGGATCTTTATCCATTTTTTCCTAAGAACACGTTTTTTGTTTTTTGCAAGAACGGAATGGAGGATGCAGCAGTGTAAGCAAAAGGTAATTTAAATTAAATACTGAAATTGAAAAGAGCCAAGGGGAGAGTTTTAAAGTTATACTTAAATTATTGTTATGCTTTATTATGATATTTAACCGCTGTGGTGTAAAGCATAGTGTGCCGTGTAGAAATCTTGGCAATTTCAAACGACGGTTAAAAAATCCTATCGAGCTACACATAGAAAAAATATGTGTTTTCACCAAGGACACTTATACTCCGGAAAACAGTTATAAATATGGGGATGGGCCGATTTGGCAATCGATATTGTGTCATGGATTTTTTAATAGCCTTCGGCAGGAGGAAAAAAAGTTTTACTACGAAAAATCATTTTCGAGGTAACCAAATTTAATTTTTTTTTGACTATGTCAAAATTTATTTTTAAAGATTTTTTAGTAGATAATAAAATATAGGGTGATCCATCTAGAGGTGTTTTATCAGAACAAAAAAATGTATAAAAATTCAAATCAAGTGTGGAATCTTCATTGGTAATTCGAAAGGACATTTAATGAAAATAATCGATCGGAGTCTCTTTAGAGCTGGCAAGAGTGAGTTGTATTTTCGTGGGCAATTGTGTGAAGAAAACTTGAAAAGTAAGGTTTACAACAGTAGTAGTTCTCATTCGTTTGTGGAGAGCCTGGCCTTATAGAGTTCGGTTTTACTTTCAACAATTGCAGCAAGGCTTTCTGAAGAGGGTTGTCACGGACCCGAAATCATGATAAAAGTAGTGTGCAGCCACGAAAATCAATGTCACTTTGCCATTTTGTTAAAAACTTGTCGTCTATTCAAATATATAAGCAAGAGGTCTAGAGCCGGTTTAATCCCTGTTCAATGTGAAAATAATTACCTTCAAATGTTGGCAACTGTATTATGGAAAAGTGGGTGCGGTGAAAAACGGGAAGATCCGCTGTTTTCGACCAAAATTTTGTTCAGTGATGAGTCCCATTTCTGGCTCAACGGCAAAGTCAATACACCAAATTGCCGCATTTGGGCTGAAGAGCAACAAGAAGAGGTTCAAGAGGTGCCATTATAACCAGAGAGAACCACGGTTTGGTGCGGTTTATAAGGTGGTGGAATCATCGGTGCAATTTTTTCAAAAATGATAATGGCCTGAACGTAACCGTGAATGGTGCTCGCTATCGCGCCATGATATCGATCTTAATTAAATTGAAGCCCGTAATCTTGACGACACTTGGTTTCAACAGGACAGTGCCACTTGCCATACAGTTGCTCAAACAATGGATCTATTGAGAGGTCATTTCGAAAAGCAACTAATTTCACGTTTTGGACAGGTGAGTTGGCCAACTAGATCGAGTGATAGCACACCTTTAGACATTTCTTTGGGGTTACGTAAAGTCCAAAGTCTATGCTGACAAACCAGCTACGTTTCAGGATTTAGAAGCCAACATTACGCGTGTCATTAAAGCCATACCGGTCGAAATGCTCGAAAGAGTCATCCAAAATTGGACCCTCAGAATGGAAACCCTGAGGCGTAGTTGCGGCAAACATTTGAAGGAAATTATATTCAAAAAATAATGCCATAAAATGTCCTTTCAAATTACCAATAAAGATTCCACACTTGATTTGAACTTTTATATTTATTTTGTTCTGAAAAAATACCTCTAGATGGGTCACACTATAGACATATTTTTTTTTAATATTGCCTTTCCACGGTGACATACAATACATACAAATATACATTGTCACATACGAGACAATTAAGTTATAAACGCGTGAGAATAGAAATACGTCTGAGAGAATCGAACCGAAAAGTGAATAACCGGCAATAACCGACATTCTGTTTATACTGCATTGCCTATAAATACAAAATATTTCCCCAATCAAAAGCGAAGCAATTGATTGTAATTAAATCACTTATACCGAATGGAACATTGATTTTTAATTAAAAATTTACAAATGTGATACCCTTCACTTCTGGGTGTGCTGAAAAACTAATTTGAAACCCCTTGAAAAGGCTCTACATTTACCCAGATCTAAATATAGGGTGATATTTGAATTTGTCAGCAAATTTCAATCATTTTCGTACGCATTCGTCCATGGTTAAATGGATACGATTTTCGGGTTTAGTTTTAGACACTCTAGGCCAGACTTTATAGTTATCTGAATTCAAGACTGGTGGGGCTATTTTTCGTTGTGGATATTTGAAAACGTAGAAATATATGGTTTAGTTCCACCAGAAATTGTTGTAGGGTGCACATAACACGGTCTACTTTATTGTTTTAAAGCTTCTTAAAGGATCTTATATTACCTAGTGGGGACATAAATACTGTTACAACATTGAACACACCCATTTCAATAGTAGAACTGAACATACCCCGTAATGTCATAATATGACGCGCAAAATAGGAAGGGTTAAAACCAGTTTTATTCAGGAGAGCCATTAGTGTATCTTTGGTGTACCATCACATTCATAAAACGCGCTTATCTCTGGGAGGGAACACTTTTGGGGCATGGGATCGGTCTCAATCGATGATCAGATGTTGTCCACATCAAAAAAAAAAGTAAAAATTGATTTTTTTTACCCTTAGGTCCCTTTCTCTATGCGCTGTCACATATGGGTTTTGAAAGCTAACCTCAATAGCGTTAGTCTGTAACGGGATTTTAAAATTGTGTCAACTTTCATCATGGAGTGGTCAGATAATGAGAACCGTATCGCTGAAATAGCGCTTTTCAAGTGTGAAATGAAAAAAGCGATATTTTCAAAACGCTCCGGCCACTAGGGATTAGCCGCATGTTCGTCTACCGATGCATAAAACTGTTTGAGGAGACTGGAGATGTAAAAGACCGCTGACGGTCGGGCCGCCCACGCTCTGTTCGAACACCGCCTGTCATCGAAGCCGTTTAATCAAGAATTCACAGATATCCGCTCCGAAAATAGAAATTCATGGCCCGTGAGATGAATATGAAAAAAGTGCATGAGTCGAATCATTAAAAAAGACTTGGGAAACGACGTACCCGACATTTATTGACTGCAGCTTTAAAAAAAATAGGACTGAAAAATGCAAACGTCTTTTGGTGAAGCACGCTGATAACTTGCACAGAAAAATTTTGTTGACCGATGAAAAAAATTTTACCGTTCTGGAAAAATTTAACAAGCTAAATGAAAGAGTGTATGCGCGGTCATCTAAGGTAGCATCTAAACTGATCCCAAGGGTGGAAAAGGGTCATCAACCAGCTTCAGTCATGGTTTGGTGGGGTGTCTCTTACGATGTGGTCACTGATCTACATTTCTGCGAACAAGGAGTAAAAACATCGGCCAAAGTTTACCAAGAAATCGGTTTGGAAGCTGTTGTGAAGCCTCTCAATTCCCTGTTCCAAAACCAGCCATGGACTTTCCAGCAGGATTCTGCGCCGGCCCATAAGGCTAAAACGTCCCAGGCCTGGCTTCGAAACAATTTGCCAGCGTTCATTTCCTCTGGAGAATGGCCCTTAGGCAGTCCAGATTTGAACGCATTGGATTACAAATTGCGGACGGTTTTAGAGGACAAGGTTTGTCACAAAAAATACCCCAACATTGGATCTCTTAAGACTGCTTTGGTTCGAGCTGTGGCCAATTTTGCAATGAACGAGGTTCGTGCAGCTATTGACGATTGGCCAGTGCGACTTAAGGCGTGTGTAAAGGCAAAAGGCGGACGTTTCGAATAAGTAGATTCTTTTTGGATACAATATACATCAGTAAATATAATAAACAAATATTTTTTCCAAAAACATTCAGTACTTTTCATTTTTACCATAAAACGTGCGTAACAGTATTTATGTCCCTAATAATTATAAAAAAAATCTTTACAAGGCGCCCAAATGTCACCATTTTTGACTTTTTCTCAACTTTTATTTTAAAGGTTTTTTTAGAAGGTTAAAAAATACAAATAGTTTTTTTTAAATATTACCTTTCCAAGGTGACAGGATCGATATATTTATTTCCGGCCTAGGCAACACTAAGTGTTGCCTGTACCAATCAGACATTTTCATTGGAAAGTCTGACATTTTTTAGCATAAACGTACTCAGAGCGTCTTGACGTACGGCAATCATTTGTGTTGTTTACGAGTACAGTGACTTGAAACAATCAATTTGGCAAAAATATCATTTTTCACAACTTTCGACGTGGATAATCACGACGAGAGTGCATCGATGAACTTAAATCTTTGTATGACGATGAAGCACCATCCTATAGCACTGTGAAAAACTGGTTTAATGAATTCAATCGTGGCCGACGCTCGCTCAAAGACGAAAGTTATCCAAAAATGGCCATTGTGCCAGAGAACATTGCTGCCGTGCGTGAACTGATACTGCAAGATCGTCATGTGACATACCATAAGATAGAGGCATCTTGGGCATTTCTTCCACCAGCATAATTCGATATGGCATGAACACCTGGCCGAAAAAAAAGTTTAATCTCGTTGGATACCGCACAATTTGACAATCGCTCAAAAAAAGGCTCGTGTCGATTGGTGCAAAGAAATTTTGAAAAAAATACGATCGCTGTGCTTCAAAAGACGTTTATAAGATCGTCACAGGTGACGAATCATGGATCTATGCGTATGAGCCCGAAAAAAAACTGCAATCGACGATGTGGGTCTTCGAAGACGAGCCAAATCCAACGAAAGTTGTTCGTGGAAGAAACACTTCGAAGCAAATGGTCGCCTGTTTCTTCGGCAAAACTGGTTATGTGGCGACTGTTCCACTTGAGCAACGTAGGACGGTCAATTCTGAGTGGTACACCACAATTTGTTTGCCTGAAATCTTAGGAGAAATTCGAAAAACGAACAAGAGAAGAATCATTGTGCACCATGACAATGCGAGCTCTCACACATCGACTCAAGCCAGAGCCTTTTTGACCGGCCAAAACATCGAATTGTTGGGTCATCCGCCGTACAGCCCTGATTTGGCACCCAATGACTTATTTTTATTAAGAAAAAAATGCGTGGTCAACGATTGTCGTCGCCAGAAGTTGCTTTTGAAGCGTTTAAAAACCATGCTTTGGAGGTGTCTCAATCCGAGTGGAAAAAGTGGTTTGAGCGCATGCGAAAGTGTATAAATCATGCCGGAGAATACTTTTAAATACAATTAAATAATTTTTGATGATAAATATTCGCAATATTCGCAGCCCTCGTACTTGGGACCTACAAAGCGTGCTAGATCCATATGTGACAGCGCATAGAGAAAGGGACCTAAGGGTAAAAAGAATCAAATTTCACTTTTTTTTGATGTGGACAACATCCGAGCATCGAATGAGACCGATCCCATGTCCCAAAAGTGTTCCCTCCCAGAGATATGCGCGTTTTATGAAAGTGATGGTACACCAAAGATACACGTATTTAAATCTTTAAAATAGCTATCCTGAACAAAGTTGGTTTTACCCTTAGGTCCCTTTCTATTTTGCGCGTCACATATATGAAGGTATGTAAACATGTGCAGTTGTAGTAGTGTTTTAATCTTTTTATATACGAGTATTTTGATAACATTCAAAAATATCGACCGAATTAGAATTAAATTGGCCTGATAATACAGGGAGTCCGCCGGGAAGGTATACTAATTTGTTTTGCCGCCATTTTGGTAAACCTTAGTCTTGAAAGTTCATATTTGGCAGTCGTGAAGTAGACACTTGGCAAATTTATTATGGAAAAATATTCGATAAATCTTTTAAGAAAAGTCAACCATCGTTTTCTGTAACAATGAGAAATTTATGTGCAATTTTCGGGAGAAACAAGGTGCCAACAAAACGCAATATTTATCGTGTAGTGAATGATTTCGAAGAGAGAGGGTCTGTAGCTGGCTGATAGGCCCAAGCATGGACTACAACGTACTGCAGGATCGGCTGAAAACATTACTGCTGCTCAAGAAAGTGTTCACAACAATCCATCACCTTTAATTCGACGCCGTGCTGAATGTAATGCAAAATGTGCTCAAAAGGGTCCGCATTTGTGAGGCTACCTTTGGCGGACTTTTACCTGATATTGTATTCCATACATAATTGCCGGCATTTAATAAAACATTCATCAATATAAGATCCATTCGTTTTCATTTAATCAAAAATTATAAACAAACAAAGTAGTATACCTTCCCGACGGACATCCTGTAGTACACCTTTCCGGCGGACACAATGACTAAGCAGACTGCAATCCCGCGACTGCCGGTTCTATGTACCGGATTGACCCGAAACTCTTCGGCCAGGGGCAGTCACCTCAACAATATATGTTTTTTGTTCGTCCATTTTTTCGTCGTGGAAGCAGCACTTCCCGGAATGCCTGCTCCGAATACTACTGATCCGAGCCGGGATCAAACAAAACCCCGGACCTTGGATCTGCTCGGTTTGTCAGAACCGAATACACCATCGTGCTACGTCTGTAAGGTGTAATCGTTGCATGGAGTGGGTGCACTTCAGGAGCTGTTCATGTCTGAACCACATCAGGGAGTATAGCGAAGCAGACTTTGTTGCCTCATGCTGTATCAACGAAGTTAGCAGTGGGTCTCTGGATTTGATGTTATCATCGTCGTCTGCATTTTCGTCGTCGTCGTCATCATCATCTTACTACGAGACTCCCCCGCAGTCGCCCTCGCCACAGCATCAACACATACAGCATCTTACACCACAGATTGCTGTTGCCACTCCTGATAGTGCATCAATCTTGCAATTTAATTGTAATGGCCTACGCAACAAAATCAGTGAGGTCATAGAATTTATGAATCGGAGAAACATCATGGTCGCCGCGATCCAAGAAACTAAGCTGAATGTCATCTGCAGCCTGCACAGTTGTGACGGATACAACGTTCTACGTAAGGATCGCACCAGAAGTGGAGGTGGGGGGCTTGCTTTCCTGTTACACCATTCTGTGCAGTACAGACCTATTTCGCCTGAGCTTGACTCTAGAGACCCATACATGGAATGTATGGGGGTAGCAGTCATGTCTGGAACTGCCGAAATAGAGCTGTAAGGAAGGATGATCGGACAGCTGTCACGTTCGGTGATAGAACAGTGACAGATCCGAAGCGGTGCGCGTGTTATTTTAACCGGCTTTTTATTGAGCACCCAGAGAGTGATAAGGCGAAAAGGAGAGTATTGCGTCGTATCCGCGCTCTCCGAGTCGAAGAGGCACCACCACAATTTACCGTTGGCGAAGTTGCCCATGTCATCGCAAAGTCATCAAAGGCGCTGGGTCCGGACGGAATCTCAATGCTGATGTTAAAGCACTTGGATAGAGTACATGACCAAAGTGCTCAATCTGTCGCTAGCCACTTACGAAGTTCCCGATGCCTGGAAAATGGGCAGAGTGGTCCCGCTACTGAAACCAGACAAAGACGCAAGTAAAGGAGATTCGTACAGGCCGATCTCCTAGCTTTCTCCAGTAGCAAAGACGCTTGAAGCACTGCTCCTCCCCAGCCTGATCCAAAACTTTCCTAGTGCTGCTTTACACGCCATCACCACACGTATAAGTCGCGGCCTTAACCAGAACAAGCCTAACGACAGGACGGTCCTCGTGACTCTTGACCTCCAAAAACCTTCGACACGGTCAATCAAGCCACTCTGTTCGAGGACATTGAAGAAACGTCCCTTCCGCCCAGTTTGAAACGTTGGGTCGTAAACTATATGTGTGGGCGCCAGTCATATGTAGAATTTAGAGACAGAAAGTCGAAGCCCCGTAGAGTTTAACAAGGAGTTCCCCAGGGTGGAGTTTTATCCCCGGCTCTGTTTAACCTCTACCTCTCTAAAATTCCAGCTCACCAGACGGCGTTGAAATTGTGTCGTACGCTGACGATTGCACAATTCTGGCGTCAGGACCTAAAGTGGATGACATTTGCGAGAAAATCAACTATTACCTCACTGACTTAGCACGTTTCTTCACTGCGAGGAATATGAAAATATCCGCCTCCAAATCATCAGCCACACTGTTTACTGCTTGGACCGCAGAGGTGCGGTTGTCACTCAATGCGAACCACCAACTACCCCAAAATCCTTGGGGTCACATTGGACAGCCTTTTTAGATCCTCTGCACATGCTACAGCTATCTGCGATAAACTCAAAAGTAGGAACAAGGTCCTCAAGTCACTTGCCGGTAGTACTTGGGGAGCCGACAAAGAAACCTTGTTGACCTCTTACAAAGCGATAGGTCAGTCTGTAGCAAACTACGCAGCACCTGTATGGTCGGCGAACGTGAGTACGACGCAGTGGAAGAAAATTCAGACATGCCAGAATGCCGCCCTTAGAACATCAACAGGGTGTCTTCTTATGTCCTCTGAGGACCATCTACATGAGGAGACGAAGGTCCTTACCGTGCGCAGACACAATTTCCTGTTGTCTAAGCAATACCTGCTAGGGTGTTTTCGCAGCAGTCATCCTAACCACCATCTCTTGAACAGGATGCCTCCACCCAGGCAGATCAGGTACGACCTTCATGATCTAGAGAGAGAGGTCCAGCGGTATAAGAGAGAACCTTTAGATCATCGAAACTATCAGGCAGGTTTGAACAACATTCACGCCGATAATGTCGCAGCAGCAGTATCCAGCTACCGTGTGAATGCAGTGCTAGGGGAACATCCCCCGGAGATTTCACCTGAGGAGAAGGTACTACCTCGGCAGACGCGCGTGGTTCTGGCGCAGCTGAGATCTGGATGGTGCAGCCGCCTCAATTCTTACTGGGCACGAATTGATGCTAACGTTCCGGACATCTGTCCCGCCTGCCATCAGGGACCACATGATGTACTGCACCTCTTCAATTGTCCGGCCAAGCCCACTCAGCTGACCCCCAGGTCTCTTTGGACGCATCCAGTTCAAATGGCGCGTTTCCTTCACCTGGATATCGAAGCAGATCCCCCATAGACGAACAAGACTTCAAAATAAATATATTGTTTTTACAACAACAACAACTAAGCAGATCATTTTCGATCTCAAAGCTCTTAAGAAGTTTTTCTATGTGTGCACAGATATAAAACAAAGCATAACTTTTATAATTTCCGGAGAGGACGAAAGTGTCACTTTTATAATAAATGATTAAAAATTCTATTTCAACAGATTATAAGGTAATTAACCCCAAAAACTTGAAATGTCCCAAATATTTTCAAGGTGTGTACAATTTAGTATATGAATAAACTTTTCATAGCAGCAGCCTTTCATGGTAGAATCCCAAACAATCGGTTCTGCGTCTCACCAAGCCCCATTAACATCAATCAACAATGGTAGTGATGAATTTAATGCTGAAACTTTAACAATATTTCAGTTTCGAAGTTTAAAATCGCCACTCCACTGTTTACCGAAAACTTTATTTTCACGGATATCCTCCTCGAGAGCCTCTACCAAAACGAGTAAAAACTCGTCTAAAAAGTCTCGTGATGATAACTTAAGTTCAGTACGAGTATTCAATAGTTGGCACCCTCCTTTCGGCAAACATTCAATGAAAATTAGATACTTAAACGGCAAAGGCCAGAGGGAGGATGGGAGAACGGAAAGAACGCGTAGCATTTTGGCTTATTACCAACACATGCCCATTCGCTGCCATACAAACGTAGCCAAACACACTTGACTTGACGCTGTGTGTGAAAACTTTGTTTGTTAGTGAAAATAAATCATTTCCTACGCAACTGTCTTTAAATGTGTTGTTTAAGGTTGTCGTTAATTTTTCGGTGAAAAGCTTATTTCATCATGATTAATTTATTTGTCTGTGAACCCCAAACCTAGCATTCGTTCGTGTATTGCAGGCACCCACACAAGCGTAACAGCCTCAGCCTTAGCATCCAACCAAAACCACCGGCATCAAATAATAGTGAAATTCAAAACCAGTTATAAATTAAACCATTTATTATTTATGATATGTTTATAAGTATTTAAAGAAAATAATTTTTCAAATTAATTATATGCGGAATGTTTGATATAAGTTTTAGTTTAGATTTGTTTTTCTTGAATATTTTGTAAAAGGCACAAGCCCCCTTTTTAATGCTCTTACCCGTTAGGGTTGCCAAATTTTCAATAGAAAATAATAACACGGATTTCAATAGCAAAAATGAAAGAGAAAAATTGATTTTAATTTTTGTTGACGTTAGCATTACTAGGGGCAATACACTTATTTAAAAACGTCAAATATTCTTACCTAGACTAAATGCTGGCAGACCCATTTATGTATATAATTTTCCTAACTCCATTAAGGGACAAGGAGAAACTTCTCTCAACTCAGTAAGCTGTTCAAAATATAATTCATATACTTTCTGATTGGGGCCAAATGTTTAACGCCGGCACCCGACTGCATTATAAAGAAAACGCCTTGAAGAGAATTGACAGTAGGTGAGACAGCCAGAAGCAATCTTAGACTCCACATATCATCACTGTCCTAAACTGAAGCAGATATGTCATACTACATTGCTATCAAAAGCCTGTTGTCAGAGACAGCGTGGAATGAGTGAAGGACAGTCAGAATTCTTACTGAAAACGACTGAAATCCTGAACAGGCCCACCTTGGAGTTAGCGCACAATAACTTTTTGACGGTTATGGATAACCTGTACGGAGGGTATGCGATTGTGTCTGGTGCCTACCTTGAAAACATTTGGAGACATTTTAGAATGCCGGATGTGTGCCGCATTTTCCTAGCGGCTGGAGATTTTGAGGGCTGAGGAGGCAACAAGATTTAGTTCCGTACCAAAATGGAAAACAAATACATTTTATGTCGGCTTTGAAGATATAAGTAGTAACAAATCAAAGGGTAGGGTCGAAGATAGTAGATAGTTAGAGGCAGGCTTGCTTCTTACTTACTTATATTGAAGACTATATTATTTTGAAATGTTGGGTGACAAGTCCAAGTGAAGTGGGAGGTAATGAGGTAGCTAATGAAGTAGCTAGACGTGGAATGTACAGGGTTGTCCATTAAGGACATTGCAATTTTATATATTTATAAAAGATAAAATATTTAAGATATAGATTTCAAATCCAATCCAGGTGTAGTGCAAATGTTAGATTTTAAGAATGAGATTCGATTTTGGTCATATGACCACCAAGAGCCCGTGTACAGCGATCTATTCTTTGGGCGTAATTTTCCACCACTCTTGCACACATTTCGACCGGAACGATGGTTAATTCGCGTTGGATGTTGTTTCTGAACTCGCCTAAAGTTGTTGGCTTGTTGGCATAGACCAATGGCTTGATGTGGCCCCATAAAAAGAAATCCAATGGCTTTAAATCGCATGAACGAGGTGGCCATTCGACCGGACCATTTCTCGAGATAACACGTTCACCGAATTTGCCTTTCAGTAACTCGATTGTAACGCTTGCTGTGCGTGCTAGTGGCACCGTCTTATTGAAACCACATATCGGCGATGTCAAGCTCATCCAATTCTGGCCACAGATGGTAACATGACGATTGTTTTATTGAGGGAAAAAGGCCCAATCACACCTCCGGCATTAAAACCACCATTTTTACAGATGCAATTGTGTCTTTTGAAGCAAATGTGGGTTTATTGCTCTCCAAAAACGCATACGAGTATTTTGTTTATTGACAAAACCACTCGGCCAGAAATAAGCTTCATCGCTGAAGATGATTTTTCGATAAAATTCTGGATTTTCGTAAAACTGTGTCAGAGCCAAGCTTTGACGTTTCAAATGAAGTGACTTTAGTTCTTCAGTCAGTTTGATCTTACCAAGATGAATGCCAATTTACTTAGTAGGGACATATATACTGTTACACACGTTTTATGCTGTAAAATAAAAAGTACTAAATGTTTTTGGACCAAATATTTTTTAATATATTTATTGATGTATACTCGTACTGTATCCAAAAAGAGTATACTTATTCGAAATATCCGCCTTTTGCCTTTACACACGCCTTAAGTCGCACTGGCCAATCGTCAATAGCTGCACGAACCTCGTCCATTGGAAAATTGGCCACAGCTCGAAACAAAGCATTCTTAAGAGATCCAATGTTGGGGTATCTTTTGTGACAAACCTTGTCCTCTAAAACCGTCCATAATTTGCTGACTAATTGTTTCGAAGCCAGGCCTGGGACGTTTACGCCTAATGGGCCGGCGCAGAATCCTGCTGGAAAGTCCATGCCTAGTTTTGGAACAGGGAATTGTTAAGAGGCTTCACAACAGCTTCCAAAACGTTTTGTTGGTAAACTTTGGCCCATGTTTTCGCAGAAATGCAGATCAGTGACCCCATCGTAGGAGACACCCCACAAAACCATGACTAAAGCTTGGCGATGACCCTTTTCCACCCTTGGGATCAGTTCAGATGCTTCCTTAGATGACCGCGCAAACACTCTATCATTTTGCTTGTTAAATTTTTCCTGAACGGTGAACATTTTTCCATCGGTGAACAAAATTTTTCTGTGCAAGTTATCAGCGTGCTTCACCAAAAGACGTTTGCATTTTTCAATCCTTTTTTTTTTTAAAGCTGCAGTCAATAAATGTCCGGTACGTCGTTTGAAAGGTCCAAGTCCCAAGACTTTTTTAATGATTCAACTCATGGACTTTTGTGTGATATTCATCTCACGGGCCATGATTTTCTGTTTTCGAAGCGGATTTCTGTGAATTATTGATTTAACGGCTGTGATGACATGCCGTGTTCAAACAGAGTGTGGGCGGCCCGACCGGTGATAGTTGAAACAATTTTAAAATCTCGTTACAGACTAACGCTATTGAGGTTAGCTTTCAAACCCCATATGACATTAACGGGGTATGTTCAGTTCTAATATTGAAATGGGTGTGTTAAATGTTGTAACAGTATTTATGTCCCTACTTAGTATTTTCGCAAAATACGACACAGGATTGAGGGATGCACAATTTTTGAGAACGACGTGGAATCGACTGATTTGGCTTTTTTTGATCGGATACATTTACGGTTACGATATTTTCGTCGCTTCAAGCGGTGCGGCGTCTCTTTGGCAACGGAACATCCAGAAGTGAAAAGTTGGGTCCAAAATTTTCCACTTTAGCACGCACAGCCTGTCGGGTGGGACAATTATTAGGGCAGAAAATTGGCGTAAGCGCTCTTAAAGTTGCGACCACCGACTCAGAATGTCGGTAGTAATTTTAAATGAGTTTCAAACGGTTCTCTTAAGTTAACTTTTTTATGGTGAAAATGTGACACTGAAAAACCATTAAAAATGTTTGAGGGTGCGTGGGCCTAAAGACGCGAAATTACTTATATTACGTTCCTATTGGTAAACCTGTTATTTAGAGGGGGCAGGCATGCCAGATTAGCTGCCAATTACTTTTTTGGTTGTTCGTAAAGATTCAAAGAGGAACAATTTTAAAACAAATATCCCAGAACTGTGGAGCTATAATTGGGGTATCCTATATTGTACGATATTGCAAAAACGACTGTACTTGTGCTACTTGGCCGAAGGAACCTCAGACTTGTAAAAGGGGGTCAGAATGGAATACGTTTAAATAATGGCGAGGACTTCAAAATGAGACAACTCTTTACTAGATTTTAGAAGGATGTGTGAGGAAGCACTAGAAACGGTACGTACTTTGTCACTGCCAAAACCCCTAACACCACAGACAAAAGTAGCTTGGTGAATATTCCTAGACATCGGTTGCATTCCATAACGACATGATGTCTATGGACATAAGGACACTGCAGTGTCCTGAATTTAATTGTTATTGTACTACATTTAAAATTGGCACATAGTAACGCGTAATCCATTACTTTTTTAAAGAAAAATAACCACAGAAAATTCAAATTGAATGGGGAATGTTTATTATCAGTTGAAAGAACATTCTTTGGCATTTATTTTTTGAAGATTATGTCTTTCAAATGGTGGCCGCGGCTACTTCTCTGATGGCCAATTATCCAATTATCGATGACTCGTTCGAGCATTTCGACTGGTAACTGGCGAATGACACGCGTGATGTTTTGCTCCAAGGCCTGAATCGAAGCGGGTATGTCCGCATAATCTTTAGATTTTACTTATCCCAACAGGAAAAAGTCTAACGGTGTGATATCACACGATCTTGGTGGCCAATCGAACGGCTCAAACGTGAAATTATCTGCTCACCGAAGTGTTCTCTCAATAAATCCATTGATTGATGCGATGTGTGGGAAGTGGCGCCGTCTTGTTGTTATCAAATGTCGACGAGCTTCAATGTCAGGCATCAAAAAGTCAGTTATCATGGCACGATAACGGTCGCCATTGACGTTTACGTTCTTACCGGCTTCATTTTTGAAGAAATATGGACCGATAATTCCGCCGGCCCACAAACCACACCAAACCATTGTTTTTTGTGGATGAAGTGGCAGCTCTTGATGCTCTCTGCTTGCTCTTCGTCCCAAATGCGGCAATTTTGCTTGTACCCCTTGAGCCTCATCGCTGAACAAAATTTGGCTTGAAAACATCGGATCTTCTTGGAACCTTTCAAGAGCCCATAGAGCGAAGCGTTGTCGCTTGGTAAGCTCTATTTTGTACGCTTTCAATTTAAGATCTCGTCGTAAAATGCGACAAGTCGTTCTATACGTCAGTCCGAGTTGCTGCGAACGGCGCCGAATCGTACACTCTCAGCTACGGCCGCTACATTTTCTTCACTGCGTGCTGGACGTGATCCATTCGGTCGAATATTATCCAAGATGGGTGATGGTGTTGCGAATAGTACGCTCAGTAGGCCGATTATGTTGACCATAAGTTGAACGAAGTGTACGAAACACATTTCTTACAGAACGTGCCTTTTCGTAATTAAATTGAACGATTTGTAAACTGGCTGAATAGCGAGTAGTCGCAACTGATCCTTTGTGTTTATGGCGTAACGTACGTTTTTGCACCTCCCCTCTTCTGCTTAGAAAGTATTCAACTTAATGAAAAAGCTTTCGAAGCTGGGCACAAGCTAGGCATTTATATGTGATGGAGTTTTTCTTTAAAAAGGTCGAGTTTGTTTTAAACCGTTAGTTATCCAGAAATAATACGACAATACGAAGAGATTAAATTTGCTCTCAACGCATTAAATACTCAGTGTAGTCACCCCTTAAAAAATCAAAATCACAATCTCAAATGTTAGCTTTTCACTAAATACCTTTCACACCTGAAATATTCAACTAGTCCCCTTATCAATTAACCACATTGTATAACCTGGCAACTCTGCCTACAATATGATTGTCATTAAATAAATTATAGCTTCATTATGGTTAGAGACACAACAAATCTTTTATAAATCATTGCCGGCGGTTGAGGTGTGCGGCGTAGGCCGACCGACGGTAAATGCTAATGGAAATGCGGAAAAAGGGTGCCGCCTTCTTATCTATGTTTTGATATCTTAATGGTTTCTAAACTGTTTATGGCTTCGCAGAATTGCCACGTAGTTATAAATCGCTTTACAGGATGCAAGCGGGGGTTTGAGGAACGGTAAATTAGAGCTTATTGATTTATTCTTCTGCGTCTCCTGTTGCTTCACATTATGCTCCGATGATTCTGTGTAAATATTTGTGTGTTGTTGTTGTGGCCGTATTTCATAATGCGATCAGCCTGGTGGCATGGTTTTTGTTGCTGCTTTAATAATTTATGAATACAACAACAACAACAAATGCCCCAAAACCGATGGATACAACAAAACGCAACTTATTAGATATTATTAAATTGTGAAGCTCATTATGAATATTTAAGTATTCGATAGATGTTTTACACACATACATACATACAACATAGATATTATAATATTTGAAATGAGTTAAATATGATATATTATGATAATTTAACAGAAGAGGTGGACGAGTTGCCGTCCTTTCCCCGCTTTTATGGGGGTAGTAATTAATTGTTATGCAAAGGTAAACTGCAGATGATTCTTTATAAATGATTTAAAAGTATGGGATATTTTACGGACAGTAAACGAAATCCACAGAGAGAAGGAGAGAGATGAAGGTGTACAGGTATGTCTTAGATTTCATGAGAAAGTAACTCAATTCAAGTTTTTATGCTTTAAAAACTGGGATTTAAAACTGATATCTTAGATTTTAGTCTTTACAGTCTTTGCAGTAAAAATTTGATTAAAGTTCAAAAACATCGCGCCATGGCATATTTAATAAAATCAAGTGCACAAATAAGTTCTGCAGTGTCGAAGCTTTTACACCCTTCATCAAGTATTATGGTTTAATGTGAAAATGTTATCAAGGGGAGTGGCACCGAACTCTTTTCTATCAGGGTGTATTTCTTTCCATACCAAAATCGTAGACGAGTGCCATCGTCAAATCGATATTAGTTCAAGACATAAGGCTTAGAAATTTATATGGGCGAGGCACGCCCCTTTGTCCAATTTTAACACATTATAATCTCTAAAAATATGATAATCATTCATTTCGTTCCTTTAGAATTTAATAATGATCGGTCCATTACCTTTGCCATTTATGAGATTTTTTAGGGCGGTTGGGGGACCGCCAACTTGGGGATGTGTTTCGATCCATGTCAATATCATATTATCTAAATATAAGCACCCGATAGCTTTTAGTTTACTAAGTAGGGACATAAATACTGTTACAACATTGAACACACCAATTTCAATAGTAGAACTGAACATACCCCGTTAATGTCATATGTGACGCGCAAAATTGAAAGGGACCTAAGGGTAAAAAACAGTTTTGTTCAGGAGAGCCATCTTAAAGATTTAAATACGTGTATCTTTGGTCTACCATCACTTTCATAAAACGCGCATTTCTCTGGGAGAGAACACATTTGGGGCATGGGATCGGTCTCATTGGATGCTCAGATGTTGTCCACATCAAAAAAAAAGTGAAAATTGATTTTTTTACCCTTAGGTCCTTTTCTCTATGCGCTGTCATATATGGGTTCTGAAAGCTAGCCTCAATAGCGTTAGTCTGTAACGGGATTTTAAAATTCTTTCAACTTTCATCATGGAGTGGTCAGATAATGAGCACCGTCTCGCTGTAATAGCGCTTTTTAAGTGTGAAATGAAAAAATAACGATATTTTCAAAACGCTCCGGCCACTAGGTATTAGCCGCATATTCGTCTACCGATGCATAATACTGTTTGAGCAGACTGAAGATGTAAAAGAGCGCCACCGTTCTGGCCGCCCACGCTCTGTTCGGATACCGCATGTCATCAAATCCGTTAAATCAAGAATTCAGAGAAATCCGCTCGAAAACAGAAAATCATGGCCCGTGAGATGAATATCACGCAAAAGTCCATGAGCCGAATCATTAAACACGACTTGGGACCTGGGACTTTCAAACGACGTAACGGAAATTTATTGACTGAAGCTTTAAAAAAAAATAGGATTGAAAAATGCAAACGTCTTTTGGTGAAACACGCTGATAACTTGCACAGAATAATTTTGTTCACCGATGAAAAAATTTTTAGCGTTCAGGAAAAATTTAACAAGCAAAATGATAAAGTGTATGCGCTGTCATCTAAGGAAGCATCTGAACTGATCCCAAGGGTGGAAAAGGGTTATCACCCAGCTTCAGTCATGGTTTGATGGGGTGTCTCTTACGATGGGGTCCTGCATATCTGCGAACAAGGAGTCAAACCATCAGCCAATGTTTACACAGAAACCGTTTTGGAAGCTGTTGTGAAGCCTGTTAACAATTCCCTGTTCCAAAACCAGCCATGGGCTTTCCAGCAGGATTCTGCGCCAGCCCATAAGGCTTAAACGTCCCAGGCCTGGCTTCGAAACAATTTGCCAGCGATCATTTCCTCTGAAGAATGGCCCTCAGGCAGTCCAGATTTGAACCATTTGGATTACAAATTGTGGACGGTTTTAGAGTACAAAGTTTGTCACAAAAGATACCCCAACTGTGGATCTCTTAAGACGGCGTTGGTTCGAGCTGTGGTCAATTTTCTAATGGACGAGGTTCGTGTAGCTATTGACGATTGTCTAGTGCGACTTAAGGCGTGTGTAAAGGCAAAAGGCGGACATTTCACAAAGGTAGATTCTTTTTGGATACAATATACATCAATAAATATATTAAAAAATATTTGGTCCAAAAACATTCAGTACTTTATAAAAAGTGTGTAACAGTATTAATGTCTCTACTAAGTATAAGATATTGTGTTTTTTTTATTCAGGATTGTTGATTTTTTAGGAGGTTGATCCAGTCTTTGTTAGGGAAAAAATTTTACCTCTTAACCGATCTGGGTCATTTTCTATATCAACCGTTGCAGTCCATCAGCACTGTTTGTGCAAAATTTAAGTCACTTAGCATCAATAGTGCGAACTGTATTTTGCATTTCACAAACAGACGGACATGGTTAGATCACCTTAAAATTTAACGACGATCCAGAATATGCTCATACAACGTACTTCATGGGTGTCCGGCCAGTATTTTGAGGTGTTGTATACGGACTGACAAAATGCATAAACCCTCAATCCTATGATGGGGGTATAAAAACTGTATACAAAAAGCAGTTAGATTATATTTGGATACGTGGGTTGCTATTTATATTTCGGGACCGGCAATAAAACCACAATAATTTATCATTGGAAATGGTTTTATTGTTTTTCAAAATATTTTTCTTTAAGATCAATACACTTTTGCAAGCGCACAAACCAATTTTCTAGGAAATTTTTCCAGTCCGATTGAGACACCTCCAAAACATGATTTTCGGGGCGATGAAAATGTTGACCACGCATTTTGTTCTTGATGCTAGGGAATAAGAAGAAGTCATTGGGTGCCACATCAGGGCTGTACGGTGGATGGCTTATCAATTCGACATCTTGAGTGGTAAAATAGCTCATCGTTTCAGCTGATGTGTGAGAGCTCGCATTGTCGTAATGCAAAATGATCCATCTTCTCTTATTAGCTTTCCTCTTTTCTTCGAACACTGTTAGCAAAAAGATGGTTCGCCATGAATTGACCTCCTACGTTCCACCAAAGGCATTGTGGCAACATGGCCGGTTATACTGAAAAAACGCAATCATTTGCTTCGTTGTACTTCTCCACGTACAACTTTTGTTGGATTTGTCTTGCTCGTCTTAAAAGACCCATACGGTCGATTGCTTTTTTGTTTCGGGTTCATATGCATAGATCCATGATTCGTCACCTGTGGCAATGTTATACACTGCCATTGAGCTACCGCAGTTATACTTTTTCAACATCTCTTTGCACCAATCCATACGAGCCTTTTTTGAGCATTCGTCAAATTATGTAGGATCGAACGAGAATAATTTTTTTTCACGGCCAAATGCTTATCATACTAATGCCCAAGGATGCTGTCCAAGGATCAGTTCACGCACAGCATCGATGGTTTCTGGCAAAGTTACCGAAGTTGGATGTCCTTCACGGAATTTATTCTTGAGCCTTTGAGCTACCGATGCTTGTCATACTAATGCCCAAGGATGCTGTCCAAGAATCAGTGCACGCACAGCATCGATGGTTTCTGGCAAAGTGACCGAAGTTGGAAGTCCTTCACGGAATTTATTCTTGAGCCTTTGAGCTACCGGAGATATACTTTTTCAACATCTCTTTGCACCAATCAATACGAGCCTTTTTTGAGTTTGTCATACTAATGCCCAAGAATGCCTCAATCTCACGGTATGTCACATGTCGGTCTTGCTTAATCAGTTCACGCACAGCATCGATGGTTTCTGGCAAAGTGACTGAAGTTGGACGTCTTCCACGAAATTCATCCTGGCGATGAACGGCGTCCGAGACTGAACTCTTGGTACCAGCGATTAACAGCGGTTTTTGATGGTGCTTCATCGCCAAAAATCGAAACAAGTTGATTTTAACACTCTTGTCTCGATATCCCACGCCGAAAATCGTAAAAAATCATGGCACGAAAATGTTTACGGGACAATTCCATTTTTTGACTGAGATGAATTTTTCAACACCCTGTAAACCAAACAATTCGCCCTCAACTGACAAAACGTTCTGAGTTAAGTTATGCTAAACCAATGTCAAAGTTTCCAATGGAAAATCCAGTTTTTATCTGAGAACACTAGTATTGTCAGGACCCAAAATATTAATAGCAACTCGTAAAAACTCAAAATAATCCTTGCGTCCTTGGCTACAATTGTCCCTTTTAGAGAACTCAAAAATATTTACTGGATGAAAAGTTATTGAATATTGGCCGATGGAAATAAATTCTGGACCTCTGTGTGGCGATGAATTAATGCTATAAAAAATAGATCAAGTTTTATTGGACATTATCAAAAGAATAATCGTTTGGAAAATCTGCGGACACAAATGCGTATGCGGGGAGGGGAGTACATGCGACGGACGAGCCGTGAGCGGTAATCTGACATGAATGTAGTTATTAGTATAAAAATACGGTCAAATGGAAACAAAAAAAGCAGGCAGGGAAGACCAGGACTCTAGAGGTAACACCAAGTGTAGGATATTGCGTAAGTCCCTGAGATTGGAAACTGGAGGAAGCACACCCGAGTCTGAAGTGCTTACAAAAAATGTATTGAACAGGCCAGGACCAACCAAAGTTTGTAAAGCCAGCTTAAGTAAATATAATTAAAAACAAGATTTTACTCCATAAAATTAAAAACCAATTCTTAGTATTTAGTTATGTAAGACTCAGAATTACTGCAATTAATTGGCCGTCCACTCGTAGTCAGGTTCCGTCCGCCCACTTTTGTTTACAAATTGAGGCTTAAAATGATCAAAAACTTACATTAGCAATTAAAAAAGTTTACCAAAGTGTGATTTAAAATAAAACAAAAATTGTTGTGTCCCTCCTGGACTAACCTATAAAAGTCCTTGCCACAAGGCCACATAAATTTGGCATTCCGCTTTTAAAAGCTTTGCCCTCCGTTTAGTTTTTCTTCCTTTAAATAACGCGATGATACAGCAAACTTTATGATTTGTTAACCTTAAGCCTTATTTATTACCCTTATGTACGGTTTAAGCTATAAAATGTTAACTGGTACAAAAAAAAACTTGAATACATTGACCAATTTTCATAATCTTAATCTAGCAAATCTATGCTTGCTAATTTAATTTTAAATATAAATTATGCATGATGACTTACCACTTTAAAACTTTTGCTGCGGCAGTAAAAATGTTCCTTAAGGACTGCTAAACTTTACTGCAATGAAACAAAGAAAGAGAGAGAAAGAGAAAACGGCAAATCAGAGATAAGGACGAAAATATTTTTACCTTAATAAAAATACTGGCATGGACAGCAACAAAAATTTATGTGCTGTATTGTCAAGTGGCCTCAAGATAGAAAGATAAATGTAACAAATTAAAAGTCATTCAACACTTTTCCAAGAGCAAGCTCAACATAAATAAAAAAGGACACAAATAATATACCCAAATCACTAAAGAGCAAAAAGGGAAACTGAAACGGATACGCAGGTAGGAAATAATTTATTCCCCGCTTCAAGGGAGGACGTCAGAGCAAATACTTTTTAACAAGTTGACATGCAAAGGAGTTTCCAATGCTGATGGAGAGATTCGTACTCGTATAGATCAGGGCAGCTATGTTGTTGCATCTTCCGAGTCCTTTTTAATTTTTCAAGCTAAAAAAGACACTTGGTCTAGAAACTCATGCAAATGATACAACGTCTTTATTAAAATAGACGAAGAGGCGTTGTGCTCATTTTACGGTTTACTTGGGCGTCCTTTTCTGTGGACCTTTTAACGTTTGTCGGTCACAATCAAGTAAACAATCAGCAAATGTCTGTGTGTCAAAAAGAAACTCATCATCTGTCGAAAATGTCACCGATGTCCGTGAGAGTGTTTGGGAGATTTAGGGGCTGTCAAACTTACGCCACGCACAGGATCTCTGGCTAAGTGATTTATGCATTGGCATATTGGGTTTTGTTCGTACAAAATCTAATTTAAGTAGGAGCAATACGAGGGCGGTTCGGAAAGTTCTTAGCCTCTCAATGAAAGAGAATAGTTAGTTTTTCAAAAATATTTTTATTTTTCAATATAATCTCCTGAAACTTCAATACACTTAGTCCAACGCTTATCTAGCAATTCTATCCCTTGATTAAAATAGTTTTCCTCAAGGTCTTCAAAATAGTGGTTTACAACTGTAATTGCATCTTCATTTGAGGTAAAACGCTTGCCAGCAAGGAATTTTTTTAGATTTGGGAACAGGTAAAAGTCACTGGGAGCTAAATCAGGAGAATAAGGTGGGTGGTCAAGCATCTCGCACTTTAATTCGTTGATTTTAGCCATTGTTAAAACACTCTTGTGCGCTGGTGCGTTGTCTTGATGAAAAATTATTTTTTTGTGTTGTAAGCCAGGACGTTTTTCCCGAATTTGTACATTTAATTGATCTAAAAGGTTGCAATAGTACTCTGAATTTATTGTTTTACCCCTTTGCAGATAGTCAATCAATAAAATACCTTTGAAGTCCCAAAAAACCGTTGCCATAACCTTACCAGCCGATTGAATTGTTTTTGCCTTCTTTGGGGCACTTCCTCCAGCTTCAGTCCATTGTTTGAATTGTTCTTTTGTCTCTGGAGTATAGTGGTAAATCCATGGCTCATCAATAGTTATGAAACGACGCTTAAAATCCATTTTATTTCGCTGAAAACGATCCAAACAAGCTTGAGAAATGTTCATTCTTATGCGCTTTTGGTCGACTGTTAACAAGTGCGGCACCCATCTTGCAGAAAGCTTTTTCATCTGTAGTTCTTCATGCAAAATTAAGTGGACTCGATCATTTGAGATGCCTATGATATTAGCTATTTCACGCACTTTTATTCGTCGGTCATTTAATACCATATCATGCACTTTGGCTACAATTTCTGTTGTTGCTGTTTTTGGACGTCCACTACGTGGTTCATCTTCAATGCTTGTACGACCACGTTTAAATTCAGCAACCCAATTTTTTACTGTTGCATATGAAGGAGCACTTTCACCTAACACATTCACCATATCGTTATGAATTTCTTGTCCCGATAAACCCTTTTTACGTAAATATTTAATGACACCACGCATTTCTAATTTTTCCATTGTAAAAAAATCGCGGATTCGTCTGTTGTGAACACCTGTTTCTATATGAAGGAGTTGCCAGATCGAAACAAAATTTAACATGTGTTCATAGCAGAGATGGAAGTTTCCAAAACACTTAACTTTTTTCTGTTTATACCGCGCTTTTTGTTCTAGGCTAAGAAGTTTCCGAACCGCCCTCGTAGAATACCGATGACATGCAGCGCCGTGTGTTTCCTGATTGGATTCTGGATAGTGTTTGATATGCCGCAGATGCCAAAAAAACGTATTTACTGCATGATGGTATTTTCAAAAATTAACAAAATATTTGATGTAACCAAAACGCAACTGGTTCATTTTTTAAAGGACAGTTTCCATGTCCGCTTAGAATTTTGTATATGGACAAATTTACATCCTTAGCTAAGGATTTAAATTGGACAAATTTAATTCCAAAGCAAGTTTCAGTCGGTTGATTCGACTTACACATACCCATCCATTCATGTATTTTTAATTTTCCGTCATTCTGTGATAAAATGCCTGCTGCGTACCGATTTTAATAAAATCTCGTAGAGGATCATTTGTGTGGGAGGTACTAGAATTAGGCGTCGAGTTAACATTTTTCTTTTGATGAAAGAAACATGTTAAAACCAAATAAATATATTGCAGAAAACAAAAATCCAGGGAAATTCATGAATAAGAGATAAAGTTATGTGGGTTTCAATCAAAGTATTGATAGTGTAGTGTGTGTGTAAGGTACAGGAAGGTACAGGCGTGCCAAAGCTTAAATGTTTCCGCAGCTAGTTTTACGTTTAATCGAATTTCTAATTAATAATGTTTAGCAAAATCGTATAAATACAGGGTGGCGCAAAACTATCGTTGTGGTTTGAATGTTAAATAACTTTTTAAAATTTATTGTTATTTCAGAATTTTGTGAAGAAAGTTGGGGAATTTGAAATGGAACACTACACAACAGAACAGCGATCAGCAATTGTTGAATTTTATTTTAAAAATCAAGTCAATTGTTTTGAGGCAGAGTGCTTACGAGTATATAATGCTATTCACTATTCACTCTTTTTTTGTAGGCGCGTATAAAGCCGCCATAAAAATATTATGGAGTACGCAATTTAAGCAAACTTCATACGCCAGAAGACAAGTTATGTTGGTTCAAATATCCACTAAAACAGTGTCACTTATGTGGGAGGTACTAAAAGTGGCGTGGCTAGGAATCCAATTACACAGTGTAACAACAAAGAATAAAGTCAAAATACCAGGGAAGTGATACTATTTTTCTTGTAGATCTTGCTGAGTACAAAAAGAAACCGGTTTTGAAATTTCCCAAACGCCTCCAAAATCTGGAGTTACGGGTAAAAAACAGTTTCGGATCTTACGCACTTATATGCCAGTAACATGGTTGAGTATCAACCTATTTTTCGCTCGATCGGCTGTTTTGGAAAGAATAAACTGCGGCCTTTCGAATTGTGTATACACATTTAAAATCACACTGAAAAAAACTGTGTACATTTCCTGTAAACTAAACAACTTTTGAACTGGATAATAAAGATAGTGTTCCTACGAATACAATTCGGTGTCATTTTTAAAAATCAGTTAGAAACTCATTGGGTTATTCAATTTTTAATTAAACAACATTTTTTGAAAAAATACAATTATTGGCAATACTACTTAGAAATGTTTGTTTGACCGTTTTCTTTTTAATTGAACACCATTAGTATCCGATACTGATTTGTACAAGAAAATTTTGTTCAGCTCTCTTTTGGTTGAATGGGCTTGTTAATAACCAAAATTGTCGCATTTGGAGTAATGAAAAATTCGCACGCCATTATTAGGACGCCGCACAGTGGCGCCATTTGAGTTTTTTCGTTGCAAAAATCATATCTTTTGAACCGAATAAGATAATTGAACAGTTTAAACAGCATATGATAGATAACTGTTCAGCCTATGAAATGAGCGTTTGGAAAGGGTGCTACGCTCTGTAGGGGCCTAATTATGGGTTATCAAAGTTAAAATTAGTAGAAAAATCAATTTTATGGTAACTACAAAAAATATTTTTAAATTTTTAGATTGTTTTTATTTTTTTTCTTTAGGGTTTTATGTTTTAAATTATTACCCAACAAATTAAAAAAAAAATATTTTTTTTTAATGTATTTTTTCAATTTTCTGTAAAATATTCATTACAGTTCGTAAGAGAAGGTATATCTAAAAGACTAACCATTTCTAAACTATAATTATTTTCTAACTCTATTCTTGACTTCACATGCCGCAGGGAAGAAATAAGTGGATCGGAAGATGATGCCAACATGTTGAAGAGGTCCTCATTTTGCCTTACTCTTGATGCTTTGAATGTGTTCTGCAATCTATATTTTTTATAAAATTTGTTAAGAGACTCCTGTGTTTCTTCAGAAAGCTCTCCAATTGGCAAAGACTGGTACTCAATTATATCTTTGCCATGCGCCAATATTTTATGGACGGTCGGGGTCAACTTCTTCTGTGGATACATTTCTGCTAAAAGAGATGCAGTTTTCGACGCATATTCTCCATATTTTGTAAAATTGACATTTTCTTTGCAGTTTAAAACATCTAAGATCGTTCCCAATCTTTTCACGTTTTGATTGTCAATTCCAGTGATTTTAGTTACTGCCTCATCATTTTCAAAAAATCTCCTAGAAGTGTTTCCATCGTTTGAGTTACCGTATCCGTGCTTGGGACAGTCTACTTTTAGTCCAACTTGTTTAAAAAAAGCATCCTGTATTTGCTTCTTTCTGATCTTTTCCTTATCCTTTATTGATGTATTTTCATCGAAGTTTTCCTCCTCTTGTGGTAGGGTATACGCCAGTTTTAGCAAGAATTCCATACACCTTATCCTTGCGTGCAATGGTGACATTCCATATTCGTAATTCTCCTCATTTGTAGAATCGTTTAAATTACCAGAGTTCTTCTGACTCTTTTTGCAAATCGGGCATGACATTGTTGAGGTTGTTCCTGTCAGTTCGTTTACGACCATGGTCAGATGGAACTCGTAATTGACCATTTGTACCCCAAAGTACTGTTTAAGTGAGGTACGTACCTGCTAATTTCAATGAGTAGTTTTTTTCAAACTATTAGATCAAACTACTGTCAGTCAAAACATATAAGGGATGGACGCCATACAATTTCTGCAACCATGTCTTTTTAACCTTTTTTACCTCTAGAAGCCAAACGGGCACGTACGGGCAGCTAAAATTTTTGAATTATGTAAAGAAATAATCAATGAACAGGTTTTGCAAATATGGCAAATATAGAAAAATATAGATTTTTTTTATTTTCCGTCAAAGTTGAAAAATAGTGAAAAAACGGATAGTTTTTAAATAGTGATTTACCAGGAGAAACACAAAGCAAACAGTTAATTTTTTTTTATCATTATACATTTAATAAATACATCAATCAATACAAACAAAAAATAAGGCGATTCGTTACCTTTTTTCGTGATATTACACCTGAAATCGCAACAAATTCACTAAAAATTGTGTGTTTTTTTGAAAACCGAAAGTCGGTCAACTTTGAACGGCTATATCTTCTAAACTAAAAATGTGATATTATTAAGAGTGGCAGATTTGAAATCGTTGAAAAGTTTCCTATAACATGGGTTTATTCAAAACTTCGTCGGCGCTCATGAAAATTTTTGCAACCTCGTTTGCTCTACGGGCGCTACTGTGCGCCGTTACATTCTTAATTCCCTCTGCTCTATGGGCAGAGGGAACCACTGGTGCTTAATTCTACAAAAATGAAACCGGCCATAATGTAACAGTCAATGGGGAACGCTATAGAGCCACGATAAATGACTTGTTCTTGTCTGAATTGGAGGATGTTGACGATGATGACGACCTTTGGTTCTAACAAGACGGCGCTAAATGACACACAGCCAACGAAACAATCAATTTATTTAAGGAAACCTTTGGCGAGCGCATTTTCCGCGTCGTGGGCCTGGCCTCTAAGATCGTACGATTTACAACCGCTGGACTATTTTGTGTGGGGTTGTTTGAAATCGCTTGCCTGCGCATATAAGCCCGACTCGAATCACGCCTTAGACGAGAATGCTCGGCGCATTATTGCTGTCATACGGCCCCAAATGCTGCAAAAAGTGAAGTCGAAAATTGGGTCTCTGGGCTGGATTTTATTCAAGCCAGTCGCGGCGGCCACTTTCCCGAAATCATTTTTAAAACATAACCGCAAGGCCTTTTTTTATAATAAAGCTAAATTCTAGGCAATAACATTAAATTACATGCGTTTCATTTCTTCTTGTTTTTCTTCCAAAAAACTTCTATATGTTTTTCTTCCAAACTTTCTACTTACTGCTTTTATTTTACTGACTGCTTAAAATTCCCAATTTTTCCAAAAATTTGCACATTTGAAGGAAATTATATTCAAAAAATAAATGCCACAAAATGTCATTTCAAATTACCAATAAAGATTCCACACTTGATTTGAATTTTTTTTATTTTTTTTTGTTTTGAAAAAATACCTCTAGATGGATAACCCTATACACAGGAAGGTATGCAACTTTGCGCACTTCTTCTTAGTCTAAGCCGAGGTATTGGAAAGTCATAAAAACATCATCAAGGATGTTAAGCGTGGGCATTTAAAATTTTAAATTTGACTCTTATGGTTTTTCTGAGAAGGTTGAAGTTGGTCATTTAATAATGGAACAAAACGTCAGTCATATGACTACCACAACTGGCTCGGCAGTACCCCATCCGATTTCAGGTCGAATCTCTTCAATGGCAACTTCGATTTAATTTCTCATCGTTACATTTAATCTGTGGCGACCCACAGAAAATAATGCAAAGGACTCAAATCACAGAGGCCAATTGACATCACAATTTCGTCTGATTATTCGATTTCCAAAAACAGTGCCTAAACTATCGATGTTTGGTTGGCTGTGTGACATGGTGGCCCCGTCTATTTGGATACAAATAGCGCATCGAGCGGAAGCGCTCACCGTTGAGAGTAACGTCGACTTCTCGCTTATTTTCGAAGAAAATTGCCCCAATTATGCCGCCAGCCCAAAAATGCACACCAAACAGTGACTCGTTGTGGATGCATTGGCTTCTCAAGAGTCACGTTCGGGTTCTCTGAAACTCATATGCGGCAATTTTGCTTATTGCCATTGTCGCCGAGATGAAAATATGCTTAACCTCAAAACACAATTTTTCGGTAAAATGCAAAAAAATAAGAATGAAGTCAAAATACCTGGGAAGTGATATTATTTTTCATGTACAACAAAAAACCGATTTTGAAATTTCCCAAACACCTCCAAAATCTGCACGCAGAAAAAAGTATGGTTGTGGTGACAATATTCGAAGAGGATAATACTATTGTTGGGTATATGGTTGTGGTACAACAATATTATGATCCTCACAACAATAGTATGATTCAAATACAACCATACTATGATCCTCACAACAAGAGTATGATTCACAAATGATCCCCACAACCATAGTACGATTCACACTCAACCATACTATGATCTCCACAACCATGGTATGATCCTCACAACCATAGTATGTTTCATATAGAACCATAGTATGATCCCCACAACCATAGTACGATTCACACTCAACCATACTATGATCTCCACAACCATAGTATGATCCTCACAACCATAGTATGTTTCATATAGAACCATAGTATGATCCTCACAACCATACTATGATTCACACGAAACCATGTTATAATCCCTACAATCATAGTATGATCACGCCAATATTATTTATTAGAATTTGGTTAAGTTGTCAACAATAGATTTGAATTATGAAAATTATTCAAAAACACATTAAATTCAAAATAAAAGGAGCGATTTATTCCACAGTAGAAAAAAATAAGTTTAAATAAACATAAGCGTTTTTATTAAAAATATTTCCGTTAAACAAAGCCAAAGCAGCTAGTTTAAAAAATTTTAGTTTCGATAAAAAAGTACTATTATTGCATTAGATCCGTAGCATTTGTTCTTAAAAGCATATTAAAATGAAGAAAAATTACCATTATACAGTATGATTGCCATTATCATATTATGGTTAACATAAAACGCAAAACACAATACTTTTGTCGCACCAACCATATTTATATTGTTGCTATTACCATATTTTCATTATTAAATTTGGCAATAATACCATTGTTACATTTCGACAATATTAATATTGCAGCAATTATACTATTGTCAAAAATAACTCCAGTTAACAATGCTATGGTTGCGACGAACATACTTTTATTGCGGAGAACATATTATTATTGCCGTGACCATGTAGTAACCATGTTTTTTCTCTGCGTGTGGAGTTACGGGTAAAAAAAACAGGTTTTCGGAACTTTCGCACTTATATGCCAGTAACTTGGTTGAATATCAACCGATTTTAAGTTTTTCGGCTGAGATTACTGTCATCTTCAACAGTCTTAAAACTTTCTTCAAATAACAATGTCCGGTCACTTCTTCTACAGAAAGTTACTCGAAAATCTTCTTCCACCAAATTCCACTGCCTTAATCGCGACCCAAGGATTTCAGTCTGACGTTTTGACATACTTAAATCGCAAATTCACATCTAGACTTCTTCCCAGAAAACCTGGACCAGTTCAGTGAAGAACAAGGCGAACACTTTCATCAAGAAATAATTACAATGGAAAAACGTTTTGAAGGAAAAGATAAAAGAAAAATGATTTCTGAATATTGCTGGTCACTTAAAGGGATACTGATGATGTTCAATTAAAAAGAAAACGTTCCAACAAACATTTTTAAGTAGTATTGAAAATAATTGTATTTTTTCAAAATATGTTGTTTTAAAAAAAGTTGAATAACTCAATCAGTTTCTGACTGATTTTTAAAAATGACACCGAACTGTATTCGTAAGAACACTCTCTTTATTATTCAGTTCAAAAATTGTTCAGTTCCTTTTAAAAATTCTATGTAAAAACGCATCCAAAGTAAAAAATGAGTTTACAGGAAAAATACACAGATGTTTTTCAGTGTGATTTTAAAAGTGTATAAACCATTTGAAACACCACAGTTTTTTCTTTTCAAATCAGCCAAAAAACCTTAAATCGGTTGAAATTCAACCAAGTTACTGGCATATAAGTTGGTAAGATCCGAAAAACCGGGTTTTTACACGTAACCACAGTTTTTTCTTTACAAATCAGCCGAAAAACCTTAAATCGGTTGATATTCAACCAAGTTACTGGCATATAAGTGGGTAAGATCCGAAAAACCGGTTTTTTTACCCGTAACTCCAGATTTTGGAGGTGTTTGGAAAATTTCAAAATCGGTTTCTTGTTGTACTCAGCAAGCAAAATAATATCATTTCCCAGTTTTTTTTCTCTGACACACTGTGTTGTTAAATGACAAAGTTGTCCAATCCAATAAAACTGGAAATTTTAAAAAATTATCAGTAATTTTTTGTACAGCCGATTTTAATTTAAAATTTTAAATGGCCCACTCTTTATTAGAAAAGTTTCCGACTGGCTATGTTTTAAAACATGGTCCGCCCTTAAGATCAAGGAAAGTTTGAGTAGTCTGAACAAGAACCAACCAACCATCCAGACGCCGCAATACTAAATAGAATTCAAAGAATTCGTTTATAGAATTAAATGTTATGAGCAAGTTTCAATGTTTCATTCAGCGGTAAAGAGGACACTTCCTGAGTGTTAGCTTGTGTCACTCAATGTCCATTGCATGTGGTCACCTCTGTGTATGACACATACTCGTACATACAAGCTTCAGCCGCCTAAATATGGACTAGACCCACTGATGAAGGTCATGATAAATTAAACAATTTTTATAACATTGAAACACAACGGAAATAAAACGTCAAAGTCCACACATACATTCAGTACGGAAGGACATTCATTTCATGATGTAAGAGATTTAAGAATTCGATAAAACATTAAAACACCCACACACACACAGCCATAGAAACAACTTCAAATAACCCTCGTTAAAATAGACGCAAATGTGTTAGTGTCATATCGAAAGACATTTACATATGTTTTCTATATGTTTTTCAATACGTACATATGTACGAGTATGTATGTACATACGCGTACGTATGTGTACATACTCGTACATATATACGCTTCTGTCTATCCATTAATCTATGTTTATGGATCGTAAGAAATTAAGTTATTCTGCTAAATGTCCAAACTAAATGTTAACATGACATTAAATTCAACCGCACCAACCAAAACAACAAAAATGGACGATAGGGAGAGGGAGCGCAAAAAACGCCACAACGAACAGAACGTCACAAATGTCAATTTCATTTCTCCGGGTTAACATTTAACTGTGACAGTGGCAGCGGCAGTAGCAATGGCCGCATAAAGGAAATGTCTATAAAGCTGATTATCATAATACAAAGGCAATGGTGGCTTTTATATTCGTCGTATATACGTGCGTTTGTATATATGTATGTATTTACTTATATAAAAAAAAAATAAATTAAAGTATATGAAAACCATAAATAATATCAGTTCATATACTATTCGTGAAATCTAGCACAGTGGGAGAATTTGAAATTATTTTTTATTTAGGTTAAGTGTGTTCAAACTCGTAAGAAATGTGACACATCTGGCGTAGAGTACCTGCCAAATATTGTGAATTTCACCACTTTGTCTACCTATTTGGAGGTTTTGCACTTAATTGTATGTCTCAGCTTCATTAAGACGCCTTATTAAGGTAATAATACCTTGCACCACTATTACAAGTTATAAGAAACACGATATTAGAGGTTACTAAGTAGAGACATAAATACTGTTACAACATTGAACACACTCATATCAATAGTAGAACTGAACATACCCCGTTAATGTCATAAGGGTTTTGAAAGCTAACCTCAATAGCGTTAGTCTGTAAGGGGATTTTGAAATTGTTTCAACTTTCATCATGGAGTGGTCAGATAATGTGAACCGTATCGATGTAATAGCGCTTTTCAAGTGTGAAATGAAAAAAAACGATATTTTCAAAACGCTACGGCCACTAGGGATTATCCGCAAGTTTGTCTACCGATGCATAAAACTGTTTGAGGAGACTGGAGATGTAAAAGACCGCCACCGGTCTGGCCGCCCACGCTCTGTTCGAACACCACATGTCATCAAAGCCGTTATATCAAGAATTCACAGAAAGCCGCTCCGAAAAGAGAAAATCATGGCCCGTGAGATAAATATCACACAAAATTCCATAAGTCGCATCATTAAAAAAGACTTGGGACTTGGGGCTTTTAAACAACGTACCAGACATTTATTGACTGCAGCTTTAAACAAAAAGGATTCAAAATACAAACGTCTTCTGGTGAAGCAGGCTGATAACTTGCACAGAAAAATTTTGTTAACCGATGAAAAAATTTTTAACATTCAGGAAAAATTTAACAAGTAAAATAATAGAGTGTATGCGCGGTCATCTAAGGAAGCATCTGATCTCAATCTCAAGCGTGGAAAAGGGTCATCACCCAGCTCCAGTCATGGTTTGGTGGGGTGTCTCTTACGATGGGGTCACTGACCTGCATTTCTGCGAATAAGCAGTCAAAACATCGGCCAAAGTTTACCAAGAGAAACCGTTTTAGAAGCTGTTGTGAAGTCTCTTAACAATTCCCTATTCCAAAACCAGCCATGGACTTTCCAGCAGGATTCTGCGACGGCCCATAAGGCTAAAACGTCCCTGGCCTGGCTTCGAAACAATTTGCCAGCGTTCATTTCCTCTGAAGAATGGCCCTCAGGCAGTCCAGATTTAAACCCATTGGATTACAAATTGTGGACGGTTTTAGAGGACAAGGTTTGTCACAAGAGATACCCCAAAAGTGGATCTATAAAGACTGCTTTGGTTCGAGCTGTGGCCAATTTTCCAATGGACTAGGTTCGTGCAGCTATTGACGATTGGCCAGTGCGACTTAAGGCGTGTGTATAGGCAAAGGGTGGACATTTCGAATAAGAAGATTCTTTTTGGCTACAATATACATCAATAAATATATTAAAAAATATTTGGTCCAAAAACATTCAGTACTTTTTATTTTACAGCATAAAACGTGTGTATTAATATTTATGTCCCTACTAAGTAGTTTTATGGCAGATGTTTTAACTAACAAAATTTTTTGAGTTATACGAGGGCTGATATATATATAAATTTCTGGTCTAATAATGAAGATGCGAATATTTATCATCAAAAATGGTTTTATTGTTTTTCAAAGTATTCTCCAGCATGATTTATGCACTTTTGCATGCGCTCAAACCAATTGTCGAAGCACTTTTTCCACTCCGTTTGAGACACCTCCAAAACATGGTTTTTGAAAGCTTCAACAGCATCTTCTGGCGATGAAAATCGTTGACCACGCATTTTTTTTTCTTGATTTGCGGGAATAAAAATAAGTCATTGGGTGCCAAGTCACAGCTGTACGGCGGAAGACCCATCAATTCGAAGTTTTGGCCGGTCAAAAAGGCTCTGGTTTGAGCCGATTTGTGAGAGCTCGCATTGGCATGTTGGACAATGATTTGTCTTCTCTTGTTCGTTTTTCATATTTCTCCGACGACTTCAGGCAAACAAATTGTGGTTTACCACGCAGAATTGACCGTCCTATGTTGCTCAAGCGGAACAGTCGCCACATGACCAGTTTTGCCGAAGAAACAGTCGACCATTTGCTCCAAAGTGCTTCTTCCACGAACAAGTTTCGTTGGATTTGGTTCGTCTTCGAAGACCCACACGGTCGATTGCTGTTTTGTTTCGGGCTCATACGCATAGATCCACGATTCGTCACCTGTGACGATCTTATAAACTACCTTTAAAGCACCGCGATCGATTTTTTTAAAATTTCTTTACACCAATCGATTGTTCGTCATCTATGATCTTATAAAAGCCCTTTGAAGCAAAATTTCTTTGCACTAATCGACACGAGCCTTTTTTTGAGCGATTGTAAAATTGTGCGGGATCCAAGGAGAACAAACCTTTTATACGGCCAGGTGTTCATGCAATGTCGAGTGTATGATGGTAGAAAAAATGCCCAAGGATGCCTCTTTCTCACGGTATGTCACATGGCGATCTTGCATTATCAGTTAAAGCACGGCATCAATGTTCTCTGGTACAACGGCAGTTTTTAGACGACCTTCGTCTTTGAGCGGGCGTCGGCCACGATTGAATTCATTAAACCAGTTTTTCCCAGTGCTATAGGATGGTGCTTCATCGCCATACAAAGATGTAAGTTCATCGATGCACTCTTGTCGTGATTATCCACGTCGAAAGTTGTAAAAATGATCACACGAAAATGTTCACGAGTTAATTCCATTTTTTGCCAAATTGATTTTTTCAAGTCGCTGTAAACAACACAAATGATGGTCGTGCGTCAAAACGTTCTGAGTACGTTTATGATAAAAAATGTCAAACTTTCCAATGGGAATGTCAGATGGCGCCCGGCAACACTTAGTGTTGCCTAGGCCAGAAATATATATATATATATATATATATATATATATATATATATATATATATATATATATATATATATATATATATATATATATATATATATATATATATATATATATATATATATATATATATATATATATATATATATATATATATATATATATATATATATATATATATATATATATATATATATATATATATATATATATATATATATATATATATATATATATATATATATATATATATATATATATATATATAGCAACCCTCGTACCCACCAGGCTAATTCTATTTAATGATATATGTCATCTCAAGCTTGTAATCAAATTACAGGTCGCACTTAGTATCCAATTTTAATGAAATTTGACAGAAGTAAGTTTTTGGACCAAGGTCGGACGCTATTAAAATTGATAAAAATCAGTTCAAATTAAGAGACAGCTTCAGCATATGTGACAGCGCATAGAGAAAGGGATCTAAGGGTAAAACAAAATCAATTTTCCATTTTTTTTTTGATGTGGACAACATCAGAGCATCGAATGAGACCGATCCCATGCCCCTAAAGTGTTCCCTCCCAGAGATATGCGCGTTTTATGAAAGTGATGGTACACCAAAGATACACGCATTTAAATCTTTAAAATGACTCTCCTGAACAAAACTGGTTTTTACCCTTAGGTCCCTTTCTATTTTGCGCGTCACATATATGTTCAAACGATTGTATGTCTTTTTCTCTAGAAGCCACATATCACATCCGAATCTTGGAGACATTTTTCACAGTTCGCTACGAACGAAAAGTGGGTCATATCAGTCCACGTTTTAATGTATCGCCAGTACAAAAGTCCCTTCCGAATTAACATACAGCCGCTCTAGATTTCACATATATTGCAAAGAAAAAACAACCAATCCTCCATCAACATGAATCATATAGGCATTTTTTTGGACATATTCCCAATAGACATGGTCTGGGGTCAAAAATTAAACAGGTTTCGTAAACGTCAAATAGTAATTACACTTTGTCAAAAAGCCAAAACTAGAAAACCTCTGAAAAAATCTCTACATGGGTAGTATTTTTGGGGTTTTGCTTATATAGTTATATAGGGTGATCCATCTAGAGATATTTTCTCAGAACAAAAATTCAAATCAAGTGTGGAATCTTTATTGGTAATTTAAAGGACATTTTATGGCATTTATTTTTTGAATATAATTTCCTTCAAATGTTGGCCGCAACTACGCCTCAGGGTTTGCGTGATGTTGGCCTCCGATACCTGAATCGTAGCTGGTTTGTCAGCATAGGCTTTGGACTTTACGTAACCCCAACGAAAAATGTCTAAAGGTGTGATATCACTCAACCAAGGCTGCCAACTCACCTGCCCAAAACGTAAAATTAGTTGCTTTTCGAAATGTCCTCTCAATAGATCCATTGTTTGAGCAGCTGTATGTATGGCAAGTGGCACCGTCCTGTTGAAACCATGTGTCTTCAAGATTACCTTGCTTCAATTCAGATAGCAAAAAGATCGATATCATTGCGCCAAAGCGAGCACCATTCACGATTACGTTGGGGCCATCATAATTTTTGAAAAAATATGATGATTCCACCAGCTTATAAACCGCACAAACCGTGTTTTTCTCATGCTATAATGACACCTCTTGAACCTCTTCTTGTTGCTCTTCAGCCCAAATGTGGCGATTTTGATTATTGACTTTGCCTTTGAGCCAGAAATGGGATTCATCACTGAACAAAATTTTGGTCAAAAACAGCGGATCTTCCCGTTTTTTACCGAACGCTCATTTCCATAATACAGTTGCCAACATTTGAAGGAAATCCTTTTCAAAAAATAAATAACATAAAATGTCCTTTCAAATTACCAATAAAGATTCCACACTTGATTGAATTTTTATATTTTTTTTTTGAAAAAAAAAAATACCTCTAGATGGAACACCCTCTAGATGGAACACCCTATACATCACCATTGCTTTTATATGACCACTATCACTACCACGATCGGCTTGTCGATATTTGTACGGAACAGTACGATGAGACTAGACTAGGGTTCGTTGCATCGCCAATATGACGCTGAACTTAGAAACACAATAGCCGTGTTATTGTGAGGAAACTAGCTAGTTACCTCCTTAGTTTGCAGTATGATCCCACACACATTTAATAACAATAGTTGCAACCACTGAGGATTTTATTTGTTTAAATTTGGTAATTTTATATTTAGCTGCTATAGTGGAACAAATAAAATAAAAAAAATATTCTTCACATCAATGTGCTAAAATCTATACAGTGCCATAATTTTGGTCCATTAAATACCCTAAAAGTGAGGCACAAAAAATCCTAGGACTTGTTCATAAAAAGTGATTTTTAAGACGTGTGATTTTTAAGAAGAAATAAACCGCTTGTAAATAAATGTTATGGCCAAGAATTTAGCTTTATCATAAAGATAAGGGATTGCCATTATGTTTTACCTAAGAATGATGTCGGCTGAGAGGCCCAATTTTCGACCACTTTGTTCAGCATTAAGAGCCGTAAGTCAGCAATAAAGCGCCACATATTCTCTTCCAAGGCGTCAATCGTATCGGGCTTATCTGCGTATTCAAGCGACTGCACTCCAGCGGTGTTAAGTTGATTGTTTCGTTGGTCGTCCACATTAACATCCTACAATTCAGGCAAGAAAAGTCATTAACCATGGCTCTATTGCATTTCCCATTTATGAAGAAATATGGACCAATGATTTCCTCTGCCCATAGAGCACACCAAACAATGACTTTTTGAGAATGTAACGGCGTCGCAACAATGGATTGTGGATTTTCTGCGACAATATTGGTAATTGGTTATTTATCGCTGAACAAATTTTCTCTTTCAAAAATCAGGATCGGTGGCCTTCTCGTTTTGGCCCATTCACCGAATAGGTCGGCCTTCAGTTCAGTTTGTGCGTCAATTTGTGAAGCGAAATCATGAAAAAAGATCGTTTTTGGGCAAACCAAACCGAGTATGTTCTCTTTGCTGTGGCTGAGAATGTCCAAGAGCATCCATCAACAGCAATCGTTTTCAGGAAATGAACATTTCTCGCACTGCTTTGAGAAGAATTTTGCAGAAAGCCTGAAGCCTGCTTACCATTCGATGATTTTTGGGTTCGTCCCATGGGCTGAAGATTTTTTTTGCAGGAGATAAAGAATTTTACCGAAAAATTGTGTTTTCAGATGAAGCCGATTTTTATGTCAATAAGCAAAATTGTCGCATATGGGGTTCAGAAAACCCACAAGTGACTATTGAGAAGCCATTGAATCCAGAACAAGGCACTGTTTCTTGTGCTGGCGGCATTATTGTGCCATTTTTCTTCGAAAATGAGCAAGGAGCTGACGTTAACGATGAACGTTACAGCGCCATGCGTAATTGTTTTTAAAAATGCAAGAGAATGACATGGACGGCATTTGGTTTCAACAAGACGGGGATAAATGTCACACAGCCAACGCAACCCTCGATTTTTTACGAACAGTTTTAAAAATCGAATAATCAGCCGAAATTGTAATGTCAAATGTCCGCCTCAGAGCTGTCATTTAAATCCTTTAGATTATTTTCTGTGCGAAGCCATTAAGGATAAGTGTGACGCAAAGCACTGAGAAACAATTAAAGCGTTAAAATATGAAATCGAAGTTGCCATTAAAAAGATTCGACCCGAAACAATGGAAAATGTTCTGAAAAATTATCAGATGGGGTACTGCTGAGCCAGTTGTGGTAGACATAAAGGGTTGTTAAATTTTAAGGGCCGATGTTGATTCTGAATAAAACACATACTATTTAGGAAATTATTGTCATTTCTTTTTATGATGATAATATTGGTAAGGTTTAAATATGTATGGAACTAAATATCGGCCAAAATACCGCCGCGACCGCGCCTGCATACCTCCGTCCAATGGTCGCAATTTTCGATGACGCAGAGGCATAATTGAGGTTCTTTGCCGCTAACACTAGTCAACAGTCAAAATGTACTCGGGATGCGATAATTTTTTCTGTGTAGATAACCTTGACATGAGCTCGAAAAACGCAATAAAAAATTTTTTTTTCGTTTGGTTTTTGTTTTTTTTTTTAAATTTTAAAAATTTTTTTTTGGTTAATTTGTTTCGTCCGGCATAATTGAGTAAAGGTATGAATTTCAAAAATTTGCTCGACATATGCACAACTTTGTCTATGGTAAGGTTTTTTCTTTTTTATTACAAAAAAAATTAAAATTTGTTGGGTGACAAAAATATATGACTTTAGCAAATTTTTGAAATTCATACCTTTACTCAATTGCGAATAAAAGCGAAACGCGTTCATCGATTTTCATGATCTTTGTCTCATTTTGCTCATAGGTTATGTGACTTTACGTAAAAGTAATAAGATTTGACATTTTTTTTCATTTTGGATTTTTTATGGATTTTTAAAAAAAAAAAAATTTAAATCTTTAGGCAAAAAATAAGTTTTTTCCTTTATATATTCATTTTTAACTTGGAAACTGTTGCTTGTATAAGAAAACAATATATGAACAGATTAAGGGAATTGTAATTTTAAATTTTTTAAAATTTAATTCAATTAAATCGGGCTTGTGGTTCCCGAGTTATGCCGGACGAAACAAATTAACCAAAAAAAAATTTTTAAAATTTAAAAAAAAAAATAAAACAAAAACCAAACGAAAAAAAAAATTTATTGCGTTTTTCGAGCTCATGTCAAGGTTATCTACACAGAAAAAATTATCGCATCCAGAGTACATGAAATTTTTTTCATTTTGTTGAGTAGTGTAATGTGCCAATTATCCCATCCTTTAGCTCTGGAATTGTTGCTGGCTTATCGAGACGTAAATCGTTTCTTTCAAATAACCCCAAAGAAAGAAGTCCAACGGTGTCAAATCACATGATCGACACGACGTGATATAACACGGCCATTGAATTTGTCGCACAAAAGGACCATTGTTTAGTTAGCTGTGTGGCAAGTGGCACCGTCCTGTTGAAACCACATATCGTCCACATTCATATCTTATAATTCGAGCTATTAAAATTTCGTTATCGTCTTACGATAGCGAAGACCATTCACAGTAACAGCCTGACCGGTCTTATTTCGGAAAAAATACGACCCGATGATGCTGCCAGCCCATAAACCGCACCAAACAGTCATTGTGGTTGTTTTTGTTTATTCGGTAATCACTCTTGGATTACCATTCGTCCAGATGCGGCAATTCTGCTTATTGACGATTCCACCGAGGTGAAAATGTGCCTCATCACTGAAGATGATTTTCCTTGCGTATTTTTCCATGGTTCAAATTGATTTAGTCTGAAGTTGAGAAATGTCAAATGAAATGCAGAAAAAAACTTGACGTTTAGTTGTGGTTCACATTCAACATCGGCCACTAAAATTTAACCACCCTTTATAAATTATATTGTGTTCCATTACGAGTGTTAAATGACAAAGTTCGACCTTTTCAATAAAACATGAAATTTTAAAAGCCAATAAATTTCCAAAGTGTTGTTTGTACTCGATAATTTAAAAGAAATATATTTTAATTTAAAATATCCTAACCAGAACTTCGAGGTGATTTGTACCCCACATATGTGACGCGCAAAAAAGAAAGGGACCTAAGGTTAAAAACTAGTTTTGTTCAGGAGAGCCATTTTAAAGATTAGGTCCCTTTCTATTTGCGCTTAGAATCGTCGACTTCACTTTCATAAAACGCGCATATCTCTGGGAGGGAACACTTTTGGGGCATGGGATCGGTCTCATTCGATGCTCAGATGTTGTCCACACCAAAAAAAGAAAAAAAAATTAAAATTGATTTTGTTACCCTTAGGTCCCTTTCTCTATGCGCTGTCACATTATAAATGTTTTCTCTAAGGTTCTGGGATGCTACTGATCACTAGCATGATTTGAAATGTTTCGGCACTGCAGTGAAATGGTCTCGCCAGCCCCATGTTCCATACAGAGGATTAACTTAATAGGATTTCAGCACCAGTTTATGCCAAACAAGACATTTGCCACCACAGTGTGTCCTCTTAATGTCCTTATAGCTACTCAAGAGGAGGTCACACAAAAGTTCAGGATACACAAAAAAAAATATCGAGAACTTGGAAACGACAAACAAAAAACTATCACAAAAGATTTTCATATTTTGCCATCTAAGATTTCGTTTAATAACACCAAAACATAACACACACACAAACGTATACTTACACACACTCACCCACATATTTGATAGTCTTATAATGCTTTCATATTTTATGACATTTCAAAACCAAACGGAAAGAAACGAAAATCGTCAGGATTTCTTTGTTCTTTTTTTTCGTCTTCCCTGACTGAGAGACAATAACCCTACAGACGACAAAGATGAAGAAGGCGGAGGAAGAGAGAAAAAAAACTAAAGAACGAAACGCGTTAGATAAGCACAATTACCCAATTTAAGTGAGTAGATTACATTCACCCAGAAAGCAACCGTTGATCCCTGTCGCCCCTTCCCCACATTGATACCAACACGCTATAGAGCTTACATGTGCAAAAGTTTATCAAATTGTTATTCGATACGATTTCAAAGTGACTGTGCAGCGTTACCAAGTTGTCTATGGATAGACACTTTCAAACCCTCCAAAAAGCTAAAAAAAAAAGTATTCAAATAATCGGGAGCGTTTAAGGAAAAAAAGACGACAGCACACGACGCCATTCAAAACAAAACGCAAACACAATCAACAAAATTTTGACAGTTCAGTTGATGTGTGTTGGCAAAAACGCAAGAAATGGCAAGGAAAAAGCGCACATCGAACCAAATGTGTTTACCAAAGTGACATGTCAAATTAAGATTTCGAAAGGGAAAACCAGCTTTCACAAAGCCATGCACACATACAAACTCACTTACATAGCCAACCATAGCAACACCAACAAGAAAAAAAAATATTTTTTTTGATGATTTTAGCCAAAAAAAAAGGAACCGAAATGTCAAAGGAAACAAGACCAAAACCTTCGTCTGTTATTGCGGCACTATGACGTTGTCACACTATGTGGGAAATTTCTTCCTGCCGGAACAAGGAATGTCATGTCATGCGATGCGATTCAAGTGAAATTTGATGTAATTAACCCGATATTGAGTGGCATATCTCGCTTTCAGTGAGCAAAAAAGAAATGTAATCGTTTTGCATAGAAACAAAATTGCCATAAATGCTACAAAGGACTAAATCAAAGGGGTTTTTTGGACTTGGTTAGCATATCTGTGTCACATACGACTCTCTCATGTAGACATTTTAAATTATGTATGTGTCTTACTTAACATCCTTTAAAGGACAGCTGAGGAGGGTAGGAACTTTGACTGTCAAAACATCAAATAATTAAAAACGAAATCACTAGGTGGATCACTAGGATTACAGAAACATTTGCATGTTTTTTGGATTTACAGCAAATTTAGACTTAGCTTGAGAAATTTGAGTACAAACTGCATGTACTCGTAGTTATTCTGGGGACAGCCTCGGATAAACGCTAAAAAGGTCTTTCGAAACTGGCTCAATTATCCAGGGGTTGCTATTTTTTTATAATTTCGGGTCTAGCAATAACAAAAATCATCTCTCATTGGATATGGGTTTACTGTTTTTCACAATATTCTCCGTGAAGATCAACGCACTTTTGCATTTGAACACACCATTTTTCGAAGCACTTTGTCCACTCCGATTGAGGCACCTCTAAAGCAGGATTTTTTGAGCCCGTCAATAACTGCCATAACTGATATGGGAATGAAGAAGCAGTCATTGAAAGCCCAATCAGGGCTGTTAGGCGGATGACCCACCAATTTGACATCTTGAGTAGAGTGTCCACAAAAGTGAGGTTTTCACACACAGAGAAGAGATTCGTAGCCACAACCGTATTTTTCGCCAACCGAATGATTAAAGTTGCATGCACCTTGAGTATGCCATCAGTAAAACCGAAAGTTAATTGGTGCTCTGTAACGTTCAGTAATTGTAACTGAAGTATCGGTAGAAAATATAGGGTGATCATCTAGAGGTATTTTTCCCATGAAGTATCGGTATATTTCAGAACAAAATACATATATAAATTCAAATCAAGTGTGGAATCTTTATTGGTAATTTGAAAGGACATTTTATGGTATTTATTTTTTGAATATACGAGTAAATTCCTTCAAATGTTGGCCGCAACTGCGCCTCAAGGTTTCCATTCTGAGGGTCAGTTTTTGGATGACTCGTTCGAGCATTTCGACCGGTATGGCTTTAATGACACGTGTAATGTTAACTTCCAAAACTTGACTCGTAGCTGGTTTGTCAGCATAGAGTTTGTACTTTACGTAACCCAAAAGAAAAATGTCTAAAGTTGTGATATTACTCGATCTAGGCGGCCAACTCAACTGTCCAAATAGTGAAACTAGCTGTTTTTCGAAATGACCTCTCAATAGATCCATTGTTTGGGCAGCTGTATGGCAAGTGGCACCGTCCTGCTGAAACACAGTGTCGTCAAGATTACGGCTGGTGCTTTCGCGATGGTGCTTTCGCGATAGCGAGCACCATTCACGGTTACGTTCCGGCCATCATAATTTTTGAAAAAATATGCACCGATAATTCCACCAGCTTATAAACCGCACCAAACCGTGGTTTTCTATGGGTATAATGGCACCTCTTGAGCCTATTCTTGTTGCTCTTCGGTCCAAATGCGACAATTTTGTTTCTTGACTTTGCCGTTGAGACAGAAATGGGCCTCATCACTTAACAAAATTTTGGTCAAAAACAGCGGATCTTCCCGTTTCTCACCGAACGTTTATTTCCATAATACAGTTGCCAACATTTAAATTATATTATTATTACTTTAAAAGAGCTTTAACTTCGTCGCTTTTATCACTATGATTTTTCGGGATAAACGAGGGAGTCAAATGTGAGACCATGAGATCTGATGTTACCATCATTCGGTGCATAATATTTTTTTTCGTGGCAATTCGACTGCATTTTCTGGAGAGTGTGAGGCGATATATATTTTATAATCTTTGTTAGGCTTTCTATCCGAGCCTCTTCGGATTGAAAGCCTACAGGAAAAATACACTTTCCAATTATATCTTTTCCATATTGTAACACTCGTACAGTGCAACAAACTAGTTTGCCGTCTCTTTGAATTATAAAAAAATAATATAAAATAACCTGTTGGCACCTGAATATAAATGTAAAACCAGATGTGGGACAATGTATAAGTATTAGTAGTGATTTCCAACTCTAGGCAAGTGCAGCTAAAATTGTAGATCCAAATGTTTGGAGAAAAAAGGGATCTTTGTTATAAGTTCATAAAAATAAATGAAAATCTATGCAGCGTTTATTTTTATTATTTAAGTATATTAAAATGTCCTATTGGTATTTTAATAAAAAAAAACGTTAGCTCACTAAGTAAAATAATACTCGTCTTGCAATTTTTAGGTTTATATTAAATCAGTTCAGTAAAACATACGAGGGGTGATATATATATTTCTGGCCTTATAATGAAAATACGAATATTTATCATCAAAAACGGTTTTATTGTTTTTCAAAGTATTCTCCAGCATGATTTATACTCTTTTGCATTCGCTTAAACCAATTGTCGAAACACTTTTTCCACTCCGACTGAGACACCTCAAAAACATTGTTTTGTGCACGCAGACAAAAAACATGGTTACTATATGATCACGTCAATAATAATATGTTCTCCACAATAAAAGTATGTTTGTCGCAACCATAGTATTGTTTATTGAATTAAATTTTGTTAAAATGTAACAATAATATTAATGCCAAACTCAAAGTTTCTTGAGTTTTATGATAAAACTAATATGATTACGGCAATCATACTGTATGATTGTAATTTTTCTTTATTTGAATATGCTTTTTAGAACAATGTTATTGCTACGGATCTAATGCAATAATTGTACTTTTTATATGAAAATTAATATTTTTCAAACATACTGCTTTGGCATTGTTTAACTGAAATATTTTTAATAAAAACTCTTACGTGTTTTAAACTGATTTTTTCTACTGTTGAATAAATTACTTCCTCTTATTTTGAATTTAATATATTTTTAAAAAAATTTTCATAATTCAATTCTAATGTTGACAACTTAACGCAATTCTAAAAAAGAAATTGGGGGTCATAATATGGTTGAGGGGGATGATACTATGGTTGTAGGGATCATAACATGGTCGCGTGTGAATCATACTATGGTTGTGAGGATCATAATATGGTTGTGGGTACTATAGTATGATTGAGAATTAATTATACTATGGTTGCGGGGATCAAAGTATGGTTATGTGTGAATGTAACAATGGTATTATTATCAAATTTAGAATTTAAAATATGGTTGTAGCAACCATATAAACATGGTTGGTGCAACAAAAGTATTGTTGTTTAAAATTTACGTTAACAATAATTAGATTACGGCAATCATACAGTATGGTTGCGACTATGAACATAATAAAACTGGTTTTATAGAGCATACATGTATGTGAGTGCATATGTTTTTTGATATACAAAAAACACATACACACGATACAGTGTATGGTTGTTGTCCATTAAAAAAAACAACAATCGGTAGTTCGACGGATTTTTATTGTGTTTACTTTGTTCGGTGAAACACTTAAATACCGACTGGTTCTCGTTTATTTAAAATCTGCCTGCACTTAAGGAAATAGCCAATGATAAGGGTTTAATCGCATTCGTTTCTTGGGGTCTACTCATGGTAAAGTAGCATTCACCCCTGCTGGTAAGTAAGTATTTTCAACTGCCGTTGGAATATATATTTTTGTTTCTTGAATGAAATGTTTAATAAAAACATGACCTCAATTCTGGCTATTAACTTGTTGTAATCAGGGTTTAAAATGCTAACGCAATTTTAGTCAAAAGTACAGAATTTGTCAATTAGTTTTAGCATAAAAAAGTCAAAACTAATATGCGAACAAATGCTGAAACTAAATTAGTCGTAATATTCAGTTAGCGTTAGCAAATTAAACTAACGCTAACCAAAATATGCATATATTATTAGCAATGGAAGAAGAAGCAACTGCTGATTTTGCTAACGTCTTTGCTAAATTGTGCTAATTTGGTGACTAATTTCGACTTGTGTGTTTGGTTCGGTTTTTGTGTGTAACAGAAAATTGTGTTCGGCTCGAGTACGGTGTTGCCTACCTTTGATAACAATAAGTTGTGTTTTTAAAAAATCGCATGAAAACTTACCGATCCTGAATTATACGCTCTAAGCAATGTGTGTTTTGGTGTACCTCCAACCCAGGTATGAGTAAACAAATGCAATTTTTGTTATTACCGGTTTTTTATCATATTTTCAAAAAATTTATTTAATTGGTTTAGGTTTCTGTTGAACGTGCATTTTCATCCTTGAAACTTGTACTTGCTGACAACAGAAGTCGGCTTAGAGAAGATACTCTGGAAAATCTTTTATTAGTAAAGCTTAATCCTGAGTTTCTGCATACAGCCATATCCGAACTTGACCTTTGTGCTGATGAATAAATATTCTGTACAATAAGATTACGTTTATTATAAAAAAATTAATTATTTTTATTTTCCATATTCAACTAATCTCATTTCCTTTTGAATGTTCTTTCAAACTAAAATAAATTTATATATTTTTTTTCAACTAATGTGTTTAACAATTTTTTAATTTTTGAAGGCTATTTATTTCAAAAATCTTGTATCAGAAATCCCCACTACGGTACCACTATTGGATACTTTGCGTCATGGTCCGTTGACAACACTGAAACCAGCTCAAATTTTTTGCTAACGAAAAATGGTTAGTCATAATTAGCAAATTTTTAGCAGCACATTAGTCAATTGTGGTTAGCAGAGGTGTGTCATTTTTTTGACTAACGCTAACGCGAGCTATCGTTAGTCGGACATTAGTTTTAGCTCTGGCTTGTGAAAAAGATTGTTAGCATTAGTTTAGCAAAATGATGCTAATGGTTAGCGGACTGGTGCTTTTAAACCCTGGTTGTAATGCAATTTAATATAACTTGCTTGATAAAAATCCTAAATAAATAATTTTGAAGATCATACTATGATGTATGAGAAAAATACTATGGTTGTGAGGATCATAATTTGGTTGCGGAGATAATAGTATGGGTGAGTATAAATCATACTATGGTTGTGTTGATCATAGTACTCGTATGGTTGCGTGTGAATCATACTATAGTTGTTAAAATCATACTATGGTTGGACGAGGAACATACTATGGTTGTAAGGATCATAATATGGTCGTTAAGATAATGGTATGGTTGAGTGTGATCATACTATTGTTGTGGGGATCATGGTATGGTTGTGGAGATCATAGTATGGTTGAGGGGATCATAGTATGGTTATGTGTGAATCATACTATTGTTGTGAGGATCACAATATTGTTGTGCAATAACCATGTGCCCAACAATAGTATGATCCTCTTTAAATATTGTCTCCATAACCATACTTTTTTTCGACTTCTGTTCGTTTTTCGAATTTCTCCGAAGACTTCAGGCAAACAAACGAAAAACTTTTGTTGGATTTGGCTCGTCTTCGTAGACCCACACGGTCGATTGTTGTTTTGTATCGGTCTCATACGCATAGATCCATGATTCGTCACCTGTGACGATCTTATAAACGTCTCTTGAAGCACCGCCATCGTATTTTTCAAATTTCTTTGCACCAATCGACACGAGCCTTTTTTTGAGCGATTGTCAAATTGTGCGGGATCCAACGAGAACAAAACCTTTTTAACGCCCAGGTGTTCATGCAATATCGAATGTATGCTGGTGGAAGAAATGCCAAAGGGTGCCTCTATCTCACGGTATGTCACATAACGATCTTGCATTATCATTTCACGCACGGCATCAATGTTCTCTGGCACAACGGCCGTTTTTGGACGACCTTCGTCTTTGAGCGAGCGTCGGCCACGATTGAATTCATTAAACCAATCTTCCAGAGTGCTATAGTATGGTGCTTTATCGCCATACAAAGATTTAAGTTCATCGATGCACTCTTGTCGAGATAATCCACGTCGAAAATTGTGAAAAATGATCGCACGAAAATGTTCACGAGTTAATTCCACTTTTTGCCAAATTGATTGTTTCAAGTCACTGTAAACAACAATGTCAGATGGCGGCAGGCAATACTTAGTGTTGCCTAGGCCAGAAATATATATAGCAACCTATGTACAAGTGCTGTGTTTGGAACGGCTACAGAAAACTAGCAGTCAGGCCGAAGTAATTATTTTTGATTTGCTTATACCGTTTAGTCTTAAATTTCAAAATACCACTGAATATTGCATGATAGTGTGTTGACTATGATTTGAGAAGTTGTTTATTCTGGTTCGAAACCTTTATGTTGTTTCTTTTTCAGAATCAACGTAAAAAGAAGAAATTGGTGAAATGTATTTGCTACGGTTGCCAGGCAGACTGTACAGCTGTTTGCGCCCGAAGTAATCGTCGCCGAAGACTGCTGAAGAAAAACCTTGGCGGGTTTAGAAACAGCTATACAGTCTTCCTGGCAACCGTAGCAAATACTTTTCACCAATTTTTTCTTTTTTACTTTGTGTGTGTTGACAATTTGAATTTTTTCCACGCAATTCGACGTGAGATAACACAGCCATTAAATTTCTCGCGCAAAAGAGTCATTATTTCGTTGGCTATGTGGCAAGTGGCACCATTCTGTTGGGACCACATATGGTCCTCAACTTATGGCCACAAAAAGTCCGATACCATCTCGCAATAGCTGTCACACTGTTGCGAACAACATCAATATTTTACGCAAAATGAACAGGGCGAGTATGCACAGGTTTAATTCCTACAGACCAGTTTTAATAAAATTTGCTCACAATTTTCCCGATTGTAGACACTTTTGGTCGATTACACTGACAAAATAAATCATGAAATGCATTTTGGTTTGAACGCCCATTTACGTAAAAGGCTTCAACACTCTTTACACACTCCTCAATTTTTTATCTCTCTATGGTTGCATCTATCAAACACTGAAACAAAGAAAAGTCCGAAAAAAATACTTCACGTTAAGGTTTAACTCACCATAAACATCGTGCATTATGTTTGGATCGCTCTATAAAGCACAAATTTCTCTGATTTCAGGTGTTAACCAGTTATTCCATAATAAAAGGAGGTGAAAAATTATTATATCGCTTCGCCCTACTTATCTTTTAAATCAGCAAATGTGGTACTCTCCTAGTACCAAAAATTACCCCCGTTCCCCCTCTCTGCTCAAAGCACTTTTAAGCGGATTCCTGCGCGAATATCTTTGAATTTATGCGTTTTACTTAAACTAAACGAAATACTTGTAAACATTATGTACTTTTCTCCGCTTGATTTTTGGTTTCTTTTTTTAATATCATTTCGCTACGTTGTTGTAATCCTTTATCTAAGACGCAGTACGTACAAGTATTCCATTGTAGTTGTAACGAGACTGAGGGAAAAACGAAGCACAACTCCACTGACAGATGATCAACATTAGTCGAAAGTCTTTAGAGGTTTGCTGTGTAATCTTTGTTAACCCAAAAACTTTTCCGAGTGAGTTTTTCTTTTGCCTCTGTTGTTCTCTCGTCTTTTTGCTTTTTTTTATTTGATTTTGCTATATGGGGAAGAAGTCAGCTCAGAAAATGTTTACAACGTTTTCCTAAGAACGAAATTTTTAAAGAGTTTTGCAACAATTTTTTTTTGTGGGTTGCTGCTGTTTTCTGTTGTTGTTAGCCGAAAGCAAAGGAAACAGAATTGTTACAATAGTTACTAAATCCGAAAGTTATTTTAATTTCGGGTTCAGGGTGCGCTGAGGTGGTTCGCGGCGGCGACACTGTTACGTACTCTTACTAAACGGCTAACAACGCTCATAATTATTTGAAGACCAACACAGCGAAAGGATAGCGGAGAGCAAAAGTAAACTGCTTTCCGCTCGAACAGTTTCCATTTAGTTGGCAAAGAGTATATGGGGATTGGCTTAGACTTAGTTTGTGGTGGTGGTGGTTGTGATGCTGTAATAAAATTAAAACGATACTCTAAGGAAATAAGCGAAGGATTTTAAGTTACTTGTCGAGCGTTTCATTTGAGAAAACTTTTGAGTTTTCAATTTAGGGACATCGTTGATGTCACAGCTAATTTACTAGAGGGACACGTGATCAAAACTTTGGGGAGCTTTGGCAGAGGGCAGCAATAGAGTCGCGTAACAGACTGTTTAATTACTGTGGAGATTTTTGTTTTCTTTCTCAGTATTTTAAGATGAGAAGAATTTTGATAAAAACTACAATAGTGTTGTGACTTTATTGAGATCTATGGCGTCAATAGTTTTCTAAAACAAAAAACATTTTGCAGAGTTAAAGATAAATATAAAAAGTCCATGATACCTTAAATAAGACAAAGGGTTAATGATGTTATTTCATTGTTCACTTTTTATGAAAACTATAACCAGATGTCTTAGCTCATGTTTGAAAAATAAAGAGAAAATTTCATCTACGCAAACTGCTTCTTAATCTTTTTATAGCAACACTTCTCTACACCCTGTCAAGTATATAAGTATACATTTATAGTTGTTTCCATTGGTTGGTCTAAAGCGACGAAAAATTCAAAGTGCTTAAAATAAGGTATTTTTTATATTTTTAAAAAAATACTGTTCAATAATGAGTGTAAAACGGTCTTTATGTATGCAAAGGATTGTCCAACCATAATGCACGATGTTAATTGTGAGTCACACCTTAACGTGAAGTTTTTTTACCCAACTTTATTTAATATTTCTTTGTCTTATAGTTTGACAAAATTAACCATGGAGAGGTAAAAAACTGGAGAGCGCGATAAGCGCGAAGCCTTTTACGGAAATGGGCTTTCAAATCAAAATGCATTTCGTGCACTAAGTGATGTTTTAAATCAGCATAAACAACGAAATATGCCCACAATTGGTAGAATTGTGCAGCAAACTGGTCTGTAAAAAATTTGAAAACACCTGTGTATGCCCGTTCTATAGAAAACATTGATGTGTGTTTGCAATAGAGTGGCAGAATAGCCGTCAACCACGACTCGTGAATGATGTTCGTTATTGCGAGAAGATAGCAGACTTCTTGTGGAAGAAAATTGAGGATATGGACCTGGACAATATGGGGTTCCAAAAGAATAGCGCCACTTGCCAAACAGCCAACGAAACATTGGCTCTGTTGCACAAGAAATTCAATGGCCGTGTTATCTCACGGCGAGGCAAAGTCAACTGATCGCCACGATCATGTGATTTGACACCGTTGCACTTCTTTCTTTTGGGATATTTACATCAATAAGCCAAGAACAATTCAAAAGCTAAGGGATGAGATAATTCTGCACATTAACGACATTGAATCTCCATTATGACTCAGCGTCATTGAAAATATGGATCATCGTAAAGAGGTATGCCACCTAGTCCGTAGAGAGCATTTTCTTTTGTTTCGAACATAATTGTCATAGATCCATTTATTATAATAAAAAATAAGATAGTTCTGAAAACCTTTTTTTTATTTACAATTAATATCGTGCGTTTTAGTTGGACCACCCTTTTAATATTACTTTGCTGTTGTGACCAGAAATCCGGCTTAAACTTGGGATAATGCTAATATATGTCATTTATTTTTTTGGAATTTATGTGCCGTTCGCTACAGTTACAAACTTTTATTAAACCCTAATAACGATAGATATTTCAAAACAATGACTTTCTCAAGAAATTAAATTTTGCTCTCAAATAGTGCGACAAATTTCGGTGATTTGTAAATTTTTCTACTAACTGACAAAAATTACTTTCCTTTTTGTCCCATTCGCGACCTCATGTTTATCATCAGTATTTTGAGAACGATGAAGTTTTACAATATGCATTTTGCACTCAAAAATACTACTACCAAAGTGCAATTAAGCCTTTTTCATTTGTACTATAAAGTATATGTTAGCGATCCTGGAAATGCCCAAGTGGTGATTTAGGTTCGGCTTTGATAATTAGGATTGGATAGCAAAGCCTCTTTAATAAAAAAATTTGTTAAGCAAAATGTAAATTTTGATTATGTCTGCGGAAAATGTGCAGTTGTGGTCGAAAACTAGTTTTTGTAGGCGTTGTGATACTAAGTCTGGATAACCATCAAGTATAAGTCTCTATACAGGCTTAGTACTACAACGGATACAACAAATTATTTTAGTAATAGAGTCCAGCTGGACTAAAGATAAGAAGAAATTAAAACTTTAATTATTTCGGGTTTTTTTATATAGTGTTAGTTCTTGAGGCATGTTCGTCCCCCAGTCTGTTGAAAAGAATGATTCAGATCAAACGAAAAAGAGCTTCAATTTTATTACTTACAAGGTATTAGACTGATTGAAAATGTATCGATCGGGCAAAATCGGAAAAAGTTCCTCTTTAAGGCATTACTAACTGCCTGGGATCCGATATGGAACGTTAACTTGCGCTTGCCTTCTATGCGATAGAAATTTTGTTTTCAGTAATAGGCGTCAGAACGGCAATCTATGCGAAACAAAACGTAAGCACTTCAGTACAAAATTGCGGCTCACTTATAACTTCTGTGCCAACGGAAATGTCAAAATCACGCACTTGTGTTTTGTCTTTCGTTTGATAACAAAAACACATAAAAGCAAATATACAATCCGAAAATAATTAAAGAAAATGAAAGAAAAATTTTGTTTTTTAATTCTATGCATTCCGTTTCTCCGCATTTTTTATTTATTATTACTTTTATTTTGAAAAAAATCATCCCCAAAATTTTGTTTGTGTTAATTTATTTTTTTCAGTTGCTTCAGTCAATACATTTGAGTTTCAAGATATTTCATTGCCTCTTTTGTATTGAGTTCATATACTTTACACACAAAATTACGTTAAAACACCCTGACATATAATTGAGTAATCAATTAAAAGTTTTGCATCATATATAATTGAGTAATCAATTAAAAGTTTTGCATCATATATTAGTTATTTTTTCAATTAACAAATAGGTTAAAAAGTGGTTCAACTATATTTTTATCTATTCAGTTATCCCATATAAACCGAAATAAAGGAATAGATAAACGTCTTGATAAATTTACACTTTTTGCTGTAAGCTGAGCAAAAGTAAAGCTTAGTTCTAGGCAATTTTGAAATCAGATAAAAATGTTTGTCTGGCAACGAATTTCATTCACTCGCAACATGTACGGTTATGCGAACGATATGTCAATAAGTAGTGATATCCTTTTTGATACGAAAGTGAGCGACTGGCTTTCGTTTGCAAAGACTTTCGTTCGAGATCGAGAGTCAGGCAGTAAGTCATAAATATTTTTGGGCATTCCCACTGCCTAACTTAAAACATTAACTTTTGAGTATGCTATGCTTTGAAATCGTAGGCATAGACACATTAAAAGTCCCATTAATAAACGTAGGGTCTTGGAAACCGCTCCGTAATGTTAGGGAATCGTACAATAATCTTAAAATTTTAACTACTTACTTATGTAGGGTGATCCATCTAAAGGTATTTTTTAGAAAAAAATATAAAAATTTAAATCAAGTGTGGAATCTTTATTGGTAATTTGAAAGGACATTTTATGGCATTTATTTTTCGAAAATAATTACCTTCAAATGTTGGCAACTGTATTATGGAAATGAACGTTCAATAAGAAACGGGAAGATCCGCTGTTTTCGACAAAAAGTTTGTTCAGTGATGAGGCCCATATCTGGCTCAACGACAAAGTCAATAAACAAAATTGTCGCATTTGGGCTGAAGAGCAACAAGAAGAGGTTCAAGAGGTGCCATTATACCCAGAGAAAACCACTTTTGGTGCGGTTTATGGGCTGGTGGAATCTCGGTCCAGATTTTTTCAAAAATGATAATCGCCGGAATGTAACCGTGAATGGCGTTCGCTATCGCGCAATGATATCGGACTTTTTGGTACCTGACTTTTTGAAGCTCGTAATCTTGACGATATTTGGTTTCAACAGAACGGTGCCACTTGTCATACAGCTGCTCATACAATGTGTCTATTGAAAGGCCATTTCGAAGAGCAGCTAATTTCACGTTTTAGACAGGTGAGTTGGCCGCCTGGATCGAGTGATATCACACTATTAGACATTTTTCTTTGGGGTAACGTAAAGTCCAAAGTCTATGCTGACAAACCAGCTACGATTCAGGTTTTGGAAGCCAACACTACGCGTGAAATGCTCGAACGAGTCATCCAAAATTGGACCCTCAGAATGGACACCCTGAGGCGTAGTTGCGGCCAACATTTGAAGGAAATTATATTCAAAAAATAAATGCCATAAATTGTCATTTTAAATTATCAATTTAGATTCCACACTTGATTTGAATTTTTATATTTTTTTTGTGCTGAAAAAATACCTTTAGATGGATCACCCTATATTTAAGATTTAGGCAAGTGTGGGACTAGGGCCCAGATTGACGCTATAATCGGCCCCTTTAACTGTTGACATATCGGTGTTTAAAAACAATTCGATAAGTTAAAACGTCGTTAAGTTCGGTCAGGCTGAACATTGAATAGCCTGAACCGTCCATACGATACTAAAGCGCAAAAAAAATTGGTCCACTTTTTGGAGCATTATTCATGCGTCCGTCCCTAATCACAGGCAAACCTTACTCTTCATTTAAATTCGCAGGCAAAACAAACATTCATTTGAGTACCCTTATGTCTATAGTGACAATGTATCGCCCGTTTTTGACAATGGGGGGATTTGTTTGGGCCACGTCCAGCAAGAAGGTTCTCGCAAAAGCTATTTTTTCTAGCCTTTTTTAAAAAATATTAATCTTTTTTCATGTTTAATCAAAAATATCAAATAAACAGATGTAGAAATTTAATACAATATGTAGGAAGCTTATAAATATTCGTTTACATGAGACCGAAGTTTAATACCCTAATACGGGATGGAAATAAATATTATGTGGTACAGGGATATATAAAGAAATTTCACAAAATCTGGGTTTCATTCACAGATCAGTACCACTTTTTATCAAGTCATATTTCTGCTTAACAGTTAATGTTTTTTTTAGTTAAAAAAATTATATGTGACGTGCAAAATAGAAAGGGACCTAAGGGTAAAAACCAGTTTTGTTCAGGAGAGCCATTTTTAAGACTTAAATAAGTGTATCTTTGGTGTACCATCACTTTCATAAAACGCGCATATCTCTGGGAGGGAACACTTTTGGACATGGGATCGATTTCATTCGATGCTCAGATGTTGTCCACATAAAAAAAAGCGAAAATTGATTTTGTTTTACCCTTAGGTCCCTTTCTCTATGCGCTGTCACATATGGTACAGAGACAAAATTTTAAATCATAAAATTAAAACAAATGAGTTTGAAAGGCTTAATTTGATTTTACAAAAATATGTGATGATTAGTAGAAACCAATTATTACTTTAATGCCGCGTTAAAATTATTACCTAACGGAAGAGTTGACTTTATATAAGGGAAAATGTACTTAAAACTAAAAAAAAGAAGACAATAATATTGAATTATTTAGCTGATCCAAAATTGTAAGGATCTGTTAAGAGTTCTCGCAGACAAACAATTGTTGCGGATCGATATAAATGGTCCATAAGACTTCTAGCAGTAACAAAAAACTACAGCTGTAATCAAATTAAATCAGAATTACATTAGACGTATCGGCCAGACAAGACAATCAATTTTTAAATGAAGATTTAAAAGTTAAAAAACAAAAAAAAATATTTTAAAACCTAAGTTCTCAGTATGGCACAAGAAGACAAAATCAGCATTTGCCAAAAACTTTAAATTTCAAGAGAAGAATAATTTATTTTTAATTTTATGTGTAAAAATGCTTTCCTTGGTGGTTTTCAAGAACAGAAAATTAGAGTGGGTCGAAGCATTAAAGGTGGGTCGCTCATTCGAGGGGTCTCATGGTCTCCGATTTGCGTTTAAACACATATGAAATTATTAGACAATGGTTTTATAGACTTTGCTGAAAACAAATTGTGGAATAAAGTTTGCATTTCAACAAGACAGTGCATCCACACACACGGCTGGAAGAGTTTGATGGGTTTTTTAAGATACAAATTATGCAATTAAGATTGTCCACCCCTAACTCCAAATTAATATCGAGTTAACATTTTTGGAGAATTCTTTTTAATAAAGTTAATGAAAATTGTAACTCCTTTAAGAATTTAGAGGTGCCTTTAACGACGAGTGGCCTTAAATTGACAAGAATGAATTTAACAAATTAATAAATTCAAAGCCTGCCCTAATTAATGAAAATCATTGAAAAGTGAAAAATTTCAGGATTTTAGGTTGATCCGCTTGACCGCTATAGTGATATGAACTGACACATGGACGGACGGACATACATGGTCTTAGAATTTTACGACTGTCAATTATATGCATCCTTTATAGGGTCTCCGATCAATATTTCGTGGTGTTGCAAACAAATTTAGTATACGAGTATTATGAACTCTTCCGTGGAGGGTATAAAAATAGACCAGGACCCACAGTTCAAATGCCTTGAACGACAACACATTTTTTTTAAAGTGCTTTCACATGGATTAGATTGTACTCGTACTCTCTAGCTTGTTTTATCGCCGGTATTAACTATGACACCACATATGTCCATCAGATGAACACGAAATATTATTTCGGTTTAACAAGTGCCAGTTTTGCTTTTTCTAAGTGGATGGGGCATCATAATTTGCTTTACGAAACAAAACTCTTATTCGACAACAAGTGAGCGCAATGTTTTCACAAAACCAACTTAAATAGATATGATTAAATAAAATAAATTTCACACAACGATTTTTTAAAGCAGATTTTGCTTAGATACTTCTTTTACTTTTCGGAACCACAAGCCTGTGCAATTTATTTCCATGTTTTTTTTTGCTTTGCTCAACATGCTTTCAAAGCATATTCTTTACACACAACTTTCTACACCTTTCAGCATAATATTAATGTTTTGGGTTAAAACAAACGATATCGTGCTTAAGATCTTAAGACGTTCAAAGCCAAACACATACACACACACAACATTCATAAATGGCCCGATAGCGGTGGGATGAAATAAATAGGCCTTTAAGAAGGCCTTCGATTAACGTGAGATTAAATTTCAGTTTAGTATGATTCAAATACACCATTTTATGATCCTCCCAACAATAGTATGATTCGCACATAACCATACTATGATCCCCACAACCATAGTATGATCCTCACAACCATAGTATGTTTCATATACAACCATAGTATGATCCTCACAAACATAGTATGATTCACACGCAACCATGTTATGATCCCTACAACCATTGTACAATTATACTATTATCCCCAATATTATGTATTAGAATTTGTTTAAGTTGTCGACAATAGATGTGATCCCCAATATTATTTATTAGAATTGGTTTAAGTTGTCAACAATAGATTCGAATTATGAAAATTATTCAAAAATACATTAAATTCAAAATAATAGGAGTGAAAATATGTAGAAAAAATATCTTTAAATAAACGTAAGCGTTTTTATTAAAAATATTTCAGTTAAACAAAGCCAAAGCAGCTTTTTTAAGTAGTACTATTATTTTTTAAGAAGTACTATTATTGCATTAGATCCATACCAATAACATTTGTTCTTAAAAGCATATTTAAATGAAGAAAAATTACAATTATACAGTATGATTGCCGTAATCATATTATTGTTAACATAAATTGCAAAACACAATTTTTTTGTCGCACCAACCATATTTATATTGTTGCTATAACCATATTTTCATTTTTAAATTTGGCAATAATACTATTGCAACATTTCAACAATATTAATATTGCAGCAATTATACTATTGTCAAAAATAAATTCAGTTAACAATGCTATGGTTGCGACAAACATACTTTTACTGTGGAGAACATATTATTATTTCCGTGACCATGTAGTAACCATGTTTTTTCTCTGTGCGGTTGTTAGGTGTTGTCGTTTTAGAAGTTATATTTTTATTTGCCTTCATACAGGGTGGCTGATGAAAGCCGCTACCAAACAAAATTTTAATAGCATTTTTTCTCTTATCTCTTAAATCTTGTTAATTTTTTTTTGCACATTGATTTTTAGATTTAACACAAATGGATAACAGGGCTACAAAAACAAGAATTTGGATTGTCCGCCGCTATTGCGCACTGGAGTCCGTAGTTCCGGTTCAAAGAGGGTATAGACGCACGTTTAGCGGCCATTCTTTGAGCAGATAGACCACAGTGAGACTTGTTAACAATTTTGCCGATCATGGGACAGTCAACTGAAGACCTTACCACCAAAACCCTTCAGTTCGGACGGATGAAACAATTGCTGCTGTAGCTGCTGCCATACAAAACAATCCAAGAGTTTCGACAAGAAGCATATCTGCTCAAATGGGTATACGCAGACAGCCTTTGAGTTTAATTGTGCACAAAGACTTGGACCTATTTCCATATAAATTTCAAATGGCCAACAAACTGAATGCAGCAGACTTCCCGATTCGCTTGAAATTTTGCCAGAAGATGCTTCAAATGAATGAAGAGGGCGAAAACTCGTTGAACTCTCTTTTCATGGCTGACAAGGCCCATTGCGATTTAAACGGCAACATAAACTAACAAAATTGTCGAATATGGAGTGCTTCCCACCCACAGATACTCCATGAGACGGAATTGCATCCATTTGGGTTTCAGTGTGGTGTGCAGTTCTATCACGCATCATTGTCGAGCCCTACTTCTTCGAAGAAAACGGTCACAACGCTTCGGTACTGGAGACCGTTACTTGAGCATGTTGAGAGAATTTTTCTATCCAGAATTACACCGAATGAAAATTTCTTTCAACTCTGAGTGCAAGATGGTGCAACTCATCACATAGCTTGGCCTGTTATAACAGAATTGCGACGAAAAATTCCCAATAAGCTAATATCGAGAAACTCATTTCGTTCATTTGTTAGGAGGCTCTAAGTTCAGGCCTTAAATGTCTCCCAATTTCTTTATAAATTTAGTATTATGGCTTCGAATGGTTCAAGGATCTGACTGCCAAACTAATGCATTTCTTAAATTTCAGTGTGTGGGTGACTTACAATACAGAATATTTAAAACAGGTGAACAAATTAAGTTTGGCCGGAACGAAGCTTATATAATCTCTATGAATTTCAATCCAATATGAACAAATTAAGGTACGTGGCACCGGCCTCTTCTCTATCAGGTAGTGTCTTTCCATACCAACTACCATCGTAATATTGGTATTAGTTCAAGAGATATAGCCTTTCGATTTTCAGGTTTGTATGGGCAGGGTCACGCCCTTTTATCCAATGAAATGGCAACAGTGGCAAGAATGTCAACAGTGGATGATACATTTTCAAAGAAAATCACCATGTCGTCTGACTTTCTCCTGTGGGGTTATTGCAAACAGGAAGTCTACAAAGCAAAATCAACAAATTTGAATGAACTAAAGCAACCCATTCGAGAAATAATTGCGACTATTCCTGTCTCAACTCTCGAAGCAGTAATGAACAACTTTTTTTTTGGTAAGCTGCCACACTTGCATCCACGAGCAGGTGGTGCGAGGGGACATTTAAATTCAATTATCTTTAAATTAAGCTATATTTAATAATATTGAATTAGCTTTAACATTAATAATACACTGAAAAAAGTTATTTGAGTTTCTTAATGTACTTAGTAGAGACATAAATACTGTTACAACATTGAACACACCAATTTCAATAGTAGAACTGAACATACCCCGTTAATGTCATATGGGTTTTGAAAGCTAACCTCAATAGCGGGATTTTAATTGTTTCAACTTTCATCATGGAGTGGTCAGATAATGAGAACCGTATCGCTGTAATAGCGCTTTTCAAGTGTGAAATGAAAAAGAAAAACGATATTTTCAAAACGCTCCGGCCACTAGGGATTAACCGCATGTTTGTCTACCGATGCATAAAACTGTTTGAGGAGACTGAAGATGTAAAAGACCGCCACCAAACGGGTCGCCCACGCTCTATTCGAACACCGCATGTCATCAAAGCCGTTAATTCAAGAATTCACAGAAATCCGCTCCGAAAACAGAAAATCATGGCCCGTGAGATGAATATCACGCAAAAGTCCATGAGGCGAATCATTAAAAAGACTTGGGACTTTCAAACGACGTACCGGACATTTATTGACAGCAGCTTTAAAAAAAATAGGTTTAAAAAATGCAAACGTCTTTTGGCGAAGCGCGCTGATAACTTGCAAAGAAAAATTTTGTTCACCGATGAAAAAATGTTTACCGTTCAGGAAAAATTTAACAAGCAAAATGATACAGTGTACACGCAGAGAAAAGATATGGTTACACTATGCTCACCGCAACAATAGTATGTTCTCTACAATAAAAGCATGTTCGTCACAACCATAGTATTGTTTTATGAATTTCATTTTGATTGTGACAATATTACTATTGTTGAAATGTAACAATAGTATTATTGCCAAATTAAGAAATGAAAATATGGTTGTAGCAACAATATAAACATGGTTGGTGCAACAAAAGAATTGTTGTTTAAAATTTACGTTAACAATAATTTGATTACCGCAATCATACAGTATGGTTGCGACTATGAACATAAATAACAAAACAGGTTTTATAGAGCATACATGTATGTGTGTGCGTATGTTTTTTTGATACACAAAAAAAAACACATACACACGATACAGTGAATGGTTGCTGTCCATTAAAAAAACAACAACAATCGGAAGGTAGTTGGAGGGATTTTTATTGTGTTTACTTTGTTCGGTGAAATACTCTAATACCGACTGGTTCTCGTTTATTTAAAATCTGCCTGCACTTAAGTATATAGCCTTTGATCATGGGGTTTAATCACATTCTTTACTTGGTGTCTACGGATGGTGAAGTAGCATTCATCCCTGCTGGCAACTAAAAGTATTTTTGACCGTTGGAATATATATTTTTGTTTCTTGAATGATATGTTCAATAAAAACATGCCCTCATATCTGGCTATGAACTAATAGTAATGCGATTTAAAATAAAATACTTAATAAAAATCTATATTTTTGAATAACAACAATAACCAATCCTAATAAATAATTTTGGGGATCATAGTATGGTTGAGTGTGAATCATACTATGGTTGTCGGGACCATAGTATGGTTGCGTGTGAATCATACTATGGTTGTGAGGATCATACTATGGTTGTATGAGAAACATACTATGGTTGTGAGGATCATAATATGGTTATGGAGATAATAGTATGGTTGAGTGTGAATCATACTATTGTTGTGAGGATCATAGTATGGTTGTGAGTGAATCATACTATGGTTGTGGGGATCATAGTATGGTTATGTGTAAATCATACTATTGTTGTGAGTATCATAATATTGTTGTATACCCAACAATAGTATGATCCTCTTCGAATATTGTCACCCCAACCATACTTTTTTTCTGCGTGTATGGGCGGTCATCTAAGGAAGCATCTGAACTGATCTCAAGGGTGGAAAAGGGTCATCACCCAGCTTCAGTCATGGTTTGGGGGTAACTGACCTGCATTTCTGTTAACAAGGAGTCAAAACATCGGCCAAAGTTTACCAAGAAACCGATTTTGAAGCTGTTGTGAAGCCTCTTAACAATTCCCTGTTCCAGAACCAGTCATGGACTTTTCAGCAGGATTCTGCGCCGGCTCATAAGGCTAAAACGTCCCAAGCCTGGCTTCGAAACAATTTGCCAGCGTTCATTTCCTCTGAAGAATGGCTCTCAGGCAGTCCAGATTTGAACCCATTGGTTTACAAATTGTGGACGGTTTTAGTGGACAAGGTTTGTCACAAAAGATGCCCCAATATTGGATCTCTTAAGACTGCTTTGGTTCGAGCTGTGGCCAATTTTCCAATGGACGAGGTTCGTGCAGCTATTGACGATTGGCCAGAATTGCGACTTAAGGCGTGTGTAAAGGCAGAAGGCGGACATTTCGAATAAGTAGATTCTCTTTGGATACAATATACATCAATAAATATATTAAAAAATATTTGGTCCAAAAACATTCAGTACTTTTTATTTTACAGCATAAAACGTGTGTAACAGTCCCTACTAAGTAGCAATATTCATCAGCCACTCTGTGCAAGGTATTTTACAATACCTCTTATGCATATTTTAACCGATCCTGCTCAAACCAAGCGTGGTGCATTATACAAGGCCTAAAAGTAATTAATTACATTTGACGGTATCCCTCTGTGTTTTTTTTGCTTGTTTTTACTATAAAAAGGTGGAAAACTTGAACAGTGGGTATGTAATTTTCTAAAAAAAATATATGTAAAATTTAGCCATTTTGAGGTCATATCCTTTAGCTGAACATGTACGCTATATTTCTGAATTGCTTCATTTAAAAAGGCCTCTCTAAGTCCCTTCCTGAAGTTGTGTGCATAGTTTGTATGAGTTCGTGTGTGTCTGATTGCACAACCAGCAAAGCGTGGACAAAGGCAAGGGAAGGAGAACACATTTCATGACTTCACCTTGTTGAAGTTTTCAAACATACACAGACGCTTACACACACACGCACCGCCCCGAGAAAGCCAACAAATTATTTACAAAGTTATTTGTTTAACAGGTAAACGTGATTTAAATTTCATATAGCATTTTCCTTTAGAGCTGCTGTTTCTTTTTTTTTGCTGTTCTTGCGGAGCAAAACAAAATTAAAACTTTGTTCATGTTTTATGAAAGATGGAGATGAAAAGGTAGCAGTAGTGGTACGTAGTAACAGCCTCAAAAAAGAAATAAAACTTTTGCAAAGCCTCTGGCTTAAAACTCTTGATGGCCTTAGGTTTCCTTTGGAAATATATCCCAAAATGATTACAGCGTTTCAATGCAAAACAAATAGGCAACACTACTTTGAAAAAAAACAGTGGAAAAAAGGCGGAAGTGTGCCTGAAACGACTAGATATGATTGGCTTAAGACTTCAAGAAACATGAACGTTTTTTTTAATTGACGGTGTATTGTTAGCGTAAAAATGTAAATGGCAATAGGTGGCCGGAGTATTTGTAATCCACACGTTGCACGAGGGTAGCTATATATATTTCGAGTAATAAAAAAACACTAATTAATCATTGGAATTGTTTGGAATGGTTTTTTTAAAAATTATCCGTGAAGATCGATATACTTTTGCATGTGCTCAAAAAAATTTGCAAAGTGTTTTTTTAACTCAGATTGGAACATCTTTAAAACAAGTGTTTTTAACGCCGAAACATCTGCCTCGGGCATCAAAAAGGTTAAACGTGCAGAGTTTTCTTGATGTGAAGAAATATGAAGAAGTCATTGGGGATCACTAAGGCTGTACGGCAGATGACCCATCATTTCGCTAATGTGTGAGAGGTTGTCATAAAATAAAATCATCCGTCTTTTCATCATATTTTTCCTTATCTTTTTGAACACTTTTCGCTAAAGATGTTGGTGTACCTCTGTGGCAACATGACAGGTTGTACCGAACAAAACGCAATCATTTGCTTTGATGTCCTTTTTCCACAAACAACTTTTGTTGGATTTGGCTCGTCTAGACTTATACGATCGATTGCAGTTTTGTTTCGAGCTCATATGCATAGAACTATGACTCGTCACCTGTTATACACTACATTTGAATTACCTCACTTGTATTTTAACAACATTTCGTTGCCCAATCCAAAGACATTCGTTAAATTATGTGTTATCCAACAAAAATCGAACATGAAATATCCGATTGATGCTCGCCAAACGTATGCCTAAGGATGGTTCTATCTATGTTACGGTATGCCAGCATAGCGTAACATAGATAGAGCATCAATGGTTTCCGTAAAACGGGCTTGACGAAATTCATTCTGGAGCGAACGGAGTCGGAGACGGATTTGCAGTGGTTTTTGTGGTGCTTCATTACCAAAAGTCGGAACAAGTTGATTGGGACACTCTTGTGTCGATAATCCACGCCTAAAAACGTAAAATTCATTTTGGATCTTGGAAAAATCTGAATTCCATTTTTTGACACAGCTATAAACAAACACCCAAAACGTTCTGAAGTATTGCTAAAAAATATCTGTAATTCCAATGAAAGTTCCCGTTTGCCCTCGAACGTCCATAGCAAATCTGTGGCATCCCACACAAATTGTAAACGAAATCTTTACACCAGCACATTTGAATTTATCCAATACCATATGAGCGATATTGTCGCTTGTCATGTCGCTGGCGGGAGAATGGTTTCTAGATGTTTCCCATGAAGTTCAAAGCCAAAGAATAACAGTAATTTTCCATCCATCTGTTTAGAAAAGAAATCTATGGGCGTTCAATGGACACAATCTCTTTACAAAATTATGCATTTTTAAACTCTAAAGTAGCACCGTAAGAATAGCGCCATACTGCTGCAACAACATGAAGTGCAAGTCAATATTCTCCAATTAAGATCAATAACTGACCCAACTTAATGTCATCGTTTAAGTCCTTTCATGGACCAGGTAATAAGAACCGCCAAATTATAAATTTTATCGAATGCTATGAAACTCTACAGTACTTTCGCGGTAAACTTTCTTATCAATTTTAATTTGCAAAAAAATGGTCAACAACTATGTCGAAATTAAAAAACATTCTCAGCTTTTCTAATGACAAAAAAATCGATTTGCTAAATTGCAATTGCAAAAAGGCGAGCTGCGTGGTCTCTCTGGTTCTATACACGCAGAGAAAAAACATGGTTACTATATGCTCACGGTAATACTAGTATGTTCTCCGCTATAAAAGTATGTTCGTCGCAACCATAGCATTGTTTACTGAATTTAATTTTGACAATAGTATGATTGCCGCAATATTAATATTGTTGAAATGTAACAATAGTATTATTGCCAAATTCAAAAATGAAAATATAGTTATAGCAACAATATAAATATGGTTGGTGCGACAAAAGTATTGTTATTTGCGTTTTATGTTTACAATAATATAATCATTCTGTATGATTTTAATTCTTCTATTTTGAATATGGTTTTTAGAACAATGTTATTGTTACGGGTCTAATGCAATAATACAAGTATTACTTTTTATGTGGAAATTAAAATGCTTTAAACGACCTGTTTGGCTTTGTTTAACTGAAATATTTTCAATAAAAAACAATTACGTTTTTTTAAACTTATTTGTTCTACTGTTAAATAAATCACTCCTATTATTTTAAATTTAATGTTTTTTTTCAAAACTATCATTGCTCAAATCTATTGTTAACAACTTAACCCAATTCTAATAAATTATATTGATGATCATAGTATAATAGTGTGTGATCGTACTATGGTTGTAGGGATCATAACATGGTTGCGTGTGAATCATACTATGGTTGAGAATCATACTATGGTTGAGGATCATACTATAGTTGTATGTGAAACATACTATTGTTGCGAGGGTCATAACATGGTTGTTAAGATCAAAGTATGATTGAGATTGAATCATACTATGGTTGTGGGGATCATAGTATGGTTATGTGTAAATCATACTATTGTTGAGAGGTTTATAGTAAGGTTTAATTTGAATCATACTATTGTTGTGAGCATCATAATATTGTTGTACCACAACCATATACACAACAATAGTATTATCCTCTTCGAATATTGTCACCACAACCATACTTTTTTTCTGTGTGTATCAGTAAGACGGCGTTTTTAACGATATTCGAAGATTGCTCGATCAGCAAACCTGTCATGTTGCGAGAACTTTGAAAATGACTTTCGTTACAAATTTCTTATTTAAACCTAGATTCTACTGAGTTCGGCATTAAAAAAGAGTTCATAATTGTATTTTATGGCGGAATGTTTCGGGAAGCTTTTTTAAGGACATCGATAACGCACAATAATTGGTCGTAAGATAGGTCTACAAACCCAAACTTTAATTAATCTAATCACAGAAAACCCTAAGGTCATTGCTAAAGTACAATCAATAGTCCTGGAGAACGTCTACAAAACCAGACAATGATTAATTCAATTACAGTTGGAGGAAATCCCAATTACTTATTAGGGACATAAATACTGTTACAACATTGAACACACCCATTTCAATAGTAGAACTGAACATACCCCGTTAAAGTCATATGACTTTTGAAAGCTAACCTCAATAGCGTTAGTCTGTAACGGGATTTTAAAATTGTTTCAACTTTCATCATGGAGTGGTCAGATAATGAGAACCGTATCGCTGTGTAAAATAAAAAAAGCTATATTTTCAAAACGTTTTGGTCACTATGGATTAGCCGCATGTTCGTCTACCGATGCATAAAACTGTCTGAGGAGACTGGAGATGTAAAAGACCGCCACCGGTCGACCGCCACGCTCTGTTCGAACACCGCAGTTTTTTTAATTCAATTTCATTTATTCCCAAATCAATTTTTTTTTTGTTTTATATTATAGACTAGATAAATATATACATTTCCTAGCATACTTTGTATTTTTCTACGAATATATTTTTATATTCTTATAAAACAAACTTGTGGCAAGGCCAGCCCATTTAGTCATTCGTTTTTTTTTTTTAATTTATCTGTCCAGTCATAAGTTGTCCGTCAAAAAGGGAAAGAAAAACAAACGCATCACTCTCTTGAGATCATTTTTTATACTAAAACAAAATAAAACTTAACACTAGTGGGCCATGCCCGTTCGAAGACCGCATGTCATCAAAGCCGTTAAATCAAGATATCACGGAAATCCGCTCCGAAAAAAGAAAATCATGGCCCATAAGATGAATATCACGCAAAAGTCCATGAGTCAAATCATTAAAAAAGACTTGGGGCTTTCAAACGACGTACCGAACATTTATTGACTGCAGCATTAAAAAATAGGATTGAAAATTTTGTTCAAAGATGAAAAAATCTTTGCCGTTCAGGAAAAATTTAACAAGCAAAATGATAGAGTGTGTGCGCGGTCATCTAAGGAAGCATCTGAACTGATCCCAAGGGTGGAAAAGGGTCATCACCCAGCTTCAGTCATTGTTCAGTCATTGGTGGGGTGTCTCTTACGATGATCTCACTGACCTGCATATCTGCGAACAAGGAGTCAAAACATCGGCCAAAATTTACCAAGAAACCGTTTTGGAAGCTGTTGTGAAGCCTCTTAACAATTCCCTGTTCCAAAACCAGCGATGGACTTTCCAGCATGATTCTGCGCCGGCCTTTAACTCTAAAACGTCCCAGGCCGGCTTCGAAACAATTTGCCAGCGTTCATTTCCTCTGAAGAATTGCCCTCAGACAGTCCAGATTTGACCCCATTGGATTACAAATTGTGGACGGTTTTAGAGGACAAGGTATGTCACAAAAGATACCCCAACATTGGATCTCTTAAGAATGCTTTGGTTCGAGCTGTGGCCAATTTTCTAATGGACGAGGTTCGTGCAGCTATTGACGATTGGCCAGTGCGACTTAAGGCGTGTGTAGAGGCAAAAGGCGGACATTTCGAATAAGTAGATTTATTTTGAATACAATATACATCAATAACAATATTAAAAAATATTTGGTCCAAAAACATTGAGTACTTTTTGTTTTACAACATAAAACGTGTGTAACAGTTTTTATGTCCCTACTTAGAAAATTTATAATGAAAACATATTATTTGGGGTTCAGGATTTTTGTTATTTTTGGTTGAATGAAACGCTGGAAAGCAGTCGTAAATAAAACACTAACTGATATTCCCGCGAACCGAACCCAAAACTTAAAAAATTCGCTAACAACAGTTAAATTTAAAGAATTCGATTTAATTGTTTTGATTTTTAAATTCTAAAATGTCTGTTTATATTTTAGTGATCGTCGCAAAATTCCTAGATGATTTTGCCATGTCCATCTGTCCGACTGTTTGAAAGCACAATTTAGTACTAACGAAAAGAGCTCAAGTCTTATAACTAGTGTAAACTAACTACACTAAATATATCTGCGACTGTTTTTTTGTGTATTTCTCCTATAAAACTTTAATAACTAACTTTTAAGTTCGCTTTGTATGGAAGCGGTAGGCGTAGACCCATCGAACCTACAAATAATAAATGTGTACATTGGGCGGTAGGGTACAAAAACCGTTGACTATTGTTGAAGGACATATAAGTATCAAGTATATCGTAAAATCTTCTCACAAATTTAAACCCACACTTAAAATATATAGCTTAGACCATATGGACATAAAAACGGCTCTAAAGTTACTAGGGTGCTGAAAACTAGGTCCATTGGAACTTGGACAGAATCAATGGAATTTCTCCAAAATCTAAATATGCACTAACAAATCTAAATATGCACTAAAGTTACTAGGGTGCTGAAAACTTGGTCCATTGGTACTTGGACAGAATCAATGGAATTTCTCACAAATCTAAATATACACTAACTTTAATACGTTGTCGAGTTATGATCTACGAGCGATAGTTGCACAATATTAGGACCTCTTCAACAATTTATATATGTATACTTAAAATGTAAAATGTATACTAATCTGACACTAATTTTACGATCCGGTTGTATTGCAGGTCTTTATAATGGTCCATGTGCTAACCATCAACAAACCATATACTGCCAATACTGTCAATGCCATACTGAAACGCATTCTTTGGCGGAGAGTATAAATAGCTTCGGCCCCTCGGCACATACGACTTTATCAAAAGTAATTTGTAAATTCTTTATTATTTCGAATACAATCAATCAGCTTAAATATAAATGCATATTTAATGATCATAGTGACAACAAGGCCGTAGCTTGAGATCTGAAGAAGATGAAGAAGCGTTCATAGAAACTGCCAGTTACCCTAGCATGCCACTTAACGTCTGCTTTTCGAGCAATTTCAATTTTCAATTTACTGAAAGTTCAAAGAAAACAAGGTCTCAAATCTGACGGTGAACTATGCTTTACAGATTATACTTATACTATCTAATTTCCTGTAATTTGTGGAATAATTTTAGGGATCATAATAAGTTTGTGAGCATAATGCTATAGTTTTGGGAATCAAACTATAGTTGCGAGAATTATACAATAGCTGTGGGAATAAAACTATCGTTTTGGGAATCATGCTTTGGTTGTTTGAACAGCATATGTGTGTGTGTTAATCATATAATGATTGCAGAAAACATTTGTAATGTGCTTTTAGGTGTTACAAATATTAGTAATAAGTAGAAACACTTAGTTTCATAGTGTGGTGTAGGGTAATGAATTTGTGCACTTCAAGAACTCGGTACATTGGAGCGTATGATTGATGTACCCCATGTATAAGTATTGTGAATATTACGCATACGTTCATGTTCGACATGGAAGACCAATATGCGGCTTAATTTTTATTGAATTTAGTATGAAGATTACCTCGACCGTAAAATAGATGCAGCGCGTAGTAGTATTGCCAAGCGAAATTACGATTTGAAACCTTTGGTTGGTCTTTTCATAAGGAAGTTAAAAGCAAACTAAGTTTTACAACTAAGTTTTTGATGGCCGACAAAGAAGATGGTCCGTTATTGTTATCGAAAACTGGAAGTATAGTAATTGTGTTCCTACAGAAACTTAGCAAACACCATCTGCCTGGCGGCTCTGTTAGAGTCGTCTGCAAAAGAAGCGAGATCATTCGATATCTGAAACTTGACTACGACACGTTGTCTGAGAGAGTACAAATGTATCATTCTACAATAGAAATAAAGAATTTCGATCACTCCAAAATCTTTAAAACAATATTTAACAATTTTCCTGAATATTCTGGTATGTTATGAGTTATTTAAATCTACGGTTAAAAGCAAATTAGTTCGAAGTTTGCCTTTAAAAAATATGCACAACATGTTCATTTGTGTTCAACCCATTGATGAAGGCAATTAAGCAATTAATTTGTTTGCAACAGTTGCAGAAGAGAGTTTTTTTTAGTTAATTCAATCTGGCACATGTGGGCTTTGACTGCATTTCATCACAAATAAACAGTAAAGGGCAAATGTCAGTACCAAAAGTAAAGATTATAACTAAAAACATAACATTCTTGACCTTTACTTAACTTCGCCCCTGAAAAGTGCGAAGTTACCTCTTGGTAACTCCGATCACTGCATTGTTTCACCATCCTTGCCGTATTCCGTTCTTCGTGTCGCTTCGATGCCAGCCCCTAAGCGGACAGTTTTCCAGCATTTCAATTGGAAACTTTGCTTTTTTGATAATGACGTAAATGCTGCGGCTGAAATGATCCAAAATATAATTTAATCTGGAATAAAGACTTTTGTTCCAAATAAAATTATGTCGGCTTAACCAGCCAAAAACGGTTGGGTTAACCAGGCATGCAGGGATGCTGTCAGATCTTAGCAGGCAACTTTCAGAAATTGGCGTTTGAACAAAAACTCCATTACTGAACTGCTGCGAAAACAGGCAAGAACTTCGTGTGCAGGGTGCGTAAAAAAATTCTGCACGAACATCGTCAACGTACAAAGGTTCTTACTTCTCCCAGGGGAAGTAAGAGCTTTTGGTCGTTTGTAAGTAGAGTAAAGGATAGTTCTTCATCTATCCCAACTTTTGTTAAAGACGACCAGGCATTCAGTGACCCGGCTGATGAAGCTAACCTTTTGGCTGAAATACTACTATTTGCAGGAAATTCTTCCTTGCCGGAAAGCAATCAACCACTTCCTGCAATCAAAAACGTATCAAGTTCCATGTCTCAGATATTTTTTCGAATATGTGGAGTTAAAAGGGTTTCTTACAAACCTCGGCGTAAATAAATCCCAGGGCCCGGATGGTATTTCGGCACTTGTGCTATGTAAGTGATCTTCGACGCTAGCCCGTCCATTACGCAACCTTTACAAGCATGTTTACAGTGCGGAAGTATTCCCAGCGTGTTGGAAAGTTGCAAACGTCCAGCCGATCCCTAAAAAGCGTGCAGCCAATAATCCTTCGAATTATCGGCCAATTGCGATTTGCTCTGCGCTCTCCAAGGTAATGGAGAACATGGTGAACCACCATCTTGTGAGGTATTTAGAGACCAACGATCTGCTAAGTGATCGACAGTATGGCTTCCGTAGAAATCGCTCTACCGGAAACCTGTTGGCGTTCTTGTCGGAGCGTTGGAGTCGGCCTATCCACCAGTGTGGTGAGAGTAAGGTCGAGGCTCTGGATATCTCCAAGGCCTTTGATAGAGTCTGGCGCGGTGCACTCATATCAAAGCTGAGCGCTTTTGGTGTCGGTAAAACGTTTGCTCGATTTATGTCGAGCTTTCTTAGAGATCGCACTATTAGAGTTGTTGTAGATGGGTTCTCATCCAACACACATAGGCTGATCGCAGGGCTCGGTCCTTTCTCCCTCTTTATTTCTTATTTTTATTGACGATCTTTTGGGTCAGACCGCGAATCCAATCTACTCTTTCGCAGATGACAGTAACCTCTGTCATTCATATTCATTCGACCGTAGGCCGAGTCTTCAAGATATGGAAGGCAAAAGGCGAATTTCCGCTGAACTGCTGCTTTCTCCTATTGTGGGCGCGGCATCCGTTGCAGGAGGTAATTCCGGACCCACTATGCAGCTCTCCTCGCACTAACAACAGCAATCACCTTGCATGGACTACTTATAAGATCAGCACAACTTTCTGCAACATCTCTTTAGTTTTGCCATGAATCCCGCGAGTGCAGCATCAGCCGCAAATCATCACTCTCTTGCAAACACTTCCACCGCAGGCGATGCTGGAATGGCATCGGTGAACCAGCCGCATACGCCGACGTCGTCGTCCCAGCCGCCCCCTCCGATAGTCGATCTGACACAAATAGAGAACTATGCCATTGCTTCCTGTGATGATTCCTACAACAACATGCATTTGTTGAATCATCTCGCCATTTCGGGATCTACTGGCCATTTCCGAATGGAGTCGAGTGAAGGTCAAATGAGTTGCCTCACAAGCGATTCGCTGACCCAACAATATCGTCAATTTCTATCGATGGTACGGATATTGAACAATCAGAAGCTCTCGATGTTCTGGGCACGAAAATACAATGTGACGCTCGTTGGGCGAGACATGTAGTCGAAGTGTCGAAAGAAGCACTCAAGTGCATAGGCTTTTTAAAGCGGTGCAAGAAATATTTCACTCCTCCTGATCATTTCAATAACTACTTTATACAACTTAAATCATGCCAAAGATGGAATACAACTCCCATATATGGGCAGGTGCTCCAAAATCATCCTTGGAGCTACTTGACCGTGTTCAAAGGAGAGCGATGGGGCTGATAGGTGACAGTAGGGTATCCAACTCTATTGTTTCCCTTGAGCATCGTCGGAATGTGGGTTGCGTGACGCTGTTCTATCGTTACTTTCATGGTTTGTCTTCATCAGACATCCGTCGCCTTATTCCTGACGTGAGGATGTTCGGCAGGGATACGCGACTTTCTAGGAATTCACACCCGTTTGTTATCGATTGGCCAGCCAGTTGACCGCACTATACACTACAGAACAAATTCTTTTTTTCGCTCGTACGTATGTGGAATCGACTTCCGGCAAATGTATTTCCCACTATTTCCAGAAGTTCAAGGCAAGCGTCAATAATCATTACTCCCTCTTTCCCCCCTCCGATCCTTTACTTTCCAACGCAATGCACCGCATGTATAGGGTGCAACACCAGAGTGTTGGTTATTTTTAAAAAAAATGGGGCTTTGCTTTAAAATGCATATCAATCTTTATTTCGAGAGGGGTCGAAGACAGAGGTTATATTTATTATTTAATCAATTAGCTTCTATTGACTATGGTGATTTCACGTTTTGAAATTTCTTCTAGGCCATTGATTACACAAACTGTGCTCATTTTTAAAAGGTGCAAAACTACTTAAAGTTAGCTTAAGCAGTTAAAAACGAGTCTGTCAAAAAAGGCCCGATGGTAAGCGAAGTCCTAGCTAACGTTATCGAAGCTAGCACAGCGAAACCAGTTATGCCCTCCACTGTTGCAATTCCCATATGTTTCGCATAAGTTTATACAAATTATTTGAGTCAATTAAATTTGTTGGCCGCTGCAAGCTGTCATAGATTTGTGCGTGCGTATATGTACGTGAGGTTTCAACTCACATTGCATTCCTCAGAGTGTGTCCAATGGCAATCACGATTAATGGCACATAAACGGTCACATGTGCAATACAAATTTTAAATAAATAGCGTTTGAAATTAATTTCAGCAAGAAAACTGCGAACAAAAACCACGTGCACTCAAATGCAATGCCACAGAACAAACAGATGCAAATTGCACTGAGGTGACTACTTGGGAAATAAGTGGGATCATAACCGTGAATGTGATATCCCCCAAAAACATTCTGCAATTGCTTTGGAAAAGCGTTTTATAACCAAATGAAATGGTTAGTATCGTGAGAATATCTACGTCAACTATTAAACGAAAAATATTGTTGCAGATGGCATATTTTTGTGCTCAACATTTCAGATGAAGTTTTGAGTATGCTTGGAAAATTATTTATCCAACGCCCGAAGAATGGTTTCAAATTGTACAGGGTTGATCAAAAGTAATGACAATAAAAAAGTTTCTGTTTTCAGCAAAATTTATTCGAAGAACCTGATATTTCTTTTTGCCACCCTGTCGAAGATTTTAGTTCACTGTGGGAATGTAGTGGTGCTCAACGACCATTTTAGATCGATGTTATCATTAAAGCGTCTAGTTCAAAACATATCTCATAGGCTTATGTCTTGAATTAGACGCTTTAATGATAACATCGATCTAAAATGGTCGTTGAGCACCACTACGAGCATTCCCACAGTAAACTATAATCTTCGACAGGGTGACAAAAAGAAATATCAGGTAAAGACAAAAATTCAATTTCAAGAAGATGCATTTATAGTTTAAGGAAATTAAAATACATCCTTATTTCTTTTCAATGCAGTTCACTTCGATATAACCAAGGCATTTGTTGCCAGAGTAGTTCAGAACAGCCGATCTGAATATAAAAATCGTCAATTAACCCTTAAATGCATGACATTCTAATTTAGAATAATTTTTAATTATAACGAAAGATTATAGGTCACAGAGTCTGAAAATAATTTTAAAAAAATTTTATAACTCAAAATGTCCTTTATTTCGAAGGATAAGGGTTTGTTACCAAATGGCTACATTATGTTTTCAAAGAACATTTTTAAAAATAATTGCGGCATAGAAAATTCAATTTATTTATTTATTTTTTTTTTATAATTTTAAACATTTTGAGACAAATAAAATTCAATGTAATTCAATTCAAATAAATGATTAAAAAAGATTTATAATAACATTTTACGCATATACACTTCAATTTAAATGAAAGTTTTTGAAACAGTTGTTTGTTTTGTTCAAACATAAACCTACACCGCATTTTTGGCATTTTATGCGACTGAATCCCTGGCATCCAGGATATTTGCATCGAATTTTAGCATCCACATGTTCAGTCCGGTGGCCAATTTGATCGTTGCGAATATCTTGAGGTGGAACATGCTGTGTTGGTCCTCTTTTCTTTTTTGCTTGGATGGTAGGTTCAATGGCACTAGATCTCCCACGTTTTGGCGCGGTGTTAATTTTGCTGAAGCATTTAGCAACCTCTATACGGAAATTCACTTGATTTAAAATCTCAGAGTCCATTTTGTTTTTCTGTTTTAGCACTCTTTTGTATGTCAGCCAAGCATTAACCATTGTCAAATCAATCAGGTGGTAAAATATACGCATATACCACTTCCTGCTTTTCGTTGAAATTTTGTATCGTCCCATAAGGCTATCCACCCCGCCCATATGACGGTTATACTGTTGAATTATATTTGGGCATTTCACATCTATGTTTTGTTTTTGTTTCCGATCATATCTTCTAACCAAAACCTCAGGATGAGTTCCAACAAAGGAGGAGATGAGGTTAACATATTTATTGTCTTTCCAGACAACTGACGTTATGTCAACTCCATCTATTGTCGTCATATATTCGTGACTTTTACCGCGCTCTTCTTTTTTCATTGTTGCTTCTGTGGGCAGTTTACAATTCGGAAGTCTATTCCTCCGAACTGTTCCCAACGATAAAATGCCATCCTTTGCCAAGTGAACCATAAGTGGAATGGCGGTGTAAAAATTATCATGATACAGACGATAGTTCTGTTTCCTAGGAATTATTCGGGACAAACGCAAAACTATGTTCGATGTTGCTCCAAGATCAGGTTCAGCATCTGGTCTAGCCAAATTATTCTCATTTCCTGTATAAATTTCAAAGTTGTAGGCAAAGCCAGAAATTCCAGCTAAAACGAAGAATTTGAACCCCCATTTGTGAGGTTTCATTGGCATGTATTGCTTCATATAATGCCGCACTTTTGTTGAGCACATTTGCTCATCTATAGATAGTTCTTTTTCCAAGGGAATGCTTTTGAACTTAAGTAGCAAATGATTTATAACCGGTCTCAATTTGTGTAATCTGTCATGTCCTGGTTGATCTCTTGCAACAAATGTGTTGTTGTCGTTAAAATGCATGTTTTGCCGCATTTTTTCAAACTTGTTGACTGAGATTATATCTTTGATTTGTGAAAATCCCAGGTCATCACTCCAATAGGATCTTACACTAGGCTCATGTACAAGTGACATATAGAAAAGAATTGCGAGATATTGTTTTATATCAGAAGCACAATATGCCACTGGTTTGTCTGGATTCTTCTGAATGCTGTATAAATTAGTTTGCTCAACAATGTTTGAGCAAACGGCGTTTCCAAATTGAGTAATTCACCTTCAATTTCTGAATTTCCATGAAAATGTAGCTGATCATCATTTAATTGCAAAGACTTTTTCTTCCAAATAATATTTTTTTTTCACTTGACTTGGAGTTCGGAAGACTCCATGAGAACACGAAGGCAAGTCATCAAGCGGCTAAGGGTCAGTTTCATCCAAACCGTGCAACACATTCGGTACAAAATCTACGTCTTCCAAACTGTCAGCATCATCTTCACTTTCTTCACTATTATATTCCATCAAAAATTGCGCCAACTCTTCGACTGATTTGAACGGCTTATTCATATTGAGAAGACGTTACTTCCTCCTAAGTAAGATGGAACTAAAATGACAAATGAAACAGTAACTAACGTTGACCAAAGCCTTTAATATCGATTTCATCGTTATTAAAAGCATTCTGATATTAACGACCGTTTATTACGACAATACTTACCCTTTTTAATAATAACCCTTTATGTATAAAAAACACAATTCAATGTACACACCTTACGCGTTTTACAAAAAGTGAATGCTTTCTATCAAGCAGAACCAAAAACGACTTGTATTGGGCAACAACTACGAGTATAATGCAGAAATATTATAAACTGTACGTAGCTAAATGACAACACGATGAAATAAACCGTTATCTCCAGTCAAAACAATAATTACAGCGCTCTGAAGAGCTTGTTGCCAAATGGCAACCAGATGCATTTAAGGCTTAATATTTTTTTTTATTTCCAAACACATCTTCTGTCGAGCTTATTTCCACTTAGCTTTTTGTTTTCTCTTTGGTGTTATACTTGGATATTTTATTTTTTCAAAGTTTTTATTTACAATCTGTCCAAGTAAGGACAATAAGCAAATTTTATCATATTTTACAAATAACATAGATTGTTGAGCTCCAACGAGAACAACAATATGAGTCATTCCATGCCAAACGGTACGATTTTGGGCAAAAATTTAACGCAATGATTCCGATTTTTATGAAAATTTGCAGATTTGGTCCTCTAGCAATTCTATTTCATCCGCGATTAGAAAAAAAAAATATAATTTTTTTTTTCAAAAGTTATACCAATTGAACTTTGGTAAAATGGAGATTTTATCAAGGAGGTGTGTTCATTCAGTCGCATGTAACTCCGGAAATACTTGACCGATTTTACTCTGCTATACCTTATTTTGAAGGTAATTTTAAGCACTTCTAAAATAACGAAACGGTATGGCATAACGCCATAGAATTTTTTAAGTTTGTATCATTTTAATCCTTTTATTTCGATTTTGAAAATGATTACATCTTTTTTTATTTTTGAAATTTTGCAGGCGTATTCTTACAGGTCTGTTTTACCGACTGTGTAAGTTTTAAAGTGGTGAAATAATGCGTTCTATTTTTAAACATTTTTTTTTACCTTATACCTTTTTCACTTCCATGAATATAGAAAATATAATATAGAAAAAAAATATTTTTTAATAGTTTATTGACACAAGATATAACAACAACAAAAAAACAAAGAAAAAAAGAAATAAAAAAATGAGTAATGAAATAACGTCTCATGGCAAAGGGCCCTGCGATGGTCTGGGAGGAACAGTCAAAAGACTAGCAGCACGTGCAAGCTTGTCCAGCCTCATAAATCCCATTAATAGTGCCGTCAAATTTTATGATTGGGTGAATAAAAACGTGAAGAATATTCATACAGAATTCTTCAATAACTATCAATATCAAGATAGGGCGAAACACCTGAAGGAGCGTTTTGAAAAAGCGAAAACAATTTCTGGAACTCTTGGCTACCATGCATTCATTCCACAACCCGATAAAATAATGAAAGTCCAGACAACATCATCTTCTGAGCAGTACTGTATGAAGATGGTATACAAGGCATAACATTTATTTCATTACTCATTTTTTTATTTCTTTTTTTCTTTGTTTTTTTGTTGTTGTTATATCTTGTGTCAATAAACTATTAAAAAATATTTTTTTTCTATATTATATTTTCTATATTCATGGAAGTGAAAAAGGTATAAGGTAAAAAAAAATGTTTAAAAATAGAACGCATTATTTCACCACTTTAAAACTTACACAGTCGGTAAAACAGACCTGTAAGAATACGCCTGCAAAATTTCAAAAATAAAAAAAGATGTAATCATTTTCAAAATCGAAATAAAAGGATTAAAATGATACAAACTTAAAAAATTCTATGGCGTTATGCCATACCGTTTCGTTATTTTAGAAGTGCTTAAAATTACCTTCAAAACAAGGTATAGCAGAGTAAAATCGGTCAAGTATTTCCGGAGTTACATGCGACTGAATGAACACACCTCTTTGATAAAATCTTCATTTCACCAAAGTTCAATTGGTCATAACATTTAAAAAAAATTTTTAAAATTTTTTTCTTGAAACACGTATATAATATTTTTAAGAGAAGAATGCATACACAAACTAGTTAAGCAATCCAAGCTTGTGATGTAAAAAATGCGTACCGTTTGGCATGGAATGACTCATATAAGAATATCTTACGATTAAATAACAATAATTTGCAAGTGTATGCACTATTTTATAGCACTAAAATACTCTATAATTATTATATACGAGTATATAGCATCTACTTCCGAAATGGGAGGTCAAGGATGTGGTAGCGCTTCAGTCTTCTTGTTTCGTTGGTATCATCGAGCAATGAAATGGCCAGCGAGTTGCAGTGGTCACTTAATCTTTGAAGGTAGTTTTCTGCATACCGTCTTATTTCATCTTTAACCATCGGAATGCTTAAGTCATTATGAATAGTGTTGTTAGATACGAACCACGGTGCTTTAAGTATAGTCCTTAATGTTTTAGACTGATATCTTTGTAAAATTTCGATATTCGAATTACTGGCAGTTCCCCAAAGCTGTATACCATATGTCAATACAGGTTTCAGTATGCTCTTGTATATGGGTATTTCCAGGATCGATAACGCGACATTCGTACGTCTTTAAATGAAAAAATAAATGGCAAAAATCAACATTTCCACAAATGTGTTTTTACGTCAGTAAAGCATTTTATCAACACCATTTTTATTATAAAAGACAAGCTTTGGGAACTTGTCGTTTTCAAATAATTTTTGGAAAACATTGCATAGATAACGCGACAAAAAATGGAAGGCATTTGTGACTTCATATTGAAAAATTCAAAAGTCAGTGAAATATGGCCATTAATTTGTAAAAAAAATACTCTTAAACCATAATAAAACAATGTAGTTTTTCATTTATAAGAGTTATTATGATCTACAACTATTGTTTTATTTATTTATAAGTTTTGTTAGTGATTCGTAACGTGACATTGCTAACGTGACAAAATTTCCACCTAGTTTCTGAGAAGAATTTTTTCATCAAATTTTATTTGGAAAAACAAAAAATATTAATTCAAAATTTACAAATGTGAAAATAATGATAATAATTAGGAATACATGTATAATAATGTAAAAAAGATTAGGAAATAAAATTTTTTTTTGGAATATGCTGTTTGAGCTATCATGTTTCTTGCTCATCGCAAGAAACATGATGTATTTTCCTTATCCCTGGAACATTTGGCGACTGCTCCCATTTTTTTTTTAATATTGATGAAATCACAATTTCACCTTCCTCAACATACATAATACGAATTCCAGAAAAATGGTTTTTCGCGCATTCGTAAAAATCAAAGGCATTATGAAGCAAGAGTTTTTGGGTTTTCGTCATTTGCCATACTTTTCTCTTCAATACGGCTCCAACACCATCGACTGCACCCTTGCCATGCGACGATGCAAAATAGTTCCACTCAATTGTATCGCATTCAAATTCAGCTATAAAATTAGTTAAGCTATCAATTATGAACTTATTTTTAAACTGCGAACTACTTCCGCCTGAAAACAAAAAAAATTTTTCAAAACGTCCATGACTTTCTTTTAAGTATTTAACAATTTTTGTTAAAAATAAGAAAACTTCAGCCTTGCCATGATTCAAACTATTACTAATTACAGCCAGAGATTCTGTTTTCATGGAAGTCCAAGCAACGCAAGTAAAAATTGATACTAGCTTGTATTTAAAATGCGCGCTTTGAATTTCATTTTGGAAGACCAATCTATAATTTTCAGCGAAGTCTATCTGCAATACGAGTTCTCCATGCTTTACATTTTCCTTCACCTCGTCGAAATATTTTTGTTGAGCTCGGTTAACATAGAAGTGCATTTTAAACTGTGGCAATCGCACGTTTATCTCATTGATCAGCTCTGACAATGGTGCAATAGTATTTGCCAAGAAGATTCCATTTTCTACTCTACTCCAAAGTTGCCATTTAACATTTTCGTTTATAAGCCTTAAATAAACTAGTGGCACTAGCTCATAGCACACGTCAACAGTACATCTCTTGCAATCAGTGGTCATGCAAGTTTCATTTTCAATATTGCAACAAACTAATTGCAAAAATTTGACATGACTACTTGGAATTGTCGGAATTATTTTAGCACAAGCCTCTATTAAAAAAGAAAAATTTGCATGATACATGCATACGCACATGTTGTGGGGCGTTTTGCTTGACAGCTTTACGTGTTTAGGTCGACAATTGTAAAAAGTTGTTTTGCTTATACTGCCAACTCTTTCTATTTTAAAGATTTCGAAAGCTTCTGTTACGGTCATTATCATAAAACGCTTTGAAAATATCGCTCCATTACAAATAGAAGTGTCTTTTTTGCATGCTTATGTCTTCACGAGAATAAAATTCTTTTACTTGCGCAAGATTTGTTTCAGGCGTAGATTCCATAACCTGGTTTTCTGGCGGAAAGTATTTCTTACAGAGCGCTTTTAAAAGTATAATTTTTTTATCCAGCGCCTGAGGTAGGACTTTTCAACCTTTTTAAAAGCTTTTCCAAACGTCTGCTTACTGTTATAAGGATTAACGACGTCTTCTTGTTGCTTTGCATTGTTCTGAAGATTTTTCCTGTATTTTCGCTGCCTTAGACGATCTTTTTCCCGCTTACTTTCGAGAAGCTTCTTGTTTTTTGTTCTCCAGTTCCTTCAATTTTGCGCGCCGTATTTTCATTTTCATTGCAACATTTTTTAGGTACTTCTGGCGCTTGACGGGGTCTGACTGAATTTTTTCTAGATATCGTCGTGATGCTTCTTTATTGTTATTTTTACCCATCTGCATAAAAAGTAAGCATAATATGAATATATATGAAAAACAATACTTTTTTGTTCTAATATGTCCAACTTACGATGGGTAACGCGACAAACTTTTGATTGAAATTAAACCTTTCTCAAGAGCAAAAGCACACAATTTTTTTTTATTTAGGTTAAGCACAATTAACTTTGTTTAAATAGTAATTTTCAACTACTTGCTTCGACTGGATGAACAGTACTGATAGAAAACAGTGTTTTGGCATCGATAACGTGACACAGAAATAGCAGGGGAAAGAAACTCTAAAATTTACCGTTTGTCAATGCCTACTGTGTGTCTGTTTCTATTTTCGTATTCGTTAATTGTTGGTACACAAATTTTGAAAGAAGATTGCAATAATAAAACGTATATATAATAAATAACAACGAAAATCAAAACCAGCAGTAAGAGTCACCAAAAATGAAAAATAAAATATTGTTAGTTTCTGTGCAAATTTTTCACAACAAAAACAAAAATATGATGTTAACGCGTTATATTCTTTCAATTCAAATATTTCTTTAACAATATAAAGGAAAAAAATGGCTGTTTAACAAATTTTAATTTTTTCGTCGTGGTTGACCTTTTTCTGGAAATACCCATATTTGAATTTTATTGTGTATACTTAGTTCAGATTTGGAACCTAATAGCCAATATAGACGCCGGGTTTTTATGTTTAAATGTTCTTTCTTAGATTTTATGTGTGCTTTCCACGTCAGCCTTCTGTCAATGTGAATCCCCAAGTATTTGACGCTTGGTGATTTTGGAATAACACAATTATTTATTAATAAATTAGGAAAATCACCATTTCTCATAGTAAATGTCACGTGAGTAGATTTTTCAGCATTTATTCTGATTTTCCATTTGTTTATCCAGTTTTGAATGTTGTTAAGTTCGTTTTGAACGAAGTACGAAGCTTCTACCGGGCATGAACTACAGGATAGTATTGCGGTGTCATCTGCGTATGTCGCTACTAATACATCTTTCGTTGTGGGCATATCGTCAGTAAAAATGGTGTAGAGAACTGGACCCAGTACGCTGTCTTGTGGAACTCCGGCCCCGATTTCATTAATATCGGAATGTTCTTCATTTACTTTGACATAAAAACATCTCCGCGTCAGGTAGGATTTAAGTAACAAATACATATGCCCAGGTAGGATTTTTTTAAGTTGGAAAAGCAAACCATCGTGCCAAACTCTGTCGAATACCTACTGAACGTCTAAAAATGCTCCGGAACAATATTGCTTGTTTTCCAATGCATCTCTAATATAGGCGATGATACGGTGGCATTGCTCAGGAGGACCATGTTTATGTCTGAACCCAAATTGATATTCAGGTATGATATTATTTTTCTCTAGTACTGGTAGTATTCGTCTTAAAAATATTTTTTCAAATATTTTAGAGAAAGTGGCCAGTAAGCTGATTGGTCTGTAAGAAGTGATTTCATTCTCAGGTTTTTGAGGTTTTGGCAGCATTATTATTTCTGCGCATTTCCACTGAGATGGAAAATGATTTAAACGCAGAATCGAAAATTTAATTGCTTTTTTTGGAAGATTTTTTAAGACTTTTCCATTTCCATTTAAACCTCGCTTAAGCAATAACTTAAAACCATTAACAGGTAAGTCCTTTTATATACATCGAAGCACGTAAAACAATACGAGTATTTCTTCAATACCTTTTTTGTACAAACCAAAAATTTTCCCAAAACTATTTTCAGTAAATAAAAATGTTTAAGACTTGAAATTATCACATTAGCGAGGTTTTAAGCTATTTTTATAGTTTGTCACTTAAAACACCCCTATTAAGTCTTTCAAAATACAGACTAGTTTCCACAGGCAGAAGAACGATAATCTAGAGACTACCGTGGAACCTGGTAGTATTGTCGACCACCATTGAGATTTGACTCAGACCGATTGCATTTGGATTTAAGCAGTAGTAGAAGTACAGCAAACTGAATTGAGGGAAGTTTGTGCAACCACTGTGGCATAAGTTTACTACAATTTACATACTAACAAGGCATTATCAAGCGTATTATGTGCACGACTGAAGCCTCAATTCGTGCAACAACATCCTTGGCCTGTTTCAATGTGGACTTAATCCTGCACACAGAAACAAAATCGGTTAAAATTCGGTCCAAACTTCAAAATTTCGTTTAAATAAAACCCGCTTTTAGTTGCAATCACCAACTTTCCATGATATAAATGGTTCGACATACCATAAGACAGTAGCTGAAATTATGTTACGTTACACGCAACCAACAAATTGGTTATACCAACCGATTTCAGTAAAACTTGTCTTAACCGGCGTTTATGGCAACCTACCAATTATGAAGTACACGTTACGTTAATATTTATAATTGCTGGTGACAACTGACCGAATTCTGAAGGTTTGGTTTGCTGGGCTGTTGGGTTTTGGTACTATTGAATTCGATTGTCATTTCCACGAGTATTAGTAACCTTACCAAAAAAAAAAATTCTGCAATAGGTTTTTGGATAAACTAATTTCAGAAACTTTTAAATCCATTTGGGAAAGAATCCTCCAAATTTTAAAATATTTTAAATAATGATACAATACTGTTTTTTTTTATTCTACGATTTTGTATTGACTAGACCCGATAAATTTTAATGAAGATTTATTATGATGTTGGGACTACCATAAATATGCTAGAATAGTGCAGATTTCGAATTCTGAACGACTTCGGTCAGATTTCTGACATTAAGTGTTATTAAATTCTGATGTTTTTACCGACATTACGAACCGAATTCTGAACGAATTCTGAGCTTATGTCATGGTAAAGTCTGAATGTAAACAATCAAAAAGAAGAAATTACACTACTTTACAAAATAAAATTTTTTTCATGTACATTTGATGAGAGGTGACTTTTCTAATGTATTTCCATCTGCTGAATTCAAAAATCAAGGTAAATTTTTTTTTTATGGAACAGTTTTTGAGATATCCTTATATTTTTATTTTTTCGTCCTTTTTTCACTTGACAAATCATATCTCGAGCTAGAAATGTCTGATTATATCGTTCTTGGTACTTAAATGCAAGGTATTGAGTAGACGAACAAACATGTATAATTGGATCTTTTATAAGTTAAGTGGTTCAAAATATATCGATGAAAATAGGGCAAATTTTCAAAAAAAAATCATATTTTAGAGTGATCCTGTGCCGGCGGAAAAGTACATACCTTTGAAAAAAAACGTCCGGTTTCTCTTCATGTTCGTAAAGATGATACTTTAACGTAAGAACTAAGACCAACCACAAGAAAATCGACCGAAAAATGACAAAGTTATAAGCAATTGAGTGAGTAAATATGTCTCTAAAAATCCATTTCTTGCATTCGCATTTGAAATTCTTTCCGGACAATCTTGGTGACGTGAGTGACGAACACGGCGATAGATTTCACCAACAAATTAAGACCATTGAGCGGCGCTATCAAGGATTTTGGGATGAAGCAATGTTGGGAGACTATGTATGGTTTCTCACTAGAGAAACGGATCCCAAAAGCAACCGAAGACAAAGCAAGAGCCACAACTATTTCTAACACACAAAAATGTCAAATGTCGAAAAAAATAAAATATTCGGAAAATATGGGATTTGGATTTATTCACTCAATTGCTTATAACTTTGTCATTTTTCGGTCGATTTTCTTGTGGTTGGTCTTAGTTCTTACGTTAAAGTATCATCTTTACGAACATGAAGAGAAACCGGACGTTTTTTCAACGGTATGTACTTTTCCGCCGGCACAGGATCACTCTAAAATATGATTTTTTTGAAAATTTGCCCTATTTTCATCGATATATTTTGAACCACTTAACTTATAAAAGATCCAATTATACATGTTTGTTCGTCTACTCAATACCTTGCATTTAAGTACCAACGATATAATCAGACATTTCTAGCTCGAGATATGATCTGTCAAGTGAAAAAAGGACGAAAAAATAAAAATATAAGGATATCTCAAAAACTGTTCCATAAAAAAAATGTTACCTTGATTTTTGAATTCAGCAGATGGAAATACATTAGAAAAGTCACCTCTCATCAAATGTACATTTCCGGTGTAAACTAGTGTTATTATTGTTCTACAAAAAAAAGTTGTAAAACATTTTGAAAAAGCGTTCGGAAAGACTTTTAGTTACAAGCAGGGTAGTCTGCAGTTTCGCAAGCAATAATTGTGCTGTAACTATGTTTAGTGGCTATACACTTAAGGGCAATCAGTTTTGCATTTAACGAGAACTGCCGGCAGTAGAGTTTTCCTCTGAACACAATAAAAATCCCTCGCACAGCTAAGCTAACCAAACGTCCAGAATTTGAATTTGAATTATAAAAATACCTTAGACAAACAGTTAAGAGTTCGTTCAGAATTAGTTCCGACATGTCTGAACACAAGAATATGAAGCAAATAACAAAAAATTTAAACGAATAGACTACCTCAGATAAATAGTTCAGGATTCCTTGCGAGTTCGTTTAGAGAAGTCTAAACAAAAAATTAATAAAAATTCCTTAGATAAGTCTAACAGAATTCGAGGCGAATTCGTCGAATTCAACGATTTCAGTAAGAATTCTCGATAGAATTCAGATATTGTTCAGAATTGTCTGATATGAGACATTGTCGGCAAATTAGGTTTACTGGGAGTCTAACAAAAACAACACATGAACAAATTCTGTTCGAATAATCAACTAATTAGTTAGAGTAACCGATACTTTGTCTCTTTAAACGATAGTGTCAGTTCGCTCTACGGAAAATTTCCATATACCCAATCAATATTCGAGTGAAGCTATGAAACACATGGAAAGTACGTGCAACCACAAACATTCGGTTGGCAAAAAATTCGGTTGTGGCATCAAATCTGTTCTCTGCGTGTAAATGGCCCTGCCATTTAATTCAACACACGATCAAAGCTGAGTACATTTTCATTTCTTGTAATTTTGCATACATAAACAAAATTAATCGCTTTAAAAAATACTACAAAGCGAGTTTGTACAAATCTTTTCATGTGAATTTAAAGACATGTTCATTATTTCGCCGGGAAGTGGAAAAGATTGAACCAATGCCACATATAAGCCGGAAAATGTTGTACATCAAATTCCCACCATATATTCTTGCATTGAAGTTGACACATTTCCAAGAAAAGGGCGTTGTAGGTACCAGGTTTTGATCAGAAGTGTTTGTGTTATATCTCAAAGGACCACATTAATATAGGGTGGGCAATTTAACATTTTTAATTTGAATCGGCTGCAAAAAAAAAATTTAATAATGTTTTCCAATTTCGGGTTTTATTGATAATGTTGAACTTTGTCATTTAATAATGGAACACAACATTATTCATATGACAGCCACAACAGGCTCGGCAGCATCTCCTCCGATTGAATCTGTTTAATGGCAACTTCGATTTTATGTTTTAACGCTTCAATTGGGTCTGGATGCTTTGCGTAACATTTATCCTTTATGGCTCGCCACAGAAAAAAGTCCAATGGGCTCAAATCACAGCTCACATTTTAGCTGAGTATTCGACTTCAAAAACAGTGCGCGAAATATCGATGGCTGTGAAGGAAGATGGGGCCCCGTCTTCTTAAAACCAAATGTCATTTATGCCATTCTCTTGAATTTTTGGAAACAAAAATATCGATGGCTGTGAAGGAAGATGGGGCCCGTCTTCTTAAAACCAAATGCCATTTATGCCATTCTCTTGAATTTTCGGAAACAAAAATTCGTGGAGCATGTCGCGGTAACGCTGAGGAGGCTGCTTGCTCATTTTAGAATAAAAATGGCCCAATGATGTCGCCAGCCCAAAACCCATACCAAATAATGACTCATTGTGGATGCATTGGCTTCTCAGTAGTCACGTGTGGGTTCTCTGAATCCCATATGCGGCAATTTTGCTTATTGACATAGCCACCGAGACAGCTCATTAAGCAAAGCCTAAAAAGGCATCAGATTGTGTTCCATTATTATATGACAAAGTTCAACCTTTCTAGTAACCAGAAACTTTAAAAATTATCAGTATTGTTTTTAAGCTGATTCAAATTTAAAATTTTAGATAACCTAAGTGGAAAAACATTGCATTAACTCACCTCAGCTTACTTATAGGGTGCACGCTTTATGAATGTAGAGAATGTTATTTGTACGTACCTAAAATGAAGAGAGTAGAAAACGTTAGTTGCTTCCTAAAATATACATCTATTTATTAATAGTTAATATAAACAAATTTTATTTACTTAGTTCTTACAAATATTTTGAGTTTGATTTATAGAATTTTAATTAAAATTCAAAAATTTTAAAAGTTTATCAAAAATCGTCTAAGCCATAATATAGAAAAATATTACAAAACAAGAGACGCAATTTTCTGAATATTTAAAAACAAAGAATACTTACTTAGTAGGGACATAAATACTGTTACAACATTGAACACGCCCATTTCAATAGCAGAACTGAACATACCCCGTTAAAGTCATTTGGGTTTTGAAAGCTAACCTCAATAGCGTTAGTGTGCAACGGGATTTTAAAATTGTTGCAAGTTTCATCATAGAGTGATCAGATAATGAGAACTGTATCGCTGTTATAGCGCCTTTCAAAGGTGAAATGAAAAAAGCGATATTTTCAAAACGCTCCGGCCACTTGGGATTAGCCGCATGTTCGTCTACCGATGCATAAAACTGTTTGATGAGATTGGAGATGTAAAATACCGCCACCGGTCGGGCCGCCCACGCTCTGTTCGAACACCGCATGTCATCAAAGCCGTTAAATCAAGAATTCACAGAAATCCGCTCCGAAAACAGAAAATCATGACCCGTGAGATGAATATTACGCAAAAGTCCATGATTTGAATCATTAAAAAAGACTTGGGACTTGGGGCTTTCAAACGACGTACCGGACATTTATTGACTGCAGCTTTAAAAAAAATAGGATTGAAAAATGCAAACGTCTTTTGTTGAAGCACGCTGATAACTTACACAGAAAAATGTTCACCGATGAAAAAAATTTACCGTTCAGGAAAAATGTAACCAGCAAAATGATAGAGTGTATGCGCGGTCATCTAAGGAAGCATCTGAACTGATCCCAAGGGTGGAAAAGGGTCATCCCAGCTTCAGTCATGGTTTAGTGGGATGTCTCTTACGATGGGATCACTGACCTGCATTTCTGCGAACAAGGAGCCACAACATCGGCCAAAGTTTACCAAGAAATCGTTTTGGAAGCTGTTGTGAAGCCTCTTAACAATTGCCTGTTCCAAAACCAGCCATGGACTTTCCAGCAGGGTTATTCGCCGGCCTGTAAGGCTAAAACGTCCCAGGCCTGGCTTCGAAACAATTTGCCAGCGTTCATTTCCTCTGAAGAATGGCCCTTAGGCAGTCCAGATTTAAACCCATTGGCTTACGAATTGTGGAAGGTTTTAAAGGGCAAGGTTTGCCACTAAAGATACCCCAACATTGGATCTATTAAGAATGCTTTGGTTTGAGGTGTGGCCAGTTTTCCAATGGACGAGGTTCGTTTAGCTACTGACAACTGGCCAGTGCAACTTTAGGCGTGTGTAAAGGCAAAAGGCGGACATTTCGAATAAGTAGATTCGTTTTGGATACAATACGAGGGAGACCGCAAAACTAACTGGCCTGGCACATTTTCTGTTTTGCGAGCAACTGTTTTTTGTTTTGTTTTTTAAAAGCAATCTTTTATAAGCCATCTGTCAAAATATCCGAAATATTTAATGATTATTTTTTTTGTTACAGGTGATTGAAGTAAACAAGTTTTATAATTTTTGAAAAATGGAAAATAAAGAGTTTCGTGCGGTAATTAAAAACTTTTATATGAAAGGTTACACGCCACAATAAATCAAAGATGAATTGGATTCTGTTCATGGTGATAATGCACCATCATACTCCACCGTGAAATGCTGGGTTCAACAATTTAAAATGGGTTGTTCAAGTACGGAAGATGAACAACGCTCTGGAAGACTGAAAACTGCTACTACTATTGAAAACATTAGAAAAAAAATTAATGAAGTGACTAAAGATAGACGAATAAAGCTCAGAGAACTTGCTGATATTGTTACACGAAAAACTAGTTTGGAGTATTTTACATGATGAACTCCAAATGAAAAAGCTATCCGCAAGATGGGTGCCGCGTTTGTTGATTGGTCCGTTGGACCAATTCCGAGGAGCTTTTAGCGATTTATCAGCGTAATCCAATAGAGTTGTTGCGCCGATTCATAACAGTTGATGAAACATGGATCCATCGCTACATCCCAGAATGCAAAGAACAGTCAAAACAATGGATAGAAGCTGGTAAAAATGGTCCCAAGAAGGCGAAAACTGTTAAGTCAGCAGGAAAAGTTATGGCCACAGTATTTTGGGATGCAAGGGGTATAATATTTAGTGATTATCTTGAGAAAGGAAAAACTATAAATAGGGAATATTATTGTGCATTATGGGATCGGTTGAGTGAAGAAATAAAGATAAAAAAGTTCTTTTTCATCAAGATAATGCTCCTTCACACACTGTATTTTTAACTCAACAAAAACTGGCCGAATTACGATTTGAAATTGCTCCGCATCCACCATATAGTCAAGATTTAGCTCCTTCTGACTATTTCTTGTTTCCAAATTTAAAAAAAAATTCTCGGTGGCAAAAAATTTTCGTGCAATAGCGAGGTTATTGCTGAAACTGAGGCATATTTTGAAGGTCTTGAAAAATGTTTAGCTCGTTTGTTTTATTTCGGTCTGTTTGTAGAGAGCCTGGCCTTATAGAGTTCGGTTTTACTTTCAACAATTGCAGCAAGGCTTTCTGAAGAGGGTTGTCACGGACCCGAAATCATGATAAAAGTAGTGTGCAGCCACGAAAATCAATGTCACTTTGCCATTTTGTTAAAAACTTGTCTTCTATTTAAATATAGAAAACAAGAGGTCTTGAGCCGGTTTAATCCCTGTTCAAGGTCTTGAAAAATCTTATTTTTCGGATGGAATTAAAAAACTTGAAAAACGTTTGATGAAGTGTATTGAGTTGGAAGGAGATTATGTTGAAAAATAAATAATAATAATTCTAAAAAAACGGTTCTTTTTATGTTAGGCCAGTTGCTTTTGCGGTCGCCCTCGTATACATCAATAAATATATTAAAAATATATATGATAAAGCAAGTGTCCAAATAACTTGTGCGGAAGACGCACGTTGCCGCGGTCATAATTAAATAATATTTTTGTTCACAATTTTAAAATGTTTTTCCTTCAGTTCAATAAAAAACACTATAAATGAGATATACTAAAAAAATCACACAGAAACCTTTGTTTTTGTAGCAGTAACGATATACTCAAGTTGATCTTCAGGTTATGCGCTAAACTAACAACAAAAAATTAACGAATTTTATACTTTCTTCTGATGCTTGAATTTCAAAGATACTTCAGTAAAAGAGCAAAACCTTTTTATAAAGTAAGGGTGGTACAACTGGAACGCACATTGTTAATTGTAAATAAAACAAAAAGTTTTCAGAGAATGATTTTAATAGTTTTTACAATGACAGAAGGATTTATAGCAATTTCGTTTGAAACAAAAAATCCGCCAAATGCTCGCCACGGCTTCGGTGGCATATCTCTATCCGATGGTCCATATTTTTCATGACTCTTAGAAATAATAAAGGTTCAATGTCGTTAGTATGGCGAATTATCTCATCTTTTAGCTCTTGAATTGTTCTTAGCTTATTGACGTTCACTTTTTCTTTTAAATATCCCCAAAGAAAAAAGTCCAACGGTGTCAAATCACATGATCGTGGCGGAAATTTGACATCATCACTACGTGAGATAACACGGCCATTGAATTTCTTGAGCAAAACAGCCATTGTTTCGTTGGCTGTGTGGCAAGTGGCAACTATCTGGTGGAATTGCATATTATCCAGATCTATATCCTCAATTTCTGGCCACAATTTCTTGAGCAAAACAGCCATTGTTTCGTTCGCTGTGTGGCAAGTGGCAACTCTCTTGTGGACTATTATATTATCCATTTCTATATCCTCAATTTCTGGCCACAAGAAGTCCGTTATTATATCAAGATAGAGTAAGTGCTTGGTCGACTTAATTTTCGAAGATGAATGGCCCAATTACAGAAGGATGGCCAAACGAACTGGACGAGCACAGATGTTTTAACATTTCCTACAGACCCGGGTTACTGAAATTTGCGCACAGCTTTCCTGATTGTGGACACTTTTAGTCGATTATGCCGACCAAAAAATCACGAAGTACACGAAATGCATTTTGATTTTAAATGCCAAAGCTTCAACAATCTTAACGCGCTGATCAATTGAATTTTTCAGACACTGCAAAAAAGAACAGTCCAGTTATGTTGGGCAAAAAACTAGACGTTAAGATATAACATCGTGTATTAGAGTTGGACCCTCTTTTATATCGGACAAAAATTACAATATATCCATAAATAGGTTCTGTTTATACCCTGCAACACTCTGTGGGACAGGGTATTACGTCTGTAACTATCAAAATTATCTGAGCTAGACGACGTTCGACGTATAATAACAGCTGAGTCCACTTAAAGAGGACAGTGTTTGTGTCCTTCCAACCGTCTAACCGTCCACCTAAAGCTTGTAATCAAACTTCAGGTCGCAATTGTTGTCCGGTCTTCATGAAATTTGACACGTCAGTTTTTTGGTCCAAGGACAGACGCTATTGAAATGGAAATCGGTTAAGATTGTAGGGGAGCTACGTATGGTCATCCGATTTTATGTTTTTAGCTCTAGAAGCCACATATTACTTTCAATCTTGATGAGTTTTGGCACCAATAAGTTCTTTGTGCCAATGATGGGCACTGTTGAAATAATAGAAAATCGGTTCAGTTTTAACACTGAATAATTCACGAATACGACTTAAGTTTTAAAATCTGCACAGAGCAAAATCTAGATGAAAATCATTGAAACAACTAACAGGCCGTTGCAAAAAGAATTTTGGTTGCAATCACTAAAAGTTTATAATCGTAATGGTTATTCGGTTGGACCAACCACAAGATGATAAATATGATCATCGTATTGTAGACGCAACTAATTAGTCGATCATACTAATGAAACGCAGAAAATATATTAAGTTGCCATATCTTAATAGTTTAGTCAACATTTTGTTGTTGACACCGAATATTGATGATGATATCTTTACTGTCGTCACAACCGAAAGCGAAAATAATATTATTATTAGTGCTTTAAGCAAATCGTTTAATCTACTTTATTCTCTAAAAATCTTAAAAATGCTAAAGTGTTCTTAAAGCAAAAAGGAAACTGTTTTTTTTGCCTCTTCTGAAAGGTTAAATTTTTTCGGTGAAAGATTGCGACTTTAAGATATAAAAATTCTTAAATAGAATACAAGTTTTTAACCAAATGGCAAAGTGACATTGATTTTCGTGGCTGTAGTTCTCATTCGTTTGTGGAGAGCCTGGCCTTATAGAGTTCGGTTTTACTTTCAACAATTGCAGCAAGGCTTTCTGAAGAGGGTTGTCACGGACCCGAAATCATGATAAAAGTAGTGTGCAGCCACGAAAATCAATGTCACTTTGCCATTTTGTTAAAAACTTGTATTCTATTTAAATATAGAAGCAAGAGGTCTTGAGCCGGTTTAATCCCTGTTCAATGTGTAAAAGCAACAGACCGAAATAAAACAAACGAGCTAAATATAAAAATTCTTTTCAAGAGGTTCGGATTCTTTGCATTTCTACCGACACCTCAGTTACAATTACTGAATGTTACAGAGCACTAACTAATATTCGGTTGTCCTGATGGCAAACTCGAGTGCCATTGAACCTCAATCATTCGTTCGACAAATGAATTCGGTTGTGGCAACGAATCTGTTTTCTGTGTGTGGGTAAATTTAGAGCCTGTCCAAGGGGGTCCAAAACCTTATTTTCAGTTTGGTTTTTCTAAACATCCAAAAGTGCACGGTATAATTAGTCGGCCACTACCGACTTTGCCTTGTTTTATTAGTTTTCTTCCACACACAGAGAACAGATTTGTTGCCACAGCTGAAATTATTTGCCATGCACGTCAATTATTCCATCATTATAGCCGAATGTTAGTTGGTGCTCTGTAATTCTCAGTAATTGGCACTGAAGTTTCGGTGGAACATACGAAGTATCCAAACCTCCACAAAGAATGTCTGGGTCTAAAAATCCAAATGTCGCATCTTTGCAACGATAAAATTTAAAACTTGTTTGAGGTATTAAAATAAATCTCTTGAAGTGCAGGTTGAAGCGCGGTATTCAGCTAATTTGGTAATGAAATAAAAAAATTATGAACCTTAGAATAATTTATTACATATTTTAATTATTTTAAACAGTACGGAATTTTCAAAATGAGCTCTTACAAGCATGTCGACTGGTATTCTGCCAATTTCAGCCTCAATATTGTTAATTAGGTCTTCCAAAGTGTTAAGACGGTTGATATACACCATCGACTTCAGGTAACCTTAAAGGATATAATCGCATGGGGCTACGTCTGGAGAGCATACCAGCCAGTTCACATCGCAACATCACATAAGCAGTACCGAAAACATTCGCCTCAGACAGTTCGTGGTAACTTTCGCTGTGTGTGCAATGGAACCATCCTGTTGGAACCATGTATCTAATCTCTAATTTCATTGCCTCAAAAACCGGCTGAAAAAGTGCAGGAAATGTCAAACGTAAGTGATTGCTTTCGAGCAGAGCGTTTCGGTGATTGCAGTGCTGCTGCTCTAACCCTCTTGATGTTTTGTGGTGTTGTAATGCTTCTCTCAGGTCCCTTACACATGACACTTTCCCTGCTAATCGCAATGAAGTTATCCTATTTACAATTGATTGCCGTCCAGGAACACGTCCGCGTGGGGGAACAGCGAATCGTAAATGTAAAGCACGCTGCACTGCAATGATCGAGTGCGCATTTGAAAAATACGTTTTAACGCAAAATGAAAGCTCCTCACGTGTCCAATGCGTGATGGCAACTGAAAGGCAGACGAATACAAATTTCCAGTCAGCCAATAAAAGCCACGCACATTTTCCACTTTCTTCGATCAAGAGTGCCACCACAGCCTGCAGTGCAAAAAAGCAAATTACCCCGCTCCACCCTGTACTTCAAAAATATGGGGAGAGTAGGAAAGATGATGGAAGACGTTTGCTGAAAAATAATTGGATTATGCGATTAGCCTAAAGTCAGTAATAATCAAAGTATTTTATTTTAATAACGCCTATTCAAACCAAAAAACATAATACGAAGGCGACCGCAAAAGTACTGGCCTAACATAAAAAGAACCGTTATTTTGGAATTATTATTATTTATTTTTCAACATAATCTCCTTCCAACTCAATACACTTCATCAAACGTTTTTCAACTTTTTTAATTCCATCCGAAAAATAAGATTTTTCAAGACCTTCAAAATATGCCTCAGTTTCAGCAATAACCCCCCCCCCCCCCCCGCTATTGGACGAACATTTTTTGCCACCGAGAATTTTTTTTAAATTTGGAAACAAGAAATTATCAGAAGGAGCTAAATCTGGACTATATGGTGGATGCGGAGCAATTTCAAATCGTAATTCGGCCAGTTTTTGTTGAGTTAAAAATGCAGTGTATGAAGGAGCATTATCTTGATGAAAAAGAACTTTTTTTTCTAAATGCGGTCGTTTTATCTTGATTTCTTCACTCAACCGATCCAATAATGCACAATAATATTCACTATTTATAGTTTTTCCTTTCTCAAGATAATCAATAAATATTATACCCCTTGCATCCCAAAATACTGTGGCCATTACTTTTTCTGCAGACTTAACAGTTTTCGCCTTCTTGGGACCACTTTTACCAGCTTCTTTCCATTGTTTTGACTGTTCTTTGCATTCGGGGATGTAGTGATGGATCCATGTTTTATCAACAGTTATGAATCGGCGCAAGAACTCTATTGGATTACGCTGATAAATCGCTAAAAGCTCTTCGGAATTGGTCCAACGGACGATTTTTTGGGGCAAAGTCAACAAACGCGGCACCCATCTTGCGGATAGCTTTTTCATGTGGAGTTCATCATGTAAAATACTCCAAACTTGTTTTTCGTGTATTTTAACAATATCAGCAAGTTCTCTGAGCTTTATTCGTGTATCTTTAGTCACTTCATTAAATATTTTTCTAATGTTTTCAATAGTAGTAGCAGTTTTCGGTCTTCCAGAGCGTTGTTCATCTTCCGAACTTGAACGACCCATTTTAAATTGTTGAACTCAGGATTTCACGGTGGAGTATGATGGTGCATTATCACCATGAACAGAATCCAATTCATCTTTGATTAATTTTGGCGTATAACCTTTCATATAAAAGTGTTTAATTACCGGACGAAACTCTTTATTTTCCATTTTTCAAAAATTATAAAACTTGTTTACTTTAATCACCTGTAACAAAGAAAAAATTAAATATTTCGGAAATTTTGACAGATGGCTTTTAAAAGATTGCTTTTAAAAAACAAAAACAAAAAATGTTGCTAGTAAAACAGAAAATGTACCAGGCCAGTTAGTTTTGCGGTCGCCCTTGTAATAATTTTAAACAATCCTTCTTTGGTTACAACAACAATGTGTTGGCAAAACTATTTGTTGGCACAACCACTAGTTGTGGCAACTATATACATTAACTGCGTTTTGTTGCAACGACCGATCAATTCTTTGTCTTTACAATACAATGATCATCTTGTGGTTTGTCGAACCGAATAATCATTTCGATTATAAACATTTGGTGACTGCAACAAAAGTTCGTTTTTTGCAAGGGCATTTTTGTAGTTCCAACTAATTTTTTCTCTCTGTGTACGTATTCAAATGACCCATTCATCTGAATATTCCATGAACACCACTTTAACAGTGGTGGCCGCTGATTTCAAAAATGTTTACTGTATTTTCAGTAAAATCAAATGGACTAAAGTGTCACAGCCAACAAATGCATCAATCTCCGCCACTCGGTGCAGTGCAAACAATTCACACACACACACCAACACGCGAGCTCGCAAATTATGTGTGGACCAATGGGCAAATATGCAACAAATGCCCCACGAGTGGCAACTAATTAATTAAACATTTCACTGGGCACTGGCATTTGATTTAATGATTCCAGTTTACCAAGTATGAGTGAACTTTTAATGACGTTCAGTTCAATATTTATCACAGAATGCGAAAAAAAAATCACCTGCCATTAATTGACGACAACAAAAGTAGCAGATTTTTGTTTTGTTTTCGCTTTTATACATTTTGCCAGAAAAGCAAAATACAAACGAAATTAACATGAATTCTGGCGAATAGCGAGGGAGAGAGAAAAAAAACGCATTTCATTCATTATAGTCAGTCATTCGTGTATTGTACATTAAAACCCATTATTGTGGAAAAAGGAAAACGTCGAATTGTCTGTTGTTCCTTTTTGTGTTACCGAGAAAATGGCCAAGGAAAACAGGAATATATCGCCATTTCCGTTTGCATTCTTATTCAGCAACAATAATTGTGACGAATGTTAATGATACCGATACGTTGGGGTGAGCATCCACCACGTCGCTCTGGTCGCCCTCTCCTTCCCTACCCCGGTTTTGGTCCTTTTCGTCAAAAGACATGATATCGAGTGTTGATGCTTTTTTTTTTTCTTTTTGGCTGTACACTTTCATCACGTTAAATAAATATTTTATGGAAATTCTTGTTATATTTCAGACGAGCGGGCGAGAATGAATGGCCATCTGAAGAACAATTGAATGCGCGGTATGGCAACGAAACATCATCAAGAAGTCTGAGGGATGACGGCGGGGACCTGGTCGTTTGTTGCTTTTTGATGTTCTGTCCTTTATGTCATGTTTATTTTAATTAATTTATCAACGACAATTGCAAATGACAGAACGAAGTGGTAAATAGGAGGGCATGTTGCGTGAGGCACAAGCGTTACCCCTGCATGATGATTGAAGCGATGGAACGTGTTTCGGAAATACTCGTATTTGCTGTCAACTGGTACGTATGGTGGCCGGAACCACAAGACGGCCAATGCGAATAAGGTTATCCGGTATGATATACCTTGCCATCGTCATTGATAAGGCTTTTGATTCCAGTCCTTGTAATCAAATGAACCAATTACATTTTTTAAAATGAAGAGTACCTTGAATTGATCAGCGCCAAAAATATGAACAAATATTGGGACAATGTGAGAATATCACGAGCACATTTCAATAGCCACGGTACGTTAATGAGGGGCCCATGTTTATGACAAATATAAGCGTAGGACTTATTTCGTTAAGAAACAATAATAAGTTTTCTTTTGAAAATAGGTGCACACAATTGGGTTTCTTAGCTTTTTGTCGCATCAGTCCGCAAAATGTATCTTGTAATTTTGGTAATTTGAACAAACGAATTTTAATACAAGATTTACTAAATTAAACAAATAAAAATGTTCGAAACACCTTAAAAGTATCCCCTAGTCGATAGCAGCATATAATTTGATTTAATAGAGGGAAGCCCATTTGGTGATATCTACACGGTGTCCGCCGGGAAGGTATACTACTTAGTAGGGACATAAATACTGTTACAACATTGAACATAGCCATTTCAATAGTAGAACTGAACATACCCCGTTAACATCATATGTGACGCGCAAAATAGAAAGAGACCTGAGGTTAAAAACCAGTTTTGTTCAGGAGACCCATTTTAAAGATTTAAATACGTGTATCTTTGGTGTGCCATCACTTTCATAAAACGCGCATATCTCTGGGAGGGAACACTTTTGGGGCATGGGATCGGTCTCATTCGATGCTCAGATGTTGTCCACATTAAAAAAAGTGAAAATTGATTTTTTTTACCCTTAGGTCCCTTTCTCTATGCGCTGTTACATATGGGTTTTGTAAGCTAACCTCAATAGCGTTAGTCTGTAACGGGATTTTAAAATTGTTTCAACATTCATCATGGAGTGATCAGATAATGAGAACCGTATCGCTGTAATAGCGCTTTTCAAGTGTGAAATGAAAAAAGCGATATTTTCAAAACGCTCCGGCCACTAGGAGACTGTTTGAGGAGACTGGAGATGTAAAAGACAGCCACCGTTCGAGCCGCCCACGCTCTGTTCGAACACCGCATGTAATCGAAGCTGTTAAATCAAGAATTTACAGAAATCCGCTCCGACAACAGAAAATCATGGCCCGTGAGATGAATATCACGCAAAAGTCCAAGAGTCGAATCATTAAAAAGACTTGGGACTTGGGGCTTTCAAACGACGTTCCGGACATTTATTGACTGCAGCTTTAAAAAAAAATAGGATTGAAACATGCAAACGTCTTTTGGAGAAGCACGCTGACAACTTGCACCGAAAAATTTTGTTCACCGATGAAAAAATTTTTAACGTTCACAAAAAATTTTACAAGCAAAATGATAGAGTGTAGGCGCGGTCATCTAAGGAAGCATCTGAACTGATCCCAAGGGTGGAAAAGGGTCATCACCCAGCTTCAGTCATGGTTTGGTGGGGTGTCTCTTACGATGGGGTCACTGACCTGCATTTCTGCGAACAAGGAGTCAAAACATCGACCAAAGTTAACCAAGAAACCGTTTTGGAAGCTGTTGTGAAGCCTCTTAACAATTCCCTGTTTCAAAACCAGTCATGGACTTTCCAGCAAGATTCTGCGCCGGCTTAAACGTCCCAGGCCTGGCTTCGAAACAATTTGCCAGCGTTAACTTCCTCTGAAGAATGGCCCTCAGGCAGTCCAGATTTAAACCCATTGGATTACAAATTGTGGACGGTTTTAGAGGACAAGGTTTGTCACAAAAGATACCCCAACATTGGATCTCTTAAGACTGCTTTGGTTCGAGCTGTGGCCAATTTTCCAATGGACGAGGTTCGTGCGTCCATTGGCGATTGGCCAGTGCGACTTAAGGCGTGCTGTGCTGTAAAATAAAAAGTACTGAATGTTTTTGGACCAAATATTTTTTAATATATTTATTGATGTATATTGTATCCAATAAGAATCTACTTTTTCGAAATGTCCGCCTTTTGTCTTTTCGAATAAGTAGATTCTTTTTGGATACAATATACATCAATAAATATATTAAAAAATAGTTGTCCAAAAACATTCAGTGCTTTTTATTTTACAGCATAAAACGTGTGTAACAGTATTTATGTCCCTAAGTACTTTGTTTTGTCGCCATTTTGGTAAACATTAGTCTTGACAGTTCATATTTGTCGTGAAGTAGAGACGTGGCAAATTTATTATGGAAAAATATTCGATAAACCCAAGTGTTTTAATCGTTTAAACATTTTATTAAAATCAATCATCGATTACTGAGACAATGAGAAAGTCACGTGAAATTTTTGGGTGAAACAATGAGCCAAATAAACGCACTATTTATCGTGTAGTAAATGATTTCGAAGAAAGAGGGTCTGTAGCTGATAGGCCCAAGCATGGATCACAACGTACTGCAAGATCGGCTGAAAACATTAGTGATGCTCAAGAAAGTGTTCAAAACAATCCATCAACCTCAATTCGACGCCGTGCTCAGGAGCTTGGTATTCAAAAAACAACTTTGGCTACAATTTTGCACAAGGATTTGCAAATGTTTTCATTTAAGATTCAGTTGACACAAGAGCTTTTTCCACAAGACCATTTACGCCGCCGTACATATGCCAATAGCATGTTACAGCTCGCCTATGACAACCCCGATATTCATAAAAAAAATATAATGAGTGACGAGGCACATTTTTATTTAAATGGATATGTGAATAAACAGAATAGTCGGTTTTGGGCAATGGAAAGCCCTCAAATTATTCATCAGTCCTCAAATTATTATGCATCCATTAAAAGTGACAGTCTGGTGTGAAATTTGGTCAGGAGGAATCATTTGACCTTACTCCTATGAAAATGAAAACGGCGTTACGGTAACTGTCAATGGGTAGCGATATCGTGATAAGATTGAAAACTTTTTAACCCCAGAACTGCATGCTTTGGGCTTGATTAACCGTTTCGGGACGACAGGGATGTTTTTATCCCAGAAAAATTTGAAAAATCATATCTCTGAAAATTCTCACACGATTTGGTTGAAAACCGTCCCAAATCATTATTTATATTCTACTCTACAAAAAATTTAATACAGCTGTCAATATAACACATGAAGCTTATGTCATAAGTCATAAATCAGTTCGCGCGGTTTGAGTTGCTAATAAGACCATCGACAAAAGCTCAAAAAACAAGTGTTTTAATTGTGGAAAAAAGTGTCATTTAGTAAAGTTTTACTCAAACAGTTGTTATTTCATAGAAAATATAATCGAAAACCAATAAAAAGATATTTTTCTGAATTTGCGGCTAAGGTAAGTATCGTGGGATAAAATCATCCCAAAACTGTTTATTTGTGGGACGTTAACATCCCAACCGTACTCATTCACATTATTTTTCTTAGAAAGATATGCTTTTCAGGTGTGTTTGGGATGTTTTTGTCCCAGGACGATATCTCCTTTTCAGAACGTCCTAAAAATATATTATGAAATTACTTTTCTTAAAACAACATTAGGAGACTATATCTAAACTCTTTTTTAAGATTGATGGCCACAAAAGTTCTCGTCCCGAAACGGTTAACATGTGGTATCAACAACACGGTGCCACATCGCATACAGCCAGGATTAAAATGGAATTACTGCGAGACATCTTTCCACAAAAAGTTATTTCCAGAAATGGTGATGTTAATTTGTCTCCACGGTCGCCTGATTTGACTGCTCTGGACAACTTTTTGTGGGATATCTGATAAGCAAGGTTTATGCAAACAAAACAAAAACGCTTGAGCAACTCAAAAAAAAAATATTCGTTATGAAATTAGTGAAATGCCGCGTGAAATGTGTGAGAATGTAATGAAAAATGTGCTCAAAAGGGCTTGCAATTGTGAGGCTAACATAGGCGGACATTTATCTGATATTGTGTTCCATACACATTTGCCGACATTAAATAAATTATTTATCAATATAAGATCCATTCTCCTTCGTTTAATCAAAAGTTATAAACAAACAACGTAGTATACCTTCCCGACGGACACCCTGTATTTGAGTTTAGACATATTACTAGCTGTAATCCGGTGTGCTTCGCTATCATGATTTTAGAAAAAAAAAATAGAAATAACATATGTGACGCGCAACATAGAAAGGGACCTAAGGTTAAAAACTAGTTTTGTTCAGGAGAGCCATTTTAGAGATTAGGTCGCTTTCTATTTGCGCTTAGAATCGTCGACTTCACTTTCATAAAACGTGCATATCTCTGGGAGGGAACACTTTTGGGGCATGGGATCGGTTTCATTCGATGCTCAGATGTTGTCCACATCAAAATAACAAAAAAATGAAAATTGATTTTTTTACCCTTAGGTCACTTTCTCTATGTGCTGTCATATATTGTGGTTGAATCTTACTGAAGTAGTAACGGGTGATCAATCTGGAGGTTTTACTTTCACTTGGGTTTTTTTTCGTGAGTTGTGTTATTTTTTTTTCTTTTTAGCATTGGTTGCCATTTCCGGGCGTTGAAGCCTAACGATATTCCTGAGCGTCGCCGTTTCAGAGTTTGGGCCCTTCAAAAGCTCCAAGAAGATCCGCTGTTTTTGGACTAAAATTTCGTTCAGTGATGAGGCACATTTCTGGCTCAACGGCAACGTTTATAAACAAAATTGCCGCATTTAGTAAAAGCAACCAGAAGAGGTTTAAGAGGTGTCATTTTACCCAGAGGAATCGACGGTTTGGTGCGATTTTTAAGCTGGTGGAATAATCGGTGCATATTTTTCCAAACATGATGACGGCCGGAACGTAAACCATAAATGGTGCTCGCTATCGAGCCATGATGAAATTTTTGCTACCAGAAATTAAAGCCCATAATCTTGACGAGATTTGGTTTCAACAGGACGGTGCCACTTGCCATACAGCTGATCAAACAATGGATCTATTGAGAGGTCTTTTCGAAGAGCAGCTAATTTCCCGTTTTGGATCGGTGAGATCATGTAATACGAGGGCTGCTATATATATTTCTGGCCTAATAATGAAAATGCGAATATTTATCATCAAAAATAGTTTTATTGTTTTTCAAAGTATTCTCCAGCATGATTTATACACTTTCGCATGCGCACAGAACAATTTTCGAAGCACCATTTTTCACTCCGATTGAGACACTTCCAAAACATGATTTTTGAACGCTTCAACAGCTGCTTCGGGCGATGAAAAACAATGACCACGCATTTTGTTCTTGATGCTAGGGAATAAGAAAAAGTCATTGGGTGTCAAATAAGCGTTGTACGGTGGATGGCCCATCTATTTGACATCTTGAGTGGTCAAATAGCTCATCGTTTCAACTGATGTGTGAGAGCTCGCATTGTCATGATGCAAAATGATCCGTCTTCTCTTATTATCTTTCCTCAAGTCTTCGAACACTGTTGGCAAGCAGATGGTTGTATACCACTCAGAACTGACCGGCCTACGTTCCACTAGAGGCACCGTGGCAACATGGCCGGTTATCCCGGAAATAACGCAATCATTTGCTTCGATGTACTTCTTTCACTAACAACTTTTGTTGGATTTGGCTCGTCTTGAAAGACCCATACGGTCGATTGCTGTTTTGTTTCGGGTTCATATGCATAGATCCATGATTCGTTACCTGTGACAATGTTATACACTGCCTTTGAGCTACCGCAGTTATACTTTTTCAACATCTCTTTGCACTAATCCATGCGAGCCTTTTTTTGAGCATTCGTCAAATTATGTGGAATCCAGCGAGAACAATTTTTTTCACGGCCAAATGAACATGCAATATCATATTGATGCTTGTCATACTAATGCCTAAGGATGCTGTCCAAGGATCAGTTCACACACAGCATCGATGGTTTCTGGCAAAGTGGCCGAAGTTGGGCGTCTTTCACGGAATATATTCTTGAGCCTTTGGGCTACCGGAGATATACTTTTTCAACATCTCTTTGCACCAATCAATACAAGCCTTTTTTGAGTTTGTCATACTAATGCCCAAGAATGCCTCAATCTTACGGTATGTCACATGTCGGACTTTCTTAATTAGTGCAGGCACAGCATCGATGGTTTCTGGCAAAGTGACCGAAGTTGGACGTCGTTCACGAAATACATACTGGAGCGAACGGCGTCGGAGACTGAACTCTTGGTACCAGCGATTAACCGTGTTTTTTGATGGTGTTTCATCGCCAAGAGTCGAAACGAGTTGATTTAAACACTCTTGTCTCCATAACCCACGCCAAAAATCGTAAGAAATCATCGCACGATAATGTTCACGGGATAATTCCATTTTTTTTAACTGAGATGAATTTTTCAACAAACTGTAAACAGAGCAATTTACCCTCAAATGACAAAACATTCTGGATGAAGTTATGCTAAAAAATGTCAAAGTTTCCAATGGAAGTTCCAGTTTGCATCTGGGAACACAAGTATTGTCAGGAGCCGAAATATAAATAGCAACCCTCGTTTTAACACTTGCTGTTTCTTTAATATTCTCCATCAAGATATTGAAGAATCTTTACCATCAGCTGTCACTACTCTGTCTTCTCACAGAAGACAGAGACTTTGGTGGAAGGACCAAGTAAATCATCATCATATAACTTTCACAACCATATTACGATTCCCAATACCATGTTATGATTTCCTCAGTCACAAACATATAACCCTTCCCGAAACCATATTGTAATTTCCACAACCATAGTATGTTTACTCAGAAATTTCAAATATAACCAAGAAACACCTGATGGACTTAGATCAGCTCTTCCGTTAACGACAGAAGTTCCCTTTAGATTTCAACACTAGCACAATAAAGCTACATTCTAATAATATTGGGGCACACTTAATTAAGCAGCTTTGTAAGCAAATTTTCTCTCGACTTTCCGTTACAAAGCAGCTTTGGAGGATGCAGCATTTTCTTTTAATTTTAAAAATTTGCCACAGGAATATTTATCCTTCCGGCAATAAAGAATCCTAAGAAAATTTATTTTCCAGTTAAAATTATTATAAGAATCGAACTCAAAGACTTGCTGCAGCTTATCATAGACTCTTCTATCTAAATTGATTACGTGTAATTTCTAAAACTTCGCCAAAACTTGTAAGTACAGCAAAATCCTCAATTATTTCTCATCCAACATTCGCTCTAAGTAGTTAATCTCTTTGGAGGCTGTCAGTAGTTAGTTACCTCATACCAAGTCACACTGCCAGCAAAGCCAACAACATAATTGGAAACCAATTACGAACTGATTTGAATTTCAAATTGAAATTCGTAAAAACCCCCACTATTTCCATGAACATTCGGCTTAATTCGGCGAAGCTTTAAAAGAGCATTTCATCTGATTTTGCGCTAAAATTTTATCAACATTTAAATCAACACTTTAAAAAAATATTTAAATATTTGAGTCAACAGTCATTTACAGAGTAAATATGCGGAGCGTTACAGCAATGCTGTGATTACAGAAATATATCAAATCATGAAAGGAAATACAGACACAAAGACAGTAATATACTTTACATGTACACACGCAAAAGCACATATCCTTTTGTACTAACAAATTTAAATTTTTCGCACAAATACACGCAAGTTGTCTGAGTGTTTAAATCAACGAAGGAACACTTCAAATAAATTGCAACAAATCAAGTTGAATAAATGGCATAGATCCAAATAGATCTGAAGGACGTATCAGAGGGGGGAAAGCTTGTTGGCTGGCTGATTACTAGAACAGACTTAGAGAAAACAGCGTTAAGCACCACATCTGATTTGTGCAACAATATTTAAACTAATGATGCAAGCAAATTAAATCACTTCTGAAGCAATCGCTACCCCCAAGCGCAACGAAGTAGTCACGATGAGCAGCTAACGTTGTTGCTTTAGTGGAACATATGCCCCAGTATTTAACTTCCTAGTTGGGTTTTAAGGTTAAATGGAGCGTTTTAAAGTTACTAAAACTTATGGAAAGAGACGAAACCTTTAAGCGTAGAGCAGAAATAAAAAAATGTTAACGAGTCGATTTACTCAGATAACAAAACAAATAATATTTGATGAAGTGTAGACCAACAGGATCTAGATAAGATAATACTTTGCAATTGCCTCACAGAGAAAACTATATACCAGCGTCGTCATTTTGAAATTTTCAGCTGCGTTTAGTGGCTCGAAAAAGAATAAGATGCGCCTCTGTCATATACTTGAAGTATAAACCCATATGGGACGTTTTGCAAATAGGGTCGAGTTCAATGCTAGCAAAACCCAATGTTGCCTGTTGAGCCATAAACGATCGACGGGCTTAACATCATCGGCAATACTGATGAATCGGACTGTTGTCAAGGAGTCGGATGCTCTTGATGTTCTGGGCATGAATATTCAGTGTGATGTTCGCTGGAACAAACACATTTTTGAAGTGTCGAAAGAAGCATTTAAGTGCCTGGGTTTTTTTTAAAGCGGTGCAAGAAATACTTCACTTCCTCCGACCTCCTTAACATCTACATCACATACATTCGGCCAAAAATGGAGTATAACTCCCACATCTGAGCGGGTGCTTCAAGGTCTTCTTTGGAGTTTCTCGACCGGGTGCAAGGGAGGGCGCTGAGGCTTGTTGGAGATAGCAGGGTGGCCAACTCTGTTATTTCACTCGAGCATCGGCGGAGTGTTGGTTGCGTATCACTCTTTTACAGGTACTTTAACGGGATGTGCTCTTCTGAGATAGGTGATCTCATCCCGGAGGTCAGAGTTTTCGCCCGTAACACCCGCTTGTCTAGAAGTTCGCATCCATTTGTTATTGATTGAACTACTGATCGCACGACGCATTACAGGGAGAATTCGTTCTTCAGCCGCGTTGTTCGTATGTGGAACAGACTTCCCGCAGAGGTGATTCCTGCCACGTACGATATGACCAGGTTCAAATTAAATGTCCATAAACATTACTCCCTCTTTCCTTCAATACCCTAACCTATCTTCCCTTGACCGATGCAATGCACTGCATATATAGGGGACATCCCCTGAGTGGTGGTCTTAAAAAAAAAACGTTGTATTATCGAAACATTGTCGACTACGGACGAACTTATAACAGGGATATTTACGCATTAACGAATGAAGAAATTTCCACAGTTTAAATATTTATGAGGGCCGATTAGTTTGGACAACAATTTGTCGATATTGCACCATCGATTTTTCGATATCTTTTGGCACGAGAAACAAAAGTTCCACCACAAAATATCAAAAAAAATATTATTTTGAGGTGCCCCAATTTCAGTTTTTTGACTTTTCCCCAACTTCTATTTTTAGGGTTTTTTAGTAGGCAATGGAAAATAAAAATATTTTTTTTTAAATATTACCTTTTCAAGGTGAAATACGTATATAATACTTAACAATAAAGATTGCCACATATGTGACAGCGCATAGAGAAAGGGACCTTAGGGTAAAAAATCAATTTTCTTTTTTTTTCTTTTTTTGATGTGGACAACATCTGAGCATCGAATGAAACCGATCCCATGCCCCAAAAGTGTTCCCTCCCAGAGACGTTTTATGAAAGTGAAGTCGACGATGCTAAGCGCAAATAGAAAGGGACCTAATCTTTAAAATAGCTCTCCTGAACCAAACTGGTTTTTAACCTTAGGTCCCTTTCTATTTTGCGCGTCACATATAGTTTTTTTGGACGTGTGGTTTTAAATAACAAGTTGGCAACCCTATCGTGTTAAACGTCACTTTTTATCTTGCTCCGTGATCTTAAAAAAAAAATACAAAATTAAATACACAAACAAACTTTAATAAACAGAAGCTTAATATAATTATACAATACAAGCTGTGCTCTCATTGAGATATATGAAAGATGCCGCCGAAAGTTCGAAAAAGCTTAAGTAATAATAAAAAGAAAATCATATGTATTCAATGCAAAACACCAGTGTTGGAAAGCGAAGATTCAATAGAATGTGATTATTGCAGAAAAACATTGCACTCTCTTTGCACGAAACTGAACAAAGTAGAGATAGAAAAATTTAATTCTCTCGAATTTAAGTGTCACATATGTACACCAGCTGATGACACCAAAACAGAGTTAAAAGAAATCTTGAAAGAAATGAGAGACATGAAACAAACTATGAACTTTATGTCATCTCAATATGATAACATATTGAAAGGTGTAAAAAAGAATACACAAACAATAAAAAATCTACAAAAAGAAAACAAAACATTAAAAGAAGATGTTAGAAAACTTAAATCTACTGTCTCATTTTTAAATGATGTTCGTGTTCAAAACAACTGCATTATAAATGGTATTGATGTTAATGAAAATGCTAAAGCAGTTGATGTTGTTATGAATATTGCAAAAACATCTGGTGCCGACATCTGTGAGGCTGAAATAGAAGATGCATACTTTATTAATCGCGGTAAACAACAGGTCAACTCATCAGTAGTTGTTAAATTTAAAAGTAACAAAAGTAAGAAGGTCTTCATGAAAGAGAAGACAAAGTTACATGAGATGGATGCTATGAAAAAAGTTTTTGTCAATGACTTTTTGTCAAGGGACACCTTGGAAGTTTTTAAACACGCCAAATCTCTTAAATCCGTTGGTTTTAAATCTGTTTTTACATATGAAGGAAAGATTTTTGCTAAAAAAGATGAAAGCTCTCGTAGAATTCGTTTGCTTACCATGGATGATATTGATGAATTGCTTATGAAGGCTACAGCTGATGTGTCTAAACACAAGAACATTGTTCACGAAGATGATTATGAAGATAGTGAAGATGATGTTTTGTCTACCAACTAACGTTGCTGATATACAAACTAACTAATTTGATTGTATTAATAAATATATATTTCTTAGTATGATGAATTCAAATTATTTTAAAAATATAAATTCTTACAATAATTATATTAATATGAATGATAAAAGTTTTTTTAACATTGTCTCCTTTAATGTTAGAAGTGTGTCCTCTATAACAAAGTTTAATCGTTTCAAGAATAAAATTTCTCAGTTTGAAAAGTTACCAGATGTCATTGCAATTCAAGAAACTTGGTTCAGTGGCTTATGTTTGGATCTGTATGCGATTGGTGGATATAGTGCAATACATTGTAATAGAGCTGATGGATATGGCGGTACAACTATGTTTGTAGATTCTAAACACAAATATCGTGTTGTTCAGAATAAGAGCAATGAAGACTTGGAAATAATAGCCATAGAATTACCGAATGTTACCTTAAATAACTCGAAACTAGTTATTGTGTCCATTTATAGATCTCAGCGTTGTAGTATCAGTACATTTTTGAGGGAAATTTCGAACTATATACGGAATTTTGCTCAAAACTTCTTGGTAATTGCTGGTGATTTAAATGTAGACTTATTAAAGAATTGCAGATCTCAGCGACTGTTGGTGAACTTATTAAGGGAATTTGACCTACATTCTTGCCATAACCTATGAGACCTTGCAGTAATACATGTATAGACTGGGTTTGTAGTAACTATTCTTGATGGAATATTTGTACATTGTATTGAGAGTAAATTATCGGACCACAATATATTAAGCTGTGGTATCCAAATGAATAATACTTTCGATGATAACCCAACAACACTTCGAAAAAAAATTGATTATAGAAAATTTGTAAAAAAATTCGATGAGTGCATACATTTTTTACATAACAATCAGAACATTGACAACTTATGTGAAAATTTGGTGCAAATGTTAACATCCGTTGCACTGCAGAGTACTGAACTTATATCTGATAAAGTAAGTCCTCAGAAGAAAGCGGCTCCATGGGTAACAACTAACCTGCTTTCTTTACTAGATTACAAAAATAAACTGTTGAAAATAAGACGAAAGAAAAGGAATAATCCAAAAATTAATGAACAACTGAAAAGAATAAGTAAAGTCATAAAAATATGCAATAAAAGACTAATGGATGACTATTACATCTATAATCTTAAATCTTGTGGAACAGATTCAAAAAAAACTTGGAGATTTCTGAACTCCGAACTTGGCCGAACCACAAATACAATCAATGAAATAATTTTGGAAGATGGTAGAAGTGTCATTGAAGACAATGAAAAAGCGTCAAGTTTAAATACGTATTTTATTGATTCAGTTCAAAATTTAAAAAACAGCATACATCAGAATCCAGGCGATGATATAAATATGTTCCGAACACTGGTTCCTGAAAATGTTATATTTAATATTAACCCAGTCAATAAAAACAAAATAGAAAGTATGATTGATTCTTTGAATCTAAGAAAAGGTTCTGGAACTGATAACATTACGCCAAAGATGCTGGTATTGAGGAAATCTGTATTATCAGACTTATTGGCAAAAATTTTTAATAATATGATTCAATCATGCAAATATCCGAATATATTAAAGATCCACAAGATTATACCTGTGCCGAAGAAGCCAAGATCAAAAATAGTTACTGAATTTCGTCCCATTGCCATCTTGTCAGTACTGGACAAAATATTTGAAAAACTAATTTCTGAGCAGCTGGAAGAGCACCTTCAAAACCGAAACATATTATATAATTACCAATTCGGATTTACAAAAGGTTCTGGAACAGATGAAGCTTTGGTTACTGTTGTAGAGCACATATGTAGTGGTCTCGATTCTGACTATAAAGGAGTGGCAGGAGTGTTTTATGACTTTTCAAAAGCGTTTGATTTAGTCGAGCATGATATCATGTTAGAGAAGTTGAAAAACATTGGAGTCTCAGATGAAACATTGTTACTCTTTGGTGATTATCTTCGGAATAGATTTCAGTACGTACAAGTTGGTATAGAAAACAGCACAATGATGCCTGTGAAGCACGGTGTTCAGCAAGGGAGTGTGTTGGGCCCATTATTGTTCAAAATATATGTTAATGACTTGAAAAACATACCTTTTAATGGCAAATTAGTGATGTTTGCAGATGACATATGCCTGTTCTACAAACACAGATTTAAGGAAGTATTACAGTCGCAAATAGAATACGATGCGGCAATCTTGTCAGAGTTTGCTCGCATAAACAGACTAATACTCAACTCTGGGAAGACAAAATTTATTTGTTTCAAGCCGAACTCTAACAGTAATGATGGTGAAATGATTGTCCGGATAAATGGAACACCTATTACGGAATCCAAAAGTGTGAAGTATTTAGGAGTGGACTTAACTAGTAACCTGTCATGGAACACCCACATAGAAAGGGTTAAAGCTAAGATATCAGCAGCTAATGGTATACTGTATAAGTTTAAAAACAAGTTTAGTGCTGAGACAAAGATGTTGATATACCAATCACTAGTGCATTCGCACCTAACTTACCTCCCAATGTTATACGGCTGGAAAGGAAGTGGGGCACTCAAGTCGCTACAATCTGCTCAAAATAGAGCACTTAAATTAGTTTTTAATCTGCCATGGCGTTATAATACATTAAATCTATATAAATGTAAAGCAAAATCTATATTGCCAATTCGAGGGTTGTATAAACAACAGCTTCTATTGTATGTCTTTAAATCTATACGTGGTTTTGGATCAAGCTCAACTCAGTTCAACATAAATATTATAAGGACTGGGAGGCATACTAGACAAGCCAATAACCTGGATGTAACTAGATGTCGTATTGACCTAACGAAACAGCGCGTAAGTTTTTCTGGACCAAGTGAATTCAATAGCTTACCGACAATTCTGAAAAATATATCCACTATACCTGCTTTCAAACAACATTTAAAGCTATTTTTGTTTGGAAATATAGAGACACTTCTAATATAGAAAGGAACACTAATAATAATAAGTTGTAACATAAATTGTAAAGAAATACTAATATTGTTATTTATTATGTTGCCAGTTTTTGCCTCTAAAATGCCTATATGGCGCAGAGGCTTCTAATGAAAAAAAAAATCTGGCCACACATTTTCGGAGTCAGTCTTTTTGACATCTGTCACTTGATTTCGTAATGAATAGACTTACCCCGAAACAACGTTTGCAAATCGTGGTGAATGGGCCCAGAGCGAGATGGCCACCGATCCTGATTTTTACAAGAAAATGTTGTTCAGCGATGAAGATCACCCTTGGTTGAATGGGAACGTTAATAACCAAAATGGTCGCATTTGAAGTTGTGAAAATCCATAAGCCATTTGCTGAGGCGCCGTTATATCCTGAATAAGTTACTGTTTGGTGTGCTCTATGATCAGAGGGAATCATTGGATTATACTTATATACGGTGATCCATCTAAAGTTATTTTTTTCCATAGGGGTTTTTCAGAGTTTACGCGTGAGTTGCGTTAAACTTTATTTTTTTCCTTTTCAGTATTGTTTGCCATTTATCATAGAAAGACTAACACCGCAACAACGTCTCCAAATTGTCAACTGAATTATGGTAATGAGAAACGAGAAGAGCCGCTGTTTTCGAACAACGGCTTATTCAGTGATGAGGCCCCTTTCTGGCTCAACGGCAACGTTAATAAATAAAATATCCGCATTTGGGCTGAAGAGCAAATAGAAGAGGTTCAAGAGCTGGCATTATACCCAAAGAAAAACATGGTTTGGTGCAGTTATTGGGCTAGTGGAATCATCGGTCCATATTTTTTCAAAAATAATGATGGCTGGAACGTAACCGTGAAAGGTGCTCGCTATCGCGCCTTGATATCGGACTTTTTGCTGCCTGAAATTGAAGCCCGTAATCTTGACGGTATTTGGTTTCAACAGAACGGTGCCACTTGTCATACAGCTGCTCAAACAATGGATTTATTGAAAGACCATTTAAAAGAGCAGCTTATTTCTCGTATTTGACCGGTGAGTTGGCCGCCTAGATCGTGTGATATAACACAGACATTTTTCTTTGGGGCCACGTAAAGTCCAAAGTCTACGCTGACAAACCAGCTAAGATTCAGGTTTCGAAGCTAACATCACGCGTGTCCTGAACGTCATACCGGTCGAAATGCTCGAACGAGTCATCCAAAATTGGACCTTCCAAATGGACACGCTTAGACTTAGTCGCGGTTTACATTTGAAGAAAATTATTATAAAAAAATAAATGGCATAAAATGTTCTTTCGAATCAGCAGCAAAGATTGCACACCTGATTTGAATTTTTGTTTTGAAAAAGTTACCTCTGGACTGATCACCCGATATTTCTTTAAAAATGAAGCCGACCATAATCAATGGGGAACGCTGTAGAGCCATGACTTATAACTTTTTAGTGCCTGAATTTGAGAATGTTGATGTGGACGACCTTTGGTTCCAACAGGACAGCGCTACATGCCATACAGCCAACGAAACAATCAATTTTTTGGAGGAAAAGTTTTGTGGGCGCATTATCTCGCGTCGTGATCTTCAAGATCGTGCGATTTAACACCGCTAGACTATTTTTTGTGGCGTAATGTGAAGTTGCTTGTCTACGCAGATAAGCCCGACACAATTGACGCCTTGGAAGAGCATATTCAGCGCTTTAATGCTCACATACGGCCCCAAATGCTGCAGAAAGTGGTCGAAAATTGGGCCTCGCGGCTGAATTAATTCGAGGCAGCTGCGGTGGCCACTGGCCTGAAAGAATTTTTAAAAACATAATTGTAAACCCTTATCTTTATAATAAGGCTATGTTCTTGGGCACAGGATTTTATTATATGCGTTTTATTTCTTCTTGAAAACCACACGTCTAAAAAATCCCTTTATGTTATTGGTCGTCGTAAAATGCTAAGACGATCTAACCATGTCCGTCCGTGTGTCTGTTGAAATCACGATAGCGCCAAACGAATCAACCTAAGATCCTAACCATTTTGCACAATTTATTTAAAAAATATGAAAAAAATCTAAATCATAACTTAAATTAATTCTGCTAAATTCTCATAAAGTTCTCACAAGAGGCTCGTGTGAGGAACACTTTGTTCTAGAAGCGGAATATACAAATATTCATTATGCCTTAAACGCCTAACAGGTTTATTAAATCCAACAAGAATAAGCAGTTCAGAGCAATCTATAAGGCCACAAATAAGTTTGTATAACAACAGTATAGAACACTATGCACGACGATTTACTAATGTTTGAAGATGTATTATCCTACATCTGGCTTCTTACGACGAAAGCGGGCTGGGAAAAGGCACTGCAAGTAAGGCAAATTTTATAAAACGTCAATGTTATCCCTCAATACGATTGAAATGAATTGCGTAATACGGGGCCCAAACAATGGAACCATATTGAAGTTTCGATCTAACAAATGTTATAAACAAAATTTTTCGGGTATATGGATTTGTAAAATCTTTACTATTTCTTTTTAAAAAAGCTAGAACTGAATAGGCTTTTGGCATAATGTAATCAACGTGCAAATTAAAATGTAATTAAGCATCGAAAACAACACCTACGAAGGCGACCGCAAAACTAACTGGCCTGGCACATTTTCTGTTTTACTAGCAACTTTTTTTTTGTTTTTTAAAAGCAATCTTTTATAAGCACTCTGTCAAAATTTCCGAAATATTAAATGATTATTTTCTTTATTAAAGGTTATTGAACAAACAAGTTTTATAATTTTTGAAAAATGGAAAATAAAGAGTTTCGTGCGGTAATTAAACACTTTTATATGAAAGGTTATACGTCACAATTAATCAAAGATGAATTGGATTCTGTTCATGGTGATAATGCACCATCATACTCCACCGTGAAATCCTGGGTTTAACAATTTAAAATGGGTCGTTCAAGTACGGAAGATAAACAACGCTCTGGAAGACCGAAAACTGCTACTACTATTGAAAACATTACAAAAATATTTAATGAAGTGACTAAAGATAGACGAATAAAGCTCAGAGAACTTGCTGATATTGTTAAAATTCACGAAAAACAAGTTTGGAGTATTTTACATGATGAACTCCACATGAAAAAGCTATCCGCAAGATGGGTGCCGCGTTTGTTGACTTTGCCCCAAAAAATCGTTCGTTGGACCAATTCCGAGGAGCTTTTCGCGATTTATCCAATAGAGTTCTTGCGCCGATTCATAACTGTTGATGAAACATGGATCCATCACTACATCCCAGAATGCAAAGAACAGTCAAAACAATGGATAGAAGCTGGTAAAAGTGGTCCCAAGAAGGCGAAAACTGTTAAGTCAGCAGGAAAAGTAATGGCCACAGTATTTCGGGATGCAAGGGGTATAATATTTATTGATTATCTTTTGAAAGGAAAAACTATAAATAGTGAATATTATTGTGCATTATTGGATCGGTTGAGTGAAAAAATCAAGATAAAACGACCGCATTTAGAAAAAAAAGTTCTTTTTCATCAAGATAATGCTGCTTCACACACTGCATTTTTAACTCAACAAAAACTGGCCGAATTACGATTTGAAATTGCTCCGCATCCACCATATAGTCCAGATTTAGCTCCTTCTGATTATTTCTTGTTTCCAAATTTAAAAAAAATCTCGGTGGCAAAACATTTTCGTCCAATAGCGAGGTTATTGCAGAAACTGAGGCATATTTTGAAGGTCTTGAAAAATCTTATTTTTCGGATGGAATTAAAAAACTTGAAAAACGTTTGATGAAGTGTATTGAGTTGGAAGCAGATTATGTTGAAAAATAAATAATAATAATTCAAAAAAACGGTTCTTTATATGTTAGGCCAGTTACTGTTGCGGACGCCCTCGTAAATCCTGAATTAGTTAAAGCAGTACGCCTTCTATACGGATTATTGAAACATTTTGCGATATTCAATGATGGCTTTTGGTCATAAGCTGTTTGGTATTTTAAATGGGCGAAAACGGCACAGAGGGAGAAAAAGTGTTCCTTTAAAGGACTACAGGTACCTCGCCACAAAGTACACGTTTTGAATATTTTCTTGAGAAATCATAAGTTTTTAGTAAACGGGAAATGGTGAGAATGGGTACTGTTAGTTATAGTGCGCAATAATACCTTAAAAAAAGAGCACAGCTGCTGGATGGTTTAGCTCCGCTAACCCAAAAAACGGGTAAAGCAGGCGATCAGTAGTCAATATGGACTTATGGGTATTCATATTGAGTCAAATTTTGCTACGAATCTTAACATGTGACAGCGCATAGAGAAAGGGACCTAAGGGTAAAAAAATCAATTTTCACTTTTTTTTTTGATGTGCACGCAGAAAAAAAGTATAGTTGTGGTGACACTATTCGAAGAGGATAATACTATTGTTAGGTATATGGTTGTGGTACAACAATATTATGATCCTCACAACAATAGTATGATTCACACATAACCATACTATGATCCCCACAAACATAGTATGACTCACACTCAACCATACTATGATCTCCACAACCATAGTATGATCCTCACAACCATAGTATGTTTCACATACAACCATAGTATGATCCTCACAACCATATTATGATTCACACGCAACCATGTTATGATCCCTACAACCATAGTATGATCACTCACAATTATGCTATGCAGTAGAAAAAATAAGTTTAATTAAACGTAAGCTTTTTTATAAAAAACATTTCAGTTAATTAAAGCAAAAGAAGCTTGTTTAAAAAATTTTAATTTCGATAAAAAAGGACTATTATTGCATTAGATCCGTATTAAAATGAAGAAAAATTACAATCATACAGTATGATTGCCGTTATCATATTATTGTTAACATAAAAGGCAAAACACAATACTTTTGTCGCACCAACCATATTTATATTGTTGCTATAACCATATTTTCATTTTTAAATTTTATTGTTACATTTCTACAATATTAATGTTGCAGCAATTATACTATTGTCAAAACTAAATTCAGTTAACAATGCTATGGTTGCGACAAAGATACTTTTATTGCCGTGACCATGTAGTAACCATGTTTTTTCTCTGCGTGTGGACAACATCTGAGCATCGAATGAGACCGATCCCATGCCGCAAAAGTGTTCCCTCCCAGAGATATGCGCCAACACGCTCAGTGATGGTACACTAAAGATACACGTATTTAAAATGACTTTCCTGACCAAACTAGTTTTTACCCTTAGGTCCCTTTCTATTTTGCGCGTCACATATAGAGTAATTTTGGCATGGTCCAAAATAAATCATTATTTGCGCTTTAGTATCGAATGGACGTTGGAGAGTATAAAAGGTTTTGGCCTGGTCGAACTTACGAATGTTTTACTCGTTGTGAGTTCGGATACTTTGTATGTTCCCTTAGCTTCAATTACCGAAAATTATAAAGCGTGGTAGAACACTCGAGGTGCATGCACCCTCAATCATACGGTTGGCAAAATATCGTTTGTTGCAACGTATCTGTGACGCGCAAAATAGAAACGGACCTAAGGATAAAAATGCGCAAAATAGAAACGGACCTAAGGGTAAAAACCCAGTTTTGTTCAGGAGAGCCATTTTAAAAATTTAAATACGTGTACCTTTGGTGTACCATCACTTTCATAAAACGCGCATATCTCTGGGAGGGAACACTTTTGGGGCATGGGATCGGTCTCATTCGATGCTCAGATGTTGTCCACATCAAGAAAAGAAAAAAATTAAATTTGATTTTTTTACCCTTAGGTCCCTTTCTCTATGCGCTGTCACATCTGCATTTCAATACTTCGTGATTTTGGAAACGGCAAAGTTTCGCAAAAACCCAGAATTTCACCATAATCACGAATTAGTGAAGAGTATATTTTCGGGTTTTAGGCAGCCAAGGTGTGAAGAAATTTGAACGACTACCATGCCTGTAAATCCAGTTTCAACCCCAGGTAAGATCATTAAACAATTTTTCCATCTCGCAGAAGCCGGCGACTTAGCGAGTAAGAGATTTATCTCTAAGCCCAAAAAAATAGATAAGCTGTTCGTTGCTGTCGTTAAACACTAGGTCCGGGTAAGAAAGTAAAAAAATTGCACAGCTGGTGCACAGCTCACTGATTTAAGAGAAGTTCCCCCTTGTCCCTTAATGGGATGTTGTGGATCTTCAATAAGTTCCCTTCGGTGAAGGGTTTAAAAACATCTTTCATGTGTTCCAACTCATCTAACGTCTGAACTGTTGGTTAATCCTCCCCATTTGTCTAAAATTTAAAAAACTAAATTAATATCATTTTAATTTATTTGACTTTTTTATTTTGTCAATTTGCTTTCACTGTTGCACAATGAATAGCAGAAATGAATGAATGAGCAAAAACAGTAACAAAATCATGAATGAATTAAAACGAAGGGTTAAATAAAAGAACGCAAAGATTCTGCAAATTTAATTTCTTTCAATGCGAAATTCATGGGGGGTTATAAAATGCACATGCTTTGCAGCCATCAGAAGCCAGTTTGAAGCGAATGTGTGAGCAATCATGGAACACATAACGCACTTGCTTTAAAAAGAATATTAACTCAAAATGTTCGGAATTGTACTTTTTGTAAGAAACGATTAACAGTAACTATTGCTACCCAGTGAAAAGCAATATAATTTTTTTTTTTAAAAAAAGGACATGAACCTCTCAATTTTGTATAGTAGTTTAAAGCCATAAGAAATTTTTTTTTGCTTATACTGAAAAACTAAAAATTTCGAGTTAATGCCCTTTAGTTTAACAACTGCGACATGCATAAGCTGCTTTATGTGGTGCATGCGTGTGTATGTGTAACAAAAGACGCTGGAAAGGAAACAGCGAATCAGACAACATATCCCATGAACAAGGGAACACTTGTAAAGCTAATTTTAGAGTTCATTACTTGCTTTGTGCAACCTATTTCTAAGATCTGCTGCGAAATCTACCCGCATGTACAGTATTTAGAAAACGCATTATGACCGCAGTTTTTATACCCTCCACCATACAATGGAGGGTATATGAGTTTTGTCATTCTGCCTGTAACACCTTGAAATAATCATCGGAGACCCAACAAAGTATATATATTCTTGATCCTAGTAATTCTAAGACGATCTAGCCATGTTGTCCGGCAGTCCGTCTGTTAAAAACAACAGAAAACAGCTAGGGAGCTGAAATTTGGCACAAACATGTGTAGTTAACCTAGCATGGTTGGTATTGAAAATGGGCTACATAGCTCTACGGGAAGTTGGGTTGGAGGACCCTCAACCGACACTACCTCATAAAAATTAGTGCTTTATTTGGAAATATCCGTCCAGTTTCTGTAGCAAAATCACTGAAATTTTCCAAATAATATCTCTATATAGGCGCAACCATCTATGTAAAAATAGTTTAGATTGGGCCACCATTTCTTGTACCTCCCATACAAACGGCCTTATGGCCTTGAGAAATAATATGACTATAACTCACCAACAAACTTGACCTATCGAAATGAAATTTTACACGTCAAGATTTCTATATACAACACACTTCTACGCTGAATTCGGTTGAGATCGGAATCGTCCTACTGGTACCTCCCACACTAACGGTCTCATGGGCCTTGAAAAATAATATGACAATAACTTACCATGATACACTTGACCTATAGAGACGAAAATTTTCGGCATAAAGATTAATATATAGAACAGATTTTTGCGCCAAATTCTGTGTGTGATCGGAAAAGTCCTACTGGTACCTCCCCCACAAACTGTCTCGTGGGCTTTGAGAAATAATACGACGATAACTCACCACAAGCTTGACCTATCGAACAGAAATTTTGCACATGAAGATTTCTATATAGAACACACTTCCGCACAAAATTTGGTTTTATTTAGGAATCTGGTGGAGGGTATCCAAAGTTCGGCACAGCCAAACTTAACATTTTTTACTTGTTTTATTTTACCACGAGCTACTTTTTTCGGGTTCGTGACGGAAAATGACTACAAAATGCATTTGGCAAAACTGGCTTCTATTTAGGTACAATCTTTAAGTAACATCTATATTTCAAGTAGTCACACTGCCTGTAGATACTGTAGATATCTTTATGAGTACATAAGCTAATATTCTACTTTATGTTATAAAATACTATGCTGCTACTTCTTTGAAGAATTACACGTAGAAGTCGGCAAAAGTAAAAATGTATACTTTCATCATTTTTATCATTTTTAGCTTTTGTCGACTTTTTTAAGTTTGCCTAGTATGTATGCCCTCAGAAGCCGTGAGTTTAAATTTTATTGCACAATTTGCAACACACTGATAGAGGGCGCGGACGAACTTAATGCTGTGTCTCTTTTGGATTATTTTGCGTTTTATTCTGTTGACTACTTCAGCATTTTTCTGTTCAGTTAGAAAGATTATGCACAAAAATAAGATTACGTTTGTAACTTGTTTTCTTGTGTACGACACTGAACAGGAAGTTGCTGATGTTGTTTTTGAATTTGACTCGTCTTTATTCGAAATCCCATACCAAGATTTCCAGATATCGGAAAACAATATAAAAAAATTACTGAAACATTTGAAATCTAAGAAATCGTCCGGATTAGATAATATTAAAAATAATATGCTCAAGAATCTTTCTGACTTAGGTGTGTCGCATCTTACTATTATAATGAATGCTTGTCTGAAATTCCAATATTTCCCTAAATTATGGCGAAAAGCTAAAATTATACCCATTCTAAAACCTGGAAAACCCCCCGATTTAGTTAATAGCTACCGTCCTATTAGCTTACTTAGTATAATATAAGTAAACTTTTGGAAAAGATTGTGAAAGGACGGCTTATAGAATGCATAGATGCGACGAATGTTTTACCAGATGAACAATTTGGATTTAGGGCTTCTCATAGTACGACTCATCAAGTCAAAAGAATCACTAACCACATAAATACACAATTTTCCTTAAAAAATTCTACTGCTCTGGTCTTATTAGTTTAATTTTTAAATTAATAAAATTAAACTTTCCGAAATATTTAATAAAAATTGTAAAATATTTTTTGACAGAGCGGTCATTCTGTGTAGAAATAAACGGAGATTTCTCACACTTTGTAAACATACCTGCTGGAGTTCCTCAGGGTTCTGTTTTAAGACCAATTCTTTATTTAATTTTCCTAAAAATGATATTTGCGAATATGCATTCTATGCCGACGATACTGCTATATTTTGCTCAGGATTAATGGCTGATGGCATTATATTGCCGCTACAATCTTCTTTAGATAAAATCGTTGAATATTCAAAAAAGTGGAAAATTAAAATAAATGCGGATAAATCACAGGCTATCTTTTTCACTAAAAAGAGAAAGCTTTGTTATACACCACAGTCAAACTTAGTTATGGATGGCAGGGAAATCACTTGGTCAAATTCAGTTAAATATCTGGGGGTTATGTTAAATCCCCGTTTAACGTTTAATGATCATATTTCGCACTGTTGTATCCCATTATCAATAGAAAATCCCAGCTTAGTTTGGAAAATAAAACTATTATTTACAAGGCGATATTTCAATCAATTGCGTTATATGCATGTCCTGTTTGGGGAAATTGTGCCAAAACCCATATTATGAAAATTCAAAGATGTCAGAATAAGATATTGAAATTAATGTTAAATTTACCCTGGCACTTTTGCACTAGACGTTTGCACGAGCTTAGTAATGTTGATCTCATTAATATAAGAGTAACCCAGATTACTCATAAATTTAAAATATCCTGTTTAAATAATGGAAATAATCTGATTACAAATCTGTATGACTGAATACATTTAGAAAAATTTTTAATTATTGTATAAGTACACTTATTTTTAGTGAAGGTTTTTACAAACAAATTTTCCTTCTCCTCCACTTCTTTAAATTCAATGCAACTTTATTTTAAGACAATATTAATAATATAGATGTAAGGTTAAAAAAAAACATCTCTAGACTGTAAGATTATATAACCCAAAAATTTTATTCAATAAACGATAATAAATTTAATTAACATAAACTTATTCAGAACGTTTTGACGTACGACCATCATTTGTGTTGCTTACAGTGACTTGAAAAAATCTATTCGACAAAAAAAAGGAATTAACTCGTGAACATTTTCGTACGATCATTATTCACAACTTTCGACGTGGATTAAAACGACAAGAGTGCATCGATGAACTTAAATCTTTGTATGGCGATGAAGCACCATCCTATGGCACTGTGAAAAGCAGGTTTAATGAATTCAATCGTGGCCGACGCTCGCTCAAAGACGAAGGTCGTGAGGGTCGTTCAAAAACGGCCGTTGTGCCAAAGAACATTGCGTGAACTGATAATGCAAAATCGTCATGTGACATACCGCAAGGCATCCTTGGGCATTTCTTCCACCAGCATACATTCGATATTGCATGAACACCTAAAACACCGTAAAAAAGGTTTGTTCTCGTTGGATCCCGCACAATTTGACAAACGTTAAAAAAAAGCTCGTGCAAAGAAATTTTGAAAAAATACGATCGCGGTGCTTCACAAGACGTTTAAAAGATCGTCACAGGTGACGAATCAAGGATCTACGCGTATGAGCCCGAAACAAAACAGCAATCCACCGTGTGGGTCTTCGAAGACGAGCCATATCCAACGAAAGTTGTTTGTGGAAGAAGCACTTCGAAGCAAATGTGTCTCCTGTTTCTGCGGCAAAACTGGTCATGTGGCGACTGTTCCGCTTGAACAACGTAGGAGGTCGATTCTGAGTGGTACACCACAATTTGTTTGTCTCAGTCGGAGTGAAAAAACGTGCTTCGACAATTGGTTTGAGCGCATGCAAAAGTGTATAAATCATGCTGGAGAAAACTTTGAAAAACAATAAAACCAATTTTCATGATAAATACTAGAATTTTCTATATTAGACCAGAAATAGAGCAGCCCTCGTACTCTTCCAGAACTAACCATATTATAAACGGACTTTAAACTTCAGGTTATGATGGGTACAGAGTCGAATTGGGGTTAATGAGGATAAACCCAAGAGTACGTGCAGTACAATGCACGATTCGGTCTATATTTCAAAAAGTCATAGCAGTACCGTTAGGCACGGTAAATTCTTAGAACATTGTCACAAGTAAACTAAGGTCTAAAATTAATCTCTAGCCCTTTCGAAAGGAACCAAAAATGTATGTCCATTTTACTAAACCGTTTTTGTAGTACAGCTCTGCCGTAAAGACTTATGAACACCTCTGGTATTGAACTTTTCTTTTTTATTTTATGATGTTAAAACTTCTTTAAATTATCAATGCAAGTCCAGAAATAACAACTACATCCGGCGCTAAGTTCATCCAGGGTGAACCTGAAATACCCTTCACCATGACTTAGATATTGTAGTATAAAAAATTTTGATTATAACCATAGTTTCGCAAAATCTTCAACTTAAATCCACATTTAGATTCGTTACGACGCCGGTAATCGAATAATAAAAATGCCATGTAATAGGTAATTGTTCAGCGTGTGAAATGAGTGAGTGGGAGGGTGCTACGCCTTGTAGGTTCGTAAAAAGTTTTTAGTAATTAAAAAACATTTGGTAACTAAAAATTGTTTTTTACCAATTTTAGATTTTTGTAGTTCTTTTTTACGGTTTTGATGTTTTACAATTATTATCTAAGAATGCGAGGGCTGCTTTATATATTTCTGCCTAATATTGAAAATGCGAATATTTACCATCAAAAATGGTTTTATTGTTTCTCAAAGTATTCTCCAGCATGATTTATACACTTTTGCATGTGCCCAAACCAATTGTCGAAGCACTTTTTCCAGTCCGATTGAGACACCTTCAAGGCATCTTCTGGCGACGAAAATCGTTGACCACGCATTTTTTGCTTGAAGTGCGGGAATAAAAAGAAGTCATTGGGTGTTAAGTCAGGGCTGTATGGCGGATGACCCATCAATTCGACGTTTTGGCCGGTCAAAAAGGCGCTGGTTTCAGCCGATGTGTGAGAGCTCACATTGTCATGGTGCACAATGATTCGTCTTCTCTTGTTCATTTTTCGAATTTTTCCGATGACTTCAGGCAAACAAATTGTGGTGTACCACTCAGAATTGACCGTCCTACGTTGCTCAAGCGGAACAGTCGCCACATGACCAGTTTTGCCGATGAAACAGGCGACCATTTGCTTCGAAGTGCTTCTTCCACGAACAACATTCGTTGAATTTGACTCGCCTTCGAAGACCAACACGGTGGCATAGATCCATGATTCGTCACATGTGACGATATTGTAAACATCTTTTGAAGCACCGCGATCATATTTTTTCAAAATGTCTTTGCACTAATCGACTCGAGCCTTTTTTGAGCAATTGTCAAATTGTGCGCGATCCAACGAGAACAAACATTTTTTACGGCGTTAGGTGTTCATGCATTATCGAACGTATGCTGGTGGAAGAAATGCCCAAGGATGCCTTTATCTCACGGTATGTCACATGACGATCTTGCATAATCAGTTCACGCACGGTATCAATGTTCTCTGGTACAACGGCCGTTTTTGGACGACCTTCGTCTCTGAGCAAACGTCGGCCACGATTGAATTCAGTAAACCAGTTTTTCACAGTGCTATAGGATGATGCTAAATCGCCATACAAAGATTTAAGTTAATCGATGCGCTCTTGTCGTGATAATCCACGTCGAAAGATGTCAAAAATTATCACACGAAAATGTTCATGAGTCAATCCATTTTTTTGCCAAATTGATTTTTTCAAGTCACTGTAAACAACACAAATGATGGTCGTACGTCAAAACGTTCTGAGTACGTTTATGCTAAAAAATGTCAAACTTTCCAATGGAAATGTCAGATGGCGCCAAGCAAAACTTAGACCAGAAATGTATATAGTAAACCTCGTATATCTTAAAAACATAATAGCGAAGCAATGGGTTTCCACGGACATTTGTCTTGAGTGAGCAAGGGATGCACGCCAAACAATTTGAACACATTTTGAAAACGGCAAATATAAAAATATACAGATTTTTCTGACTGTCCGATAAATAGTGATTTACCTGGAGAAACGACAACCCAAACATTAATTTTTTTCATTTGTATTTATTATTTTATAAAAGAGTAAATTTGCTAATTAGATCAGGTTTTTGTTGTTGTTTGCCATAAAGGGAAAGAAAAGTAAGTCAGCGAAGTTAAAGCAAACACAAAACCGCAAATCACGCACGATTCGCCGTTGGTTTGAGACGGCTCTTAGGTAGCCTCTATGTGTGCTGGCGACGACTAGTTGAACAATCTATATATACGAAGCTTTGCATTGATTTAGTATATGCAGAGTATTGTCGAGAGAATATACACGTGAGACTCACTGAAACAATTCCTCCATATTGACGGGCTGTCCGACTGACGTTTTTTCAGTACGAAAATATTTTACTTTCGCTCACACACACGTATGTTGATTCCTCTATGACAAACCAAAAAAAAATATCAAAAGAAAAACCTTTTGTTACCTAGAAACTCTAATAACGCCTATAATCGGATCAAATTGCCTACAAATGGTGTTTTTTTTGAATATAGAAAATCGGTGAATATCGAAACGGTTATTTTTTCTTAACTGAAAATCTTCTTACATTACACAGTACAACAGCCAATCTGGGTGGGTGAGAAATTCCAAGTCAGGGTGAGGGTACTAGGTCAGTATATTAAAACCCTCAAAGGGTTTTGCGTTCGTATGCGCCAGTTAAGTAACTTCACTTAATTGTAAATAAAAGCAGAACGCGTTAATCGATTTCTATGATCTATGTCGCATTTTGTTTATAGGTTATGTGACTTTACGTGTAAGTTATAAGACTCTACACGTTTTTACGTTTGGGCACATACGAACGCAAAACCCATTGAGGGTTTTAATATACTGACCTAGTACCATCACCCTGACTTGGAATTTCTCACCCCCCAGACAATAGCCCCAAAAATGTTCCACAGTGTTATGGGAAGCATATTTGAAAAAGTTGCAAAATTTCTCATAAGGTTCATTCAAAATATCGTAGACGTACATTAAAATTTTGATTTTTGCGACCCCGTTTGCTCTACGGGCGCCAATCTAAACATTACTCAATTGTGCCACTCACTTACTTACTAAAAAAACAAACAAAAATGAAAAGGTTATCATCTTGGAAAGCAAAATTTAATTTTTTTTTGCAAAAGATAACACGGGTTGTTTTATTTGGAATATACCCCGATTTTGTTTAAGACGACCTATACAAAACTTATACAGGGTGGGCGATTTTACATTTTAAATTTGAATTGGCCTTAAAAAAGATACCGATTATATCTTCAAACTTCTTGTTTTATTGGAAAGATGGTTATTTATTAATGGAAAACAATATAGTTCATATGACTACCACAACTGGCTCGGTAGTACCTCGTCCGATTTCATGTTTCAGCGCTTCAATTGCCTCTGGATGCTTATGCTTAAAGGCTTCCGGCAGAAAATGATCCAAAGGACTCAAATCACACCTCCGAGGCGGCCAATCAACATCACAACTTTAGATGATTATTCGATTTTCATAGACAGTGCGTTGGTTGTGTCATCTGTGTGACATGTGGCCCCGTCTTGTTGAAAACAAATATGGTCCATGTCATTGAATTTTTGGAAACAAAAATTTATTGTGCATTGCGCGGCAACGGCCGCCGTTGACGGTAACGGCCGCTCCTTGGCCATTTTCGAAGAAAAATGCCATAGGTTGCCATAAATTACATTTCTTGTGGATGACTAGTTGTGGATGCATTGGGTTCTCAGTAGTCACGTGTGGGTTCTCTGGACCCCATATGCGGCAACCGAGATGAAAATGTGCTCCCTCTCAAAGCACAATTGTTCGCTAAAATTCTTCATCTCCTGCCAAACAATCTCCAGTATGCTGTTGCCTTATTAAATGACAACGTTCAACCTTTTCAATAAAACCAGATATTTGAAAAATATCAGAACTTTTTTTACAGCCGATTCAAATTTTTAATGCTCGACCCAACGAGTAAAATAGTAGTACCTAAATAGAACATTTTATCCCAAAACGTCCATTTTGACCCAAATTTATACATTTGCTTTTACAAAAGGCCAAAAAGTACACGCTAAAATTAAATATATCGATTTTAGTCTTCGATGATCTGTACTGAAATAAATTAGCATCATTTATGAGAACATAAAAATACTCGGAAAAAGGACGGAAAGAACATACCAAATTAGAGATTGGTTGTTAAAATGTTCTAGGAAAAAATATTCTCCATTCAATTTGTCTTAAAATATCTTTTTACAAAAATATGTTAAAATGAGGAATTCTGCACCATTTTTAACTTTTTGCATGCAGAATTGCATTTCAAAACACAAACTTCCTTGGCCCTTGAAAAAAACTGTGACCCACTAGAACCCTGTTCTTTTGTGAATTCCTGTATTTATCTAAGTCATTAATTTCCTAAAGGAACCATTAACCCCCTAAAAAAGCGTTGCACAATGTTTTTTTTTTTACCATTGAGATAGTGATATTCGTGGCGTATACGTGTTGACCAGAATAATACATAGCGCATACGCCACATAGGGCCCAGATTGCATCAGACGAGAGGCTTGAATTTAAGTAGGCTCAAACTGCTACAATTTGAACAATTATTTTGTTATTCCTTTTGTCCCCAACGATATGTGAATAAAACAGAAAAAAAAGCATTTCCATCACAAAGTCATTGGGGGGAAATAATAGAGTAAACGGAAACTATAATTAAACGAAAATATACAGGGTGGAGCGTAAAAATTTGCTTTTTTGCACTGCAGGCTGTGTTGGTCGAAGAGAGTGACGTGGCTTATAGTGGCCCACGGGAGATTTTTTTTCGTCTGCCTTTCAATTGTCATCAATTACACTGTGGAACATTTTTGGGGTTATTGTCTGGGGGGTGAGAAATTCCAAGTCAGGGTGATGGTACTAGGTCAGTATATTAAAACCCTCAAAGTAACTTCACTTAATTGTAAATAAAAGCAGAACGCGTTAATCGATTTCTATGATCTATGTCGCATTTTGTTTATAGGTTATGTGACTTTACGTGAAAGTTATAAGACTCTACACGTTTTTCCGTTTGGGATTTATATGTTTTAAAAAAAAAAAAAAAAAATTTTTTTGGCAAAATTTTCTTCATAAATTTATTGCTAATTGCAAAAATGTTGATTTGGTAGAGAAACAGTATATTAATGGATTAAAGAAAATGTAATTATTAATTTTTCTCAATTTATTTCAGAAAAATCGAACTAGTCGTTCTCGAGTTATGTCAAACTACGTTTTTGCCAACATTTTACAACTAAGCGAAAAAACATCAAGATAAGGAAAAAATGTAAAAGGTCATAAAAAAACTGGCACATACGAACGCAAAACCCTTTGAGGGTTTTAATATACTGACCTAGTACCATCACCCTGACTTGGAATTTCTCACCCCTCAGATTGGCTGTTGTACTGTGTTATTGGACACATGAGGAGAGGTCATTTTGTGTTAAAGCGTATTTTTTCAAATAAGCACTCGATCATTGCAGAGCAGCGTGCTTTTCGTTTACGTCTCGTTATTTCTCCATATATGCGGCACTGGAGTGAAACAGCCCCCAGAAAACTTCACCAGAGACCTCTGCATTCGGACCGCGTTTTGCCGTAACGGTGAACTCCAAACGGTACTTGACTAAGAAATAGGATTTTTTCAGCCGGCTCTAAGGCAATGCAATTAGAGGATACATGGTGCCACTGCACACACCGCGAGGGCTACCATGAATTGTTTGAGGCAAATGCTTTCTAGACGGCTTATCTCTTAAAGGGTGTGATGTGAACAGACCGGCACGCTCACCAGACTTAGCCCCATGCTTTTTTTCCTTAGGGGTTCCCTGAAGTCGAGGGTGTATACGTATCAAACGTCCCAGCACCTTGGAAGACCTAATTAACAATATTGAGGATGAAATTGGCAGAATACCAGTCGACATGCTTGTGAGAGTTCATGAAGAGCTCGTTTCTTTTATTTTGATCTGTTGCTTTTACACATTGAACAGGGATTAAACCGGCTCAAGACCTCTTGCTTCTATATTTAAATAGAAGACAAGTTTTTAACAAAATGGCAAAGTGACATTGATATTCGTGGCCCTTACTGTTCAATATAATTCAAATATAAAATAAATTTTTCTAAGGTTTCATAATTTTTTTAATTTCCTTCCCTAATAGGAAATTAACCCTGTTCCACAATATAATTCTAATATTGCGAGCGGCTTATGCATTTAATGGTTAAGGTCTAACGTGGCATAGATCTAATCTCTAACTCGTAAAATCGGTGGCATTAATGAAGTGGAAACTGACCGACAACAAAATTTTGAAATGTTTTTACCCGGATTTTAACCAGGGATTACCATCCATCACATAACACAAACATGGCTTTTAACTGAAAACAATCTCATATATACTTATATACTTCCATAATGCACTTTGTATTGTCAGTGGTTGTGATTTAACACCTGAATCCCAGACCCATCGCCATTAATTAACTAGGATTTCTGTCACGTTCCCAAGGAGTTCATGGCAAAAAGCTTCCCGATGCTAGTTTCACATTTGCCTACAACAATCCTCCTTTACAAATAAGGCAAGAACAACGAAAACAAACAACATCGTTCACCCATGGATTCTAAATAAATATCAGATATTGATAACTTCATCAATCGGCTTTGCACCTAAACGTCTGATCCACCTGAAACGTAATTTATGGCAAAACAATTTCGTTTTTGGTTTCTTTATAGACGTGTCAAATTTAGTCCCGCTCACTTTATCACCACCACACTACCTGCCATTAATCTTCCGGCCATAAACCGTTTTGGCATAACAAAAATATTTGCCCCAAACATTATCCACACCAGCGGCGCGAGAGCCAAAACGAAGAAAAGCCAACAAATGGCAAGTTGTTGTCTTCAAATAGCCGGCATATTTTAGTTGTTAACACAGCGGCGAACAGGCAAGCAAACAAATAAATAATCAGGATGCAGACGTAGAAGGAAGGCAGTGCCAAACTTGCAAACCAATTTAAAGCGTGTCTCAAAACTTTCCATCCGACCTTCTTCACGGCGGAAGGAAGACATACGGCCGGGCCGGAACGTTACGGCTGCCAGCCAGTCAAACAGCGTGCAACATATAGCACAAATAAATTGTGGCCGTAAAAAAAAGTGAAACGAAACGAATAAATTTATGAGTACAAGTGGAAAATGACAAAAGTGTGCACACGTTGAACCGAACGTCCGACCGACCCGCGTCCGCTACACGCCAGCTAGAGCCTGATGGAATCTACGAATGGCGCAAGAAATCGTACACAAATAAAAATAATTTCATGCTTGTTTTTCTTATAATAATGGACACATTTTCCACGGTTGCCTGCTGGTCTTGTCTCTGCTGCTTGTCCTGCCTTTGGTCTGGCTCTGCTACAAATGATGATGGCGGCTATGTTGATTCGACTATTTTTTTTCGATGGTCCTTTCGGTTGATGTTGTAGCTGGCACATCTACATCCACTATATCTTTAGTTCCGGCCATATCATGTGGCAAGTTGTTCGTTTGTATCCACAGTGTGAGCCACATACAAGTAAGTAAGTTATGGCTCTGTGCTCATTAAGCTGTTCTTTTGCGTCGTATCTCTCAGTGTATGATTGTGTGTTTACTATTATTGTGTGCCTTTTGGTCCAAATGATAGACTAATTTAAGGATGACAAATTTGCTCAAGTTATGACAGCCAAACTGAGGCTACAGAGAAAAACATTCTCATAAAATATGAATGTCAGTTACGATGCTAAAGAAGAAGCATACAAAACAGGGAAGCAACATGAAATTAAATTAGAAGAAATGATTGTTCTTCTTTTGAGTTAAGACAACTTTGCTAAGGAGAACAGTGTTGTTTCGACCAAAGCTTGTTTGCCGAACACAAAATTAGCATTTAATTGTGCAAATGAAAAATAATTACATTTTGATACCCTACAGCACTCTGTGGAACAGGGTGTTGTAGGTTAGATTCATCGCAAAAGTTTGTTTCTACCAAAAATATCTGAGCTAGATCTACCACTAAGTATACCGAACGACGAATAATCATCTGCTTGTTCCATTTATTGAAGTTTGTCTGCCTGCCCGTCCATCCAGTTAAAGATTTTAATCAAACTGCAGATCGCAATTGTTCGATCCTCATGAAATTTGCCAGGACAACGTTTTTTGGACCAAGGATGGTCGCTATTAAAATTCAAAAAACTCGGCTCAAATTTAGATATAGCTCCTGCACCACCAGACGGCGTTGAAATTGTGTCGTACGCTGACGATTGCACAATTCTGGCGTCAGGACCTAAAGTGGATGACATTTGCGAGAAAATCAACTATTACCTCACTGACTTAGCACGTTTCTTCACTGCGAGGAATATGAAAATATCCGCCTCCAAATCATCAGCCACATTGTTTACTGCTTGGACCGCAGAGGTGCGGTTGTCACTCAATGTGAAAGTCGATGACGTCAACATCCCGACCACCAACTACCCCAAAATCCTTGGGGTCACATTGGACAGCCTTTTTAGATCCTCTGCACATGCTACAGCTATCTGCGATAAACTCAAAAGTAGGAACAAGGTCCTCAAGTCACTTGCCGGCAGTACTTGGGGAGCCGACAAAGAAACCTTGTTGACCTCTTACAAAGCGATAGGTCGGTCTGTAGCAAACTACGCAGCACCTGTATGGTCGGCGAACGTGAGTACGACGCAGTGGAAGAAAATTCAGACATGCCAGAATGCCGCCCTTAGAACATCAACAGGGTGTCTTCTTATGTCCTCTGAGGACCATCTACATGAGGAGACGAAGGTCCTTACCGCAGACACAATTTCCTGTTGTCTAAGCAATACCTGCTAGGGTGTTTTCGCAGCAGTCATCCTAACCACCATCTCTTGAACAGGATGCCTCCACCCAGGCAGATCAGGAACGATCTTCATGATCTAGAGAGAGAGGTCCAGCGGTATAAGAGAGAACCTTTAGATCATCGAAACTATCAGGCAGGTTTGAACAACATTCACGCCGATGATGTCGCAGCAGCAGTATCCAGCTACCGTGTGAATGCAGTGCTAGGGGAACATCCCCCGGAGATTTTACCTGAGGAGAAGGTACTACCTCGGCAGACGCGCGTGGTTCTGGCGCAGCTGAGATCCGGATGGTGCAGCCGCCTCAATTCTTACTGGGTACGAATTGATGCTAACGTTCCGGACATCTGTCCCGCCTGCCATCAGGGACCACATGATGTACTGCACCTCTTCAATTGTCCGGCCAAGCCCACTCAGCTGACCCCCAGGTCTCTGTGGACGCATCCAGTTCAAATGGCGCGTTTCCTTCACCTGGATATCGAAGCAGATCCCCCATAGACGAACAAGACTTCAAAATAAATATATTGTTGTTACAACAACAACAACATATAGCTCCCACACAATGTATTCATCCTACTTTACGATTTTAGCTCTAAAAGCCACTTCCTACATCCAATCTTAAAGAAACTTAGCACAAGTAAGTTCTTTTGGGTCTTTACTTTTAAAAGTAAAGAAAATCGGTTCAAATTTAGATATATCTTCCACACGTGAATATTCATCCAATTTCATATCCTTAGCTCTAAAAGCCACATATTGCATCTAATCTTAATAAAACTTGGCATACGTCAGTTTATGGGACCAAGAAAGGAGGTTAATAAATTTGAACCAATGTTCACCCAATTTTTCGGTTCTTAGCTCTAAAAGCCACATATTGCGTCCAGTTTTGTTGAAATTCGGTACAAGTAAGTTTTTTGGACCATTAAAAGAAACTACTAAAAATTAAAGAGAATCGGTTCCGATAAAGACAGAGCTCTCACATATATGTTTATCTGATATTTTCACCTTACAACCAGTTTTGGTAAAATATATCCCAGGTAAGTTTTTCGGGCATTGAATTTTAAGAAATTCGGTTTAGATTTGGGTATAGATCCCCCACATATGTTCACCCGTGTTTATGAGATTACCCTTAAAAGCCACATATTAAATTCAATCCTGATGATATTTGGCACAAGTATGTTCTTTGGTTACTTGTTAAACTTTAATAAAATCAGTTCGGATAAGAATACAGCTTCCACATATACTTATATTTTCAACGAATCGTAACAAAAAAATGAAATTTTCTCTCAAATTCAAATTCGACATTAGTTAAAAATCTGGTTTAATTTAGACCCCTCCATGGGTTTCCGAAAACCATTTTTATTTGGCTTTTCTGAACATCCAGCAAAGCAAGGTATAAGCTGACCTTGTTCGACTTTAGCTTTATTTACTATTTATACCCTTAACCTACTATGTAAGAGGGTATATACGCATATCATTTGGTAAGGACAAAGAGCGTAGCGCATCGAAAAAAGCATTTAGACCCGCATATGTTTTGACCAATTTCGTTTCATGACTTTTAAGTCATTTGAGCCATGTCCGTATGTCTGCGCAGCTGGTGCGCATGATAACTCTCGAAGCAGCTACCATTCGGTTTTAAATTTAGCATGGCATAGTACAGGGTGGAGCGCAGTAATTTGCTTATTTGGGAATGAAATAAAATAATTATGAACTTTAGAAAAATTTAGTTTGTATTTTAATGATATTGAACAGTAATGGAATTTTTAAATTACATGGCTGTAAATAGTGTATTTGGCAAATGTCGAACTTCGCTATCCACACACTGCTGCAAACGTTTTCTGAAGTTTTCAGGAACTCTAACAAGCATGTCGACTGGTATTCTGCCAATTTCAGCCTCAGTATTGTTAATTAGATCTACCAAGGTGTTGGGACGGTTGATATACACCTTCGACTTTAGTTTACCTCAAAGGAAAAAATCGCATTGGGCTAAGTCTGGTGAGAGTGCCGGCCAGTTCACTTCACCCCTCAAAGAGATAAGCTGTCCAGGAAGCATTTGCCTCAAACAATTCATGGTAACCCGCGCGGTGTGTGCAGAGGCATCATTCTGTTGGAACCAGGTATCCTCCACTTGCATTGCCTCAAGAGCCGGCTAAAAAAAATCCTGTATCATTGTCAAGTATCGTTCGGAGTTCACAGTTACGGCAAGATGGTTATACTGGAAAAATTTAGGGCCAATAATGCCTAATCGTGATATGGCGCACCACACAGTGACACGGTCCGAATGCAGAGGTCTCTGGTGAAGCTCTCTGGGATTTGTTTCACTCCAGAACTGCATATTTTGTTTGTATACACGCCGATTGAGAAAAAGCACGCTGCACTGCAATGATTGAGTGCACATTTGACCAATACGCTTCAACACAAAATCACCTCTCCTCACGTTCCATTGCATGATGGCAACAAATCTCCCGTCAGCTACTATGAGCCCCGCACACTCTCCACTCTCTTCAGCAAACAGTGCCGCCACAGCCTGCAGTTCAAAAAATCAAATTACTGCGCTCCACCCTGTAGTTTTCAAAAACTGCTTATGTGATTGAAAATGGGCCCGCCCCTTCTGCTAAGTACCTCCCACAAAAAAGGAGCATTATGCCCACTTTTGGTATTATTGTTAATACTTTATGCACGATTGCACTAAAAGTCAACAGTTTAGAATAAAGTTTAGAATCATAAGGCAAAATTGGTGACAAAAAATTGTACTACTTCTGGTACCTCCCCAAACAAATGACCGTGTTCTGGTGCATATTATAACCCACCTTACTTGCCCCCAGTGCGTAACACTTGGTTAAATTAAGAACACCGTAACATTTTAAAACCGGCTGGTTGAACGCCGGATTCCGTTATTACCCATGCAAAAGCACCATCCCGCCCACCTATGGTATTTTTGTAATATCTTCAATGTGATTTATACGATCTATTTTAAAATCATAACTTAATCAAAGACTAATATCATAAGAGTAACTGAGTGGCAAATAAAAATGTTTCTAGCCACGCCTCCGCTGGTACCTCCCACACAAACGATCCAGCAGATTAGAACCCACATACCTTGCCACCAAGAGCTTAAAACTGGATTAAATGGTTAGCACCGTAGTATTTTAAAGCCCGCCTTGTAGTTGCATATGAAAAATGAGGTTGCAGGCCCAGTTCTAGTCCATCCCACGTAAATGCACCATTACGCCTACTTTGGGTATTCTTGTCATATCTTAAATGTTACGCAGACGATATAGCTCCAAATCAGAACTTAAGAACAGACTAATAAGTTTTACTTGGTTTCAAATAACCAGATTCCTTGCCACATCCCTTCTAGTTCTTCCACACAAATGACTCGGCTAGGGTGCTGATAAGAACCCATAACATTTGTCTCCTAGTGCACGAAATTCGACTAAATTGCAAACTCAATAATATATGTATAATGGCGTACCAAAAGAGTGGCTCACACGCCCCATTCCCACTTTTAGTATTCGCATGAGGCATGCCCGCCCTACTGATACGACATTTGACGAGTTTCCATAAAACTGGTACGCTCTGGGTAATGAAGGACGAAACGAAGAGAAATTCAAAATCCATATATGGGTCGCCCAAGCAAGACTGAAGGGTTCACCAAAAAGATAACAAAGAAGTTCCGTTGTGGCTCTTGCTGCATGCGCAGTGGCTCCATCTTGCTGGAACCATATGTTAGAATTATTCTCAACTTGCGAACGCAAACAATTTCCATTCATGGTACTATACGGAGTACTGTTAATTGTTATTGGATGACCCAATAACTTTAACAACCATAACATCGCATCTCTAGGATTCTGACGCTGATACCTGTTTCCTCAAAACAGGAGACTAGGTTCCTAATCATGTTGTTCCAGCTGCTGTTCAGTCATTAAATGACGACGATAATTTCGATTATTTGAGATAATAGACTTGCCAGAAGAACAATCACATTCAAAAATTTTAACAAAAGCTAAGAATATTTTAAACCCTTCAGTCTTATTTGGACCACCCAGTATCTAAATTTGGTTCAACCGACTTATAGGTGCTTTTTTCTTAATGCACTCTGCTTTCACTACGTCTTATTACTTGAACGAAACCTATGAACTAATTAAGAGTAATAGCTAGATTGGCAGGACCCAAACCAGCACTACGAAGGCTGTTTCCCCGGGGCTATCGAAGTGAAATACGGTAGGAAAAAGCTAACGTTGACTTACCAACCATCTGTGGGATGCAAACAATATCTAAAGAATCAGTAGGAGTAGTCATAGGACTTATATCTTTGGACTCCTTGAAAACAATCAAGGACCGAAAAACGGAAAATAGACTACAAAGATACGAAATCGACAGGACGTAAAGTTTTACTATACTCGCCACCAGGACAAAATCACAAAAGAAAGAGAGACACTTCATCTGATCCCAAATATTGCAGCCAGCCACCAAAGAACACGTGAAGACAGAAATTACTGCATAACGCGGTACTTTACTGGTCATAGGCTATTTTAAACTAACCAATATGCAGAACCTGTGTGAAAAACAAGAAAAAGGCAGACCCTGTAGTGTTCCACTGACCTTGATTTTACCCAGGAGCTCCCTCTCTGAATGTGGTGGAGTTCATACTCAAATGCAAGTAAAACTGAAAAGACGTTTGCTCGCTAGTAACAATAAAAATGTCTGAGCTAAGATGTTTGGAACGAAGACGTTCGGGGTGAACATACCAAAGTAAACACATAGAGTTGGCATGACTTACCACAAGAAACTCATGTTTAATATAGTGTCCAAAAATCAGCGTTTTCAGAAAACCGGCATTTCGTGTTGTATTAACTGAATTTTTTTCCGAATCAGAAGTACCCAGACCCAGACTTTAAAAATAAGGTAATAGTTAACCTTCGTCCGAATTTAGTTGTCACCCAAATTTAGCCAAACTGCAAAATTAATTTTCTTTTCATATATAACTTTATATAAAGGGTGTTTTTTTAGACGTGTTGTTTTCATTCTGGCCACACTTTTTTTGGAGTTGGCCTTTTTGACAGCTGTTACTTGATTTATGCTCAGTTTGGTTTGCTATTTCATAATAAATAGACTTACTCCGGAACAACGTGTTCCAATCGTGGTGAATGAGCCCAAGTGGCCACCGATCCTGATTTTTACCAGAATATTTTTTTCAGCGATGAAGCTCACTTTTGGTTGAATGGATACGTTAATAACCAAACATGTCACATTTGGAGTAATGAAATCCCACAAGCCATTTTTGAGACCCCGTTACATCCTCAAAAAGTCACAGTTTGGTGTACTCTCTGATCAGAGGGTACCATTGATCCATATTTCATAAAAAATAAAGCCGGTCATGACGTTACAGTCAATGGGGAAAGCGATTAATGATTTGTTCGTGCCTGATTTGGAGGATATCGATGTGGGCGACCTTTGGTTCCAACAAGACGGCGCCACATGCCATACAGTCAACTAAACAATCAATTTATTAAAAGAAACTTTTGGTAAGCGCATTATCTCTCGTCTGTGGCGTGGCCTCCAAGATCTTGCGAATTAACTCCGCTGGACTATTTTTTGTGGGAATATGTGAAGTCGCTTGTCTACGCAGATAAGCCCGAAATAATTCAAGTCTTGGAAGAAAATATTTGGCGCGTTATTGCTGACATACGGCCCCAAATGCTGCAAAAAGTGGTGGAAAATTGGGCCTCTCGGCTGGAATTTATTCGAGCCTGCCGCGGAGGCCACTTGCCCGAAATCATTTTTAAAACAAAAGGGCAAATCCTTGTTATATATAATAAAGCTAAATCCCTGGCATAACTTTAAATTATATGTGACGCGCAAAATAGAAAGGGACCTAGGGTTAAAACCAGTTTTGTTCAGGAGAGATTAGGTCCCTTTCTATTTGCGCTGATAATCGTCAACTTCACTTTCATAAAACACGCATATCTCTGGGAGGGAACACTTTTTGAGGCATGGGATCGGTCTCATTCGATGCTCAGATGTTGTCCACATCAAAAAAAAAGTGAAAAGTTGGTGAAAAGTTTTGTTTAGGAGAGCCATTTAAAAGATTAGGTCCCTTTCTATTTTCGCTTAGAATTGTCGACTTCACTTTCATAAAACGCGCATGTCTCTGGGAGGGAACACTTTTGGTGCATGGGCTCGATCTAATTCGATGCTCAGATGTTGTCCACATCAAAAAAAAATGAAAATTGATTTTTTTACCCTTAGGTCCCTTTCTCTATGCGCTGTCACATATTCGGACAGCAAGAAACCCAAGTGTGCTACAAGTGTGCTACTGAGTGATGTGGTTTTCATGCCGGAGGTGTAATTGGGCCGTATTTTTTTTCATCGATGAAAACAATCGTCATGTGGCCGTCAATGGAGAGCGCTATCGTGCCATGTTAGAAAATTACTTTGGCCAAAAGTGGATGAGCTTGATATCGCCGATATGTGCTTTCAACAAGACGGTGCCACTAGCTACACAGCACGCATTACAATCGATTTACTGAAAGGCAAATTCGGTTAAGGTGTTATCTCGATAAATGGTCTGGTCGAAAGACCACCTCGTTTATGCGACTTAACGCCATTGGATTTCTTTTTATGGGGCCTCATCAAGTTATTAGTCTATACCAATAAGCCAACAACTTCAGACGAGTTCAGAGACAACATCCAACGCGAAATTGCCAACGTTCCGGTCGAAACGTGTGTAAGAGTAGTGGAAAATAGGGTCAAAAGAATAGATCGCTGTACACGGGCTCGTGGTGGTCAATTGGCCGAAATCGAATTTCATTCGTAAAATGTACTATTTGCACTACCGCTGGAATAAATTTGAACTGTATATCCTAAATATTCTGCGTTTTATTAATATATAAAATTGTTATGTCCTTTGGGAAAACCCTGTGTATGGGAAGTCATTTTTTGGACAGTATTTACGGCGACTATATCCAAAAAAACCTTTACTTGCTCAAATCAGTCCAAAATTATTTATTGTATAATCGAAATATACCATACCAAATTCGAATAAAATCAAAATTAAAATGGATGATCTAGAGCGGTTGTATATTACACCAGGGGATATCTATGAGTGACCCATTTTTATCTTAGTTGATTACTGATCGAACGTAATGAACTATACCCAATTTCATCATTATTGAATATGCTATGTGGCTTCAAGAGCTTAAGACATAAAATCGTTTGAACATATGTGGGGGAGTTATATCTTAGGATTAACCTAACTTACATTTTCAAAAGACTTAGTTTTGCAAATATCATGAAGATCGGATAGCAATTGCGACCAGCAGTTTTAAACAAGCTTAAAAAAGACAGCAGACGGATGGAGGGACAGACATAAAAAATTGAATCAACTAAATACTCTGAGTTCAGCGGTACACTTAAAGGTGGGTCCAGCTTAAATTTTATTAATATTTAATTATTTCATTCCTGAATACTAAGAATTTCCTTGGCAACCAAACAACAAAAAACCGAAAACCCGACAACAAAAAACCGGGTAAACCGCTATGTCGGGTTTTAGCTATTTTTGAAAACTCGACTGTCGGGTTAAGACAAAAAAAACGGTATGCCAGTTTTTGGTTTTGAACACTCATGTTCAGTAGTTTCGTAGAACCTTTTAATGGGCCACGTGAGACCATAGGACTAACAACCATGCCCACTTTGGAGCAAATAAGTTCTTCTGCCAGTTAGCCATAAATTTTAATTGAGAATTTTGTGTTTTTTGATCAAATTATTTTTTTTTTAAAAACTTAAATACTACATTCTAATCACCATTTTGGTTCAATATCTTTTAAAGTGAAGATTGTTCAATAATTAAAAAAAATAATTCTTCTTCTTTGACCAAATGGTCATAAACGACAAAAAAATAATCCTTTTCATCCTCAAATAGGTCACAATACTTTAAATAACCAAACAAATGTCTTTCCCCTTTAAACAAACACAATAAAATGTGCAATTTTGTCTTAAATTCTTATATCAAAAATCAATATTTTCAAAGCAGAGGTGAACTCCTTAATGCATCATATCCTGTTTTCTCTTTTTATGGCTAAAAAAAGAAATACAAAACACACACACACAGACACAGAATAATTGCATGGAAAAAAAGCAATTAAGAATAAAAAATACTATAAAAATGTTCTCCTAGATAAAGGTTAGGCAACAGTAACCAACGAACAACAGCCGGTCTGGCGGAAAGTGCAACTGCTGCAGTACTCACCCGTAATAGTGCAACAACAACAAAAAGCAACATCCGTAAGTTTCTACCGGTTTTTCTTTGTTTGTTCTTTGTTTTTTTTTTTGACTGTATGTGTGTGTGTCAGTGTGGGAGGGTATTCTGTATCCTCTAAAGTGTGTTTCATCATATTTCCTTGTATGGACCAGGTCTTCTCCATTGTCATTGTTCTAGGATTGCTTTTTTGCAAAATCATCCTGCCGGGCATTAGTAGAAAAACCTATGCTCTCTGATATTTGTCATCATCAACACAGTACGTAGGAGTGGAACCGACCGAATATAAGTCCATGTATAGAACTTTTAAATAAAAAAGAATCACAAAATCTTTTTATTTTCCAGTATACTTTTGTCATTCTTTAACTATTCTTATGACATTCCGAGATATTTTTCCAACAGACTTGCATACGTTGCGTTGTCGGACACTTAGGGAGGATTCATGTTGAAATTTTATATCGCAAAGTACGAAATGGAATAAGGCATAGTATGACAATTAGTGGAGAGTATCACAACTATGCATACATGTTTTTGGACTATTGAAAATCTTTTTTACTTACTGAAAATCGGACGGAGGAATCGTATTGCAAGGAATCAAAATAAAGTTGCTTGAATTCTTGGTTTTTTGCGTGAAGAATTCGTGAACTAAAACAAAACCTTATACTAGTGGGCCATGCCCGAAACAAAAATAACAATTCAATTAAAATATTATAATATACCTCTATATATTACAATTTGGCTGATATTGGCACCTTGAGAGATGACTATGGCCGATGACTATTCCAGTTATGAATTCATCAATTCGGTATATGTGACGGCTCACAGAGAAAGGGGCCTAAGGCTAAAAAAAAAATTAATTTTCATTTTTTTTTGGTGTTGACAACATCTGAGCATCGAATGAGACCGATCCCATGCCCCAAAAGTGTTCCCTGCCAGAGATATGCGAGTTTTATGAAAGTGAAGTCGACGATTCTAAGCGCAAATAGAAAGGGACCTAATCTTTAAAATGGCTCTCCTGAACAAAACTGGTTTTTAACCTTAGGTCCGTTTCTATTTTGCGCGTCACATATATCACACTCTTCTTCTAAATTTCCCTACAGGAAGGACGGATTAAGTACCCCTCATGCGTAATCCTTACTCTAAGGCCCTGGCAGTATGACAGCCTTTCCGTTCCGACCCGACGATAAAAACATATCGGACTCCTGTACAAGATCGTGGACCTAATTACTTGTATGTATAGGGGTATTTTTTCAGAACAAAAAAATATATAAAAATTCAAATCATAACGATTCCACAGTTATTGGTAATTTGAAAGGACATTTTATGGCATTTATTTTTTGAAAATAATTTTCGTATGTTTAGCTCGTTTGTTTTATTTTGGTCCGAACTCTATAAGGCCAGGCTCTTATAACAGTAGTTCTCATTCGTTTGGGGAGAGACTGGCCTTATAGAGTTCGGTTTTACTTTCAACAATTGCAGCAAGGCTTTCTGAAGAGGGTTGTCACGGACCCGAAATCATGATAAAAGTAGTGTGCAGCCACGAAAATCAATGTCCTTTGCCATTTTGTTAAAAACTTGTCGTCTTTTTAAATATAGAAGCAAGAGGTCTAGAGCCGGTTTAATACCTGTTCAAAATAATTTTCTTCAAATGTTGGCAACTGTATTATGAAAATGAGCGTTCGCTGAGAAACGGGAAGATCCGCTGTTTTCGACCAAAATTTTGTTCAGTGATAAGGCCCATTTCTGGCTCAACGGCAAAGTCAATAAACAAAATTGCCGCATTTGGCCTGAAGAGCAAAAGGAAGAGGTTCAAGGGGTGCCATTATACCCAGAGAAAACCACGGTTTGGTGCGGTTTATAAGCTGGTGGAATCATCGGTGGAAATTTTATTTCAAAAATTATGATGGCCGAAAGGTAACCGTGAATGGTGCTCGCTATCGCGCCATGATATCGATCTTTAAGCTACCTGATATTGAAGCCGGTAACCTTGACGACACTTGGTTTTAACAGGTCGGTGCCACTTGCCATACAGCGGCTCGAGTCATCTATTGAGAGGTCATTTCGAAAACAGGCGAGTTGGCCGCCTAGATCTAGTGATATCATACCTTTAGACATTTTTCTTTGGGGTTACACAAAGTCCAAAGTCTATGCTTACAAACCAGCTACGATTCAGGTTTTGAAAGCCAACATTACACGTGTCATTAAAGCCATACCGGTCGAAATGCTGCTCGAACGAGTCATCCGAAATTGGACTCTAAGAATAGACACCCTGAAGAGTAGTTGCAGCCAACATTTGAAGAAAACTTTATTCAAAAAATAAATGCCATAAAATGTCCTTTCAAATTACCAATGAAGATTCCACACTTGCTTTGAATTTTTATATTTTTTTTTGTCCTAAAAAAATACCTCTATATGCATGCGGAAAAAAAGTATGGTTGTGGCGACAATATTCGAAGAGGATCATACTATTGTTGGGTATATGGTTGTGGCACAACAATATTATGATCCCCACAACAATAGTATGAACCAAATGCAACCATACTATGATCCTCACAACAATAGTATGATTCACACATAACCATACTATGATCCCCACAACCATATTATGATCCTCACAACCATAGTATGGTGTACACACAACCATAGTATGATCTTCACAACAATAGTATGATTCACACGCAACCATGTTGTGACCCGTGCAACCATAGTATGATCCCGATCAACCATACTATGATTGCTAAACTTATTTATTAGAAATGCGTTAAGTTGTCAACAATAGAATTGAATTATAAAAATTATTTAAAAATACTTTAAATTTAAATAACAGGAGTGATTTATTTAACAGGAAAAAATTTGTTTAAAAAATGTAAGCGTTTTTATTAAATATATTTCAATTAATCAAAGCCAAAGCAGTTTGTTGGAAAAAAGTAATTTCTTATAAAAAGTACTATTATTGCATTCGATCCGTAACAATAACATTGTTCTAAAAAGCATATTCAAACCACAAAAAATTTACCATCATACAGTATGATTGCCGTAATCATATTATTGTGAAGAAAAAAAACCATTAAACAATACTTTTGTCGCACTAACTATATTTATATTGTTGCTACAACCATATTTTCATTTTTATTGCCGTGGCCATATAGAAACCATATTTTTTATCTGCCTGTGGATTACCCCAAATTTGCGACTTACACTTTAATACAAGAATCGGTAGCCAGGCCAACGAGTCTAACTCGGAAACTCAGAAATTATTCTAAGTCAATCGAAATAGTTTTTAATGGATGTAAAACAATTTTGTCTAGGTGTTACATACATCAACACAAACTCAAAACACCCCATTATAACAGTAGGGATGGGGTATAACAATTATAGGTTAGTTCCCTTTTAGTAGAACTGCAGTTGTTCCATTTTATTCATTTAATCGAATTATGCAAATGTATAGGTTTACCTGTCATACATGTTACACTTCGATGAATAGTACATACCTGTAAAGGAAGAAAAAAATAAAACATTAGTAAAATAATATATATACGTATAGCAAGGGGAAAATATATATGCAATAAGGAACAGATTTTAAAAAAGCCATTATACTAATAACAGTCTGTTATAACCGGCACCACTCTGTGGCTATTAAAAGTTTTGCAAATGCTTGTAACTACCAAAAATATTTGAGCACGACCCTATAAGCAAACCGATCGACTTATAATCATAAGCTTATTCCAATTACCACTGTCTGTGGTCCAATTACCACTGTCTGTGGTCCAATTACCACTGTCAGGTCAAAATTGTTGTCCGTTTTTCATGACGTTTAGCAGAAGTACATTTGTTTGGACCAAGGCAGGACACTATTGAATTTGAAGAAAAAAGTTTCAGATTAAAATACAGCTCCCAAACATATATTCAACCGAATTTATATCGTCACTTCTACAAACCACATACTAAAGCCAATTTTTAAGAAATTACGTATAAGCAAGTTTTTTGGGCTAGGACGGATGCCGTCGAAATTAGAGATAATCGGTTTTGATTTAGATACAGCTCTTCTCATATATGTTCAGCCGATTTTACGAAAAACAATAAAATTTTGTTATATTTTAAACATTGAGATTAATTTTCAAATCCGGGTAAATGAAGAGCCCTCCAAGGGAGCTCAAAAACCAATTACACAGTGTAACAAAAGAGATTGATGCCAAAATACCTGGGAAGTGCTATTATATTTCTTGTAGATCTTGCTGAGTGCAACAAAAAACCGGTTTTGGAATTTCCCAAACACTTACAAAATCTGGAGTTACCGGTAAAAAACCGGTTTTTCGGATCTTTCGCACTTATATGCCACAAACTTGGTTGAATATCAAGCGATTTCGGCTGATTGGAAAAGAAGTGTTAACACCTTTCGAATGGTGTTAACACTTTTAAAATCACACTGAAAAAAATCTGTGTATTTTTCCTGTAAGCTCATTTTTTTTCTTAAAAAATTTTGTAACTTTTTTACTTTGGATGCGTTTTTACACAGAATTTTTTAAAATGAATCGAACAATTTTTGAACTGAATAATGATGAGAGTGTTCCTACGAATACAATTCGGTGTCATTTTTAAAAATCCCATAGAAGCTGATTAAGTTATTCAGCTTTTATTAAAACAACATTTTTTGATAAAATACAATTATTGGAAATGTTTGGTTAACCGTTTTCTTCTTAATTGAACATCATCAGTATCCCGTTTAAGTGGTCAGCAATATTCGGAAATCATTTTTATAGTATCTATTCCTTAAAAACGTTTTTCCATTGTAATTATTTCTTGATGAAAGTGTTCGCCTTGTTCATCACTGAACTGGCCCTGGTTTGCTGGGAAGAAGTCTAGATGTGAATAGAGGAAATGAATTTTAATTGATATGTTGCAGCCCATTTCACCATACGCACTCAAAACATAAAATCGGTTGATATTCAACCAAGTTACTTGCATTTAAGTGCGTAAGATCCGAAAAACCGGTTTTTACCCGTAACTCCAGATTTTGGAGGTGTTTGGGAAATTTAGAAACCGGTTCCTTGTTGTACTCAGCAAGATCTACTAGAAAAATAATATCATTTCCCAGGTAGTTTTTCACTGCCACACTGTGTTATTAGTTAGGCCGGTTTTAGTTTTTGTTAATAGTTTTTGCTTTAAAAACATGCATTTATAAAGAGTGGTCCTGCACGATAATAATTGTGAGTCACATCAAAACGTAAAATTTTTTGCCCAACTTAATTTGCCATTTCTTTGTTTCAGTGTTTGATAAATTCAACCAAGGAGAGGTTGAAGCTTTTTAAAAAAAAAAATGGGCATTGAAATCAAAATGCATTTCGTTAACATCGCGTTTTGCTTGGTCATCGACCAAATGTGTCCGTAGTTGATTCGTTAACAAGCAGAATTGCAGTATTTGGGTGGACGAGAATCTACGAATGATTGTTAAAAAGCCAATGCATCCACAAAGGGTGACTATTTGGTGCAGTTTATGGGCCGGCGCCATCATCGGGCTGTACTTCTTCGAAAATGAGGTCGGCCTAGCAGTTACCGTGAATGGCGTTCGCTATCGCGACATGATAACCGACTTCTTGTGACCAGAAATATGGATACGGACCTGGATGATATGTGGTTTCAACAGGATGGTGCCGCTTGCCACACAGCCCACAAAGCAATGGCCCTTGTGCGCGAGAATTTCAATGGCCGTGTTATCTCACATGGTGGCGGTATAAATTGGTCGCTACGATCATGTTTGTGACACATTTGGAGTTATTTCTTTGGGGATATTTAAAAGAAAAGGTAACGTCAATAAGCCAAGAAAGATTCAAATGCTTAAGAATGAGATAATTTGGCACATTAACTACATGGAACCTCCATTTTGTTTCAGAGTCATTAAAAATATGGATCATCGGATAGAGGTATGCCGCCGAAGCCGTGAAGAGCATTTGGACGATTTTGTTTTACACATAATTGCAATCTTTCTATCAAAAAAAATATTATGAAAACTTTTTATTTTATTAAAGATTAACATCGTGCGTTTTAGTTGGATCTGCCTTTCTAAAGGTACTTCTAGAGAAAATTAATTAACTATCAAAAAGATGATTTTTTCTTATAAAGGGTGTTTTTTATTGAGGTATAGAACTTCGAATTGAAATAAAACACAAGAAAATCGTTTTAATGTCCATCAATTTGGCTTTATTGGAAGGATAATTTTATGCCATTAATGTTTAAATATGATTTCGGGCATGTGGCCGCCGCGGCTGGCTCGAATAAAGCCAATTCTACAGGTCCAATTTTAACCACTTTTTCGAGCATATGGGGCCGTATGTTGGCAATAACGCCACGAATGTTGGCTTCCAAGTCCCCTAACGTTTCTGGTTTGTTGGCGTAGACGAGCGACTTCACATATCCCCAAAGAAAATAATCCAATGGTGTCAAATCACACGATCTTGGTGGCCAATTGACAGGTCCATTCCGAGAAATTATGCGCTCATCGAATGTTTCCTTCAATAATTCGATTGTGAACCACAACTCATCCACATTCATGCCATCCAATTCGGCAACAAAATAGTCGGTTATCATGGCTCTATAACGGTCTCCACTAACGGTAACTGACTCTCCAGCATTATTTCGGAAGAAGTATGGCCCAATGACTCCACCAGCCTATAGAGCACACCAAACAGTCAGTTTTTGTGGATGTAATGGCGTCTCAAGGGTCTCATGTGGATTCTCTTCACTCGAAATGCGGCAATTTTGCTTGTTGACGTAGCCATTCAACCAAAAATGAGCCTCATCACTGAACAAAATTTTGTGATGAAAATCAGCATCGAGATGAATCTCATTTTCGGCCCATTTTGCAAGCGTTGTTCTTTTGACAACCTGTTCATGATGAAATGGCAAACCAAACTAAATATTAATCACTTGACAGCTGACAAAATGGCCGCCAGTTAAAAAAGTGATGCCAACTTAAAGTTCTATACCCCAATAATAAACACCCTTTATTATACAAAAGAAACTGATTTAAACAAGTTTTATTTGTTTTAAGTTTCATCAACCTTTCTCTGTTTTTATGACGACAAAACTGAATGCAAATCAGACATTGTTCTTTTTCTCCAATACCAACTTTTTTTTTGCGTTTTTTCATTGCTTTTAATTTTTTCTTTTAACATTCTGTTTACATCTTTCTTCCCACGGAAAATATCTAACATCATTAAATAAAAAAAAAATAAAAAGTTAACAAGAAATGATCGATTCACAGGATATTTCCATTTCCACTTATTGTGTTTTAATGCCACGAGCGAGTTTTAAAAGTATCACTTGCCACTTGTCAAAAATTCGAACTCAAAGAAATTGATATACAGGGTGGAGCGCGGAAATTTGCTTTTTTGCACTACAGGCTGTGGCGGCACTGTTGGTCGAAGAGAGTGTTGAGTGTGCGTGGCTTATAGTGGCTGACGGGAGATTTGTATTCGTCTGCCTTTCAGTTGGCATCATGCATTGGACACGTGAGGAGAGGTCATTTTGTGTTGAAGCGTATTTTTAAAATGAGCATTCGATGATTGCAGTGCAGCGTGCTTTTCGTTTACGATTCGCTGTTCCCCCACTTGGACGTGTTCTGGACAGCAATCAATTTTAAATTGGGTTACTTCATTGAGAACAGCAGGGAATGCGTCTTGTGTACGAAGGGGACCTGAGAGAAGGATTACAATTCCACAAAACATCGAGATAGTTCGAGCAGCAGTACTGCAATCACCTGCTCTTTGCCTTTCCAGAGTTTTTTTTAGCCGGCTCTTGAGGCAATACAATTATGCAATGTACAGCGTGACTCACCATGAATTGTTGGAGGGAAATGTTTTCTGGACGGTTTATCTCTTTGAGGGGTGATGTGAACTGGCCGGCTCGCTCACCCGAATTAGCCCCATACGATGTTTTCCTTTGAGGTTATTTGAAGTCGAAGGTTATATTAACCGTCCCAACACCTTGAAAGATCATATTGAGGCTAAAGTTGTCAGAATACCGGTCGACATGCTTGTTAGAATTCATGTAAACTTTAGATAACGTATGCAGCAGTGTGTGGATAGAAAGGTCGACATTTGCCAGACACACTATTTAAAACCATGTAATTTAAAAATGCCCTTACTGTTCAATATAAAGTAATTAAAATATAAAAAAAAATTTCTAAGGTTCCTAATTTTTTTTTTATTTCATTCCTTAATAAGCAAATTTTGTACAACTGTGCTTAAAACGTTTTAACTATGTTGACAATAATGGGGAAGCGAATTTGAAAATTTATGGATATTTTAAGTTGAATTATCGCGTCGTATATAGGATTGGTATAGGTTAAATTCGGGCGTGGCCTGCTAAGAGATACCCTACACCATTCTGCTATTCGGAGGATAAAGCTCCTCAAGTCGGACTGTATATGTTTGACCTTATAATTTGTCCCCAACTCGTAATGCTCTGTATGAAATTTGGTCGAAATCGGATGTAATGAATGCGTGACTATTAGAGTTGTAGGTTCTGGACCGTCGAGGAACGATTTCAATAAGATTTCTCCGCGCACCAAACTCGAAGAATGTACCAAGGTTCATCTAAATCGAATCACAATTGCGACTTAGACATTGATTATAACGATAGATTGACAGACGGATATCGCTCAATAAAATCCGATAGTGATTCTTAGATGATTGGTACGAGTATACTTAAAATAAGTTTAATTGCCATACCGGGATTAGGGATTTTCTAATCTCGAAAAAAACGGGATTTCCCGATCGGCATGCCTAGGGCAAAGGTGCTGAACGTTTTGGTTGAAATGGCCCAAAACACAGCCCTTATGATCAATATCAATAAATTTTGCTACGAATCTGAATATAGATGAGTTTTTGGATTTTAAATGAGGTTAGGATTGGACGCATGGTATGAAAAGTCCCTCAAGACGAACCATTTTTTGCCCTTCATTAGCGAAGTAACGGTGGAGGTTTTAAAAGGTTCAGTCTAGCCGAACTTCATTAAGTTCTTTTTTTTCCTTAGTTTTAATTACACACGTATTGCTACTGGCAAACGAACTGATTTCTTGTAGAGATAAGACACTAAGCTCAGCTTAAAATTTAAAAGAACTCCACATTCATAGATGTTAGGCATCTATAAAGAATTTTGGTAGAGGACTGAAGATAAGACAAAAACTTAAAGAAAATTAAGGAACTTCTAACTATTTATTTCAGCTTGTCTGGTTAATGACCATTCCAGTGGATATTGCTGGACAACAATTATCACACCAGCCCTCCTACTGAACAATATATCATTGAAAATGTAAAAGACTTCAGTGGTGGCCGGTCGGTCGTCCGCTGTCTCCTCTGGTCGTTGTCTTGTGTTTACAGACGTTCATTCGTTTGGTTAATTGTTGGTCCTTTCCACGCTGACTATCGCTATGCCACTAGTGCCACCACAGTTCTAGAGCCACGAGAGCTTTATTTATATTTGACTTTGACAGTGCTAGTGTAGATGCGACTACACTTGCATGTAGGACCATTCACATATACACTAACACACTTATCTATCTATATAAAGGGTGTCCCAAGAAGAACGCAATTTTTAAATCTGGCAACATTCGAAGTGTCATTGTTTGACATTTGAACAATTGTTATTGTTTGTTAGTAGAAGGTACGAGGTTAGTAAAAATGGAGCGCTACACGAATGAACAACGCATTCTCATTGTGAAATTGTTTTACCAAAATGGTGAAAGTTTTGCGGCTGCAGTTCGCAAATTGCGATCAATTTGGGGTCACAATAATGCTCCAAAAGAGTCAACTGTAAAGAGATTAATGGATAAATTTGCCGAAACTGGGTCTGTTAGTGATGTAAAGACAACAACGCGCCATCGACCAGGTCGATCGACCGATGATGTCGCTCAAACTCCATCCACCTCACTTCGACACCGAGCTCAGCAAATTGGTGTCTCCAAATCCACTTTGCAGCGAATTTTGACGAAAGATTTGCATCTTCATGCATACAAAATTCAATTGACTCAGGAACTGAAGCCAGCTGACCATGGACAGCGAAGGGAGTTCGTTAATTAGGTATTGGAGACACAACATGAAAATGCTGATTTTGCCGATAAAATCATCTTCAGTGACGAGGCCCATTTTCATCTTGATGGCTTCGTCAATAGGCAGAATTGTCGCATTTGGGGTGCGGAAAATCCTCGAGTGATTCACGAGAAGCAAATGCATCCTCAACGTGTCACTGTGTGGTGTGGTTTTTGGGCAGGAGGAATCATTGGACCCTTTTTTATGAAAATGAGGCAGGTCAAGCGCAAACAGTCAATGGTGTTTGGTATCGTGAAATGATAACCAGTTTTTTCTTGCCTAGAATTGAAGAAATGAATGTGGAGGGCATGTGGTTCCAACAAGACGGCGCCACATGTCATACAGCCAGAGAAACAATTCAATTGCTGCATCAGTCATTTCCCGGTCGTGTTATTTCGCGTTTTGGAGATCAGAATTGGCCGTCTAGATCGTGCGATTTAACACAATTAGATTTTTTTCTTTGGGGTTTTTTCGAAGTCGATGGTTTACGCGAATAAGCCGACGACGACTCAAGCCTAAAAGACGAAATTGGACGCTGCATTAATGAAATACCGCAGCATTCATGTAAAACGGTCATTGAAAATTTCATTAAAAGATCGCGTGCATGCCAGCAAAGCCGCGGCGGTCATCTGCACGATATATTGTTCCATACATAACCTCATTCTGTCTACTTTACGATATAATAAAGTTTCACGATTTTTTCTTAAATATCTGTGTTTTATTGAAAATTTAAAAATTGCGCTCTTCTTAGGACACCCTTTATAAGATAGTGTATGTGTGAGTGTGTGTCTGTGTGAGTGCTCTATAATAACAGTCATCAAGCATAAAAACAACGACTATACAGAATACAATATATAACGTTATTTTTACCCTCTTTTTTTCTAGATGCTGTCTTTTTTTTGTTTGAGTGTGAATGGGAATGACATTCGTCGTTTCATTCCGGCTAAATACGTACACATCCACACACACACTTGCATGCACTAACGAGTCTTGTAATAGCCTCTGCCGTTGTATTTGTTGCCTTTTGCTCGTTTTTCTAAAATATTGTTTCAATAGTCTTTGCCTCTCTGTGTTGAGCGCTGTGTTGAGTCAAATAATTAAATGTTGACAGCATGAATATGGACCAGCAGCTGTGCTTACTTAGGCAGCAACAACAACAACAACACAACTGCAACTACTCAACGAGTACGTGTGTATGTATGTATGTACTGCCATAGTCATGACTACTACCGACTAACGACTACGTAGTACGTCGTCTGCAACTCTAACCAACAAAAGCTAATATAAATACTTGTGACTGTGTCTGTACGACAAGCATACCCAGTAAACCAAATTTGCCGACAATGTCTGATATAAGACAATTCTGAACAATATCTGAACTCTATCGAGAACTCTTACCGAAATTGTTACAAATTCTGTTCGATTTGTCTGAGGATTTTTTATTTATCTGAACGAATTCGGCACGAATTCTGTTTGACTCGTCTGTGGGATTATTATTAATTTCTTGTTCAGACTTCTCTTACCGAACTCGCAACGAATTCTAAACTATTTATCTGAGGTAGTCTATTCGTTCAAAATTTTTATTATTTGCTTCATATTTTACAGTTGTTGCTCTTGTGTTCAGACATGTCGGAAATAATTCTGAACGAATTCTTAACTGTTTGTCTGAGGTACTTTTATATTTCAAATTCAAATTCTGAACGTTTGGTTAGCTTAGCTGTGCAAGGGATTTTTATGGTGTTCGGAGGAAAACTCTACTGCCGGCAGTTCTCGTTAAATGCAAAACTGGTTACCCTTAAGTGTATAGCCACTAAACACAGTTACAGCTCAATTATTGCTTGCGAAACTGCAGACAACCCTGCTTGTAACTAAAAGTCTTTCCGAACGCTTTTTGAAAATGTTTTACAACTTTTTTAGTGAACAAAAATAGTTTCTTCTTTTTGATTGATTCTTTTGATTCAGAATTTACCATGACATAAGCTCAGAATTCGTTCAGAATTCGGTTCGTAATGTCGTTAAAAACATCAGAATTTAATAAGACTTAATGTCAGAATTCTGACCGAAGTCGTTCAGAATTAGTTCATAATTCGATACGACAAATCGAAGTTTCCTTTCGAATTTCTCAAGACTTCAGTTCAGAAATCGGTTCGAAATGTCTGCAAAAACATCAGAATTCCCTCAGAGAAGTAGTTCAGAATTCGTGTCAACCCTCTGATATGTTTTTCGTTATGAACTCACTAAGAGTTCTGATCCGAAATCGGAACATTTTGCCGATTGTCGTTCAGAGTTCTGACCGAATTCTGAAGGTTTGGTTTGCTGGGTACATACATACGTACGTACGTACGTACGTTGGTGTGCAAGTATGATGTACTCGGCGGCACAGCGTTCTCGGTGATAACAAGTTAAGGACAGAACCCAGTGACAGCCCCGGGATGTGTGCAGTTGTAGAATGACTCCATGGCGAAAGAAGAGAAGAAGAAACAACAACAAAAATCGAATAAATAAAAATAATTATAAATTGGTTAGAAATTAAAGCAAGATTAATGGCTTAGTTTTTACTGAATTCTGAAGTTTTTAAGAATCCTTAAAATTAGCTTGGAGAATAGGCTAACGAATCACTACAAAATTCAACCATTTGACTGCGACTATCGGCCACGTCTTGGAAAGTGGCTTGACCAAAAATTGTGCAAGTTTCAAAATTTACAGTATCTGACAAAGCATTTGCAACTAACATTCGAATTACAGTTAAGAAATACATATATTTCTGGCCTAATAATGAAAATGCGAATATTGAACATCAAAAAAGGTTTTATTAATTTTCAAAGTATTCTCCTGCATGATTTATACACTTTTGCATGCGCTCAAACCAATTGTCGAAGCACTTTTTCCACTCCGATTGAGACACCTTCAAAACATGGCATCTTCTGGCGACAAAAATCGTTGACCACGCATATTTTTCTTCATGTGCGAAAATAAAATGAAATCATTGGGTGCTAAGTCAGGGCTGTATGGCGGAAGAACCATCAATTCGACGTTTGGCCGGTCAAAAAGGCGCTGGGTGGCGCCGATGTGTGAGAGCTCGCATTGTCATGGTGTACAATGATTCGTCTTCTCTTGTTCGTTTTCCGAATTTCCCCAAAGACTTGACCGTTCTACGTTGCTCAAGCGGAACAGTCGCCACAAGACCAGTTTTGCCGAAGAAACAGGCGGTCATTTGCTTCGAAGTACTTCTTCCACGAACAACTTTCGTTGGATTTGGCTCGTCTTCGAAGACCTACAACACGGTCGATTGCTGTTTAGTTTCGGGCTCATACGCCTAGATCCATGATTCGTCACCTGTGACGATCTTATAAACGTCTTTTGAAGCACCGCGATCGTATTTTTTCAAAATTTCTTTACACTAATCTTTTTTTGAGCGATTGTCAAATTGTGAGGGATCCAACGAGAACAAACATTGTTTACGGCCAGGTGGTCATGCAATATCGAATGTATGCTGGTGGAAGAGATGCCCAAAGATGCCTCAATCTCACGGTATGCCACATGACGATCTTGCATTATCAGTTCACGCACGGCATTGATGTCCTCTGACACAACGGCCGTTTTTGGACGACCTTCGCAACTTTCGTCTTTGAGCGAGCGCTGGCCACGATTGAATACATTAAACCAGTTTTTCACAGTGCTATAGGATAGTGCTTCATCGCCATACAAAGATTTAAGTTTATCGATGCACCCTAGTCGTGATATTCCACGTCGCAAGTTATGAAAAATGATCGCACGAAAATGTTCACGAGCTAATTTCATTTTTTTTGCCAAATTCATTTTTTTAAGTCACTGTAAACAACAGAAATGATGGTCGTACGTAAAAAGGTTCTGAGTACGTTTATGCTAAAAAAATGTCAAACTTTTGTTTGCAGCACCTCGAAATATTGATCGTAGACCCTATAAAGTATATATTTCTGATCGTTGTAAAATTCTAAGACGATATTTTCATGTCCACTTGTGTGTCCGTCCGTCCGTCCGTCCGTATTTCTGTTAGTGGTCAAACATGGGATACAGAAATATTTAGTTTAGCGCTGTTTGGAGTAGTAAATGAGTAAAATTGCGCTTTGGGGAAAACGTAGGGTTCTACAGGGTGGAACGCAGAAATGTTCTTATTTGGGAATGAAATAAGAAAATTATGAACCTTAAAATAATTAATTTTATATTTTAATTACTTAGTAGGGACATAAATACTGTTACAACATTGAACACACCCATTTCAATAGTAGAACTGAACATTAGGGCGTACCTCAAAAAAAAAGTTCGCCGTACACCTTCGAATATGAAGTATTATTGAAAGGTAGTTTCAAAAAAAAATTTTTTATTTTTTTATGCCGAACGTCATTGAGCTCAAGCACCCCGCGCGAGCTTTAATTTTCTGATATTAGAGTGGTACATTAGGGTAGTAGCAACTGAGATATGATGGGTAAGTACCAGAAGGGGGTGCTTGAGCTCAATGACTTTAAAGACAAAAAAATCGGCCTCGTCGAGACAAAAATATCGATGTATCACACTTTAAAATCCGTTTATAAATGCAGAAGTTATATAGAAAAATGTAAAAGCGCGACCCCTACGTTCGGCATAAAAAAATAAAAAAAAGATTTTTTGAAACTTCCTTTCAATAATACTTCATATTCGAAGGTGTACGGCGAACTTTTTTTTTTTACTTGTAACCTGGTACGCTCTACTGAACATACCCCGTTAATGTCATATGGGTTTTGAAAGCTAACCTCAATAGCGTTACCCTGTATCCGGATTTTAAAATTGTTTCCACTTTCATCATGGAGTGGTCAGATAATGAGATCCGTATCGCTGTAATAGCGCTTTTCAAGTGTGAAATGAAAAAAGCGATATTTTTAAAACGCTCCGGTCACCAGGGATTAGACGAATGTTCGTCTACCAATGCATAAAACTGTTTGAGGAGACTGGAGATGTAAAAGATCGCCACAGGTCGGGCCGCCCACGCTCTGTTCGAACACCGCATGCCATCAAAGCCGTTAAATCAAGAATGGACAGAAATCCGCTCCGAAAACAGAAAATCATGGCCCGTGAGATGAATATCACGCAGAAGTCCATGAGTCGAATCATTATAAAAGACTTGGGACGTGGGGCTTTCAACCGACGTACCGAACATTTATTGACTGCAGCTTTAAAAAAAAAATAGGATTGAAAAATGCAAACGTCTTTTCGTGAAGCGCGCTGATAACGTGCACAGACAAATTTTGTTCAAAGATGAAAAAATCTTTACCGTTCAGGAAAAATTTAACAAGCAAAATGTTAGAGTGTATGTGCGGTCATCTAAGGAAGCATCTGAACTGATCCCAAGGGTAGAAAAGGGTCATCACCCAGCATGGTTCAGTCATGGTTTGGTGGGGTGTCTCTTACGATGGGGCCTGACCTGCATTTCTGCGAACAAGGAGTCAAAACATCGGACAAAGTTTACCAAGTTTACCGTTTTGGAAGCTGTTGTGAAGCCTCTTAACAATTTCCTGTTCCAAAACCAGCCATGAACTTTCCAGCAGGATTCTGCTCCGGCCCATAAGGCTAAAACGTCCCAGGCCTGGCTTCGAAACAATTTGCCCGCGTTCATATCCTCTGAAGAATGGCCCTCAGGCAGTCCAGATTTGAACCCATTGAATTACAAATTGTGGACGGTTTTAGAGGACAAGGTTTGTCACAAAAGATACCCCAACATTGGATCTCTTAAGACTGCTTTGGTTCGAGCTGTGGCCAATTTTCCAATGGACGAGGTTCGTGCAGCTATTGACGATTGGCCAGTGTGACTTAAGGCGTGTGTAAAAGCAAAGGCGAACATTTCGAATAAGTAGATTCGTTTTGGATACAATATACATCAATAAATATATTAAAAAATATTTGGTCCAAAAACATTCAGTACTTTTTATTTTACAGCATAAAACGTGTGTAACAGTATTTATGTCCCTACTAAGTATAGCAGCCCTCGTATCAACTTTAAACCTAGTGAAACGTAATCCATGGCGAAAGGTATAAAACTTTCGCCCCGGCTGAACAGACGCCTCTCGGTCAACTGTTTTCGATATATTCTTTACATCTAGAACCATTTGTCCTTGCGGTAGGAAATTGACTTCAACTTAAATTCCCAAAATAGACTCTTTCACATGCCAATTATTTCCATAACTTCTGTTGAGCTAATACCGGGTATCCCTCGACATCATCACTGCCCCAAATATATGTCAAGCATATCCTTTGAATTGCTTAATTTCACTTTCATTATGACATAAACGGAGACCAAAACTTGCTTTAACAGCACAAACGAGAGAAACAACCCCAGCACAACATTAATTTTATGGCGCATATTGATAACCACATATGACCAAAACGTACGTCCCCCTAACCCCACCAAGAACGTTTCAAAGAAAATTTCCACTGAAAATAGAACCAAGGAGAAGAAAAAACATTCCATACGCACGATAAACATACGAAGTAATTTCTCACATTTTCTACTCGATTTCGAAAGACGTTTATTGACAGCAACGGAAAACAAACAAAAGAAAATTGTATTTTGTTTCTTCACTAGAGAAACAGAATGGCTGCACTCATCGCTCCTGGAACTCCTCGTGTACTCCTCGCCGCCCAGTATCACACATCATGTCCGGATAGACCCGCAAAACAATGGCAACGGCGAATGTGTGAAAAAACGAAATTGAATGGAAACTAAAATCCATTAGATAAACTCTGTACAACATTTGCAGTTTTTCTTTTTGTTCGTGATATTTGTTTATGCTCGCAAGAACTGAAAAGGATCACGAGAAGGAGCATACAGAATTTCACAGAAGAAACACTAAATGGAAACACAACTGTTTTCTAAAAACTTCATTGACGATAGTGTTTTTGTTTGCCATTGTTGCGAAGGTTTTTGCTCTGAAATCGAAGAAGAAACTCTGAAAGCTTCGAACTCAAAGAAATGTTGATGAAAGTGGAGAATTCAGTAAATACTCGTACTCTTGCAATGTCGGTTCATATGCTGCTCTAGTTTTCTATTGCGTATCATTTTCAATTATTTAGTGTCGGATACACAGACAAGTTATAACACATTAAATGTTTATACACAACTGCTGAGATAAAGTAAATTTCTATACGAGTCATTCCATGCTAAAGCGTGCATCTTGCAACTATATCTCAGGGATTTTGATTTTTATTAAAAGTTACAGTAACTTTCGAAATTTTTAAAAATATTGAGCAGGGATTAAACCGGCTCAAGACCTCTTGCTTCTATATTTAAATAGAAGACAAGTTTTTAACAAAATGGCAAAGTGACATTGATTTTCGTGGCTGCACAGTACTTTTATCATGATTTCGGGTCCGTGACAAACTTCTTCAGAAAGCCTTGTTGCAATTGTTGAAAGTAAAACCGAACTCGGTTTGATCCCTGTTCAATATGTGAAAGCAACAGACCGAAATAAAAAAAACGAGCTAAAAATTTTTAAAAATACTTTATAACAGGGCATTAACTCAAAATTATAAATTTTCAGTAGAGGCAATAAGCGGTTTACTTAGGCTTGGAGAGTCATTTATTTTTTTTTTTTTTTTTTTTGATAAAAGAGTGGTAGGATCAATGTAGGATTTTTAAAGGGGTTACGAGTGTTGCTATTTATATTTCGGGTACTGACAAAACTAGTGTTCCCAGATGCAAATTAGAACTTCCATTGGAAACTTTGACATTTTTAGCATAACTTCACTCAGAACGTTCTCTCATTTGAGAGCGAATTATTTTGTTTACAGTGTGTTGAAAAATTCATCTCAGTCAAAAAATGGAATTATCCCGTGAATATTTTTGTGCCGTGATTACGATTTTTGGCGTGGGTTATCGAGACAAGAGTGTTTAAATCTACCTGTTTCGACTTTTGGCGATGAAGCACCATCAAAAACCGCTGTTTATCGCTGGTACCAAGAGTTCAGTCTCGGACGTAGTTTGCTTCTGGATGAATTTCGTGAAGGACGTCCAACTTCGGTCACATTGCCAGAAACCATCGCTGCTGTGCATGAACTGATTAAGCAAGATCGACATGTGACATACCGTGAGATTGCGGCATCCTTGAGTAATAGTATGACAAGCATCAATAAGATATTGCATGTTCATTTGGCCGTGAAAAAAATTTGTTCTGGTTGGATTCCACATAATTTGACGAATGCTCAAAAAAAGGCTCGTATGGATTGGTGCAAAGAGATGTTGAAAAAGTATAACTGCGGTTGCTCAAAGGCAGTGTATAACATTGCCTCAGGTGACGAAACATGAATCTATGCATATGAACCCGAAACAAAACAGCAATTGACCGTATGCGCCATTCAAGACGAGCCAAATCCAACAAAAGTTGTTCGTGGAAGAAATGCATCGAAGCAAAAGATTGGCTTTTATTTCGGTATAACCGGCCATGTTCCCGCAATGCCTTTAGTTGAAAGTAGGAGGTCAACACTGAGTGGTATACAACCATCTGTTCGCCAACAGTGTTCGAAAAAATGAGTAAAGATAATAAGAGAAGAAGGATCATTTTGCACTACGACAATGCGAGCTCTCACACATCAGCTATAACGATGAGCTGTTTGACCACCCAATATGTCGAATTAATGGGTCATCCACCGTGCAGACCTGATGTAGCACCCAATGACTTCTTCTTATTCCCTAGCATCACGAACAAAATACGTGGTCAACGTTTTTCATCGCCCGAATCAGCTGTTGAAACGTTCAAAAATCATGTTTTGGAGGTGCCTCAATCGTAGTGGAAAAGTGCTTCGAAAATTCGTTTGTGAGCATGCAAAAGTGTATTGATCTTAAAGGAGAATATTTTGAAATACAAAAAAAAAACATTTCCAATGATAAATTGTGTTTTTTTAATTGCCGAACCCGAAATATAAATAGCAACCCTCGAAGAGTTGACCACGGGGATTTGTTTGATTACAAAAAGTACAGTTTGAAAAATTTTCAGATAATACCTTTTTAACAATAGCGACATAATATAGGAACAAAAATTTCGGCAGTGCCAAACCCATGACGCGCAATATAGAAAGGGACCTAAGGGTAGAAACCAGTTTTGTTCAGGAAAGCTATTTTAAAGATTTAAATACGTGTATCTTTGGTGTAGAATCGTCGACTTCACTTTCATAAAACGCGCATATCTCTGGAAGGGAACACTTTTGGGGCATGGGATCGGTCTCATTCGATGTTTAGATGTTTTCCACATGCAAAAAAAAAATAAAAAATTGATTTTTTTACCTTTAGGTCCCTTTCTCTATGCGCTGTCACATATTCCCTGCTAAAATCGGGATATAACAATTATAGTATGATAAAAAATAAATAAAAATATTAGTTATGCCTATATTCCGTATGGCTGATCCACATTCTCATACAAATTTTGAAAACAAATACATATTTCAATTCGCTTAAAAATTTATTTTAATGTCAGTACCCATATAAACTAATCGTCACATGTTTTGAGTATAGGGACCGTTTTTTTTTTCGACCCATACGTCAACGGGTGGTGATTTGTAAAGAAATTTATGGGGAATTATCGAGCATTTTTATTTTTTAAATTTATATATTTATATTCTTAATCGTAGTTAAATTCTATGACGATCTAGCCATATCAGTCTGTCCTTCCGTATGTATTTTGATAGCAGTAAAACTAATTAACCTAGGATCCTTAAATTTCGCATGATGATGCCTGTTTGGGATTGTAAAAGAGCGAAATGGGTCCAGACAAAAAGCACCTCGCTAAAAAGTACACTTTTTTGAGTATTTGCAAAAAATTATTTTTTGTGGAAGGAAAATGGTTTAAATGGGTGCTGTTAGTTGGGAAGCACTAAATACCTCAAAAAGGGCATGGCTTCTGCACTTTTTGGCTCATGTGGCCACAAAAGAGTACTGCATGGTACAAAACGGGCGATCAATAGCACCGCGTTACAAAAATGAACTTTTGTGCTGTGCTTTGAACCAAATATCTTCTTGGAAAGAGGGGGAAAAATATAAAATTTCATGTACACGTCAGATTTGTTTTTATGTTTAAAGTTCTCTGGTGCCACACTGTGAAATAACTCTATTTATTTGTGAGAAAAAAAGAAGGAGTGGTTGGAATATGATAAACTTTAGTTTTAAGTTCCGTTGTGCGAAAACGTATTTCTATACATTTCATCTGAGAAAAAATGCAGTGCCCGACTCGAGATAACTTTTGTATCTTCCTTGTGGTATACTCCGGAAGTCGTGTGCGACTATTGCTATATAAATTTATGCAAGTTTACTGATAGAAGGTCAACAATAATTAACGCTGTCCTAAGAATTTGACTACACACAGAGAAACACATGGCTACTATATGGTCACGGCAATAATAATATGTTTTTCGCAAACAAAGTATCATAGTACTGTTCTTTGAATTTAATTTTGACAATAGTATGATGGCTAAAATATTAATATTGTTGAAATGTAATAATATTATTATTGCCAGTTTAATAAGTAAAATATGGTTGTAATTGTATTGTTTTTGGGTTTTATGCTAACAATAATATGATAACGGCAATCATACTGTATGATTGTATTTTTTTTCATTTCAATATGCTTTTTAGAACAATGTTATTGTTACGGATCTAATGCAAAAAAGATTTTTTTTTAAGGAAAGTTAAATTTTTTAAACAAACTGCCTTGGCTTTTCTTAACTGAAATATTTTCAATAAAAACGCTTACGTTTTTTAAAACTGATTTCTACTGTTAAATAAATCATTTTATTTTGATTAATTATTTTTTAAATAATTTTCACAATTCAAATCTATTATTGACAACTTAACTCAATTCTAATAAATAATATTGGGGATCATTGTATAATTGTGTGTGATCATACTATGGTTGTAGGAATCATAACATGGATGTGTGTGAATCGTACTATGGTTGGGAGGATCATACTATGGTTGTATTTGAAACATACTACGGTTGTGAGGATCATACTTAGGTTGGAGGTGAAACATACTATGGTTGTGAGGATCATAATATGGTTGAGTGTAAATCATACAATGGTAGTGGGGATGATAGTGTGGTTATGTGTGAATCATACTATTGTTGTGAAGATCATAGTATGGTTGTGAGGATCATAGTATGGTTGTATTTGAATCATACTATTGTTGTGCGGTTCATAACATTGTTGTACCACAACCATATAGCCAACAATAAAATGATGCTCTTCGAATATTTTTATCCCAACCATACTTTATTTTTTACGTCTAACACGTATGGAGCACTGCAATGAATTGCGCTACTTTTGCGTAACTTTTACTAGAGGGTACCAATACTTTCTCAGCAACAAAATTCGCTACCCTAATGTAGAGTCGGTTATTTCAGCGGTTCTGTACTCACCAGAAGAACATGCAGGGGCTTTAACGGAGATTTTTGAGGATGTTCCCGAAATAAGCGAAGGTGATCCAACAGTAGCACCAACACATCTATCAATATTTCATGCATCGAATGCGAAGTGCGAGAGTCCAGAAGTATCGGAACTTGTACCAACACCCAGCGAACTTGGGACTGCAGTGCCGCGTTTAGTAACGCAAGTCGACTTCAACGACATTGTACGAGATGGAAATTTGTTGAGGATAACAGCGGAACCTTTGCATTGCGCCTTAAGCAGTGGTAGAAAGTGGCAGCTGATTTTAAAATAACTGCCTCTCGTGACCGAGGTACCAGTAATCCTATGAAAATTTTTTTAATTTGCCGAAGATCGGGAATAAAAACTTGGTTTATTGTTGTGATATTGATTCAATGTTTGCAAAAATCGGTTATCCTCATATTTCAGAGCAGTGGCGACATTTCATCGATGCATCGGTCAACAGCTTTAAAGTCGCGTTCCTTCATATCGATAACAAACAACCATCTGTTCCAAACGCATATGCCACAAACCTCAAAGAAACATACGACGGCATAGAAATAATATTAGAGCTGCGAACTGAAAGTGGTGGGATTATTCATGGGTGTTAAGCGTTTTTACCACGACCTCTTTTTCCAACCGACAGCCAGAAACCACAATTATGGTGTAGTGGCCATCACCATTAATTCACCATTTTATATTAAAAGGACAGGTCTTGTCAGTTAGTACTTAAGATCCAGAAGTGTTCGTCTATAGTCGACAAACGCTTGTTAGCTACAGCAAAGATGCTCTGTTGCAACCTCTTAATCGCTGACGATTAAAGAAACAAGCAGAAAAAAGTATGGTTGTTGTGACAATATTCAAAGAGGATCATACTATTGTTGGGTACGAGGGCTGCTATATATATTTCTGGCTTAATAATGAAAATGCGAATATTTATGATCAAAAATGGTTTTATTGTTTTTCAAAGTAATCTCCAGCTTGATTTATACACTTTTGCATGCGCTCAAATCAATTGTCAAAGCACTTTTTCCACTCCGATTCAGACACCTCCAAACGACGAAAATCGTTGACCACGCATTTTTTTCTTGATGTACGGCGGATGACCCATCAATTCGAAGTTTTGTGGTGTACCACTCATAATTGACCTCCTACGTTGCTCAAGCGGAACAGTCGCCACATGACCAGTTTTGCCGAAGAAACAGGCGACCATTTGCTTCGAAGTGCCTCTTCCACGAACAACTTTCGTTGGATTTGATTCGTCTTCGAAGGCCCACACGGTCGATTGCTGGTTTGTCGTATATGGTTGTGGCAAAACAATATTATGATTCTCACAACAATAGTAGAATTCACACACAACCATACTATGATCCCCACCACCATATTATGAGACACAATCAACCATAATATTATCCCGAATACCATATTATATTCCTCACAACCATATTTTCTTTCACATACAAGCATAGTATGATCCTCAGAACTAAAGTATCAATCACACGCAACCATATTATGATTCCTACAGCCATAATATGATTCACTAAACCATAAGATGATTCAAATTTATTTTTTAGGATTCGGTTATGTTATTATTCAGCATTAGAGATTCTTATTAAGCATTTTTTTTAATTAGTTCATAGTCAGATTTGGGACAATGTTTCTATAGAACATTTTATTAAAGAAACAAAAATATAATTAAAAGGCAGTCGAAAAGACTTTTAGTTGCAAGCAGTGGGGACTGCAGGGGGTGAATGCTTCTTTACCATCCGTAGACTCAAGTAATGAACGTGATAAAACTATGATCAATGGCTATATACTTAAATGCTGGCAGATTTTAAATAAACGAGAACCAGTCGGCAGTAGAGTATTCCACCGAACAAAGAAAACACAATTAAAATCCCTCACACTGCATTCCGATTATTATGCTTTGTTCATAGTCTCAACCATACAGTATGATTGCCGTAATCGCTCAAACCAATTAAACTGAGGAACATTTTTGGGGTTATTGTCTGGGGGGTGAGAAATTCCAAGTCAGGGTGATGGTACTAGGTCAGTATATTAAAACCCTCAAAGGGTTTTGCGTTCGTATGTGCCAGTTTTTACTGACCTAGTACCATCACCCTGACTTGGAATTTCTCACCCCCCAGATTGGCTGTTGTACTATGTTATCGGAGCACTTTTTCGACTCCGATTGAGACACCTCCAAGCCATTATTTTTAACGCTTCAACACCTGCATCGGGCGATGAAAAACGTTGATCACCCCATTTTTTTCTTGATGTTGGGAGATAAAAAGAAGTCGGTGGATGGCCCATTAATTCGACATCTCGAGTGGTCAAACAGTTCATCGTTTCAGCTGATGTGTGATAGCTCGCATTATCGTGATGCAAAATGATCCGTCTTCTCTTATTATCTTTTCTCATTTATTGGAACACTGTTGGCAAGCAGATGGTTGTACACCACTCAGAATTGACCGTCCTACGTTCCACTAAAGGTACTGTGGCAACATGGCCGGTTATACCGAAAAAAACGCAATCATTTGCTTCGATTTACTTCTTCCACGAACAACTTTTGTTGGATTTGGCTTGTCTTGAAAGACCCATACGGTCGATTGCTGTTTTGTTTCGGGTTTATATGCATAGACCTATGATGCCTCAATCTCACGGTATGTCACATGTCGGCCTTGCTTAATCAGTTCACGCACAGCAATGATGGTTTTTGGCAAAGTGACCGAAGTTGGACGTCCTTCACGAAATGCATCCTGGAGCAAACGGCGTCCGAGACTGAACTCTTGGTACCAGCGATAAACAGCGGTTTTTGATGGTGCTTCATCGCCAAAAGTCGAAAAAGGTAGATTTAAAAACTCTTATCTCCATAACCCACGCCGAAAATCGTAAAAAATCATTGCACAAAAATATTCACGGGATAATTCCATTTTTTAACTGAGATGAATTTTTCAACACACTGTAAACAAAATAATTCGCTCTCAAATGACAGAACGTTCGGAGTGAAGTGATGCTAAAAATGTCAAAGTTTCCAATGGAAGTTCCAGTTTGCATCTGGGAACACGAGTATTGTCAGTACCCGAAATATAAATAGCAACCCTCGTATTATAGTTGCGACGAACATGCTTTTATTGTAAAGAACATAGTATTGTTGCCGTGACCATATAGTAACCATTTCTTTTCTCTGCGTGATCCATTAACGATTTAGGCCCTAAAGCTCAACAGGTCTTGGAAAATTGGTAAACATTTTGTTGTGAGATACCTAAATGTGTGACTTCCTGTATATACTCGTAGTTTTATCAAAACCAGTAGACAATTCGACAAAACCAGTGTACAACTCTCTCTCAAATGTATTGCATTCCAGTGTGACAACGACAGTACTCGTAAAGGGTGTTTTTTATTGAGGTATAGAACTTCGAATTGAAATAAAACACAAGAAAATCGTTTTAATGTCCATCAATTTGGCTTTATTGGAAGGATAATTTTATGCCATTAATGTTTAAATATGATTTCGGGCATGTGGCCGCAGTGGCTGGCTCGAATAAAGCCAATTCTACAGGTCCAATTTTCAACCACTTTTTCGAGCATATGGGGCCGTATGTTGGCAATAACGCCACGAATGTTGGCTTCCAAGTCCCCTAACGTGTTTCTGGTTTGTTGGCGTAGACGAGCGACTTCACATATCCCCAAAGAAAATAATCCAATGGTCCATGTTAACCGATCCATGGTTAACCGAATTAATTGCTCTGATGGACGATTATGTCGACCATAAAATGGACGGAGCTTGCGGTGAACTTCGCGAACTGAACCATTACTTTCGAAATAAATTTGCACGATTTGCAAGCGTTGTTCTTTTGTCAGCCTGTTCATGATGAAATGGCAAACCAAACTAAATATTAATCACTTGACAGCTGACAAAATGGCCGCCAGTTAAAAAAGTGATGCCAACTTAAAGTTCTATACCCCAATAAAAAACACATGTCCATGTTTGACAGGCCCGAACGGTCAGAACTCTATGGGCCATAGGCCAACGCCTGCAATTCAGCTAAATCGTAAATTATAAGTAATGCCATGTTTAGAGGAAATCTCATTGTTTCGATGTATCCATACGCCCATTTTCTATGGACGCCGATTAAAAACAAAAGTGCCACGAGCGGCATAAAGAATACCACGATATTTATACTAAAAAGATGGTTTAATACAAATAATGTTTCGCTCCGAATTGGACGATAGCTGCCAGGATCACAAAGCAGCATAGCATTTACAGGCAATGCACTTGTATGCCACTTGGATTTGAAGAGTTATATTTGTTCTTTCTATAGCCTTTTCGCCTGTTAATATCATTTTAACCACATTCTCGTTTTAAAACCCTTCGATAATAAACTCTATGATTTACGTATTTCATGTGATTCGAAGCGTTTTACTTGTCATAAAAATTGCCTTATGAACTCGTTGACTCCTTCATACAATTTAACAATCAAAAAAAGTCAATAAAAATTGATCATTTTTTTTTAAATTGCAGCTAATTAGCAAAGAGTCACATATAAACCGACAATGCAAACCCTGGAGGAATTGCAGGATAATTGTACCATGGTTAAAATATCGGTCCCTAAAGTCATTAACTTTTACAAGCCAACCGAAGCAACCGCATAAGCTCCCCCCCCCCCCTCCATCAAATAGCAATGAACGACCGACATTATCAAGAGATTCTGCCGATAATGTGGAATAAAGCATGATAATATCAACAACAACAACAAAAAGAAACAGAATATCTACAACAACATCGAGGGAAGCTCCATTTAGTACGCAAAATACTCTGAAAAACATAAATCAAAAGTAAAGTACAATCAAAAAAAGGTTACAACAACAACGGCAATACTCCTTTTTGCAGCTGTAACAACAACAAGAACCATACCAACAATGCTTGTGCCACGCCACTTGTGATACCACGCATCCTTTGGAATATGCCATCACCTCTAAATACACTGGCAAAAATCTAACTACGCAAAATTGAACTATAACGAAGGAAAAGATAATTTCATACAAACGGGGATTTGGCTTATACTCATTGACCGGAAACTACTGGGACTATGATTTTTTTTTCTTTTCGATAATTAACTTTAAAAGTTCCTCTGCAGGGAAACCGAAAGAATTAAGTGATACCGGAACTATGAATTTGTTTTTCTTTTCGATAATTAACTTTAAAAGTTCCTCTGCATGGAAACCGAAAGAATTAAGTGATAAAACGGGTGTGGACATTAGGCCCCAGGGACCTAAAAACTGTCCTCTTATGTTTGGGGACTTATGGTGAATTTTCTTACAAACAAAAATATGTACCTATTTTAAATATTTCTGCCAATTTTGGACTATATAAGTAGCCTCCTTAAAATAATTAGCCTCCTTTTAATATATGTTTTAAAAACATTAAAATTTTGCCAAAACATCTGAGTATAATTTCTGCGACTCAATTTGAGGCCTTTACTCACGAATATATAGTTTGCAGGTCCAACTAAGTCCTTTCGCATACGAAGATTTGGGTACACAGACACAGTAGAATTTCTTCTTCTATATAAACATTTTCTCTTCAACTTTTAATATATGTCCAAAATGGGGTAAGATCTACGTATCCTAGTCTAAAATTTGAAACCCTTACAACAACAGACAAATAGATACTTAAAAAAAATTAAAATTTCCTTACAAATCTGAAAATGACAATGTCACGACTTGGCCGAACTGAAGGCCCTGACCCACCAGCCAATGGTGCATAGCGTTCTGAAAATGAGGTCCAGTAAAGCATAGACGGTAAAGAGAGTATAAAAGCATTGCCGTGGCCACTTATCCACTTGTAAGAACAGTTTTTGTTTTGTTTTAATAATCCTAGGAAGTGGAGGGGGAAAGAGGGAGTAATGTATATTGACATTTGTCTTTAATTTCTGGATTTCGTAATTGGTGGCAAATACATTTGCCGAAAGTCTATTCCACATACACTGAGAAGCAAAATAACCTTATATCAGGTTAACTTAACCATTTATTTGAAGTCTACGTTATATAAGGTTAATTTGAACATTTTGTTGTTGACTAGTATTAAACAATTATAATAGATAATTTAGCTATTCTATGGTTGAATTGTTTAACCATGAAAATGGTTAATTTTAAAATAATCATTGTTGTTTTAACAATGCATTGTTGAGTTTCTTAACCATTAAAATTGTAATTATTAATATAATTATTGTTGTTGTTTTAACAGTGCATTGTTTTTAACCATGAAAGTTGTTAATATTAAAATTTCATAGTTAATTTATTGAAACAATACAAACTATGAAGATTGTTATAGAAATCTTTTTTATTGTTAAGTTTACTTATTATTGGTTAAGTTTACTTATTATTGGTTACCTCTTTTAACCAGAAATATAATTACTGTAACAATTTTTAATATTAAATTAAATAACCTTTAACCAACAGCTTCCGAAGATTCCGACACCAGCACATATCAAATATTCACGACCAACTGAAATTTCTACACAGCTCAACAAGCAGTAAAGCTAGCATTTGCATTTGGTGGTAGTTTTTTAAAAGAGCGAGATCTTATGATCTTTCTCACAATTACACACACGTTCAGAGCAGAGAAAGAAATGAAAAAGAGTTGGGGGTAAGACAGTCGCAATCGTTGCAACTTCGTATAACCTAATTCTGAACTTCGCATAACACAAAGCAGATCAAAAACTTCGATACCACAGAGCCGAATGATCTTTAAATTTGTGTTTATGTCGCACATTTTTCTGCCTCTCTCTTGAAAAATCCAACCTTATATAATGTTAACTCAACTATTTTGTATGTACATTTGACCTTATATAACGTTAATTTGTCTTCGTTATCAAACATTTACCATGAAAAATTTAACCAGAGACATGGTTTAAAAAATCATTGTATTATCGGCTTAGTGTACGAACAGTACGGGCGAAAAACAAGTTCGATCTGTATTGTAAACATCCTCACGTCAGAAATAAGACCACGAATGTCTCAAGAACACACACGCCATGGAAGTAGCAATAGAAAAGCGACACGCAACCCATATCCCGACGATGCTTTAGAGAGACAATACTTGGTAGGGGCATAAATGCTGTTACACACATTTTATGCTGTAAAATAAAAAGTACTGAACGTTTTTGGACCAAATATTTTTTACTATATTTATTGATGTATATAGTATCTAAAAAGGTTCTACTTATTCGAAATGTCCGCGTTTTGCCTTTACACACACCTTAAGTCGCACTGGCCAATCGTCAATAGCTGCACGAACCTCGTCCATTGGAAAATTGGCCACAGCTCGAACCAAAGTAGTCTTAAGAGAACCAATGTTGGGGCGGGTATCTTTTGTGACAAACCTTGGGATCTAAAATCGTCCACAATTTGTAATCCAATGGGTTCAAATCTGGACTGCATGAGGGCCATTCTTCAGAGGAAATAAACGCTGGCAAATTCGAAGCCAGGCCTGGGACGTTTTAGCCTTATGGGCCGGCGCAGAATCCTGCTGGAAAGTTCATGGCTGGTTTTGAAACAGGGAATTGTTAAGAGGCTTCACAACAGCTTCCAAAATGGTTTCTTGGTAAACTTTGGCCGATGATTTGACTCATTGTTCGCAGAAATTCAGGTCAGTGACACCATCGTAAGAGACACCCCACCAAACCATGGCTGAAGCTGGGCGATGACCCTTTTTCACCCTTGTGATCAGTTCAGATGCTGATACACTCTATCATTTTGCTTGTTAAATTTTTCCTGAACGGTAAACATTTTTTCATCGGTGAACAAAATTTTTCAGTGCAAGTTATAAGCGCGCTTCACCAAAAGGCGTCTGCATTTTTCAATCCTTTTTCTTTAAAGCAGCAGTCAATATATGTCCGATACGTCGTTTGAAAGCCCCAAGCTCCAAGTCTTTTTTAATGATTTGACCCATGGACTTCTGCGTGATATTCATCTCACGGGCCATGATTTTCTGTTTTCGGAGCGGGTTTCTGTAAATCCTTGATTTAACGGCTTTGATGACATGCGGTGTTCGAACAAAGACCGGTGGCGGTCTTTTACATCTCCAGTCTCCTCAAACAGTTCAATGCATCGGTAGACGAACATGCGGCTAATCCCTAGTGGGCGGAGCGTTTTGAAAATATAGCTTTGTTTCATTTCACACTTGAAAAGCGCTATTACAGCGATACGGTTCTCATTATCTGACCACTCCATGATGGAAGTTGAAACAATTTTAAAATCCCGTTACAGACTAACGCTATTGAGGTTTGCTTTTAAAACCCATATGACATTAACGGGGTATGTTCAGTTCTACTATTGAAATGGGTGTGTTCAATGTTGTAACAGTGTTTATGGCCCTACTAGGTAGAGTCGGATACCCTACTGTCACCTATCAGTACCATCGCTCTCCTTTGAACACGATCCAGAAGCTCCAATGATGATTTTGGAGCACCTGCCCATATATGGGAGTTGTCTCCCACATATCTCTGGTAGGTTGTCTAGATATCGAAAAGATCAGAAGGAGTGAAATATTTCTTGCACCGCTTTAAAAATGCCTATGCACTTCAGTGCTTCTTTCGACACTTCAATACATGCCTTGCCCAACGAGCGTCAAATTGTATTTTCATGCCAAGAAAATCAAGAGCATCTGATTGTTCGACATCCATACCATCAATAAATAATGACGACCCAGATGGGTCAGTGAATAGCATGTGAGACAGCAAACAGTACTGCTACAGTACTCTACTCTATTTATAAGTATAAGACCCGGTAATGGCCTGTAAATCCCGACCAAGTGTTCCATCCATAATTCGACTTTTGTCTTCAATATTTTAAAGACTTACCCTACGGTCGAAATAATATAAACGACAGAGGTTTTTGTCATCTGCGAAAAAGTAGTTTGGATTCACGGTCTGACCCAAAAGAGCGTCAGTAAAATAAGAAATAAAGAGGGAGAGTCCAAGTGAAGCGTGATAAAACTTTTAAGTTAAAATACTTTTAAAATGATTCTATTCAATGGCCAAAATACGTTCGACAGCGTACGCGAAATGCAAGTTTTTTAAGAGATCTGATTTGTTCACAGGGTGGTCCTGTTCCAAGTTTCGTTCAAAAACTTTAAAAGAAATAAAAAATATTCTTTTTTATTAGTTTATTCTTTTATTTTTTTCGTTTATTCGAAAGCTCAAATATTTCCAATATTTGTAGAACACAATTTCATCCAAGTAGCTAGTTTTGCAGTAGGGCATTAGATGATGATTTCTGGCTTATGAAAGGCTTGCTCGATATTCATCTAAGGGCCGGAGTCCTTCATTCGCATCGTCTTTTATGGAACCCCAAAAAAATGTGAACAGCTTAAAATCGCAGCTCTGAGGTGGCCAATTGACATAATGACTAATGCGAGGGTTGCTATTTATACTTCGGGTCCTGGCACTATTAGTTTTGCCAAATGGAATTTTTATTGAAAAGTTTGATAATTTTGGCATAACTTTACTCAGAACATTTTGTCATTTAAACGCTTCATAAACATTCATCTCAGTTAACAAATGGAATGGAATCCCGTGAACGTTTTCATGCGATGATATTTTACGATTTTCGGCGTGGGTTATCGAGACAAGAGTGTTTAAATCAACTTGTTTCGACTTCGACATCAAAACCATCTCCGTCAGAAAAATGAATTGACCTTTGAAGATTTTCGTGTGTCTCAAGAGTGTCTTAATCCACTTGTTTCGACTTTTGGTGATTGAAAACTACCGAAATCCACTGTAAATCGCTAGTACCACAAGTTCAGTCTCGGATGTCGTCTGCTCCAGGATGAATTTCGTGGAGGTCATCCAACTTCAGTCGTTTTGTCGGAAATCATTGATGCAGTGCGGGCGCCAGGAAAGCAAGACCGACAAGTGCCATACCGTGGGATGGAGGCATCCTAGAGCATTAGTATGACCAGCATCAATAAGATATTCCATGTTCATTTGACCGGGAAAAAGATTTGTTCTCGTTGGATCTCACAGAATTTGACGAATATTCAAAAAAGGCTTGTTTCAGATTGAGCAAAGAAATTTCGGGAAAAAAACAACAGCGGTTGCTCAAATGCACAGTATAACTTTGTCACAGGTGACGAATCATGGAGCCCGAAACAAAAAAACAATCGATCGTATGGGTCTTTCAAGACGAGCCAAATCTAACAAGAGTTCTTCAAGGAAGAAGCACAACACACAGCAAATGATCGGGTTTTTTTCGGTAAAACAGGTCATGAGGCCACAGTGGGACGGTCAAATCTGAGTTGTACACAACCGTCTGTTTGCCCAAAGTGCTCAAAGAAATAAAGGATGGTTAAATTTTAAGGGTCGATGTTGATTCGAATAAAACACAAATAATTTAGGAAATTATTGTTATTTCTTTTTTAAGATAATATTGCAATGGTTCAATTATGTATGGAACAAAATGTTGGCCAAATGGCCGCCGCAACCTCGGCGACACACCTCCATGCGATGGTCCGAATTTTCGATGATGCTGAGGCATAATTAAGGTTCTAAGCCGTTAATGTGCCGAATTATCTCTTTCTTTAGCTTTTGAATTGTTGCTGGCTTATCGACGTTCACCTTGTCTTTCAAATAACCCCAAAGAAAGAAGTCCAACGGTGTCAATTCATATGATCTTGGAGGCCAATTAACATCGCCACGACCTGAGATAACACGGCCATTGAATTTGTCGCTTAAAAGATTCATTGTGTCGTTAGCTGTGTGGCAAGTGACACCGCCCTGTTGAAACCACATATCGTCCACATCCATAGCTTCCAATTCGGGCCATAAAAAGTTTGTTAACATCTCACGATAGCGAACACCATTTACAGTAACCGCCTGACCGGCCTCATTTTGGGAAAAATACGGCCCGATGACGCCGCCAGCCCATTAAACGCACCATACAATCACTCTTTGTGGTTGCATTGTTTTTTCGACAATCATTCTTGCGTTATCATTCGCCCAAATGCGGCAATTCTGCTTATTGACGAATCCACTGAGGCAAAAATGTGGTCTCACCACTGAAGATGATTTTCTTTGAAAATTATTTTTTCATTTTCATAATAAGTTTGAATAACTTTAACCCTTAAAATTTAACCACCCTTTCAGAACAAGATGAAAGGACGGATCAGTTTGCATAACGCCAATGCGAGCTCTCACACATCAGATAAAACTATGGGCTATTTGAACACTCAAGATGTCGAATTAATGGGTCATCTGCCGTACAGCCCCGATTTGGCACCGAACAACTTCTTCTTATCAATTGACATCAAGAAAAAAACCGATTGGCCAACGTTCTTCAACGCCTACAGCAGTTGTTAAAGCGTTGAAAAACCATGTTTTGTAGGTGTCTCAATTAGAGTGGAAAAAGGTGATTCGAAAATTGATTTGAGCGCATGCAAAAGTGTATTGACTTTCACGGAAACTATTTTGAAAAACAATAAAATTAATTCTAATAATAAGTGAATATTTTTATTACTGGACCAGAAATATAAATATCAACCCTCGTAACATGGCTACCGAACTTGAGTGCAAAAGATTGACTGTAGCGTAGACTGTGTGGCATATCGAATCATTTTGCTTAAACCAAAAATCGTCCAAGTCTACGTCCTCTATCTCCGGCATCAAAAAGTGCTTTATCAGGATGCATTGGCAGCATTTTCTAGCTCCAGGATAAATAAATCTTGCTTCGTCCTGCTAGATTAGGAAAACATAGTTTTATAAAGAAGGGCCAGGTTACAAGAATCAGTACCATTTTTAGGCCACACCATTTCTCCGAGTGTACTAGAAAAACAAAGGCAATACAACTCCAATACGGTTTATTAATATCGGCAACAGCGACGGTTATTGTTTATTTCTTGAGTTCTCGGCGTTTTTATTACGTATAACTCGACTATGGTTGAATCATAAATAAAACTGGAGCTGCTGCTGATGTTGCTGCCGGTGGTAGCGATGTCGGTGGCGGTTGCGTTGCTTTGGTGCGGCATTGTTGCCGCCGTTCGCCATTCGGAGGTCATAAAATATTTATTGGTTGTTTATTGTGAACAATTTAACAACTGTTAACCCGTTCCTTGGAGCATTATTAGCAACGATTATATAGCATCGATTTAATAAAAGCAAACAAAACTTCTTCTTAGACAAGCATCTCCTTCTGCTTGGGCATAGCCCCCCACCAGCCCGCCCTTTCGCCATGCTCTTAATCGCAATTGTAAACATTCACTTTCACTCGAAGCTATAGCACGGGATGAGCGGCTGAGTTAAGCAAGCGTGGCGAATCGGGCTGTGGAGGGTAGTGAAATGATTTGCAGTAACGCTTTGGAAATTTTTATTGGCATTTCAGTTATGGCCATAGAAGAAGACAAGTTGTAAAGAAAGCATGCAAATGACTCGATCGGTTTGTCTTGTCGAATGCATAAAACGCAAAGCATCGAGTTCTATGAATCACAAAAATAAAAGCGTAAAATTTTAATTCTTTCATTTTACAATCGCCAGCAAATGATGGCGAAATAAAAGAGGAAATTGACTTGGTTGCACAATCGTAAAAACTCTTGTCGGTCCAATGAAGACATTGTGGTCAGTTGAAATTAATGATTTTGTTACGACAAACAAAAGCATACATCGACGTATCGACTAGGACAATACAAAAAAATCCAAAAATTAAAAAAAGGATATATGAAAAATAACTACTCGTAATATTTCATCGCAGGAAGCAAAAACATCGTTCCCCTTCACCCCTGATTACGGGTTCGAAAACTTCTTAGCCTAGCACAAAAAGCGCGGTATAAACAGAAAAAACTTAAGTGTTTTGGAAACTTCCATCTCTGCTATGAGCACATGTTAAATTTTTCGATCTGGCAACTCCTTCATATAGAAACAGGTGTTCACAAAAGGCGCATCCGCGATTTTTTTACAATGGAAAAATTAGAAATGCGTGGTGTCATTAAATATTTACATATAAAAGGTTTATCGGGACAAGAAATTCATAATGATATGGTGAATGCGTTAGGTGAAAGTGCTCCTTCATATGCAACAGTAAAAAATTGGGTTGCTGAATTCAAACGTGGTCGTACAAGCATTGAAGATGAACCACGTAGTGGACGTCCAAAAACAGCAACAACAACAGAAATTGTAGCCAAAGTGCATGATATGGTATTAAATGATCGACGAATAATAGTGCGTGAAATAGCTAATATCATGGGCATCTCAAATGATCGAGTCCATTTAATTTAGCATGAAGAACTATAGATGAAAAAGCTTTCTGCAAGATGGGTGCCGCATTTGTTAACAGTCGACCAAAAACGCATAAGAATGAACATTTCTCAAGCTTGTTTGGATCGTTTTCAGCGAAATTAAATGGATTTTAAGCGTCGTTTTATAACTGTTAATGAGACATGGATTTACCACTATACTCCAGAGACGAAAGAACAACCCAAACAATGGACTGAAGCTGAAGGAAGTGCCCCAAAGAAGGCAAAAACAATTCAATCGGCTGGTAAGGTTATGGCAACGTTTTTGTGGGACTTCAAAGGTATTTTATTGATTGACTATCTGCAAAAGGGTAAAACAATAAATTCAGAGTACTATTGCAACCAATTAAATGTACAAATTCGAGAAAAACGTCCTGGCTTACAACACAAAAAAGTAATTTTTCATCAAGACAACGCACCAGCGCACAAGAGTGTTTTAACAATGGCTAAAATCAACGAATTAAAGTACGAGTTGCTTGACCACCCACCTTATTCTCCTGATTTAGCTCCCAGTGACTTTTACATGTTCCCAAATCTAAAAAAAATCCTTGCTGGCAAGCGTTTTACCTCAACTGAAGATGCAATTACAGTTGTAAACTACTATTTTGAAGACCTCGAGGAAAACTATTTTAATCAAGGGATAGAATTGCTAGATAAGCGTTGGACTAAGTGTATTGAAGTTTCAGGAGATTATATTGAAAAATAAAAATATTTTTGAAAAATAAAAATATTTTTGAAAAACTAACTATTCTTTTTCATTGATAGGCTAAGAACTTTCCGAACCGCCCTCGTCCGATCACAATTTCTGCCAAATTTCTCAGATTTGAGTATTCATATATGTGACGCCAGTTTTGTTCAGGAGAGCCATTTTAAAGATTGGGTCCCTTTCTATTTGCGCTTAGAATCGTTGACTTCACTTTCATAAAACGCGCATATCTCTGGGAGGGAACACTTTTGGGCATGGGATCGGTCTATTTCGATGCTCAGATGTTGTCCACATGAAAAAAAAGTGAAAAGTTGATGAAAAGTTTTGTTCAGGAGAGCCATTTTAAAGATTAGGTCCCTTTCTATTTGTGCTTAGAATCGTCGACTTCACTTTCAAAAAACGCGCACATCTCTGGGAGGGAACACTTTTGGGGCATGAGATCGGTTTCATTCGACGCTCAGATGTTGTCCACATCAAAAAAAAAAAAAAAAAGTGAAAAGTTGATGAAAAGTTTTGTTCAGGAGAGCCAGTTTAAAGATTAGGCCATTTTAAAGATTTCGCTTAGAATCGTCGACTTCACTTTCATAAAACGCGCATATCTCTGGGAGGGAACACTTTTGGGGCATGGGATCGGTCTTATTCGATGATCAGATGTTGTCCATATCAAAAAAGAAAATTGATTTGTTTACCCTTAGGTCCCTTTCTATATGCGCTGTCACATATAGCAACCAAATTTCGCACAGGTTAGTTATTAGGGCCGAGGACGGATTTTTTTAAAATTTCCGAAAATCGGTTTAGATAAAGATAAGCTCCCACATGTATGTGAAACCGATTTTACCAAAAACAATGACATTTTTTTGCAACTTTGAATGTAACATAAGTTTAAAAATTAGAAAAATTTAGACCTCGTCTAGGGGGGTCCAAAAATTTATTTTAAGCTGGCTTTTCTGAACATCTAGAAATGCAAGGTATACTAAAGTTGGCCACGCCCGACCTTTACATTTTAATAGTTTAATGTATTAAATTTATTAAAAAACAAAATTAGATGATTTATGTTGAGCAACCTTGTACATCAAATTACATTCTTTGATTTTTAAGCAATATCAATTTTGCTTTGTTTCACATATTTATTATTAGAATTTAAAATTGATTTCCAAATACAGGGTATTTACGGTAGTTTTATAAATACGAAAATAAATTAATATTCTTTAGTCAATCATAAAATCAAATGAAATACGAGTATAAATAATAAATATTTCTGAAATTTTACGATTATGTATGCCCTTATCCCTTACATTCATGGCCGTTTCTGAACAACAACAAAAAAAATAAAAGCTAATTTTATATCCTGTCACATGAGATTCTTTCATTTCACAATGAAATATCTTTACGTCAGAGTAATAAAGAAAATTTCAAACCCAATATTTATTTAAAGCACTCCCCCAGCCCCTCCTGCATGGTTCAAGAACAGATTATGATAACAATAAATAATGTGCCCTAGAATTGGAATAAATTCTTTTGTCATTTTTGTGCAACCGAAGAATGAATAAATCTGAAATTATTATTTATAGTACAAATAACATAATACATTTTTGTGAATCCTATCATTGGCATTCGTACATTCTTAACATGCCCAAGGAGGCTTTCGCCATGGCCTCTGCTTAAATCAAATTCAGTTTACCTTTTCTTTTTGTGTCTTGTCCGGGGAAGAAAGTGAAAAAAGGAGACCAGAATGAAAGGAGAAAAGCAAGAACTCCAGGTCGCATTGGTACTGTCTGACCGTAGTGTAATTCTATTTACTTATGTTTATAAACAAGTATTTGTATAAGCATATTTGTCATTTTAGTATATAAATAAAGGGTGACTCATATGGTTTGTTTAATCTATATGCTTCTATTGGACTATCAGCAAGTGAAATCGCATGAGTTAGTTTTACACACTAGTATTTGCATATGTTAAGCAGCTTCAGTAAACTAAAGCCTTCGACGTAAATAGAATGGCCAGGGTCATTCTCTTTTAAAGTCGCCCAATAGGGTGACGATTTTGGTGTATCAGTCTTCGTACGGTACTAGGAAAAGTACCGAATGCGTTGACTCTGGCCTTGTGCTGTTTTTGTATTTTAATGGACAACGAAAATGCACTGTACCACGTATGCATGTGTTTTGGTACTCATGCAGTGCGAGGGATTTCTATTGTGTTTGCTTTGTTCGGTGCAAAACTCTACTGCCGGCAGTTCTCGTTAAATGCGAAACTGCCTGTCTTTAAGTACATAGCTGCTGATCAAGGTTAGAGCACATTCGTTGCTTGGGGTCAGCAGCGCTCACGAAACTGTTAATTCCTGAACAATATAGAATATTTGATTGATTATGTCAAATGGGATGTTTGAAAGCGGAAAAATTGTGCCACCTCAGTTGTAGGCGATCACATTTACTAGGTCGTGGGGTGGTAGGTTTTGAAAGACAGTAGATTAAGTGTGGAGCGTAGAGACAGTATATTGCGAGGGTTGCTATATATATTTCTGGCCTAGGCAACACTAAGTGTTGCCTGGCGCCATCTGGCATTTCCATTGGAAAGTTTGACATTGTTTTGATGGGTCATCCGGTCATCCGCCGTACAGCCCTGACTTGGCACCCAATGACTTCGTGGTCAACGATTTTCGTCGCCAGAAGATGCTGTTGAAGCGTTCAAAAACCATGTTTTGAAGGTGTCTCAATCGGATTGGAAAAAGTGCTTCGATAATTGGTTTGAGCACATGCAAAGGTGTGTAAATCATGCTGGAGAATACTTTGAAAAACAATAAAACCATTTTTGATGATAAATATTCGTATTTTTATTGTTAGGTCAGAAATATGTACAGTAGCCTTGGTATAGATTATTAAATTAATTGGGATGTTTGAAAACGGAAAAATTGTGCCACCTCAGTTGGAAGCGACCACATTTAATACATCGTGGGATGGTAAGTTTTGAGGGGCAGTAGATTGAGTGTGGAGTGTCATAAAGGCTTTGTGCCGGGAGTGCCGGGAACAAAGCGCTCTCTAAAGCATTTAAGAGCGTTGATCCAGCCGCCCATTCTCCGAAATTGAAGGAGGATGTTTAAGACTTCATTACATCTATAGCACGATTTTCAGGGCATACGATGGTCCATCGGTTGACGTCCGATGAAATGACGCATCGGAAATTCTCGATATAGCACCTAAAGTCCTTTCGAAACTGTCAAGGAGGTCGATCTGACATCAGGATCTGATGGTTAGGGTGACTTGGCTGATGACGTGCCAGCAGAAACTGTTTAGTCAGCAACGCATTATGTTGTCCAACTGATTCCATTCTGGACTACTGATGAAGATAATCTACACTCGTCTGTAGCGACGATCATGAACGCAAAGTGCGATTGCGTCACATCTATATAGGGTGTTTTTTAGACGTGTGGTTCTCTATAGCATTTAAGAACGATGCTTTAGGCTCGCATTTGCCGAAATTGCAGGAGTATGTTCGTTCAGGACTTCGATGGTCCATCGGTTGACGCCCGATGAAATGACGCATTTGAAAATCTCGCTATAGCCCCTAAAGTCCTTTCGAAACTGTCAAGGAGGTGTATCTGATGGTTGGAATGACTTGACATGCTTGCAGCAACTGTTTAGTCAGCAACGCATTATGTTGTCCAACTGATTGCATTCTAGACTCCTCATGAAGATAAGCGACACTTGTCTATATCGACGACCATGAACGCAAAGTGCGATTTCGTCAGTGTGTCACATCTAAAGGGTGTTTTTTTAGACATGTGGTTTTCAAGAAGAAGTAAAACGCATATAATTTAAAGTAATGGCCAAGAATTTAGCTCTATGATAATGATAATGGTTCCCCATTATGTTTTAAAAATAATATCGGGCAAGTGGCCTACGCGGCTGACTCGAATAAATTCCAGCCAATAGGTTCAATTTTCGACCACTTTTTGCAGCATTTGGGGCCGTATGTCAGCAATAATGCTCCGAATATTCTTTTCCATGGCGTCAATCGTATCAAGTGACTTCACATAAGCCCACAAAAAATGGTCCAGCGTTGTTGAATCGCACGATCTTGGAGGTCACGCAACACGCCGACGACGCGAGATAATTCGCTCTCTAAAAGTTTCCTTTAATAATTTGATTATTTCGTTGGCTGTATGGAATGTAGCGCCACCTTGTTGGAACCAAAGGTCGTCCACAGCAACATCCTACAATTAAGGCACGAAAAAGTCATTAATCATGGCTTTTTAGCGTTCCCCATTGACTGTGCCACTATGGCCGTCTTCATTTTTAAAGAAAAGTGGACCAATGATTCGATATGCCTATAGAGCACACCAAACAGTGACTTTTTGAGGATGTAACGGGGTCTCAACAATGGCTTGTGGATTTTCATTACTCCAAATGCGACAATTTTGGTTATTAAAGTACCCATTCAACCAAAAGTTAGCTTCATTGCTGAACAAAATGTTCTTGGTCAAATCAGGATCAGTGGCCTTCTTGTTTTGGGTCCATACAACACGATTTTCAAACGTTGTTCCAAAGTAGGTCTATTCATTTTGAAATGGCAAACCAAACTGAGCATTTATCAAGTGACAGCTGCCAAAACGACCTATTTCAAAAAAAGTGTGGACAGATTGAAAGCCAGACGCTTAAAAAAACACGCCTTAGATAGCAATCAAAATAAGATTCCAGCGAGAATAGTCTGGTGACCTACAGGTTTATCCGTACTGTCATTTTTGTCGACAGTACTCGTAGTCCGGATTTTGGCTTCGGCCCGGGCAGGGGACTATTAATGCTTTCTTGCATATGAGAGCCCTGAGCGATAGTCAGTTATGTCGTAACTGACTTGGTGTCCCTATGGATCTTCGACAAATGTTGCTACGGGAGGCCACCAGTTCCCTGGCCGCTTTGGACTAAAACTGGGAATAAATTTGGTAACGAAACCTACTCGGAGGTTTTCTCGTGCCGCGGATGTGTGGAAATTATGGGGTTTTTATTTAAACCTCAACCTGTCATTATTGCATTTAGGGTCTTGTTGGGGGGTCGGTTGGAGCCTTCCTTAAAACATGGTTGCCGTTCAGCATCGTCGAGCGGCTGAGGTAGAGATAGTCTTCGCTCTCAACGGTAAGAAAGCCATGTTCTTGTACAGGGTGGAGCGCGTTAATTTGCTTATTAAGGAGTGACATAAAAAAATTATGAACATTAGAAAGATGTATTTTATATTTCAATTATATTGAACAGTAAGGGAATTTTTAAATAAAATGTTTTTTAATAGTATATCCGGCAAATATCGACCTTCGCTATCCACACACTGCTGCATACGTTTTCTAAAGGTTTTATGGACTCTAACAAGCATGTCGACTGGTATTCTGCCAATTACAGCCTCAGTATCGTTAAATAGGTCTTCCAAGGTGTTGGGACGGTTGATATACACCTTCGACTTAAGGTAACACCAAAGGAAAAAACTCGCATGGTGCTAAGTCTGGTGCAGGCCAGTTTGCATCAACCCTTAAAGAGATAAGCTGTCCAGCAAACATTTGCCCCAAACAATTCATGGTAACCCTCGCTGTCTGTGCAGTGGCACCATCCTGTTGGAACATGTATCCTCTAATTGCATTGCCTCAAGAGCAGGATGAAAAAAATACAGGAAATGCCAAGAGCAAGTGATTGCTTTCGAGCAGAGCGTTGCGAAGATTGCTGTACTGCTGTTCTAACTTTCGCGATGTTTTGTGGTGTTGTAATCCTTCTCTCAGGTCTCCTTCATACACATAACACATTCCATGCTGCACAATGAAGTTACTCAATTAAGAATTGATTTACAATTGATCTCAAAGAAGTTACTCAATTTACAATTGATTGCCGTCAAGGAACAAGTCCGCGTGGGGGAACAGGGAATCGTAAACGAAAAGCACGCTGCGCTGCAATGATCGAGTGCGCATTTGAAAAATACACTTTAATACAAAATGACCTCTCCTCACGTGTCCTATGCATGATGGCAACTGAAAGGCTGACGAATACAAATCTCCCGTCAGCCACTATAAGCCACGCACACTCAACACTCTCTTCGACCAACAGTGCCGCCACAGTATACAGTGCAAAAAAGCAAATTACCGCGCTCCATCCTGTACAACGTGGTTTAATACCGTGAACATCTTGTCCTTGGCCCTTTGGAATGTAACGTGATGACTATTTTTCAAATCAAGGAGGGGAGCTTCGGCTCAGTGTAGAGTAGCACCGCTACCAGGTAATACGACCTATAGATTAGCAAAGGTTTTAATAATCCTCGAACCCTGACTAAGGGGTCGAAAACTACCACAGTTTAAGAATACCGTGCTTCATATTTGTACCCGCGAGATTGGCCAGAAGTGGCGCTGACCCATGGCACACCAGGGTTGAAGCTACCACAGCGAGAATTGTGCAAACACACAAAGACCAAAAAACGAAAATGTTATTTGATAACACTAGTTAACAGCCATTTTGGACCAGAGTTCTTAATATTTTTTCCTATAGATTTTGGCGAAATTAATTTTAAAAAATTTTCCTCTGATTAGTCTTCAAAATAGAATATTTGGAATTTTTTACTATTTTTTTATGAAATGTCTCAGCTTTTTGGACCATAACTACCAATGTAGTTGTGTATATCTCGAATTGGAACCTCAATTTTAGAACTGCGTTTATAAGTTCAAGAGCTGTCGTTTAAGTTCGACGACATGTGGATAACCCAGAAGGATTTTTAATATTAAGGGACGTGTTGAGCCGATTCTGCGCTCCACAAATTAGCTTTACAGAAAATGCTACAACGTAGGCAGCATTTTCTAAAAGTGTTTGTTCTTTGTTATAAAGCCAATATAGCCAATTGGACTGAGTTTTGTCAATTATATTAAATAATTATATTAAATAAATTAATTTGGATCACCCTTTAAGTCGACCACATGAAATTACATAAGTAAACACAAAAGAATTACCTTATCAATTTTACATGTTTATACTGCGCATTAAGCCTTGCAGCCTTTTAGACATTAGGGTGTTTATTGTCATCAAAAACTTATATTTTAATTCTAGCAAATTTGTAGTTCCAATTTTTCCTTGGAACCCGAAAGAAGTTCAAATTTTATTGGATTTATAGCTAGTATTGTTGAGATTTGCATTTCAATGCTGTGGTAAAACGATTTCTGTGTAATTTTATAGTAAGGAGTGCATTTTAAATATATTCTGAATTAAGGGTGTCTCGAAAAGGTTGCTGTGGTTTCAAGAGTAAATATCTGTTACTTCTGAATTTTAGGACCACAGGACTACTGGATTCTAGCTAAACCAAATAAATTGCACTCATTTTGGATCAGGTTTCACTGTAAATATAAACAAAGTCAGTTCTTTCATCTACACGACAAATCTTATTTCAGGGGAAATATCATTTTCATTGAGGTAAATGAAGCTTTTAATACTCAGATGAGTTTTGCTTTCTTTCCTGCTTCCAATGCCATAAGGGACACCCTAATATACGTACATAAATAAAACAACATTTGTATTTACCTTACGTATGTACGTATATACGTATATATTTATATACGTATTCATGTTAGCGCATGTATGTGTATTTGTGTCTGTTCGTTACCATAAAATATTTACTTTTGATTTGCTTCGGTGAGCTAACGAGTCCTTTATAGACTTGACGTGTATTGTACGAGTAGTTCGGTTGAGTGCCCTAGGCAAATAATAATGAAATATTGTTTTGATTTCCATAATTTACTGGACTTTTTCACATATGTCCATTTATAAAGAATTGTATCTTTGAGTTGTAGTGTTTTCTTGGTCGCCTTTAATATTATGGTAATTTATTGAAATTAAGCCATTTTAAATGGCCTCTAGTGTTAAGGGACAGCAATATGAACATATGTGGATTAAAGGTAATTAGGTTAAACGATAGAAAGTTTTGGTGTTTTGGAAAACAATGGAAAAATTCAAAATGCTTGGACAATAAACCATAATAATCGATAATAGGGAAATTATTATATTATAATAATTTTCCTTGAAAGAACAACTGAAATTAAAGGAAAATCATTTACCATTGGCGGTCTAAAAATCGTCTCGTTATTACCCAGGCGAAGTCTTTATTTATCGATCGAAACAAAGATCTGGTCAGTGAACTAACGTGAACAGTTCTTTATTGATTTTGTATGCCAACATGAGATCCATACAAAGTTCACTAAGAATGAGTGTATTTACTTGCTAAATGGGCAACATTCGCAGGACTTGTCGTGTAAAATGCTAATCTACGAGGGCATATCAATAATTCCATGATTTTTTAAATAAAAAACAGTTTTTTTGCAAAAAAAAAAATAGTTTTTTCCTTTTGTTTATATTTATTTGGTCTTTTATCATTATTATGACTTGAACAGTTGTTATTCTGGTTCGAGAACTTTTGTGTCGTTTCTTTTACAGAATAAACGTTAAGATAAGTCTCCCGTATAAGTCATTTGATTTGTTGCCGAAGTAATCGTTGCCAAAGACTGCTGAAGAAAAACCTTGGCGGGTTTAGTAACAGCTGTACAATCTGCCTGGCAACCTTAGCCAATACATTTCATCAAATTTTTTACGTTGATTCTGAAAATGAAACAACAAAAAGGTCTCGCATAAAAACTGTTCAAGTCATAAAAAAATAATTTTTAACATAATCTGCTTTAAGCTCAATATAAGTACACTTAGTCCAACGTTTCTCCAATTTGTGTATACTTCCAAAAAAAAAAGAATTTCCAGGTCCATAAGACAGGCAATTTCATCGTTGGAGCTGAATCTCTTTTCACCGAGCCATTTCTTTAGGTTTGAAAATAGGAAATAGTCACTGGTGGCTTAATCCGGAGAATATGGCGGGTGAGGTACCAATTCGTAACCCAATTCATGCAACTTTGCCATTGAGACTGCACACGTGTGCATCCGTGCGTTATCTTGATGAAAAGTAAATTTCTTTTAGCCATATTTGTTCGTTTTTTTTAAAGATCCTCGTTAAATGGGTCCTATAAGTTGGCATGATATTCGCAGTTTATTGTGTTTCCCTTTTAAAGGTAATTATTCCACGTACATTTAAGAAAACTGTGGCCATCGCCTTCTTCGGAGCCGGTTCACCCAGAGAATCCCATTGTTTAGACTGCTGCTTGGTCTCCGGAATGTTGTAATGGATCCATGTTTCATCCACATTTACAAAACGCCGCAAAATTTGAATTGCGGTTAAACAACTAAAAACAGTCCTTTGAAGTTGTCACACGATCTCGTTTATGGTCAATTGAGAGCAAACGCGGCAGACAGCTTACCTTAAACACAACTGATCATGTGAAATCGACACGTATGATATACGTTTGGCATCAACAATCTCACGTACTACTATTGTTGTGAGGATAATAATATAGTTTGCCACAAACAAAGGGCAGACAATAGTATGATAGTCTTCGAATATTTTTACCCTAACCATACTTTTTTTCTGCGTGTATATGACATAAAAGAAACTGATAAGAAAAAGCTTAAGTCGGCTTAAGAAACTCATAAAAAAAAGCTTAAGACAATACTTCACTCTGCATCTCTGGATGGATGTGCAGAAAATCCAACTAAACAATGTATAACTAACTGATAATGTTGGTCAAAATTGAGTCGGAAGATATTTTTATGGCGGCCTATACATTCCTATAAATTTACATTTAAAGGTGCCTGTTATTGAAGCTTAGGTATTTTCCTTACTCCAAAGTACAAAAAATCGTCAATATAATTTCAAATTTAAAGTCGTGACGAAATTCCGCATTTTTAGGTACATATACTGCCCTATTTAAGGGAGGCATATGGCCATTAGGTACAAATTAAATTTAGAAAAATCATACAATTTAGTGCGTATGTGGGGAAATTTTAGTTCTGCGTGTGCGAAATTGCCGTTATTTGTAGATGGCTGAATTTTCGGCCTATAAGGCCCTTGCCCTAAGCAGAAAATTGATCCAATCCTATGAAAAATGCATTTTGTTACCAAAAGTTACCATGGGGTTAACCAAAAGTTACCATGGGGTTAAAAACTTTAATAACTTTATCGTTTATTATTTTTTTATATTTTTTCTCAGACTATATAATATACAAAATGGAAATCTTTTTACACTAAGTATGAAAAATAATGTCACTTAAATGAGCCCTTTTTAGCTTCGCTTTAGAAAATTTTCCATAACATCTTTCAAAATTTGTGGCTCAAGCGTTCGCATTTCTTCAACAATGTGGCCTTGAGTTGAAGGATTGTCTCGGGCTTGTTCACATATATTCGCTATTGCAAATAACCCCAAAGAAAATAGTAGGGTGCTGAAAATCTGGCGATCCCGGTGTCCAAATAATTTCCGAATTTCTGGAAATTATTCGCTCTCCAAAAAATTTGACCTAAAAGTGCCATTGTGTCTCAGGCAGTGTGGGTAGCGGCTCCGGCCTGCTAAACCACCACTATTGCCGGTTTTCGAGAGTAGAATGTAAACAATTTTCTATCATAAACCGATACCGTTCTCCATTTACGGTTACAGCACTTCCATCATCTTTCTTGAAGGAGTAATGCCCAATGATATTTACAGATGTGATCCCACACCATACTGTACACCTAATGGGGTGCACTTGGCGTTGATAAATGGCTCTTGGATTTTCAAAACTCCAAAACCTACAGTTCTGCTTATTAACGAAGCCATTCAAATGAAAATGAGCTTCATCACTCAAGCGTTTGCGTTATAATAATTGATCGCTGATTTAAATAATAAAATTCTAATATTCTAGTTCTCTGTTCAGTTGTGAATCTCTGCATTATTTATTCTCCAAGTGTTATTTATATAACCTGAACAAATCAAATTAAAAAAAAATATATATAAATGAAAAAGTAATGAAATTTTTAAACTCTAAGGTATTTTTTGCCAAATTTGGACTGCTCCTCAAAATAGTTTTTGGTACCCATGAACATACATAGATTAAAAAAAATTTACCCTATTTAGATTTGTAAGGAATTTTATTATAAATATCCACACACTGCTGCATACGTTTTCTGAAGTTTTCATGGACTCTAACAAGCATGTCGACCGGTATTCTGCCAATTTCAGCCTCAATATTGTTAATTAGGTATATTATTGGGACGGTTGGTATACACCTTCACTTCAGGCAACCCCAAAGGAAAAAGTCTAATGGGGCTAAGCCTGGTGAGCATGCTGGCCAGTTCACATCTCCCGTCAAACAGATAAGACGTTCAGGAAAGATTTGCCTCAAACAATTCATGGCAACCCTCGCTATATGCAGAAGAATAATCCATGTATCCTCCAATTGTATTGCCTCAAGAGCCGGCTGAGAAAAGTCTGAAAATGCTAGGAGCACGTGATTGCTTCCGAGCAGAGCGTTTCGGAGATTGCAGTTCTGCTGCTCTAACTCTCTCGATGTTTTGTGGTGATGTAATCGTACGCTCAGGTCCCCTTCGTACACATGACACATTTCCTGCTGTTCTCAATGAAGTTACCCAATTTACAATTGTTTGCTTTGCAGGTACACGTCCGCGTGGGGCAGCAGCGAATGGTAAACGAAAAGCACGCTACACTGCTAAATGACCTAAATGACCTTTCCTCGCGTGTCCAATGCATGATGGCAACTGAAAGGCAGACGAATACAAATCTCCCGTCAGCCACTATAAGCCACGCACATTCTCCACTCTCTTCGACCCAGCAGTGCCAACACAGCCTGCAGTGCAAAAAAGCAAATTTCCGCGCTTATACAGGGTAAAAGGCTGTTTTTTGTCATTCTCTAGATTTACCCAGAACTTAAATTATTCAATATTTGAATTATCCATATTGACGTGCGTATAGAGAGCTCAATTTTTGGCCCCTTTGGTCTATGGGTCGGTCTCTAAATTTAACCAGATTTCAAAAAAGTCCATGCTTTGATTTGTAAACACTTTTTATTCTTATGCAGTACCCATATGTGTGTGATATAATTTGTATTCCCTGAATCATTTTTGACTGCGTGAGGTAATATAATGTGTGTTCCCTCCATCATAGGATAGAGGGTATATTCATCTTGTCGCTTCGTTTGCAAAACCTCGAACGTGTCGCTATGGATTTGCCAGTTCTTAACATTGTCGCGTAAAGGTCCCATTGCAATAGGTTCGATATCGCTTAAAACCTGAACAAAGTGCTTATCTTTAGATGAGCAACAAAATAGGGGGTGCCCATATCAACGCAAATTTTTCCGCGACCCTTGCCAATGTTCGTGTCCAAAAATGTTCCATTTGAATTCTACTCCCCAAAGACTTTAAAAACCCTGAACGCTGTCTAAGAGAAAACCGAGTTAAGATTAACTTGGACATGATACGCTATACTTAATCTTAAGATCTTTAAAACAAAACTCAACACATTTCACAAATCATTTTTCAAACAAAAAAAGAGGAAAAGGATGTCACAACATCTGCTGTGTTATTGTCAAATCAAAATAACTGACAAGCTACACTTTGAGGCGTTATTGCCCTTTGTGCATGTTTATGATTTTCCAGTATTTTGTCTTTTTTTTCTCTCATTTTCAGTTAAGTTGAGTTGAGTGGATACGAGCCGAGCTGAGTTGAGCTGTGATACAGTACGTACTCGTAATATATATGTCGGCAGTGTTTCGAGCTATATATTATATTCCCTTTTATGATTACACATTCTTTTTTTCAAGTCACTTCTTTTTTAGATATTTTTTTTTGCTTTCATTAAATGTAAACGTGAAAATTTGCTCGAAATAACAAACAGCAAATGCTCTTTGTTTTTGTAGTCGGTCGGGTCGGTCGGTGTATCTGTTCCATCCTCTAACTTGCCACTGGCAATGTAATTTTCTGTGTCTGTTTGTGGTGTCTGCCGCTCTGTCTGTCGTCCCCACTCTTTCTATTGCGCCATTGCTGAGTGTGTGTGTGTGAATGTGTAAATTCAGTTTGTGGCGTTTTTTCCGTTTTTTTTTTGCTTCTCAACTTATTTAAGTGTAGTGTTTTACAAGTTTTCCGTTTGTGTGTATGAGGGCGTGGTGGGAGTGCAAAAGTGGATGATGACACTACTTTCAGATATTTATCCTTAACCTGGTTCTTTTTTTTTCTATTTTTTTTAGCCAAGAAGAAAAAGTAACATATACAGAGATTAAATTTATTTAATATAGTTGAATTGACACGATGGTACATAAACAAGGAAAACCGACATCAAGTTTGACCTGACTTAATCTTACATAGCCGTAATAGTGAAGGACAACATCCCACAATGGCATTTGTAGCTAATGGTATTCTTGGGTATGAAAGGAAGTACTTTTGTAGAATTTGGCTGTCATAAAAGTATCGATAATTACAGGTCCTTGCTGGGCCGCCATAGAGTTATATTTTAGCCTATCAATGAAAGAGAATAGTTAGTTTTTCAAAAATATTTTTATTTTTCAATATAATCTCCTGAAACTTCAATACACTTAGTCCAACGCTTATCTAGCAACTTAACTTTTTTCTGTTTATACCGCGCTTTTTGTGCTAGGCTAAGAAGTTTCCAACCCGCCCTCGTATAACTTAAGTAAACCTAAGAAAAGATCGGAATAAGAACATCTACTAAAATCTTGAGAGGTTAACCTCTTAGTCATGTTAACACTTTTCTATCAGATTCATAAAAAGTGAGAGAAAAAAGTTAAGTGTTTTGGAAACTTCCATCTCTGCTATGAACACATGTTAAATTTTGTTTCGATCTGGCAACTCCTTCATATAGAAACAGGTGTTCACAAAAGACGCATCCGCGATTTTTTTACAATGGAAAAATTAGAAATTAGAAAAGGTTTATCGGGACAAGAAATTCATAATGATATGGTGAATGTGTTAGGTGAAAGTGCTCCTTCATATGCAACAGTAAGAAATTGGGTTGCTGAATTCAAACGTGGTCGTACAAGCATTGAAGATGAACCACGTAGTGGACGTCCAAAAACAGCAACAACAACAGAAATTGTAGCCAAAGTGCATGATATGGTATTAAATGATCAACGAATAAAAGTGCGTGAAATAGCTAATATCATGGGCATCTCAAATGATATAGTCCATTTAATTTTGCATGAAGAACTACAGATGAAAAAGCTTTCTGCAAGATGGGTGCCGCACTTGTTAACAGTCGACCAAAAACGCATAAGAATGAACATTTCTCAAGCTTGTCTGGATCGTTTTCAGTGAATGAAAATGGATTTAAGCGTCGTTTCATAACTGTTGATGAGACATGGATCCACCACTATACTCCAGAGACGAAAGAACAACCCAAACAATAGACTGAAGCTGGAGGAAGTGCCCCAAAGAAGGCAAAAACAATTCAATCGGCTGGTAAGGTTATGGCAACGGTTTTTTGCGACTTCAAAGGTATTTTATTGATTGACTATCTGCAAAAGGGTAAAACAATAAATTCAGAGTACTATTGCAACCTTCTAGATCAATTAAATGCACAAATTCGAGAAAAACGTCCTGGCTTACAACACAAAAAAACAATTTTTCATCAAGACAACGCACCAGCGCACAAGAGTGTTTTAACAATGGCTAAAATCAACGAATTTAAGTACGAGTTGCTTGACCACCCACCTTATTCTCCTGATTTAGCTCCCAGTGACTTTTACCTGTTCCCAAATCTAAAAAAATTCCTTGCTGGCAAGCGTTTTACCTCAAATGAAGATGCAATTACAGTTGTAAACCACTATTTTGAAGACCTTGAGGAAAACTATTTTAATCAAGGGATAGAATTGCTAGATAAGCGTTGGACTAAGTGTATTGAAGTTTCAGGAGATTATATTGAAAAATAAAAATATTTTTGAAAAACTAACTATTCTCTTTCATTGATAGGATAAGAACTTTCCGAACCGCCCTCGTAAAAAGCGCTTCAAAATCGATCGGTAATAAGCAAAAGGTAGTTTTCCTTTCAATTAAGGTGTTAGAAACATCAACACCCAGTCGTAGTAAAGGCTATTACGAACAGTGTTTTGTAGGCTATGTTAAAAACCGCGAAAAGAAAGTGCCGAAACGTGACGAAAAATAAGAAGTTTAAAAAATTAATCTCGGGACGGAATCGACCCGAAGATCAAATATTCGGGCAAGAGCTATCATCGCGGACCACAGTTTCTGCTACAACATTAACACAAATTAAGAATTTGGTTATAATTATAACTTAAATGCGTGAGGCTTAAAAAGTTATTACAATTTCTCCACTTTCAAAATCAAAAGCAGATTTATCAATTTGGATATGTTTTTATCAAAACCCTATTAAACCATGTTTCTTCCCTACATCCTTGAAATACCAACTGCCTTAGCAATAGTGCTAATATTTTATTTACTAATCTGCCGTGATTTTGAAATATTCTTAAGCTAATTATTCACAACCATTTATAGACCATCGAAAGGAAAATCAGTTTTGTGCGTATCTGCCAATTAAGTTTTAGTGGCAGACTTTCGAACAAACCAAATAAGAAAGTATTTCTCGCTTCTCGTCGACACAAATAAAAAGTCGGAAAAGTTTTTCGTTGCGGAACACACTTGTCGGAGACGTCACAGATCTTCCGCTCCAAGTCAACTGAAGTATGTCAAATAAGAACTTCCCCTCACCCAGTCCCAACATTCGACCATAAATTATCACTTTCGTGTTGACATTAGCACATTTGTGTCCACCACCACTTAGCAGACATCCGAGGCCGTCGCCACCGACAAATACCACCGAACAATTAATTAAGGATAGCTGTCAGCATTTCATTACATTAGTTTTCCGTTCATGTGTCTAATGATGACCTTCATGAGTTGCCTGAATAATATATGTATGTATGGGTGCCATTGACTTATTACTTCGACAACAATTAAGTGTAAAGTCACACGCACACTCGCACTCAAACGCCAACCCACACACGTACGCAACTCACACGCACACACAATTACCCGAAATCAGACTAATGCCAAAAATGGCTAAAATAAGCCAAAAAGCGAGATTTACGCACACACTCGAACACACACACACACCCATGCAGACGATGACGACAGTTGAGGGGCATTAAACAAAATAGCAACAAATGTCACACAGATTTGTGACATTAAAACTAACAATTGGAACGCTAAGTCAGCATAATAAAATAACTCATTAAACACAAAATCTGAACGGCAGCAGCAATAGCAACACCAGCAGCGAGGATAGTGACAACAACCACAACAACATCAATAATAGCAACACCGTTCATCCACACACAGCTACAGAATTAGCAACCCACAACGAAGACCCCACGAATAAGTTCACTATCGCACAGTGGTTAGAAATTGACAACGGGCGGTCGTGGGATTTTTAGCAAATTCTATTTTTGGACCATCAATTTAAAAGCTTTATGAAGTGGAAGATTGAAACTCTATATCGGGAAGAACTGTTCTCTTAAAGAAAGTTTATCAAAAATATTTACCAAACATCAAAAATTAGATGTCTCCAGATGAAGTTTTAAAAACTTTTTTAAATGGAGTAAAAAGTCGTCAGCAAAAACGTGGATGAATGCAAGCCGACCGGGTCTTAATGAAACATTGCAATAACCCCAGACTTTGAAAACGCTTTTAATTCGGCATGATGGGGTCGAATAATGGATCACTTGAGGAACCTGGGAGTTCCAGTCTACCTACACGCAGAGAAAAAATATGGTTAGTATATGGTCACGGCAATAATAATATGTTCTCCGTAATAAAAGTATGTTCGTCGCAACCATATTATTGTTTTCTGAATTTAATTTTTACAATTGTATGATTGCCACAATATTCATATTGTTGAAATGTAACTATAGTATTATTGCCAAATTTAGAAATAAAAATATGGTTATAGCAACCATATAAACATGGTTGATGCAACAAAAGTATTGTTGTTTAAAATTTACGTTAACAATAATATGATTACGGCAATCATACCGTATGGTTGCGACTATAAACATAACAAAACAGGTTTTATAGAGCACACATATATGTGTGTGCGTATGTTTTTTTTTGTTGTTTTTTAAAATTCATTTTAAAAAACAACAATCGGAAGGTCGTTCGAGGTATTTTTATTGTGTTTATTTTGTTTGGTGAAATACTCTACTGCCGATTGGCTCTCGTTTTTTTTTAAATCTGACTGCACTTAAGTATATAGCCATTGATCATGGTTTAATCACATTCGTTACTAGGGGTCTACGGTTGGTGAAGTAGCATTTTCCCCAGCTGGCAACTAAAAGTGTTTTCGACTGCCGTTGGAATATATATTTTTGTTTCTTGAATGAAATGTTCAATAAAAGCAAGGCCTAAAATTTGGCTATGAACTAATTGTAATGAAAATTAAAATAATTTGCTTGATTAAAATCTCTATTTTTGAATAACAATATTACCCAATCCTAATAATTAATTTTGAGGATCATAGTATGGTTGAGTGAATCATACTATGGTTGTATGATTAATAGCATGGTTGCGTGTGAATCATACTATGGTTGTGAAGATCATACTATGGTTGTTTGAGAAAAATACTATGGTTGTGAGGATCATAATATGGTTGTGGAGATAATAGTATGGTTGAGTGTGTATGGTTGTGTGTGAATAATACTATTGTTGTGAGGATCATAATATTGTTGTGGCACAACCATATACCGAACAATAGAATGATCCTCTTCGAATATTGTCACCACAACCATACTTTTTTTCTGCGTGTAGTAAATACTACTTATATATCCAGCTATTTTTTGGAAAGAATGCTCTACTATGACACTGAAGAAGCCCAAAAAACTTACACTGTTTCGGCGAGAGTTCCACAGGGATCGGTATTGGGCCCACTGCATTAACATTATCTCTTCGTTACACTGGAAAAACCTCAGAAGAGTACCAGGTTCACTGATGATATCGCGGTAATCGTAAGGGCGCGATGCATTAATGAAGTGGAGGAGTTGCATGTCAATGAAATATTTGGCAAAATTAGCAGGTGGCTGGATAAAGCAAGACTTCAAAGAGCCGATCACAAAACTGAGGCAATTATAATAAGTAAACGACGCAAGTACGAAACCATGAACAATCGGGTGGGTCAGCAGGAAATAACTTTAAAAAGGTGCCTCAAAAATCTCACGCAGAGAAAAAATTTGGTTACTACATGTTCACGACAACAATAGTATGTTCTCTGCAATAAGAATATATTCTTGACAACCACAGTACTGTTTTTTAAATTTTATTTGGACAATAGTATAATAATGGCATAATGTTGAAATGTAACAATAGTATTATTGCCAAATTTAGAAATAAAAATATGGTTGTAGCAACAATATATATTGACAGTGCGACCAAAAGTATTGTTTCTTGGGTTTTTTGTTAACAATAATATGACTAGGCAATCATTTTGTTTTTTAATTTGCATACGGTTTTTTAAAGAAAATGTTATTGTTCTTATGCAACAATAGTACTTTTTATATGTTAATTAAAATTTTTCAAATAAACTGCTTTGGATTTGATTAACTGAACTATTCGAAGCCACTCTTATCTTTCTGAATATAATGTATTTTTAAACAAATTACTTGCTAAAAATATCTATTGTTGACAACATAACCGAATCCTTATAAATAATTTGGAGATCATAGTATGGTTGACTGGCATCATACTATGGTCGTACGGATCATAACGTGGTTGCGTGTGAATCATACTATGGTGGTGGGGATTATAGTATGGTTGCGAAACGAGTGAGAAACATACTATGGTTGTAGGGGTCATAGTAAGGTTGTTTGAGAATCATATTATTGTTATGAGGATCATAATATGGTTGTTGTATGTGTATCATACTATTGTTGTGAGGATATATTATTGTTGTGCCACAACCATATACCCAACAATAGCATGATGCTCTTCGAATATTGTTATCTCAACCATACTTTTTTTCTCTGTGCTGGAAGTTATGATCGCCGATATAATAAATTCGGAGCTCACATAAGTTGTTTGTCGAAAAAGACATCGTTAGTATGCGCAGCTCTATCCCTCGTTGTGCCCACTATTGGTGAAACCAAGCAGAGCAAAAGGCAGGGTAATGCCAGGGTAGAAACCTCAACCATTCTGTACGCAGCATCAGCCTTTTCTTAGTCTGAAAGTGCTAAAGATAAGGGTGAAAATTGGCATATGTGTGCAAATTGACGGCCATGTGGGTACGTATAGGGTATTTTCTATTTTCACTGCGATCCCATGGCGTTTGTCACCCTCTCATGCTTTCCAACTTTTCGTCGTTTCGGGTTTCCTTTTCCCGATCGTTCCTTCTTTCATACTTTTTGCATGCTTTGTTAGCAACTATATTTATTGGTAGCATACCAGATATAACGTTCGCTGCGTCTTCTGATATTTTCCGGTACGAACTATAGGGTGATCTATCTAAAAGTATTTTTTCAGAACAAAAAAGAAATATAAAAATTCAAATTAAGTGTGGAATCTATAGGTAATTTGAAAGGACATTTTATGGCATTTATTGTTTGAATATAATTTCCTTCAAATGTTGGCCGCAACTACGCCTCAGGGTTTCCATTCTGAGAGTCCAATTGGTATGGCTTTAATGACACGCGCAATGTTGGCTTCCAAAATCTGAATCGTAGCATAGACTTTGGACTTTACGTAACCCCAAAGAAAAATGTCTAAAGGTGTGATATCACTCGATCTAGGCGGCCAACTCACCTGTCCAAAACGTGAAAATAGCTGCTTTTCGAAATGACCTCTCAATAGATCCATTGTTTGAGCAGCTGTATGGCAAGTGGCACCGTCCTGTTGAAACCAAGTGTCGTCAAGATCGATACCATGGCGCGATAGCGAGCACCATTTACGGCTACGTTCTGGCCATCATTATTTTTGAAAAAATATGCACCGATGATTCCACCAGCTTATATACCGCTTATATACGTCGAACCTCTTTTAGTTGCTTTTCAACCCAAATGCGGCAATTTTGTTTCTTGACTTTGCCGTTGAGCCAGAAATTGGCCTTATCACTGAACAGAATTTTGGTCGAAAACAGCGGATCTTCCCGTTTCTCACCGAACGCTCATTTCCATAATACAGTTGCCAACATTTGAAGGTAATTATTTTCAAAAAATAAATGCCAATAAATGTCCTTTCAAATTACCAATAAAGATTCCACACTTGATTTGAATTTTATATTTTTTTTGTTCGGAAAAAATACCTCTAGATGGATCACCCTATAGAACCTATCGTAACCAATGTTTGTTTACTTAAAGTTATGATTTGTAATCTTTAAATGTGTAAATTTTACCTTTAGGTCCTTAAAGGGAACCTTTTTTTAAGAGGTCTATCTTATCTACAAAGTTTCTGAGGTCATTTTAACTACACTGCCGCTCATCTGAATAGGTTTAGAGTTTTTGAAACATTAAATGTTGAATTTCTCAATTTGTGTTATATGCACGAGATTATATATTCTGTCCATTGCGAGATTATATATGTACACTCAACTGGAAGAAAAATCTAACGGTAAAAATCAACCGTTATTTTCTTGTAAGGGGTGTTTTTTTGGGGGTATAGAACTTTATGTTGGCATCACTTTTTTAACTGGCGGCCATTTTGTCAGCTGTCAAGTGATTAATATTTAGTTTGGTTTGCCATTTCATCATGAACAGGTTGACAAAAGAACAACGCTTGCAAATCGTGCAAATTTATTTCGAAAGTAATGGTTCAGTTCGCGAAGTTCACCGCAAGCTCCGTCCATTTTATGGTCGACATAGTCCATCAATGCAATTAATTCGGTTAACCATGGATCAGTTAACATGGAACATTGGATTATTTTCTTTGGGGATATGTGAAGTCGCTCGTCTACGCCAACAAACCAGAAACGTTAGGGGACTTGGAAGCCAACATTCGTGGCGTTATTGCCAACATACGGCCCCATATGCTCGAAAAAGTGGTTGAAAATTGGACCTGTAGAATTGGCTTTATTCGAGCCAGCCGCGGCGGCCACATGCCCGAAATCATATTTAAACATTAATGGCATAAAATTATCCTTCCAATAAAGCCAAATTGATGGACATTAAAAAGATTTTCTTGTGTTTTATTTCAATTCGAAGTTCTATACCTGAATAAAAAACATAGAATCATAGCAATTTTTTGGCTCATCACAATAGGTTCGAAATCAAAACCTTTATTTTTTCTTAGTGAGCGGTAGTCAAAGCATAATAATTTGTTGAATTATTATTTTTTGAAGTATTTGGCATAATTTAATTAAAAAATGGCTCGAGGTAAATCATTGACGGACGAAGAAAAGGGCAAAATTAAAGCCTTTAGTGAATGTGGCCTAAATCATCGGGATATCGCAACAAAAATTGGACGAAGCCAAAATGTTGTCAGCAATTATTTACGGAATGAATCAGAATATGGAAAAAATATGAAAGGAGTTACATACAGAGCCACTACAAGTGCTGATAGGAGAGCCATAATCAGATCTGTTTCTAACTCGCATGATTCTGCTTCAAAAATAAAGGAAAAAACTGGTGTAAGTGCTAGTCTGGCTACAGTAAAACGTGTTATTCGCAGTGCCAGTCACTTAAAACGACTAAAACTAATGAAAAAGCCACCGCATAACAGCACTCGCAAGGAAGCACGACTTCACTTTTGTCGTCAACATATGAACTGGAATAAAGAATGGCAACGTGTAGTCTCTACTGATGAAAAAAAATTAATTTAGATGGTTCGGATAGATATAACTATTACTTCTATGATTTGCGAAAGGAAGAAGTGGTGTGATGGTGTGGGGAGCCATTTCCTATTATAGAACTAGTGAGCTGCAGTTTCTCACATCTAGAATGAATGCGAATAGCTACAAAGCCGTAATTCAGGAGGCTTTTCCGTACTGCTCTAACCTATTTGGACCCATAACGTGGACTTATTAGCATGATTATGCTCTCATTCACACTACGCGGGTCGTAAAACAGTGGATTAGGAGCCAAAATGTGCCATTATTGGAGTGGCCGCCATATTCTCCAGACCTGAATATTATTGAAAACATGTGGGGAATGCTGTCATGAAAAGTATAGGAGTCCGGTAGACAATTTGAGAATAAGGAGTGCTTAATACTTTGTATAAAAACAGCTTGGGCTGAAATTTCTCTTCAATATATCCAAAAATTATATGATCCAATTTCAAATCGAATTTATGAATAAATTTCAAACATGCGCTGGAGTACCCATTATTAATTAAGTTCAAAATATTCCTAATTTTATGTTTGTAAGTGAAAATATGAATAAACATTTAATTTTTTTTATTAATTTTTGGCTCCTGAACCTATTCTGATGACACCAAAAAATACATAATTTTTCAGCGAGTTACCAAATCTGTTTTTTTTTCGAGTAATCCTAAAATTGAATATGAAATTTTTTCTTTATAAAATGATTCCCAATAGGCTAGTCTATAAACGACATAATTTAAAAAAAAAAAGTATTTCACTACTTCTTGAAATAATATCATTTGAACACAAAACGATTACTGAACCTATTCAAATGAGCGAGAGTGTATAAGTCAAATGAAGTCCAACAAATATCTAATGGCGGTGCAGGTTTTTCGCTCTTGAAAATGCGAGGCAGTGCTCCAGGGTCTGGGTTTCCCCTTTAAAGTTTTCGCACAGGTTTAAAAATGCCCTGCCGATGCGGAACATGTGGTCATATCTATTACAGAGCCACTGTGCGACAACCTAAACGATAGTTATGCAATGTCTGTGGTTAAATTGCCTTCAAACACGCATACGTTGTGACATATATACTATGTATATGTACATATGTATACATAAGAGAGTGTATATGCTTTATGTGAAAGTTTCATTAACAAAAAGACAGGCGCATTCGCACGTTTAAGCACTTGATTACATACATACATTTTTCACACTTCGACTCAAAAAGACGCCTTCTTTAATTTAACGTAAAATTCCTAAATAATATTTTTTCTAGCTTACTTTTAATTTACGATTTGCAGAAACTTAATTTAAATCTGGGATCGAAATGTTTGCAGACTGTATTAACGTCTTGGAAATTCTGTAAGGAAACTACATTTCTCTCGGTTACGCTCTTTAAAAATCATTTTAAATAAAGGGTAATTTTTTAGATGTGTGGCATGTAATCTGGCCACACTTTTTTCAGAGTTGGTGTTTCTGACAGCTGTCACTTGATTTATGCTCAGTGAGGTTTGCCATTTCATAATGAATAGACTTACTCCGAAACAATGTTTGCAAACCGTTCTTAAAGAGCCCAAAAAAAGATGGCCACCGATCCCGATTTTTAAAAGAAAATTTTGTCCAGCAATGAAGCTCGCTTTTGGTTGAATGGGTACGTTACTAACCAAAATTGAAGCATTTGGAGTAATGATAAATCACAAGCCATAGTTAAGACTCCATAACATCCTCAAAAAGTCACTGTTTGGTGTGCTCTATGGGCAAAGGGGCTCATTGGTCCATATTTCTTCAAAAATTCTATAGAGCTCTGAATTATGACTTTTTCGTGCTTGAATTGGAATATGTTGATGCGAGCGACCTTTGGTTCCAACATACAGCCAACGAAAGAATACATTTATTGAAGTTTACGAAGAAATCCTTTTGAAAGCTGTTGTGAAGCCTCTTAACAATTCCCTGTTCCAAAACCAGCCTTGAATTTTTCAGCAGGATTCTGCGCCGACCCATAAGGCTAAAACGTCCCAGGCCTGGCTTCGAAACAATTTGCCAGCGTTCATTTCCTCTGAAGAATGGCCCTCAGGAAGTCCAGATTTGAACCCATTGGATTACAAATTGTGGATGGTTTTAGAGGATAAGGCTTGTCACAAAAGATACCCCAACATTGGATCTCTTAAGACTGCTTTGGTTCGAGCTGTGGCCAATTTTCCAATGGACGCGGTTCGTGTAGCTATTGACGATTGACCAGTGCGACTTAAGGCGTGTGTAAAGGCAAAAGGCGAACATTTCGAATAATTAGATTCTTTTTGGATACCATATACATCAATAAATATATTAAAACGTATTTGGTCCAAAAACATTCAGTACTTTTTACTTTAACGCATAAAACGTGTGTAACAGTATTTATGTCCCTACTAAGTATTTAACCTGGTAAAATTTGGCAGGCCTGTGTTTCCCCCACGAACTATAGCCTTCCTTCGACCTTGCTCAAGCTCCAGACGGTAGCGCGGAATCTTCTGCATGGAAAAATTGTGTAGGGTATCTCATAGTCGACCACGCACGACTTGATCCTTTGAACTTTTTTAATATAAGGTGTTGTTTTCAGATGTATGGTTGTCAAAAAAAAATAAAACGCATTTAATTTAATGTTATAGCCAGGAATTTAGATTCACTATAAAGACACAAGCTTGCCAATATGTTTTAATAATAATTTCGGGCAAGTGGCCGCCGCGCCTGGCTCAATTTAATTCCAGTCTAGAGGCCCGTATATCAGCAAAAACGCATCAATATTCTCTGCCCAGCCGTCAATCGTGTCGGGCTTATCTGCGTAGACAAGCTACCAGACATAACCCCACGAAAAATAGTTCAGCGATGTTAAATCCCGAGGTCTTGAAGGCCACGCCACAGGCCCACGACGCGAGATAATGCACTCACCAAAGTTTGGCCGATGTTTTGACTCCTTGTTCGCAGAAATGCAGGTCAGTGACCCGATCGTAAGAAACACCCCACCAAACCATGACTGAAGCTGGGTGATGACCCTTTTCCACCCTTGGGATCAGTTCAGATGCTTCCTTAGATGATCGCGCATACGCTCTATCATTTTGCTTGTTAAGTTTATCCTGAACGGTAAAAATTTGTTCATCGGTGAACAAAATTTTTCTGCGCAAGTTATCAGCGTGCTTCGCCAAAAGACGTTTGCATTTTTCAATCCTATTTTTTTTAAAGCTGCAGTCAATAAATGTCCGATACGTCGTTTGAAAGCCCCAAGTCCCAAGTATTTTTTAATGATTCGACTCATGGACATTTGTGTGATATTCATCTCATGGGCCATGATTTTCGGTTTTCGGAGCGGATTTCTGTGAATTCTGGATTTAACGGCTTTGATGACATGCGGTGTTCGAACAGAGCGTGGGCGGCCAGACCGATGGCGGTCTTTTACATCTCCAGTCTCCTCAAACAGTTTTATGCATCGGTAGACGAACATGCGGCTAATCCCTAGTGGCCGGAGCGTTTTGAAAATATCGCTTTTTTTCATTTCACCCTTAAAAAGCGCTATTACAGCGATACGGTTCTCATTATCTGACCACTCCATGATGAAAGTTGAAACAATATTTAAAATCCCGTTACAGACTAACGCTATTGAGGTTAGCTTTCAAAACCCATATGACACTAACGGGGTGTGTTCAGTTCTACTTTGGAAATGGGTGTGTTCAATGTTGTAACAGTATTTATGTCCCTACTAAGTATTGGTCACACAATACTTCATGTGAGCAAGAGTAAATTTACAATGTTACTTTAGAGTGACATGACCTCAAATCGGAAGAGGCCTTTCTATGGGGGCTTTTCAAAAAAACATGGACCAATTTTCAAAAGATGGATGCTGGTCATAAAAAATGCTCTATGCGAACTTTAGTCGGAATCAGATGTTGTATTTAGCTTCTATGAAAGACGATAAACTATAGAAGATGGATAAATGACTTCCTCTTTGAAATATCATAAAAAAATCACTTCAGTAACAGACAGAGTCTCGTTTTATTTTTCTACATTCGTTAAATTCACACACATTAAACAGAAATAAGCAGTTTTTAAATAAATTGAACAGGGATTTACCGACTCGAAACCTCTTGCATCTACATTTTTATAGGAGACTAGTTTTTTACATCGACATTGATTTTTGTGGCTGCACACTGCTTTTATCGCGATGTCAGATCCGTGGCGACCTTCACCAGGATGCTTCGCAGCAATTGTTGAAAGGAAAACTGAACTCTTTAAAACCAGGTTTGTAATGTAATACAATTTAATTTTGAATTGTTTGCAATAACTTTACTGCAAAAATGTTCTTATTCAAAAAAAACTAATTTTAATTTTGCAGTTTTGTTTTGATCCATTTGTGGTTTCGTGTTTCAAAAACAGTTTAATATTTTCTAAGATATTGAGAGCTTTTCAGAGTACTTCCATGATGTCTACACTTTTCGTTTGTTTTTCAATTTCTCGTAAAAACTTATTTCGTATATTTTCAATAGTTTATCATCTTTGGTTTCTAGAACCTCATGTTCTGAAGTCGGGGTGGACCTTAGTATGAGGTTTTTACGAAAATATGCACCTTTATGGTCCACATTCCCTCTACATTCCATAAAGGGACAAACAGGAAACTTCGGCTCGTTGAGTTGTGCACAATTAAATTCATATACTCACTGACCGGGAACTACTGGTGCGATGGTTAGCATGTACGCCGATCGCACAAGTAAACCCAGGTTAAAATCCGGGTAAGAACTTTAAAAATATATTTAGCAGCTGGTTTTTCACCTATTAAGTGCCAGCAACTTTACAAGGAAGAGATATATCTCTAACCCATGTAACAGATTATCAACAAGATGATTTGATGAGATGCATTCCAAATTTGAGCACCACCGGGTTTAATAAGGGGATCCTAGAGGACCTTAAATCGAGAGGGAACTTTTAGTGTGAGCTCTTTGAAAACATTGGCAGTTATGTTGCAAAAAACTTAAATTTTCTCAATATAAAGTATGTACTCGTATAGGGGGGCCGCCGGGATGGTATACTACATTGTTTTGCCGCCACTTTGGTAAACATTAGCCTTGACAGTTCATACGAGGGCTTCTAAAGGGTGTCCCAAGAAGAACGCAATTTTTAAATCTGGCAACATTCGAAGTGTCATTGTTAGACATTTGAACAATTGTTATTGTTTGTTAGTAGAAGGTACGAGGTTAGTAAAAATGGAGCGTTACACGAATGAACAACGCATTCTCATTGTGAAATTGTTTTACCAAAATGGCGAAAGTTTTGCGGCTACAGTTCGCAAATTGCGATCAGTTTGGGGTCACAATAATGCTCCAAAAGAGTCAACTGTAAAGAGATTAATGGATAAATTTGCCGAAACTGGGTCTGTTAGTGATGTAAAGACAATAACGCGCCATCGACCAGGTCGATCGACCCAAAATGTCGCAGCTGTACGTGATGATGTCGCTCAATCTCCATCCACCTCAATTCGACACCGAGCTCAGCAAATTGGTGTCTCCAAATCCACTTTGCAGCGAATTTTGACGAAAGATTTGCATCTTCATGCATACAAAATTCAATTGACTCAGGAACTGAAGCCAGCTGACCATGGACAGCGAAGGGAGTTCGTTAATTGGGTATTGGAGAGACAACATGTCAAAATGCTGATTTTGCCGATAAAATCATCTTCAGTGACGAGGCCCATTTTCATCTTGATGGCTTCGTCAATAGGCAGAATTGTCGCATTTGGGGTGCGGAAAATCCTCGAGTGATTCACGAGAAGCAAATGCATCCTCAACGTGTCACTGTGTGGTGTGGTTTTTGGGCTGGAGGAATCATTGGACCTTTTTTTATGAAAATGAGGCAGGTCAAGCGCAAACAGTCAACGGTGTTTGGTATCGTGAAATGATAACCAGTTTTTTCTTGCCTAGAATTGAAGAAATGAATGTGGAGGGCATGTGTTTCCAACAAGACGGCGCCACATGTCATACAGCCAGAGAAACAATTCAATTGCTGCATCAGTCATTTAAAAATTGCGCTCTTCTTGGGACACCCTTTATATGTATATATATATATATATATATATATATATATATATATATATATATATATATATATATATATATATATATATATATATATATATATATATATATATATATATATATATATATATATATATATATATATATATATATATATATATATATATATATATATATATATATATATATATATATATATATATATATATATATATATATATATATATATATATATATATATATATATATATATGTTCAAAGTTGAACATGTTTGTTAATTGTTAACTGCATACTTAGGTACTATTTGTACGCTCGCACATGATCATTCGTTTCCACATGGTCATAAGAGCAGCCCGCACACACAAGAAATGTGACCCTATTTGTGTATTTAGGATTGTGTACGGTTGTTGAAGGTCAACGGAGAAACCCTTGATTTGTTATCACCAGGAGACCGATAGTTCTAGACTATTTTTAAGATATTCAATTTTCAATGTACATACAATTATTTCTAATAAAAATCAGTATCTTACAAATACTCAACATGGAGTGACGTGTTTTTCAATCATATATATCTGGCCTAGGCAACAATAAGTGTTGCCTGGCGCATCTGACATTTCCATTGGCAAGTTTGACATATTTAGCATAAACGTACTCAGAACGTTTGAAGTACGACCATCATTTGTGTTGTCTACAGCGACTTTTGGCAAAAAAATGGAATTAACTCGTGAATATTTTCCTGCGATCATTTTTCACAACTTTCGACGTGGACTATCACGACAAGAGTACTTCTCTAGGGGCACTTTTGGGGTAGTTAAAGCGGTGGGAGCAAAATTAAAAAGAAAATTGTAGTGGAGCCCCCTTAGGGAGCGAAGATAGTTATGTAGTTATGTTTGAAAAAATATTGGGAGGAAAAAATTAATGGGGGTCGATCATACATTTTACACCTCTAGGTGAGACTCCAAGGTAGTTGCGGCGCTTTTTGTAAATATTTTCCCATGACCTTTGACCTCAATGAGCTGTCACTTGCCCCGATCCAACCTCCAAAACACGTACACTATCCCACCTGGCCGTAAAAAAGGTTTGTTCTCGCTGGATCCCGCACAATTTGACAATCGCTCAAAAAAGTCTCGTGTCGATTGGTGCAAAGAAAATATTTAAAAAAAAAATACGATCGCGATGCTTCAAAAGACTTTTATAGGATCATGACAGGTGACGAATTATGGATCTATTCGTATGAGACCGAAAAAAAAAACAAAACAAAACAATCGACCGTGTGGGTGGGTCTTCGAAGACGAGCCAAATCCAACGAAAGTTGTTCGTGGAAGAAGCACTTCGAAGCAAATGGTCGCCTGTTTCTTCGGCAAAACTGGTCATGTGGCGACTGTTTCGCTTGAGCAAAGTAGGACGGTGGAACACCCACATTTGTTTGCCTGAAGTCTTCGGAGAAATTCGAAAAACGAACAAGAGAAGAGGAATCATTGTGCACCATGACAATGCGAGCTCTCACATATCGGCTCAAACCAGCGCCTTTTTGATAGGCAAAAACGTCGAATTGGTGGGCCATCCGCCGTACAGCCCTGACTTGGCACCCAATGACTTTTTTTATTCCCGCACATCAAGAAAAAAATGCATGGTCAACGATTTTCGTCGCCATATGATGCTGTTGAAGCGTTCAAAAACCATGTTTTGGAGGTGTCTCAATCGGAGTGGAAAAGTGCTTCGACAATTGGTTTCGGCGCATCCAAAAGTGTATACATCATGCTGTAGAATACTTTGAAAAACAATAAAACCATTTTTGATGATAAATATTCGCATTTTCATGATTAGGCCAGAAATATATATAGCAGCCCTCGTATTTGGCAGCCGTGAAGTAGAGACGTGGCAAATTTATTATGGAAAAATATTCGATAAATTGTTAAACATTTTATCAAAATCAATCATCGATTACTGTGACGATGAGAAAGTTACGTGACATTTTTGGGAGAAACAACGTGCCAACAAAACCCACTATATATCGTGTAGTGAATGATTTCGAAGAAATGGGCTCTGTAGGTGAGAGGCCCAAGCATGGACTACAACGTACTGCAAGATCGGCTAAAAACATTACTGCTGCTCAAGAAAGTGTTCAAAACAAACCATCAACCTAATATCGGCGCCGTAGTCAGGAGCTTGGTCTTCAAAGAACAACTTTGGCCACAATTTTCAAGAAGGATTTGCATTTGTTTCCATTTAAGATTCAGTTGATACAAGGAGCTTCGTCCACAATACCAATTACGCTGCCATACATATGCCAATAGGATGTTACAACCTGCCCATAACAACCCCGATTTTCATGAAAAAATCATAATGAGTGACGAGGCACATTTTCATTTGAATGGATATGTGAATAAACAGAATAGTCGGTTCTGGGCAATGGAAAACCCTAAAATTATTCATCAGTCACCTTTGCATCTATTAAAAGTGACAGTCTGGTGTGCGTTTTGGTCAGGAGGAATCATTGGATCTAACTTCTGTGAAAATGAAAAAAGCGTTACAGTAACTGTCAATGGGGGGCGATATCGTGATGTGATTGAAAACTTTTTAACGCCAGAAAGCATGCTTTGGGCTTGACTAACATGTTTTATCAACAAGACGGTGCCACATCGCATACAGCGAGGATTACAATGGAATTACTGCGAGACCTCTTTCCACAACAAGTTATTTCTAGAAATGGTGATGTTGGTTGGCCTCCACGGTCGCCTGATTTGACTGCTCCGTACTTCTTTTTGTGGGTATATCTGAAAAGCAAGGTTTATGCAAACAAACCAGAAAGGCTTGAGCAACTCAAACAAAATATTTGTGATGAAATTAATGAAATACCGCGTGAAATGTGCTCAAAAGTGCTCCCATTTGTGGGGCTAACAGAGGCGGACATTTGTGTGATATTGCATTCCCTACATAATTGCCGACATTAAATAAAACATTTATCAATGTAAGATCCATTTTCTTAAATTTAATCAAAAATTATAAGCAAACAAAGTAGTATACCTTCCCGACGGACACCCTGTATCATACGAACTCATGCAATGATAGCATAAGTTGCTTAATAAGTATTAAAAGCAATCATGTTAACCACTTTAAAACGCATGTAAGCCTGATTCATTTTCTAATGAAAACAAAATGCGAGGTCCTGCTTTATGGCCAGTTTCGGCCATTGGCTATGAATATTTATTTGACCCAAATACACTTTACGAATTCGTACTTATAATTGTTGTGCAAATTTGTAACAAGCTCTTCATTATTGCTAATAAGCACATAAGCATATGGCTAGTAGGCTAGCAAATGCGCTTGGAAATAATGCAATATCATCATGTCCAATGCAGTGATTAAATGGAATTCAACAATTCCGCACTTGTCCATGGCTGTCGACGTTGGCACGCGTGTGGCTCTGTGTGGCTGTGTAAACATGCTATAGTTTGGGGTTACATCAACAAATACCGGAAATTGAAACGAACATGACAATTCAATTCATCAGCATTTTCCTCCACAAATAAAACCCGGCAATACAACAGCTAGCCGAAAACGTTAACCATACATCCCCTTCAACACGGACGGAATATGTCACCAGCACAATCTTACCCAGACATCAAACAAATGCCAACAAATACATGTACACCAACACACACGCACACTCTTAAGCACATAACGTGTGGGCGTGGATGAGATACAATTTCCAATTCAATATAGACGAGTGTCAGTTTGGGGCAGGAGATTTAAAGCAACTAAAAGAAAATTGAATCAAACATATTTAACCGAATGTTTGTATGGACGAACATACGACGGACGTGTATGGGTACTCGTGAAAGAAGGACATATCGTGTGAAAGGACGAAATTAAGTCACACACACACATGGACACATTGAGAAACAGGCCGAGACAGAACAGTCAATAGCATTTGCTTAACTGATAAAGTCAACAATTGATACACTTTGTCACCCACAACTCCGTCCTAACACACACAAAAAGTGCCTGTAATTGAAATGTACATTTTCATTTCTAAATCTCGATGTACCACAATTCATAGTTTCGACATATGGAGCTTTTCTCTTGAGATGTGCCAATGTCCATCTCAGATAATTTTTTTTTTATTGAGTACGCTTTTGAAATTCTAGCCATGTCTGCCAGTGTGATTGAAATTATTTAGGTTACCACATAAATAGTTCGGTTTATGGTGGTAGATAAAATGATGGTGTAATTTCTTTTGGTTTCTTTTTTTTGACAGAAATGTTTTGTACAGCAAAATCGATAAAAGAATTAGGATCTAGTAAAAAAGCTAAAGTCGCAAACGACTGACTTTATTATAAAAGTACTCTGAACTTTTAGATGTTTTGTAAAGCCAATTAAAGACGAGGTTTTGAACCCGTTGGATGGGTCTAAATTTAGCTAGATTTTGGAAGTTATGTCACACTTGAATTTGTAAGAAAATTTCAGTATCAGGGCAGATTCAGCAAAACTGATTTTACTTTTGACTTCGTGCGAAAGTTTTAATGTTATTTGACTCATATGTTCACACTCACCGAACAAATTTGTTGGAAATCGGTTGGAACTACAAAAATGTCGTTGCTAAAGAAGAATTTCCGTTGCATTTACCAAATGCTTATAATCGTAATGAATATTTGGCTCGACATACCACAAGATATTTAGTAGTGACATCGATACGCGGAAATGTATTTAGTTGCATCAGTTATTAGTTGTGACAACTAAAAATTTTGCAAAATGTGTGTTGTAACCAATTATTGGCGATAAAAACTAACATTTTACTATAATTAAAAAAGGGTTGTTGAATGAATTTTTTTTATGGTTGAATGAATAGGAAATTCTAAAGAAGAATTTCCGTTGCATTTATCAAATGCTTATAATCGTAATGAATATTTGGCTCGACATACCACAAGAGATTTTATAGTGACATTGAAACGCGGAAATGTATTAAGTTGCATCAGTTATTAGTTGTGACAACTAAAAGTTTTGCAAAATGTGTGTTGTAACCAATTATTGGTGATGAAAGCTAACATTTTATTATAATTAAAAAGGGTTGTTGAATGAAATTTTGTTATGGTTTGAATAGGCGTTAGTTACATAAAATAATTCGAATATTACTGCACACAGAGATCAGATGCACAACCTAATTTAGTTGCCAACCGAATGATTGAGGTTCCATGGAAAGGGTGTTTTTTTTAGACATGTTGTGTTCAAGAAGAAACAAAACGCGTATAATTTAATGTAATGGCCAAGAATTAAGCTTAATACTTAGTAGGGACATAAATACTGTTACACACGTTTTATGCTGTAAAATAAAAAGTACTAAATGTTTTTGGACCAAATATTTTTTAATATATTTATTGATATTGTATCCAAAAAGAATCTTCTTATTCGAAATGTTCGCCTTTTGCCTTTACACACGCCTTAAATCACACTGGCCAATCGTCAATAGCTACACGAACCTCGTCCATTGGGAAATTGGCCACAGCTCGATACAAAGCATTCTTAAGAGATCCAATGTTGGGGTATCTTTTGTGACAAACCTTGTCCTCTAAAACCGTCCACAATTTGTAATCCAATGGGTTCAAATCTGGACTGCCTGAGGGCCATTCTTCAGAGGAAATGAACGCTGGAAAATTGTTTCGAAGCCAGGCCTGGGACGTTTTAGCCTTATCGGCCAGCGCAGAATTCTGCTGGAAAATCAATGGCTGGTTTTGGTACAGGGAATTGTTAAGAATCTTCCAAAACGGTTTCTTAGTAAACTTTGGCCGATGTTTTGAATCCTTGTTCGCAGAAATGCAGGACAGTGACCCTATGGTAAGAGACACCCCACCAAACCATGACTGAAGCTGGGTGATGACCCTTTACCACCCTTGGGATCAGTTCAGATGCTTCCTTAGGCCGCGCATACACTCTATCATTTTGCTTGTTCAATTTTTCCCGAACGGTAAACATTTGTTCATCGGTGAACAAAATTTTTCTGTGCAAGTTATCAAAGTGCATGCTTCACCAATTTTTTTTCAATCCTATTTTTTTAAAGCTACAGTCAATAAATGTCCGGTACGTCGTTTGGAAGCCCCAAGTCCCAAGTCTTTTTTAATGATTCGACTCATGGACTTTTGCGTGATATTCATCTCACGGACCATGATTTTCTGTTTTCGGAGCGGATATCTGTGAATTCTTGATTTAACGGCTTTGATGACATGCGGTGTTCGAACAGAGCGTGGGCGGCCCGACCGGTTGCGGTCTTTTACATCTCCAGTCTCCTCAAACAGTTTTATGCATCGGTAGACGAACATGCGGGTTATCCCTAGCGCCGGAGCGTTTTTTTCATTTCACACTTGAAAAGCGCTATTACAGCGATACGGTTCTCATTATCTGACCACTCCATGATGAAAGTTGAAACAATTTTAAAATCCCGTTACAGACTAACGCTATTGAGGTTAGCTTTTAAAACCCATATGACGTAAAAGGGGTATGTTCAGTTCTACTATTGAAATGAGTGTGTTAAATGTTGTAACAGTGCTTATTACCCTACTAAGTATAACTCTGGCCTAGGCAACACTAAGTGCTGCCTGGCGCCATCTGACATTTTCATTGGAAAGTTTGAATTTTTTTAGCATACACGTACTCAGAACGTTTTGACGTACGACCATCATTTGTGTTGTTGACAGTGACTTGAAAAAACCAATTTGGCAAAAAAATGGAATTAACTCGTAAACATTTTCGTGCGATCATTTTTCACAACTTTCGACGTGGATTATCACGACAAGACTGCATCGATGAACTTAAATCTTTGGATGGCAATGAAGCCCCATCCTATAGCACTGTGAAAAACTGTTTTAATAAATTCAATCGTGGCCGACGCTCGCTCAAAGACGAAGGTCATGAAGGTCGTCCAAATATGACCGTTGTGCTAGAGAACATGATGCTGTGCGTGAACTGATAATTGAGATAGAGGCATCCTTGGGCATTTCTTCCACCAGCATACATTCGATATTCCATGAACACCTGGCCGTAAAAAAGGTTTGTTTTCGTTGGATCCCCCACAATTTTACAATCGCTCAAAAAGAGGCTCGTGTCGATTGGTGTAAAGAAATTTTGAAAAACTAAGATCGCGGTGCATCAAAAGACGTTTATAAGATCGTCACAGGTGACGAATCATGAATCTATGCGTATGAGCCCGAAACAAAACAGCAATCGACCGTGTGGGTCATCGAAGCCAAGCCAAATCTAACGAAAGTTGTTCGTGGAAAAAGCACTTCGAAGGAAATGGTCGCCTGTTTCTTCGGCAAAGCTGGTCATGTGGCGACTGTTCCAACGTAAGACGGTCAATTCTGAGTGGTACACCACATTTTTTTGCCTGAAGTGTTCGGAGAAATTCGAAAAACGAACAAGAGAAGACGAATTATTGTGCACAACGACAATGCGAGCTCTCACACATCGGCTCAAACCAGCGTTTTTTTGATGAGTCATCCGCCGTACAGCCCTGACCTGGCACCAAATGACTTCTTTTTATTCCCTCACATCCAGAAAAAAAATGCGTGGTCAACGATTTTCGTCATCAGAAGATAAACAAAAAGAAAAAACTGATAAGGGCTTGCCATTATGTTTTAAAAAAAATTTTGGGCAAGAAGCCGCCGCGGTTGGCTCGAACAAATTCCAGCTTAGAGGCCTAATTTTCGACCACTTTTTGCAGCATTTGGAAACGTATGTCAGCAATTACGCGCCGAATATTATTTGCCAATACGCCCATCGTGTCGGTCTTAGCTGCTTAGACAAGCGACTTCATATAACCCCACAAAAAATAGTCCAGCAGTGTTAAATTGCACAATCTGGGAGGCCACGCCACAGGCCCACGACGCGAGAGAATGTGCTCACCAAAACTTTCCCTCAATAAATTGATTCTTTCTTTGGCTGTATGGTTGAAACCAAAGGTCTTCCACATCAACATCCTACAATTTAGGCACGAAAAAGTCTTTTATCGTGGTTCTATAGCGTTGATAAAAATCCACACTTGATTTGAATTTTTATATTTTTTTGTTCTGAAAAAATACCTCTAGATGGATCACCCTTTATAACCAACATGTTGGCTGTAAGTATCGTACCATGTCAAGGATAATCAACCCATGTAACCATCAATACCATAGAATGTTGGTGACTGCAACAGAAAGTTTGTTTATCCAACCGAATATAAGTAGTTAGGACTGATTTTCAACTGATTTTATCTTTTTGTGTGGATAGTCAAGCATTTTAGGCACGGATAGAAGCAATCCATAAAGCCCATCTAGGTTTAGGGTAATTTTCAAAAAGACCACGGTGAGTGCAACAGTTTAAGGCATTAGCAGCTTTTTTTTTGACATTTAAAACACATACATCCCTGGGGATAAAAACAAAGATATATAGTCCGTACTATCAAGGTAACAAATCAGTGGGTTCAAAGGAAGGCTGCCGACAACATCTTCGTTATCATTACTCAGTTAAGGCAGCCACAGTCTCCTCCAATAATAAAAGGATAATACGTAGTTAAATCTCGACTGTAATGTCCCATATGTACGTGTGTGTGAATGTTTGCGGATGAAATGAATGGTCCAGTTTTATTTTTGGGACATCTTTTGTCATTGCCCTATTCGTGTACGTGTGTGTCTGGTCGTTTATATGTAAATGTACGTGTGTGTTTGTGCGGTTAGTCTGGGTCCTCGTTTTGGATGATGAAAAATTGTGTTTGCTTGCTTGGATCACATAAGATTTACAACATAAACATAATTAACCAAAAGATGTTAAGTGAATATTGGAAACCCCAAAAGGATGTGCCATTAGATGGCATCGTCATCCATTTTTTATGTGGAAATAATTGAAATTTGTAGCCATTTGGGTGCAAACGAATATGGTTTGATGCCGGTCAAGTGGTAATTTCCGCCTTAAGGAAATCAGTGCACATTACATGTATTACTTTCTTTTTTTAGGGCAAATACATGGAACAATGGACAAGTCATGTCTAAATACTATAACTGTTGTATCCCGTTGGCTATGAATGAAAGAAAGCAGTATGCTAACATTTGAATAGATTATTATTAAAAATATCTGCAAGGTTTTGTGGCATAATTAGCTTTGTGATGTATAACAATATCCTTACTATGGAATGGTCATCGTCTGCCAAAGACGGAATTTAATGGATTTTTACCGAGTGCTTCTAAATTGATTTGAAAAGAGATTTTACTTGAGACGTGAGTCCATAGCTGGCGATTAAAGTGCATTCAATAATACTATCGCATAGTAGGTACTTTAACATGCCTTTAAAGAAGGGAAAGATCTATCAAATAAGTAGGCTGTGCACAAAACAATTTCTGTGGCGTTATGACATTAGACCCTATAAATACACCCCAAACCAAAAAGGAAATAAGGCCCCAAAATTGGGGTCTAATTGTATTTTGGAAATAGACCCCACGAAATTATACCCCAAACATAAAATGAAAATAGGGCACAAAAATATTATTGGGGCTTAATTTCGTAGTGGTTATTTGAAGGTATGCAAATACACACCAAAAATAAGCAAATATGCCCCAAAGTATTAAGTTGTTGATTTCTGTATAAAATTGGGGCTCTATTAAATAAAGACCCAAACTGAAAATCCAATAAAGCCCCAAAATGGGGCCTTATTTCCTTATGAAGCTACGGCCCAATTCCTACAATGAAATAAAACCCTAAAATGATGAAAAGAGAGCCAAACATAAAATGTAAAAACATCCCTTTCTTTATAATGAACTAAGGCCCCATTTTTTGAAAAGAAATATATGGGACAGCGCATAGAGAAAGGGACCTAAGGGTAAAAAACTTAATTTTAATTTTTTCCTTTTTTTGATGTGGACAACATCTGAGCATCGAATGAGACCGATCCCATGGCCCAAAAGTGTTCCCTCCCAGAGATATGCGCGCTTTATGAAAGTGAAGTCGACGATTCTAAGCGCAACTAGAAAGAGACCTAATCTTTAAAATGGCTCTCCTGAACAAAACTGGTTTTTAACCTTAGGTGCCTTTCTATTTTGCGCATCACATATAGTTTTATAGTTTTTTTTACTGAAAAATGAATCCAATATTAAACAAACACCTGCATTGTATCTTCAACAATTTGTCAGCAATATGGATATTTATAGTGCTCTAATCCCTTGGAAATCGCATCTGCTTGCAGATGCAGATTTTTGATTTGACTTCAGCATAAGCAAACCTAATTGAACCTGACGGCCAAAACAGAAGTGCCATTATTTTATGATAAGCCACAGATGCTGCCTTCGAAGCTTTGATATACTTAGTCAAGCAATAATTTTCGGCTACACATATTTCGCCTTATAGCTTGGCAATAATGAAACCTAAAAAAATTATTTGTTTTAACAACCAATTCACATTTTCATTACACTGAATATAATTGGAATTTCAATTTTAAGAAAGTGTAAATTGGTGGCGTTGGAAAAGAAAGCTTTACACTTCGAAATAAAATGAAATAAAGCCTCACAAAAGATGAAACAGTACCCCGAATATCGTTGTTTTTGCTTTCTGTACACATTTTTGGGGCTTTATTTCAAGTTTGGGGCCTTATTTCTTGGGGCTTTATTTCATAGAGCCTTAAATTGGGGTATATTTTCATTTTTGGGTTTGGGGTGTAATTTCCATTTGTGTGTTACAAAATAAATGTAACAACAAAGTACGAAAAAAGGCCCCAAAACGCGTAGAAAATCTTTTGCGTACAATTTGGGTTGTGTGTAAATATTAATATTTGACATATTCTCTTTTTGCACTTACTCATTTGTTATTATTTATAGTTTCTATGTGAATTTTAAATGCAAAGCCGTAAAGCAGATTTACTCTTTTGCGGTACTGCCCTTGCTGTCGAGTCCCTATGCAAGATATTACACAAGTTTATATTTAAATTCAGAGGTAAAAAACTGTATAATTTTTCATAAAAACCCAATGCTTTCTTTTCTTCGCCGAAGAAAATAAAACCTAAAAATATTTAGGGTGACTCTAAAATATATCGAAGTGAAAGTGGATGCCAAAATGCGAACATAAGCCCCAAAATGTTTATGAAATTATGCCCCAATTTTTTTTGGGGTCTATTATCATACAAACATTGGGGGTCTAATTGCATTATGAAAATATACCCCAATAAAAATATGAAATTAGGCCCCAAAAAAAACATAAAATTTCGTGTTGCTGTTTTCCATATATTTTTTTGGGGCCTACTTTCATTTTCACTTTGGGAAATATTTTCGTGGGGCCTAATGGCATGCCGCCAATTTCTGTACCTAATCCATTGTGACACCACGTCTTTGTGAATTGTGAAAAGGACTATCCCACAAATTCGGTGACTTTGCGTAAACCATTATTTCATCAGTAGCGCTTGATACAGTTTTTGCGAACATAGCAACTTCTTTTTCTGTTGCACAATTCTCTAGTGAACATGTTTTCGAATTTCCGCAGAAGCCACAACTTAAATACGACAATGCTTAAATTGAGCACCTTACGCTATGAGTGACCAATAACTAACACTTATGTAATACAGAGTGGCTGATGAAAGCCGCTACCAAAAAAAAATTAATAATTTTATTTTTCTCCTTAATGAATCTGATTAGTTTTCTTTTTATTTTGAAAATTGATTTTTTGATTTAACAAAAAGGGTTAATTGGGACACTAAAACAAGAACATGGATTCTCCGCTGCTATTTCGCACTGGAGTCCGCAGTTTCGGTTCAAAGAGAGTATAGGCGCACGTTTGGCAACAATCCTCCGAGCAAGTGCACCATAATGAAAATTGTTAACAATTTTGCCGAGCATGGGACAGTAAACAGAAGACCTTGCCATCGAAACCCTTCAGTTCAGACGAAAGAAACAAACGCTGCTGTAGCTGCTACCATACAAAAAAATCCAAGAGTTTCGACGAGAAGCTTATCTGCTTAAATGGGTAAAAGGCCATTTGAGCAGACAGTCATTGCGGTTAATTATGCACAGGATTTGGACTTATTTCCATATACAATTCAAATGGGCGCGTGGAATTTTGCCAGAAGATGCTTCAAATGGTAAAAGAGGACGGAAACATGTTGAACTGTTAACATGTTTCCGTCCTGACGAGGCCTATTTCGATTTAAACGGCAACATAACGAAACAAAATTGTCGAATATGGAGTGCTTCCAACCCACAGATACTCCATGAGACGGAATTACATCCACTTCGTGTCACAGTGTGGTGTGCAGTTTCATTACGCTGCATTGTCGGGCCCTACTTCTATGAAGAAAACGGTTACACCGTTACGGTTACATTGTTACGATTACATTGTTACGGTTACTGGAGACCTTTACTTGAGCATGTTGAGAGATTTTTCCAGAATTACGCCTAATGAGATTTTCTTTCAACTCTGTGTGGTTTCAGCAAGATGGGGCAACTCCTCGCAGAGCCCGGCGTGTTATAACAGAATTGCGACTAAAATTTCCCAATAAGCTGATATCCAGAAAATCCACATTCTGTTATACCCCCAGCTCGCCTCACCTTACTGTAGCTGACTTTTTCTTGTGGGGTTATTGCAAACAAGAAGTCTACAAAGCAAAACCAACAAATTTGAATGAACTTAAGCAATTCATTCGAGAAACAATTGCGACTATTCCTGTAGCAACTCTCCAAGCATTAATGAACAACCTCTTGGTAAGATGACGTAAATGCGTCAACGAGCAGGGGGGGGGGGCATTTAAGTTCCATTATTTTTTAAACTAATTAAGCTATATTTTTTTAAAATTTTCATTTAATAAATATGGAAGAAGCTTACAAATGAACAAAAGAAAAATGAATTCTATACACTGAGTTTCACTTATTTGGGTTTCTTAATGTAGCAATATTCATCAGCCACCCTGTAAAACCATATTGCTCCATGCTTTGAAATAGCCTTCATACAAAAGTACTTCCAGACTTGACGAGGGTTTCTATCATACTTCGGGCCCTCGCAGTTCAGTGTTCCGATGAAAATTTTAATATTTTTGTAGCATAACTTCACTCAGAACGTTTTCTCAGTGTTGATAATTTCATGTCAGTCAAAAAATGGAATAATGCCGTGAACATTTTCGTGCGATGACTTTTTAAGATTTTCGGCGTGGAATATCCAGATCAAAACCATCAAAAAAAACACTGTTAATCGCTGGTACCAAGTGTTTAGTCTCGAACGCCGTTCGCTCCAGGATGAATTTCGCGAAGGACGTCCAACTTCGGTCACTTTGCCAGAAACCATCGATGCTGTGCGTGAATTGATTAAGCAAGACCGAAATGTGGCATTCCGTGAGATTGAGCCATCCTTGGGCATTAGTATGAAAAGCATCAATAATATTTTGCATGTTCATCTGGCCGTAAACAAATTTTTCTCGTTGGATCCAACATAATTTGACGAATGCTCAAAAAGAGGCTTGTATGGATTGGTGCAAAGAGATGTTGAAAAAGTATAACTGCGGTAGCTCAAAGGCAGTGTCACAGGTGACGAATCATGGATCTATGCATATAAAACCGAAACAAAACAGCATTCGACCGTATGGTTCTTTCAAGACGAGCCAAATTCAACCCAAGTTGTTTGTGAAAGGAGCACATCGTATCAAATGGCTACCTGTTTCTTCGGCAAAACTGGTCATGTGGCGACTGTTCCGCTTGAGTAGGACGGTCATTTCTGAGTGGTACACCACAATTTGTTTGCCTGAAGTCTTCGGAAAAATTCGAAAAACGAACAAGAGAAGACGAATCTCACACATCGCCAAAACGTCGAATTGATAGGTCATCCGCCGTACAGTCCTGACATGCCACTGAATGACTTATTTATATTCCCGCACATCAAGAAAAAATGCGTGGTCAACGATTTTCGTCGCCAGAAGATGCTGGTGGAGCGTTCAAAAACCATGTTTTGGAGGTGTCTCAATGGGAGTGGGAAAAAGTGCTTCGACAATTGGTTTGAGCGCATGCTAAAGTGTATTAATCATGCTGGAGAATACTTTGAAGAACAATAAAACCATTTTTGATAATAAATACTCGCATTTTTATTACTAGGCCAGTAATATATAGCAGACCTCGTACTGGACCAAATATATTGAGAGGAAAAAGGTTCTCCATACAAAGACTTAAACAACGTCTGTAAAAATTGCACTTTTTGGGGGTATTTCGTATAAAAGTCGGTACCATGGGATTGACCTAGGCTGCTAATACTAAGTATGAAACTGTCTTTTGGACAAGGCCTATTTAGAATTTAATATGGACCAAATCTGTAAATGTTTTGATATAGCCACCATGCAAAGTATGGTGGCAAGTTCATGTACCAGCGCTCTAGAAACAGGTCTGATATTTAATCTGATAACGACGGAATTTGACACAAAGTAGTTCCATGGCATGGAAATTAACTGTTTATAATTTTAGACCATATCGGTCCATGATTTCATACAACACTCATACAATGGTCCCTTCGGATTTTTGGTACTGCTGCTCTGGAAGCCACATGTATTGTCTGCTCCGGACGAAATGTGGTACAAAGTAGTTCTATGCAATGACAATTAACTGTAAAGGATCTGGACCCTATTGAGCCATATAGAGTTATTGATTTAGAAATTGAAAAGGCCTAAGTGAAGAAAAACACATACTCTTAACCTTCTCTAGTAATTTAATGATTTTATGATAATTTAAATAAATGTCTTTCTCTAAATCCAGAACCAATAGAGATATCGAAAAACGATTTGGTGGGTAGATGTATGACCAATAGAACTACTAAAAGCGATAATAAAAAATCCAAAATTTACAGATAGGCCTCCCGCTTGGTACTACGACGATATGTTCGAGACAAGTGTTCCAACATAAGGAAACGCTAATTTAATGCACGAAGCCCGAAGCTTCAAAAATCAGTTTTTTCTATAAATCCGAACTTGTAGATCAACTATAACAATCATGACAATATTTTTGAAGGATCCAAAAACACGTTTTTTAAGACATCTACTATACCAGGGTAAAAAATAGTCGGTCACGTTCGAATTTAGCATTTTGACTAGTTCTTTTCGAAAACCTCTTTAGGAACGAAAATTTACGAAATCCTAAACAAAATAATCATTTGTAATTTTCGGTTGGAAAAAAGACCTGAAATGGTTGACCCGTCCTTAAGGGAATGTCGTTCCACATTTATAATTATGGATTAAGTCAACATTCAATATTAGGAACTCATATTGTCCATATCAAGTAAATTTTCATTAATTACAAAGAAAACTATATGTAGACGTTTAAAAACAATAAAAGGAAAAAATGCCAATACGAAGAGATGCACTTCACAACGGTCGTTTCTGTTTTAAGGTCACGGCAGCTGTTATTCCCGGTCAGACAACTAAAGCAAAGGCACCAGAAAAGCTGGCAGAAAATATAGAGTAAAAGCAATTTTTCTAAAAGAAAACATAAATTTGTGTTTAATTCTAATTGCATTTGGGAAAAAAAATCACTTTCGACAACATCGATTTCATCAAATGCCAATTCGTAGCTTTCAATTGTAATGTTCGCTTTATTTGCGCTTCTATCAATAACTTTTTTTTAGCCAGAATTTCCGGAAAATAGGTTATCGAAAATAATATCCCAGCACAAGCAAACACTCGAAGGATACTAAAGATATTTTGCGGAAAAAAACTAGAAAATTCAGCGAACAATGTGAATTATATTGAATTACTTTTAAGCAACGAGAAAATATCGCGGAAGAACTTTACGATTGATTTCGCTTCTCCTCTTAAAATGTAAGCACCGCGAAGCATCACGCCTCGCCTCACCGTGTGTTTTCCCAGCTTGATTTTGGATTTCGATGGTGTTTTTGCCGTTTAGTTTTTTTCGATTCAAAAGTTATTTTTCTGTTGGCGTTTGTTTTCATTTCGTTGTATTTTTTTTTTTTGTTCGGCTTTATTTACTTTTCAATTTCGTTAAGTATCGTAAAGTTTATACTCAATTTATTTTCAACAATATTTTGCAGCCATCGATCGACAACAGTCAGTCTGTCATTGAGTCTATCTATATAAATAACTCAAGTTATGAAGTAGTATCACAATGAATCGCAAAGAGAAAAAAACAAAACGCGTAGAAAGTATGAACTTAACGTGTTGTGAACTATTAAAGCACAACTTTAACTTAACAGCGGAACATTTTGTTATAAAGTTGAGCTTGAAGTTCATTCTTGGCGGCCTCTTGTGTGGCAAGAAATGAATTTGTGGCGTTTTCCTATAATTCTCAGATGATTTAAGAATGTGGCGTGTGTGTCGCTTTCGTAATGATAAGTTTATCAGCAACGCCATCAGCATCACCATCATCATCATCTTCATATCAAACTAGTTTGCTAGTATGTGCTGGTAATAACTAATTTTTTGGGATGGTCGTTACACTCAAAAAAATTAAGAGTAATTTCAAAAGCATCAAAGTGCAATTAAGGAACGCTGATGTTTTCGTTCTCTGCCGAAATCGGAAATATATTTAGAAAGATGGCCCTAATTTTAATTGTTTATGTTTCGGTCGTTTGTTTACTTTGGTCTTTTGATTTATCAAATTGAACAGGCATTATAACTGGAGGGTCCAAATCCCACAGTTTGCAGAAAACCGTCATTTTGGTTTTTTTCAAAACCGTGGTTTAAAAAAAAATCATTTGTCGGGGTTCATTTTAAGTAAGAAATGGCACTAACCGACATTTCGGTTTTAGCCTTTTGCCCAAGAGCGGAAAATATTTTCCCCATTTATGGACAGAGTCGCCGAGTTTAACGTAATTATCGCCACGACAGCCTGAACCACGGTGTGCCATCACACTAGGGCCGTAACAATACAACGGTCAACGCCCCATTGGATTCCGCCGGTACCATTTTGAAGCATGACAGTTATGGGTCATAACTTCCCTCTTGCCCATTTATTGACAATGGCAGTCCAGTAAAATTTACTACTAATACGGATTTGTTTTTTATTCCAAGATAAATTAGCAAAAAAAAAAACTAAATGCGGACGTGGCCTACCCCGATTGAAATCCAATTGAAAACAGGTTATTGGATCCTTGAATAATGTCACATTCAAATTCGTGAGGGGATTTCCTTGCTTTTGGGCAAAATACAAAAAAGTCTTAATTTTTACTTAATTGTATTTCCATACCCATCTGTCCATATGTGACAGCGCATAAAGAAATCAATTTTCCCTTTTGTTTTTGATGTGGACAACATCTGAGCATAGAATGAGACCGATCCCATGCCCCAAAAGTGTTCCCTGCCAGAGATATGCGCGTTTTATGAAAGTGAAGTACACCAAAGATACACGTATTTAAATCTTTAAAATGGCTCTCCTGGACAAAACTGGACAAAACTGGAAGCACTTCTTGGGCCCTAAACTCTATTTGTGTGGCGACTATATCAAAAAATGCGACTATACGATGGTTGCTATTTATATTTCGGGTCTCGACAATACCAATGTTCTCAGATGCAAACTGGAACTTGAAAACTTTGACATTTTTTAGCATAACTTCACTCAGAACGTTTTGTCGTTTGAGAGCGAATTGTTTTGTTTGCAGTGTGTTGAAAAATTTATCTCAGTCAAAAAATAACTCAATTTGTTTCGACTTTTGGCGATGAAGCACCATCAAAAACCACTGTTATTCGCTGCTACCAAGAGTTCAGTCTCGGACGACGTTCGCTCCAGGCTGAATTTCGTGAAGGACGTCAAACTTCGGTCACTTTGCCAGAAACCAATGATGCTGCAACATGTGACGTACCGTGGGATTGAGGCATCCTTGGGCATTATTATGAAAAGCATCAATAGGATATTGCATGTTCATTTGACAGTGAACAATTTTTTTCTCGTTGGATCCCACACATTTTGAAGAATGCTCATAAAAAAGGCTCGTGTGGATTGGTGCAAAGAGATGTTGAAAAAGTATAACAGATGTAGCTCAAAGGCAGTGTATAACATTGTCTCAGGTGACGAATCATAGATCTATGCATATAAACCCGAAACTAAACAGCAATCGACCGTATGGGTCTTTCAAGACAAGCCAAATCCAACAAAAGTTGTTCGTGAAAGAAGTACAAATGATTGCGTATTTTCGGTATAACCGGCCATGTTGCCAAAGTGCCTTTAGTGGAACGTAGGCCGATCAGTTCTGAGTGGTATTCAACCATCTGCTTGCCAACAGTGTTCAAAGAAATGAGGAAAGATAATAAGAGAAGACGGATCATTTTGCAAGCTCTCTTACATCAGCTGAAACAATGAATGAATAGATGGGCCAACCACCGTACAGCCCTGATTTGGCACCCAATGTCTTCTTCTTATTCCCTAGTATCAAGAAAAAGATGCGTGGTCAACGTTTTTCATCGCTCGAAGCAGCTGTTGAAGCGTTCAAAAATCATGTTTTGGAGGTGTCCCAATCGAAGTGGTAAAAGTGCTTCTAAAATTGGTTTCTGAGCATGCAAAAGTGTATTGATCTTAAAGGAGAATATTTTGAAAAACAATTAAACCATTGCCAATCATAAGTTATTGTGTTTTTACTACCGGACCTGAAATATAAATAGCAACCCTCGTATTTGTGTCTTTCAGAGCGGCATGAACTCAAATCGAGAGAGACGCTTGTGTGGACCCTATTCAAAAACACCAGAACTAATTATTTGTTGCCCGTGAGAAATTTTCGGGTGTGGATCCGAAATCGGGAGAGGACATTGTGTGGGACTATTTGAAAAAAATGGACCGATTGCTACCTAATGGTTGCGCATAACGTACTTATACTGTGGAAAATGTTAGCACGATCGGAGTTAATTTAACTGTTTAATGATTCCTATTTAATTTTTGTTTATTCGTGAAGTAGAAATTAGTTTTCATAAAATTGTTCCATTTTAAGAAACTATCGGCATGCAGTGATAATTTATAAAAAGGCATACAGCCCCTGGATTTGTCCAGCCGATAGCGGTCGAAGACCTCTCTGAAAGGAGGTTTTATTAGGATAAACATGGGATCTATCCGAGAGTCAATCTCGCAGAAACTGCGAAATTTTGGCTGCTACAGAAAAAGCACCATCCTTTAGCACAAAACTGGTTTAAACAATTCAAACGTGGCCGAAGCTCGCTCAAAGACGAAGGTCGTCCAAAAACGGCAGTTGTGCCAGAGAACATTGATGCCATACCGTGACATACCGTGAGATAGAGGCATCCTTGGGCATTTCTTCCACCAGCATACATTCGAATGAATGTATGAACCGCTCGCCGTAAAAAGCGTTTGATCTCGTTGGATCCCGCAAAATTTGACAAACACCCAAAAAAAAAGGCTCGTGTCGATTGGCGCAAAGAAATTTTGAAAAAAATTCGATCGCGTGCTTTAGAAAACGTTTTTAATATCGTCAAAGGTGTGACGATTTCCACGGAATTTTATTTTGCATGCGCTCAAACCAATTTCGAAGCACTTTTTCCACTCCGATTGAGACACCTCCAAAACATGGTTTTTGCAAGCTTCAAAGGTATCTTCTGGCGACGAAAATCGTTGACCACGCATTTTTTTCTTGATGTGCGGGAATATAAATAAGTCATTCAGTGGCAAGTCAGAGCTGTACGGCGGATGACCCATCAATTCGGAGTTTTGGCCGGTCAAAAAGGCGCTGGTTTGAGCCGATGTGTGAGAGCTCGCATTGTCATGGTGCACAATGTTTTTTCTTCTCTTGTTCGTTTTTCAAATTTCTCCGAAGACTTCAGACAAACAAATTGTGGTGTACACCACTCAGAATTGACCTTCCTACGTTGCTCAAGCGGAACAGTCGCCACATGACCAGTTTGCCGAAGAAACAGGCGACCATTTGCCTCGAAGTGCTTCTTCCACGAACAACTTTCGTTGGATTTGGCTCGTCTTCGAAGACTCACACGGTCAATTGCTGTTTTGTTTCGGGCTCATACGCATAGATCCATTATTCGTCACCTGTGATAATCGTATAAAAGACTTATGAGGCACCGCGATCGTATTTTTTCAAAATTTCCTTGCACCAATCGACACGAGTCTTTTTTTTTGAGCGATTGTCAAATTGTGCGGGATCAAACCTTTTTTTCGGCCAGGTGTTCATGCAATATCGAATGTTGGTTGGTGGAAGAAATGTCCAAGGATGGCTCTATCGCACGGTATGTCACATGACGATCTTGCATTATCAGTTCACGCATGGCATCAATGTTCTCTGGCACAACGGCCGTTTTTGGACGACCATCACGACCTTCGTCTTTGAGCGAGCATCAACCACGAATGCATTCATTAAACCAGTTTTTCCAGCGCTATAGGATGGTGTTATATCGTCATAGAAAGATTTATGCTCATCGATGAACGCTTGTCGTGATAATCCACGTCGAAAGTTGTAAAAAATGATTGCACGAAAATGTTCACGAGTTAATTCCATTTATTAGCCAAATTGATTTTTTCAAGTCACTGTAAACAACACAAATGATGGTCGTACGTAAAAGCACTAAGTGTTGGCTAAGCCAGAAATATATATAGCAACCCTCGTATGAAAACCACTAGAAAATATTCAAAAATTATGATTTAAATGTATGCTTAATTCCGAAGAATCGCCCCTTATTTAGTCAACTTTTAACTCTAATTTTTAATATAAAAATGGCGAAGGATTGAGACGCTTCTTGACAATTAAAATTTTTACACATTGAACAGGCAATAACCGACTCAAGACCTCTTGCTTCTATATTTAAATAGAAGATAAGATTTTAACAAAATGGCAAAGTGACATTGATTGTCGTGGCTGCACACTGCTTTTATCATGATTTCGGGTCCGTGACAAGCCTCTTTAGAAAGCTTTGCTGCAATTGTTGGAAGTAAAACCGAACTCTATAAGTCCAGTCTCTCCCCAAACGTATGAGAACTACTGTTGTAAACCTTACTTTTCAAGTTTTCTTCACACAAAAGAAAAGTATTTGAAATTGACATTAAAAATGGACAATATTGAGAATTAGCAAAATAAGTTGTTTTGGAGTTGCCGGATCGGATAGGGAGTTGCGTTAACACTTAACAACAAACCTATTTCCTTTCCTTAAAGGTGTTACAACATCAAGTCTTAATACCCTTCATTTTTAAACGAAAACAGTTTGGTATAAGGTATAAATACCAACTTAGTATACATTCTACCCTCTGACAGAGATATATGATGAAAAATAACTATTAAAAACTTCCTAGTTTAACTGACATTTTTCTTTGGGAGCAACCACCACACACTTGCTCATAATAAGTAATTTTCGGTTTAGTTTTCTTTTCGAAAGACAGTCATTATTCATACGAAATGAGTCTATATTTGTAGTTGTCTGTAGTTATTTTCCTTCCCGTTTCGTAACTATCGTAGTACAACAACCCGCCCCCTTTGCAGCTGCTTTTCACCACCCATACGGTTTGGTTCCTTTGTGGCACAATAGGTGGGTATGGAGGAGGTTGGGATGAAGTGAGTGCCTGAGTCTGTCGGTTGTTAAATTGTTTGCGAACAATTTTCCCATTCAATAATCTCTCCTCGTTATGATTAATGGTATCATTCGAAACATAAATGAGCATTCTCTGCCATCCAATTCATTTCATGGCACTTTATGGCAAAGTTAAAGAAAGGTTGTCGACACGGGAAAACTTCCTCATCCATAGAACTGTTTATGAAAAATGAAATGGACTTTCTTTGCAGAAAACACTTTAAATATTTATAGGTCAATAGGAAAATGTTTAAGATTGGAGTGGAAACCTTGAGTTAATTCATTGCAAGAGACTTTTATAAATGGTATCTTTCAGGTTATTTCTTAGATTCTTCGAATTGATTGCAATACTTTGAGCAATCTTTGGTCATTTTTGATGCTCTTTAATCCTTTGCAGTTTTCTTAGCATGTGTACGAGTAAAGAAATTAAATTTTTTTCAATTATAATTAAATAAGAATATATTTTAGTTCGACTTACCACAATTGTTTTTAACGAATATAAGCCATTGCCGCAACTAGTATATTCTGCAAATGGAAAAGATAAGGAAAATAATTTAATCTTTGGGTATAAACAAGAACTTTTAAATAAAGCAAATGGCAAAATATTATTAAATTGAATACATATGTTTTAGCAAAAGTTTAAATTCCAAGAAAAGTGTTAAGTGTCAGCTGTAAAGGATGCAGGATTTACAATTTAAATTTTGATTCAGCTGTAAAAAAAGTACTGATTTGTTTTTTTAAACTTCTGGTTTTATTGTCTTTGTCATTCAATAATAAAGGGCGGTTAAATTTTAAGAGCCGATGTTGAATGTGAACCACACCTAAACGTCAAGTTTTTTTCTGAATTTCATTTGATATTTCTCAATTTCAGACCAACTCAATTTAAACCATGGAAAGATACAGAAGCGAGCAACGCGTTAAAGTTATTCAGTTAAGATTGTTATTCGTCAAAGTTATTCAGTTGAATTTTAGAAGTACAACAGGACAGAAGTAAAACAATTATTTAAATTGATTTCCCCTGATGATGAACGACGAAGTCCGTTCGAAATATTGGGTTATCTAAAATTTAATAAATTATAACAATAACTAACTAACAATAACTGAAAAATAAACAACAAAAGGTCAACTATACAAATACTAATAGTTATTCAGGCTTATTATGAAAATGGCAACAGTGGATGATCAATTTTCGAAGAAAATCATCTTCAATGATGAGGCACATTTTCACCTCATTCGTCAATAAGCAGAATTGACGCATTTGGGCGAATGATAATCCAAGAGTGTTTGTCGAAAAAACAGTGCACCCACAAAGAGTGACTGTTTGGTGCGGTTTCTGGGCTGGCGGCATAATCGGGCCGTATTTCTTTTCCAAAATTAGGCCGATAAAGCAGTTACTGTGAATGGTGTTCGCTATCGTGAGATGATAACGAACTTTTTATGGCCCGAATTTGAAGATATGGATGTGGACGATATGTGGTTTCTACAGGACGGTGCCACTTGCCACACAGCTAACGAAACAATGAATCTTTTAAGAGACAAATTCAATGGCAGTGTTATCTCACGTCGTGGCGATGGTAATTGGCCGCCAAGATCATGTGATTTGACACCGTTGGACTTCTTTCTTTGGGGTTATTTGAATGAAAAGGTGTACGTCGATAAGCCAGCACACGCAGAGAAAAAACATGGTTACTACATGGTCACGGCAATAATAATAATAATATGTTTCCGCAATAAAAGTATGTTCGTCGCAACCATAGCATTGTTAACTGAATTTATTTTTGACAATAGTATAATTGCTGCAATATTAATATTGTTGAAAAGTAACAATAGTATTATTGCCAAATTTAAAAATGATAATATGGTTATAGCAACAATATAAATATGGTTGGTTCGACAAAAGTATTGTGTTTGTCGTTTTATGTTAACAATAATATGATTACGGCAGTCATAGTGTATAATTGTAATTTTTCTTCATTTAAATATGCTTTTAAGAACAAATGTTATTGGTACGGATCTAAAACAATAATAGTACTACCGAAGTTAAATTTTTTTAAACAAGCTGCTTTGGCTTTGTTTAATTGAAATTTTTTAACAAAAACGCTTACGTTTATTTAAACTTATTTTTTCTACTATGAAATAAATCACTCCTATTATTTTGAATTTAATTGATTTTTGAATATTTTTCATAATTCAATTCTATTTGTGACAACTTATACCAATTCTAATAAATAATATTGGGGATCAAATCTATTGTCGACAACTTAAACAAATTCTAATAAATTATATTGGGGATCATAGTATAATTGTGTGTGATAATACTATGGTTGTAGGGATTATAACATCAGCCAGCCTTTTTTTCTGCGTGCAACAATTCAAGAGCTTAAGGATGAGATCATTCGGCACATTAGCGGCATAGAACCTCAATTATGCCTCAGCGTCATCGATAATTTGGACCATCGGATAGAGGGAGGTCAAATTTTTCCTGAACGGTAAAAATTTGTTCATCGGTGAACAAAATTTTTCTGTGCAAGTTATCAGCGTGCTTCACCAAAAGACGTTTGCATTTTTCAATCCTATTTTTTGTAAAGCTGCAGTCAATAAATGTCTGGTACGTTGTTTGAAAGCCCCAAGTCCCAAGTCTTTTTTAATGATTTGACTCATGGACTTTTGCGTGCTATTTATCTCACGGGCCATAATTTTGTTTTCGGAGCGGATTTCTGTGAATTCTTGATTTAACGGCTTTGATGACATGCGGTGTTTGAACAGAGCGTGGGCGGCCCTACAGATGGCGGTCTTTTACATCTCCAGTCTCCTCAAACAGTTTTATGTATCGGTAGACGAACATGCGGCTAATCCCTAGTGGCCGAAGCGTTTTGAAAAAATCGTTTTATTTTCATTTCACACTTGAAAAGCGCTAAATGATGAAAGTTTAAACAATTTGAAAATCCCGGTACAGGCTAACGCTATTGAGGTTAGCTTTCAAAACCCATATGACATTAAAGGGGTATGTTCAGTTCTACTATTGAAATGGGTGTCTTCAATGTTGTAACAGTGTTTATGACCCTACTAGGTAGAGTCGGATACCCTACTGTCACCTATCAGCACCATCCAATGTTGTAACAAAATTTATGTCCCTATTAAGTATCTTCCCTCGAAGGCCAGTCTTTTTTACACCCGTGTTGAGATCTTGGCCTGCTATACCATAAACAAATAAAACACGAATGTTTTGTGTAGCCTCCTTGTTGGCCTAGAACAAAATTTACCATTTTCAGATCCTCACAAATTAGCCCCCGGTGTTCGTTGTACTTAATTGTATCTATAACCGAGGCAACAGTAGAATATTCTTGTTTTGCTTTAGTTGAATGTACAATCGGCAATGAACCTAATTTATTACCGTTATGCAAAAGTACGCCATTCTTTTAGATCACACTTCTCTAATCCCATCGCTGTAACTAAACCACACGCAAAAACAAGTATGGTTATTGTGACAATATTCGAAGAGGATAATACTATTGTTGGGTGTATGGTTGTGGTACAACAATATTATGATCCTCACAATAAAAGTATGATTAAAATACTACCATACTGTGATCCTCACAACCATACTTTGATCCTCACAACAATAGTATGATCCACACATAACCATACTATGATCCCCACAACCATAGTATGATTCAAACTCAACCATACTATAATCTCCACAACCATATTATGATCCTCACAACCGTAGTATGTTTAACATACAACCATAGCATGATCCTCACAACCATAGTGTGATTCACATGTAACCTTGTTATGATTCCTACAACCATAGTATGATCACACACAAATATACTATTATTCCCAAAATTATTTATTGAAATTGGGTTAAGTTATCAACAATTGATTTGAATAATAGAAATTATTTAAAAATACATTAAATTCAAATTAAATGGAGTGATTTATTTCACAGTAGAAAAAATCAGTTTAAAAAAAACGTAAGCGTTTTTATTAAAAATATTTCTGTAAAACAAAGACAAAGCTGTTTATTTGAAAAATTTTAATTTCCACATAAAAAGTAATATTATTGCATTAGATCCGTAACAATAATATTGTTCTAAAAAGCATTTTTAAATTAGGAAAAATTACCGTCATACAGAATCATTGCCGTAATCATATTACCGTTAACATAAAACCCCAACAAAAAAAACTTTTGTCGCACCAACCATATTTATATGTTATTTATATGTTACAACCATATTTTTTTATTATTAAATTTGGCAATAATACTATTGTTACACTGCAACAATATTAATATTGCGGCAATCATACTATTTTCAAAATTAAACTTAGTAAACAATACTATGGTTGCGGCAAACATACTTTTATTGCGGAGAACATATTAATATTCCCGTTACCATATAGTAACCATGTTTTTTCTCTGCGTGCTGGAACATCTGAACAACAAACAAACACATCGTCTTCTAAAAAGAATGGATGTATTTTCTTTGTTACGGTAGTATGAAGTTCTTGTTTCTTGGTTTAACAGTTTGTTTGCTTTAATCTAGAAGCTAGAATTTCATATGCTTTATTATTATTTATTTAGAAACACTAAGGTTCTCTTGATTATATTTCGAGCTAATTTTTGAAATTCATACCTTTACTTAATTGTGAATAAAAGCGAAACGTGCACATTGATATACATGACCTATGTCTCATTTTCTTCATTGGCTTTGTAAATTTACGTGAAAGTAATAGGTTTTGACACTTTTTTCCATTTTCATTTTACATGATTTCTAAAAATACAGAATTTTAATTTTTTTTAGATAGAATAAAAAAGGCGAAAAATTTGTTATCACCAAACTTAGCATAACTCATTCAACTTTCAATTGATTTTCATGTAGATATATGTTTTAGAAAGCTACTTTAATATGATATTCAATAAAGATAATAAATACAATAAACACAATATACTCCCAACCGATCAACTTTGAGCGTGAAGAAAATAACAATGGGAATTCATATATTTTTTTTATTAAAACAGCCATTACTCAGACATATTTTTTTGGGTGATATTAATTTTTTTTTTATTTTTTTCAAAGGTAACAACTACATCTTTTAAAAAAACACAATTTTAAAAATCAGCTTATGAAAAGAAAACTAATGATTTTTTTAACTTTACATTTGAAGGAAAAAGTTGAAAAAAACGATTAGAGCCTTACTCAGTCATTTTTGTTTTGGTGATGTTAAAATTTTTGATTTTATTCAAAGGTACCAAGTACACCTTTAAAAACACAATTTTTTAAATCGGCTTATGAAAAGAAAACTTATGATTTTTTGAACTTTACATTTGAAGGAAAAAGTTGAAAAAAACGATTAGAGCCTTACTCAGTCATTTTTGTTTTGGTGATGTTAAAATTTTTGATTTTATTCAAAGGTACCAAGTACACCTTTAAAAACACAATTTTTTAAATCGGCTTATGAAAAGAAAACTTATGATTTTTTGAACTTTACATTTTACGGAAAAAGTCGAAAATACGATTAGTACTAAAAATTCGAGCTGATGGAGAAAAATGGAGATTAGATTTAAAATCAACGACCTCAAATTACTGAAAAATAGCTATAGAATTCCAAACAACACACAAAAAAGTTCCGTTTTGTTCCCTTGTGTAATCATATTAAATAAAATTGTCAGTGAGTGCATGTAATAATATCGATTCAATGAAAATAAATTTAAATATCTTTCAAAATATGCATTGATTTTGTTAAGGGTCTTTACTTCAGGGTACCCTTCTTTAAAATTTCATTATATTCCCAGTAAAGCCAAAATGAAATGCAGTAATAACAATTATTTTTTAACGAATATTTGCTGCCACTACATAAACTACCTGCGGTCGAGCATCTCGCTCAAAATGATTTTGCCCGCCTGGCATTTTACTTTTTCAGAGATCTAAGAAGCGTTTGTATTATCCCATTTTACACACCATTGCCGCCAAAGCACTCTTCCGCTCATCGCTCAAAGGATTTCACAAAACTACCACAAAATGTTCGCCACTATTCAGAATTTTAAATTTCCTAGCCCCGAAGAAGACCACCAGCAAGCAGAAGAAACCTTTTATAGTTTAATTTAGTAATTAAAGCAGAAGAAGAAGAAGAAATAAATATTTAAACAAGTCCTTCTTAACAACACTGCCCCGTGTAAGTAAGTCTATGAATAATTTTATGAATTATGCATGTCATAATTCAAATTAATCCGGAGCATAAAACACACACACACTCACACACATTCGCCCACCGAGACCACAACGTTAAATTACGATTATCTAGTAAGCACCACAGTAAGTAAGTAAGGGTCATAGAAATAGTAATTATAATTATAAGGCCGATGATGGTGATAATAGCCAGGTTAATATATTATGCATGTGGTGTTTATTCAATGTTAAAGGCGGCACATGCCAAAGTGGCCGAGAATTATGGCACACAAATTACTAATGAATTATTGAAGCTGTGATAAAAACAGCAGAGCTAGCGGTAAAACGTAAATATTTATTATTTAAAAATACGTTAAATGAGCCTCCCTATACTTATAAATGTTGGTATGTAATGTAAACGATTATAAAGAAAAACACCTTCAAATACTTCTGAGGTGACCAAACGAGATGAGCAGGGCGATACTCGAATATAGGATAATCATGGCAGAAGGTCACACTCATTTTAGAGAATATTTCAAATAAGTAATTATAAGTAAACTGGGTGACTAAATTGTAAATATATATATGACAGCACATAGAGAAAGGGACCTAAGGGTAAACAAAAATCAATTTTCACTTTTTTTTTATGTGGACAACATCTAAGCATCGAATGAGACCGATCCCATGCCCCAAAAGTGTTCCCTTCCAGAGATATGCGCGTTTTATGAAAGTGATGGTACACCAAAGATACACGTATTTAAATCTTTAAAATGGCTCTCCTGAACAAAACTGGTTTTTACCTTTAGGTCCCTTTCTATTTTGCGTGTCACGTACAATATTTTTCGGACAATTGATATTACAGACTTTGGCAAACTTAGTCGTAGTGCAAAAACTAGTTAAGCAACGTCTAAAGTGATGATCCAACCGTTTTATGAAACTGGTTGTTCTGCATGAAATAAAATTCGAAAGATGGTAGCTTAAAGATGAGGCAACACCTGTGGGCCTTTATACGGGTCTTTCATGCCGCGACAGCCTCAGCCAATAGTTATTTGCTGCGTAATCAGGCAAGAACATCGTGTGCCAGAGTGGTTAGGCCTGAAAAGTTTCTTTACGAGCAACGTCTACGTACTAAGGTTCTTAATTCTCCCAGGGAAAGTAAGTGTTTTTGGTCGTTTGTAGGAAGAGTAAAGGATAGTTCTTCATCAATCCCAACTCTAGTTAAAGACGACCAGGTATTCACTGACCCGCTTGCTACAGCCAACCTTTTGGCTGAAATGTTTTTCAGAAAATTCCTCCTTGCCGGAAAGCAATCATTCACTTCCCGAGGTCGAAAACAAAATCTACGTCCATGCCCAAGATATTTTTTCGAACTCGTGCAGATAAAAGGGTTCTTGCGAATCTCGATGTTAGTAAGATGGAATACAACTCCCGTATATGGGCAGGTGCTCCAAAATCATCCTTGGAGCTACTTGACCGTGTTCAAAGAGGAGCGATGGTGCTGATAGGTGACAGTAGGGTATCCAACTCTATTGTTTCCCTTTTGCATCTTCGGAATGTGGGTTACATGTCGCTGTTCTATCGTTACTTTCATGGTGTGTGTTCATCAGACATCCGTCGCCTTATTCCTGACGTGAGGATGTTCGGCAGGGATACGCGACTTTCTAGGAATTCACACCCGTTTGTTATCGATTGGCCAGTTGACCGCACTATACACTACAGATCAAATTCTTTTTTCGCTCGTACGTATGTGGAATCGACTTCCGGCAAATGTATTTCCCACTAATTGCGACATCCAGAAGTTTAAGGCAAGCGTCAATAATCATTACCCCCTCTTTCCCCCTTCCGATCCTTTACTTTCCACTCGCCAACGCAATGCACCGCATGTAAAGGGGGCATCCCCTGAGTGTTGGTTATTTAAAAGAAAAAAAAAGTCCCTGGACCCAGTTGGTATCTCGGAACATATTCTATGTAAGGGTTCCACGGCGCTAGCCCGTTTATTACGCAAACTTTACAACCTTGCTTATCGTGCGGTAGTCTCCCTGGCGTGTTGGAAGTTTGCGAACGTCCAGCGGATCCCTAAAAAGGCTGAAGCCACTAATCCTGCGAATTATCGGCCAGTCGCGATTTGCTCTGCGTTCTCTAAGGGAACGGAGAGCATGGCTAACCACCATGTTGTGAGGTATCTGAATTATTTCTTTCTTGGCGGAGCCTTTGTGTCGCTCTATCCACCAGATTAGAGAGTGACAGAGTCTGGCACGGTGCATCATATCAAAACTGATCGCTTTTGATATCGATTACACTTAGTAGGGACATAAATACTGTCACAACATTGAACACACCCATTTCAATAGTAGAACTGAACATACCCCCTTAATGTCATATGGGTTTTGAAAGCTAACCTCAATAGCGTTAGTCTGTAACGGGATTTTAAAATTGTTTCATGGAGTGGTCAGATAATGAGAACCGTATCGCTGTAATAGCTCCTTTCAAGTGTGAAATGAAAATAAGTGATATTTTCAAAACGCTCCGGCCATTAGGGATTAGCCGCATGTTCGTCTACCGATGCATAAAACTGTTTGAGGAGACTAGAGCTGTAAAAGACCGCCATCGGTCGGGCCGCCCACGCTCTGTTCGAACACCGCCTGTCATCAAAGCCGTTATATCAAGAATTCACAAAAATCCGCTCCGAAAACAGAAAATCATGGCCCGTGAGATGAATATCACGCAAAAGTCCATGAGTCGAATCATTAAAAAAGACATGGGACTTGGGGCCGAACCGAACCGAACATTTATTGACAGCAGCTTTGAAAAAAAGGGATTGAAAAATGCAAACGTCTTTTGGTGAAGCACGCTGATAACTTGCACAGAAAAATTTTGTTCACCGATGAACAAATTTTTACCGTTCAGGAAAAAATTAACAAGCAAAATGATAGAGTGTATGCGCGGTCATCTAAGGAAGCATCTGAACTGATCCCTAGGGTGAAAAAGGGTCATCACCCAGCTTCAGTCATAGTTTGGTGGGGTGTCTCTTACGATTGGGTCACTGACCTGCATTTCTGCGAACAAGGAGTCAAAACATCGGCCAAAGTTTACCAAGAAACTGTTTTGGAAAATGTTGTGAAGCCTCTTAACAATTCCCTGTTCCAAAACCAGCCATAGACTTTCCAGCAGCATTCTGAGCCGGCCCATAAGGCTAAAACGTCCCAGGCGTGGCTTCGAAACAATTTGCCAGCGTTCATTTCCTCTGAAGAATGGCCCTCAGGCAGTCCAGATTTGAACCCATTGGATTACAAATTGTGGAGGGTTTTAGAGGACAAGGTTTGTCACAAAATATACCCCAACATTGAATCTCTTAAGACTGCTTTGGTTCGAGCTGTGGCCAATTTTCCAATGGACGAGGTTCGTGCAGCTATTGACGATTGGCCAGTGCGACTTAAGGCGCGTGTAAAGGCTAAAGGCGGACATTTCGAATAAGTAGATTCTTTTTGGATAAAATATACATCAATAAATATATTAAAAATAGTTGGTCCAAAAACATTCAGTACTTTTAATTTTACAGCATAAAACGTGTGTAACAGTATTTATGTCCCTACTTAGTAAATTTGGAATTTATTCGAGCACGTCTACGTTACCGACTCCAACCAAAGTTAAATTTTTCAAGATAACGGGAGATCAATTAAGAACTATTTTTTCAATAGAGGTTTTTTGCAAATGACGCGTGAGTTGTGTTAAACTTAATTTTATTTCTATTCAGTTTTGTTTGCCATTTCATCATAGGAAGACTAACACTTCTTTCTGCGCGTCGCCGTTTCAGTGTTTGGGCCCTTCGAAAAAAACTGTTCAGTGATTAGGACCATTTCTGGCAATAAACAAAATCGTTGTACAGCTGTTTCTAAACCCGCCAAGGTTTTTCTTCAGCAGTCTTTGGCAACGATTACTTCGGCTACAAATCAAATGACTTATACGGGAGTATTATTTGGATAAGTGAGAATTATCATTTAATTACCCGAATAAATGTAATCAAAAACATATTTATTATGGATTCGACGCCCTAATGTGCCACGCATTTATGAATGCATGTACAACACACACACACACTCCTCTTTGTGCTTTTGCATCTGTGGTTTTCAACGAAAGCCCATGCGAAACGGAATTGGTGGAAATGATATTGCGCTATGAAGAATGCTCTTCGCACAGTTGGAAGGCTATATGCAAAGGGTAATTCTCATTAATCATAATGAGACTCCCGTATAAGTCATTTGATTTGTACCCGAAGTAATCGTTGCCAATGACTGCTGAAGAAAATCCGTGGCGGGTTTAGAAACAGCTGTACAGTATGCCTGGCAACCACAGCTTATACATTTCACCAATTTTTTTTAGATGATAGACACAACAAACATGTCTCGAATCTGTATAAATACTGTTCAAGTCATAATAATGATTAAAGACCGACCCCTGTAGATTGATCACCCATTAGAGTTATTTCATTTTAAAAACAGTGTATTTCTCCGCGCATTGTTGTCTTATATTGCTTATGATCGTTGAAGAGTGTTATTGGAATTTTCTAAAGGTACACTAAATCAAAAACCCTTCTGTCTCTTTTGAGTATGCCCTCAACGGTCATATTGGTGCTGATTTTCATAAAATTGTTCCGCAGTCAAATCGGCACTGGCAGGCTGAAGCACCGGTGTAGAAAAAATGAATTTTGTTTCTGTTGCCTTCATTTTCACATTAGATTCTTTGGGCGCACAATTTCTTAGTGGAACAGGGATTCTTAAATTTTGAAATACTCCTAATTGACTGCGTTTCCGCCGCCTTTATTTAGGAAATATCTCTGTAGTTTCCTTTTCGATTTCACATTACATTACACAGAGATTTACATCACACATTTGGGTTCGTTCGGGTAAGTCACTTAATTCCCAAACCGCCCACCATTACTTTGCCCTATTAAGGGATACATCAATAAAATTTCAAGCTTTGAGATTAAAATACCATTCAAGGACACATGGACTGACATGCTAACACAACGAGCGAGAATAGAAAATCGAATATCATCCTCAATACACCGAGTCAAACAGGGACAGAGACAGACAGACTTACTTCGTGCAAAAATAAATATACTTATTAGACTTTTTCCGACATTCTTTGAAATCTTCAAAAAATAATCCAGCCTATCTAACCATGTATTTTTCGTAATAAATGCAAACAAAATGAAAACAAATATCCCCCCCCCACCCTCCTCAAAGGAAGAAAAAAGTCCAAATGACGATACAAACGAAGTGACGAAGGAGCAGAAGATTCATTCATTGAGAAGTCCTTAAGCATTTCAGATATTGTTTACATTTCCATTCCAATTTTTGCGCTTAGAAGTCCACAACAAGACGAAAATGAAAAAAAGCAAGAGCTTTTACTAAAAATCAAATGAAGTATTCATTGTGCAAGAACGAGGAGGAAGAGGGAAAATTTCGTTAGCGAATGAAAGACTACAAATAGAAAACGGACTATGGAAGACGAAACGATGAATGTATTGAAATGGAGCGGGAAAAAAACTTCAAATGGAATTGATTTCTATAGAAACGACAACAACAAATGCTTGCTGAAGAATGAATGTTTAAAACAAACTTAGGGCTAAGAACGACGACGATGAGAAAGAAGAAATGAAGACGATGTAGTTCTTTTTCAAATACCAGCTAAGATGATATTTGTTCAAAGAAGTCTATTAAATGGAGGATGTGGGGAGATGAAGCCTTATAGCAGGCCTCTATTTAGGAATCCGAATACCATTAAGGAAAAAAACGGGTAACTTTTGTAAAGTCTCAACGACCAGAATCTACTGGATAATGACGGCTCCATAAGGCGATGCATTTCAAAGAGGAGTTTTAACATGTTTTAAGCGATAATCAATAACTCGTTAAGTAGTTCAAGTCCGGGTATCCAATGTACGAATATTTGTCGGATCGGAGTATTAGCGATCAGTCCACTTTGTAGCGGCCCAAAAATAATTATCAGCAGCTGCTTCACAGAAAAAACAATTTTTTGGTTCAATTAAAAAATTTAAATATTCAAACAAAAAATTACTTAGGATTTCGGTGACAAAACAGTTCACATATTAATTTAAGTATTCGATCGTTGTTGATGAAAAAATTCACAGATTTACATAAAAAGCTGTAATCCGTTTTTTAGGAATAATTTTGTATCAGAAAAAAATTTATGACGTTTATTACAAATAATTTCGTTGTACTCGTAAGGCGATGAAAAAATTCATATGTGACAGCGCATAGAGAAAGGCAACTAAGGGTAAAAAAATCAATTTTCCTTTTTTGATGTGGACAGCATCTCAGCATCGAATGAGACCGATCCCATGCCCCAAAAGTGTTCCCTCCCAGAGATATGCGCGTTTTATGAAAGTTAAGTCGACGATTCTAAGCGCAAATAGAAAGGGACCTAATCTTTAAAATGACTCTCCTGAACAAAACTGGTTTTTAACCTTAGGTCCCTTTCTAGTTTGCGCGTCACATATATTAACAAAATAGTTGTAATTTTTTTTAAAAAAATTAGTCTTTAAGCCTTTTTTACAAGCACGGGTGGCTGCAGTTTCGGTGAGCGCCCCTACACCATTATAAGACCCCAAGCAACGAATGTACAGTAACTAAGTTAACCGGCTATACACATAAGGGCGGCAGCTTCGCATTTAACGAGAACTGCGGGCAGTAATGTTTTTCACCAAACACAACAAAACTCCACTGCACTGCATACATACTAAATTACATATACCCACACACACACACAAATGATACAGTGCACGAATTTTTTGAATTTTGTTTCCATTCATTAAATATCATTGCAGTATCTGATAAAAAGCTTAGCTTTCTTAAGATATCTTTAATTATAAGAGCCGCGGCGGCTGGCTCGAATACATTTCAGCCGAGAGGCCAAATTTTCGACCAATGTGGATGGTTGGAGTGTCCCTGAGATAATAGGAGTTTTCTCAAACAGCAATATCGAACGATGACAAAACGACCAACATTAGTCCACTTCTTGGTAATACGACACCGATTTTATTTGAGGATTGTCGGTCCTCTCCATAATGTTTGATTTTTAAATCTCACAAAAAAAAACTCCAAAATCGTATCACAAAATCTAGCAATCACTCTCAGTCCGTTATGGGATGTGGAGAGTCGATGGATGGAAAATCAAGGAATTTCTTGAACACAACTCTAAATCCCAAGTTTGTCTATATGAGCTTAGACCCTGTAGCCTGTTTTTAAAGCTCCAATATTGAGTGTGTTAGGGCTAGATGCCACAGAACACATAAAAGCGCACCCGCCCGAGAGTGTATTTTTGGATCTTCATCTCTTTCAGCTTTACCACCGAACTATAAATGTCAAAAAGGCCAGCGACTCCACAAAAAACGTAGGAAGGTCTGCTGTGTCTATTCTTGCGGTAAAGAAACTTTATTTAATTCTAAGATTTAGAACCCAAACTTTAGAAGGATGTGGTGCAGAAGAGAAGAGAGCTATACAATAATTGCTTTGGCTAAATATGAATGCTCCCGTACTGAAAATCTTCGAGGGCGAGTAAAATGGAAGCACGCTGAATAAGCAGAATAAGCGCAAGAAGTCTTAGATGAATCTTGGGTAAACCTCTAGCGTGTTTACCCAAGATTCATCTCGCGTACACTGGAAAATGCGCCTAGAATTTTAATCTTATCGTGGCTTTCTTTTGCTAGCAACATAAAGGCCTCCACATTGTTAAGGCCTAGCAAATTTGGTTCCTTAAAACACATGTATGTGTTGTGTTTGGGCCTGTAACGTATTTGATATATGAATGAATTCATAGGTTAAAAGGCAAAAAACAAAACCGAAAAAGTTGCAGAAGCATAAGGATATCTCAGAAACAGGATACTGCTCGTACGCTGTGAAAGGTTAAAGAAACCTAAATGGTTTACTGGAGCAAAAAAAAGCAAAAGGATTATGTTCTACTTCGATCGATGCATAACGAATGAGAGCAGAGCGCTACACTGAACTGCTAAAAACGGGAAGAAATCCTGTCAATCAAATAATTAATTTCATTGAGGTTACTATTTAAAGTTTAAAGAATTTGTTCCGGACAAAACCATTTAACAGTTTTCAACGGCGGGTAAATGCCGGTGACTTTTCGAGTAAATGATTATACTGTAAGTCACGTACCATTTTCTGTATAAAATACAATAGCCTTGTGGAGCCAACATTAAACATTAACAGTAGGTTAAAGGCCATGATCATGTACACAGGTGCGTTCAACCTTTTATCTCTTTAATGAGCCATATTCCCTCCGAATTAATTTTCTATTCCATAACCATATCCACGTCCGCGTGGGCGAACAGCGAATCGTAAACGAAAAGCACGCTACACTGTAATGATCGAGTGCGCATTGGAAAAATACCCTTAAACACAAAATGACCTCTCCTCACGTGTCCAATACATGAAGGCAACTGAAAGACAGACGGATACAAATCTCCTGTCAGCCACTTTAAGCCACTCCTTTCGACCAACAGTGTCGCCACAGCCTGCAGTGCAAAAACGCAAGTTACCGCACTCCACCCTGTATTTCTACGCGCGGTGGAGGCTATGCCGCATACCTCTGTAGCAAGGGGAACTAACTACCTTTTATGTAGACATTCTAGCCGTTTCCTCTATAAAATGGGGATTTAATAACCTTCTATGTGGACAGTCTGGCGGTTTTGGAGACCGTGGTAGCGAGCAGGACAGTAGGTAGAAGGAGGCAGTATTTGTTTAAAGAACTAATTTCGTAAATTTTTGTTGCCGGACAATGGAAAAAATAGGAACTTTGGTAAAAACAGCATACTTGCTGGACTTTGCCCTCATAGTCAAAGTGGGCGACCAAAAGTCAAAATAGATATATAGGTACTCATAGTAATTTTTATTAGTAGTTTTGCACTTTCGTAGCGTTAAGACAGTGGGGGATGTAAAAGGTTTAGCCTGGTCGAATTAAACGACGTTATTACTTGTTACTTGTTCTATTTGCGTCGACAAGTAAGAGCCCTCTGGCCAACGTGTCACTTGGATATTCCACTCTATGTGAGATTGGGTCATATCGTCATCAGAATTCCTCAGCGTATGCATACTGGACCTCCACTTTCTATCAGAACTTCTGATTTTACGAATGTCTATTATGGTTTCTGCCTTAGTCTTCTATTCTATTCAGTGGCTACAATATTTCTTAATTCTGCGAATGCAGGGGTTAGAAGACATGAGTTAACACCTTTGCTGGTTATATAGGGTGATCCATCTAGAGGTATTTTTTCAGAACAAAAAAATATATAAAAATTAAAATCAAGTGGAATCGTTATTGGCAATTTAAAATGACATTTTATGGCATTTATTTTTTGAATATAATTTCCTTTAAATGTTGGCCGCAACTACGCCTCAGGGTTTCTATTCTGAGGATCCAATTTTAGATAACTCGTTCGAGCATTTCGACCGGTATGGCGTTTATGACATGCACAATGTTGGCTTCCAAAACCTGAATTGTAGCTGGTTTGTCAGCATAGATTTTGGATTTACATAGCCCCAAAGAAAAAATTCTAAAGGTGGGATATCACTCGATCTAGGCGGCCGACTCACCTGTCCAAAACTTGAAATTAGCTGCCTTTCGAAATGACCTCAAAGCTGATCCATTTATTGAGCAGCTTTATGGCAAGTGTCACGGTCCTGTTGAAACCAAGTGTCGTCAAGATTGCGGGCTTCAATTTCAGGTAGCGATAGCGAGTACCATTCACGGTTACGTTCCGGCCATCATCATTTTTGAAAAAATATGCACCGATGATTCCACCAGCTCATAAACTGCACCAAACCGTGGTTTTCTCTGGGTATAATGGCATCTCTGGGACCTGTTATTGTTGCTCTTCAGCCCAAATGCGCAATTTTGTTTATTGACTTCGCCGTTGAGCCACAAATAGGCCTCAGCTCTGAACAATATTTTGGTCGAAAACAGCGGATCTTCCCGTTTCTCATCGAACGCTCATTTCCATAATACAGTTTCCAACATTTGAAGGAAATTATTTTCAAAAATAATATATTTCAAAAATATATTAAAAACTTGTCTTCTACTTCAATATAGAAGCAAGAGTTCTTGAGCCGGTTTACTCCCTGTTCAATGTGTAAAAGCAACAGACCAAAATAAAACAAACGAGCTAAAAAAAAGTAAATGCCATAGAATGTCCTTTCAAATTACCAATAAAGATTCCACACTTGATTTGAATTTTTATATTTTTTTTGTTCTGAAAAAATACCTCTAGATGGATCACTCTATATTTTACCATTCACAACCATTAAAGAGGTGCAGGCTTTACACGAGTTTTCTCATGGGACTGGGCAAAAGTCTAAGACTTTTTATAGGGACTACCGATCTACAGAAAAGAATAAGCAAGAAACGGTAGAACACTTTTCAGTCACTGTTCAAGTCTACAGTATCGCAGACAAAATAGTCTAGGGGATAGATTTTTTGAGGACGAATAAGAAGGGTTTGGGTACTTAGTCCAACAATAACAATCATTTAATATAGTCAAATGTTCTTCTTTTATTCTTGTATTCTTTGTTTATTTCTTACATTAATGAAGCAATATTTATACTAAGTTGCGTAAATCTTTCATCTCTCAAGGGGTATCACAATATGTCCTTTAGGTCTCCGAGTGCAGGCGCATTTTTGTACCGCCCTTCCTTACCTAGCACAAGCTACGAGGGCGACCGCAAAACGAACTGGCCTGGCACATTTTCTGTTTTACTAGCAACTTTTTGTTTTTGTTTTTTAAAAGCAATCTTTTTTAAGCCATCTGTCAAAATTTCCGAAATATTTAATGATTATTTTCTTTGTTACAGGTGATTGAAGTAAACAAGTTTTATAATTTTTGAAAAATGAAAAATAATGAAGTTTCGTGCGGTAATTAAACACTTTTTTATGAAAGGTTATACGCCACAATTAATCAAAGATGAATTGGATTCTGTTCATGGTGATAATGCACCATCATACTCCACCGTGAATTCCTGGGTTCAACAATTTAAAATGGGTCGTTCAAGTACGGAAGATGAACAACGCTCTGGAAGACCGAAAACTGCTACTAATATTGAAAACATTAGAAAAATATTTAATGAAGTGACTAAAGATAGACGAATAAAGCTCAGAGAACTTGCTGATATTGTTAAAATACACGAAAAACAAGTTTGGAGTATTTTACATGATGAACTCCACATGAAAAAGCTATCCGCAAGAAGGGTGCCGCGTTTGTTGACTTTGCCCCAAAAAATCGTCCGTTGGAGCAATTCCGAGGAGCTTTTAGCGATTTATCAGCGTAATCCAATAGAGTTCTTGCGCCGATTCATAACTGTTGATGAAACATGGATCCATCACTACATCCCAGAATGCAAAGAACAGTCAAAACAATGGATAGAAGCTGGTAAAAGTGGTCCCAAGAAGGCGAAAACTGTTAAGTCAGCAGGAAAAGTAATGGCCACAGTATTTTGGGATGCAAGGGGTATAATATTTATTGATTATCTTGAGAAAGGAAAAACTATAAATAGTGAATATTATTGTGCATTATTGGATCGGTTGAGTGAAGAAATCAAGATAAAACGAACGCATTTAGAAAAAAAAGTTCTTTTTCATCAAGATAATGCTCCTACACACACTGTATTTTTAACTCAACAAAACCTGGCCGAATTACGATTTGAAATTGCTCCGCATCGACCATATAGTCCAGATTTAGCTCCTTCTGATTATTTCTTGTTTCCAAATTTAAAAAAAAAAATTCTCGGTGGCAAAAAATTTTCGTCCAATAGCGAAGTTATTGCTGAAACTGAGGCATATTTTAAAGGTCTTGAAAAATCTTATTTTTCGGATGGAATTAAAAAACTTTAAAAACGTTCGATAAAGTGTATTGAGTTGGAAGGAAATTATGTTGAAAAATAAATAATAATAATTCCAAAAAAACGGTTCGTTTATGTTAGGCCAATTACTTTTGCGGTCGCCCTCGTACTTTTCGCGAAAAACATTAAATACCATTCTTAGAAAAAGAAAAATTGCAGACGGAATTATTATTAATATAATCAAATCCTTTTTTCGTAATAAATAAAAATCAGAACTACTCGTAACGCGCAATGCTTCCCTTAAGCTTTGTACTTCAATTACTTAAATTGTAAATTCAGCCATTCCTCACATGATGACTATGAGAAAAGTGTCTTCATACGAATAGTAAACGAATTAACGTCGTTTGGCTTTTCTTTGTGGTTTCCTCTTGCATATCAACCATTTTGTGGTAGAGTCCAAAAACTGCTTAAACATCTTAAACCTTAAATGCCAGTTAGTAGGGGAAAACTTCTTCATTTTGCTAGAATTTAAGAGAACTTGTAAAATTGATAAGTTTTATTAAAGGATTTCAGTTGTATTTCGTTTCGTTTGGCCTTTTCCCCCCACTTCGTGATTCAATAAGAAAAATGTGTTGTAAATTTCTTTAAGCGGAGATTTCTTGTTCTGACTGCGGAAAACGAATAAAAACATGAAAGAAGAGACTGCGGTGTTCTTTTGGTTCCTGGCAAAACAATTTTGGAACTCATTTAAATTCAGGGAATGTTTTGCGTAACAAGCATCTCACACACACACGCGCGCGTAAAACATGTCCTTTTTTTCCTTGCATGAGTATATGTTTTGTATTGGGTGCTTCTAGTTTTCCGTAAACAACTCTTTTGGCGAATTATAAGCATTCACGCTGGAAAACTATAGAGACTTGGTGTGATAAGTTTTGGAAATGTTGCAATTTTAATGGATTGCAGACCTCTGTTTCGTTAAGACAATTGGCATTTTTGAAATGAAAAACTCGCCGCTATAACAGGTGGGTTATTTTGGTCTAAATACGTCAGGGACTCAAATCCAGTCTAATCGTAAAACTAATGTCATATTTAGATTCGAGAAACAATTTAATTTTTTGGGGGTCTTTATGTCCATTGATACAGGAGCCGATTTTTAGACGCCCCTAGGGCCGGTACATATAGCCTTAAAATGTAGACAAATCTTAAAAGTTAACATAGAGCACAGACTCGTTGAAACAACCGAATGCTTAAGGTTGTATGAGCTATAATGTTTCCATCAGTACAACCGAATGTTAGTTGGTGCACTGCAATTGCCAGCATATGCTATTAAAAGTATCGGTAGAAGTGACAAAGTATTTGATTTACACTAAAACATCATGATGTTCATGCCGTTTTGTCAGTGGAAGAGTGGTACAAGGTAAAAATAATTTTTGCACAGAAAATTATACTTACTTACTTAAGTTGGCGCTACAACCTATTGTTGGTCTTAGCCTGCGTCAGAAATGTTTTCCAAGCACCTCGATCTTGTGCGTGCTGTCTCCAGTTCGTAATACCAAGGATTTTCATATCTTCATCCACTTGGTCCTTCCACCGGAGCCTCGTTCTACCCCGTCTGCGCATTCCGTGGTAGTTGTCGTCCAACGCCTTTCTAGCTGGAGCATTCTGATCCATTCGACTGACATGTCCTAGCCAGCGCAATCGCTGTATTTTGATTCGCTTAACCACGTTCATGTCAGGATACAGCTCATACAGCTCACGGTTCGTTCGACGTCTATACTCTCCGTTAGCACAGCTGGGCCCATAGATTTTGCGAAGGATCTTTCTCTCGAACACACCCAGCATCGCTTCGTATGCTTTCGCAAGTACCCATGCTTCAGCGCCATATAAAAGCACAGGTAGAATAAGCGTGTTGTAAAGCGTTATTTTCGTTCGTCGAGAGAGGGCTCTGTTCTTTAGCTGTTTGCTTAGCCCAAAGTAGCATCTATTTGCCAGCACGATCCTTCTTTTAATTTCGGTGCTGACATTATTTTTCGTATTAATGGCGGAGCCGAGGTATATAAACTCATCAACTACCTCGACTTTGCAACTGCCCGCCTCAACAATGTCGCCTTTCTTCCGTCGCGACGTTTCTTTTGCAGTTGCAAGCATAATCTTAGTTTTGTCCTCGTTCACTTCTAGACCCATCTTAGCCGACTCCTTCTCAACTCTAGAAAATGCAGCAGTTACCTCTCGCTCTATTTGTCCGACAATGTCGATATCGTCGGCGTACGCGAGGAGAATGTGGCCTTTGGTGTTAACAGTGCCAGTTTTATTAACCACTGCATTTTCTAGTACCTTTTCCAACAGAATGTTGAAAAAATTACACGACAAGCTGTCACCTTGTCTCAGACCTCTTGTAGTGGTGAATGTCTCGGAGAAGTCGCTTCCTATTTTTACTGAGGACTTAGTGTCACTCAGTGTCATTCTACAAAGGCGTATAAGTTTTGCAGGGATCTCATACGCAGACATGGTTTCAAACAGTTTTTCTCTTATCGGAGTATCGAAGGCGGCTTTATAATCGATGAAAAGATGGTATGTATCGATTTGCTTTTCGTGGGTCTTTTCCAGGATTTGGCGTAGTGTGAATATCTGGTCGATTGTTGATTTATTCGGCCTGAAGCCACACTGATATGTTTGAATCAGGTTGTCTAATTTTGGCTTAAGTCTTTCACAAAGTACGCTCGCTAGGATCTTGTATGCGATTGATAGGAGACTTATGCCGCGGTAATTGGCGCAAACGGTCTTGTCTCCTTTTTTATGAATCGGACACAGTATACTGAAGTTCCAATCATCAGGCATGCGTTCATTCTTCCAGATTGTGCAGACTAGCTGATGCATGCACCTTATCAGTTCGTCTCCTCCGGTCTTATACAGCTCTGCCGGTATACCGTCGGAACCTGCGGCTTTGTTGTTCTTAAGCCGGGTTATCGCTGCTTTGACCTCATCTGTATTAGGGGGTGGGCATTTAACACCATCATCTATGATTGGTTGCGGGTTGCTTTCTTCAACTGGATCTTCGCCCGCTAATAAGTTGGAGAAATGTTGTCTCCATATCCTCAGTACAATTATGTTAATTGAAAATTTTAATGTTTTGATTTTATACTATTTTGTTGAATAAGTGCGATATACAGGGTGATTCATTCACGACCAAATGAACAAATTTTACCAGCGTGTTCCTTGGCTCATTTCATGAAAATATGTCCATCTACGACCATGTCAGACAATGCAAGGGGGGCGAAATAGAAGCGGTTTGAAAATTTTCGAATTGTTGGTCGGAGGGTACTAGGGTAGAATTGCTAAGTTCTGAACCAGTGGTCGGATATTTTTTTTTTTGTTCTCTTAAAGCCCTTTGGGTTATTTTCTGTGGGGAGCCATTATAGATAAATGTTACGCAAAGCATCCAGAGAAAATTGAAGCATTGAAGCAAGAAATCGAAGTTTCCATTGAAGATATTCGACCCGAAAGAATCACAAATGTACTAAAAATTTGGGTTGATCGGATGATGTATTGCCGAGCCAGTTGTGACAGTCATATGAAAGATATTGTGTTCCTTTATTAAGAGATAAAGTTTAACCTTTTCAATAAAACCAGTAATTTGAAAAAACTGTCAGTACTTTTTTCACAGGCGATTCAAATTCAAATTGTTAAATCGCCACCCTGTACCAACCTAAATGGTTGCCACAATTGGTGGTATTAGCAAAATTGTCAGTCCTTTTTTCACAGGCGTTTCAAATTCAAATTGATAAATCACCACCCTGTACCAACCTAAATGGTTGCCATAATTGGTGGTTATAGCAACTAACCAACTATGAAGTTTATGATACTTTACTTTACTATTAATTCGTGTTGACAACATACAAGTTCTCAGAATATAATCCCTTTAATAACACGGTGCAACACTTTTTTGGGAGTGGATGAATTCTTCGGGAAATGACTTAGTTAATTCGAAAAGTAGAGTGAATTTAAATAATAAATAATTTAAATAGACTCCGGTGGAGAATTCAAGTAGAGAAATATGGCATGATCCTTGGGATTGGAAAATGAAGGAAGCACGCCTTAAAATAAGCAATTTATTGCACAGGCCAAGACCAACAAAAGGTGGAGGAGGCAGCCTACGTAAGATAGTTAGGAGTTATGTTATTTACCAATTCATGATGAAATGGCATTGTTTTTTAAAACCTTTGCGTCCATAGTTAAATGAGCCGATTTTGGTAGCACCTAGGGCTAATATGAGCCGATCAGAGTTCGCAACCGAATTTTGAATTAAGGTATATATTCAGTTAAGTGACCAATGACGCCCATTGGTGACGACTTCCAAGCAAAGCTAGTCTTAATTCGTGTTATTTATGTTCATTTTGGACATGTAAATAATATGAGGTCCTGAGTTTTTTTCAGATTTGGTCCATTTTAAATACATTGAGAAAAAGAACTAAAAAAAATATATTTGATAATAAAAATGCCCCTAGCTCTTTTCGTTCAGACTAAATTGTTTTTTCTATAAATAGACAGACAAATGGATAGACGGACATGGCTAGATCGTCTCCTAACTTAACAACGATCAACAAAATACATACTTTACGATATTAGATCACAACTAAGAATATCGAGATGTTACAAACGAAATGGCAAACTTATAAAGTGTGTTTTTTTCAGACGTTGGGTTTTCAAGAAAAATAAAAAGGATATAATTTAATGGTATGGCCAAGAATTTAGCTTCATTATAAAGATATAGGGTGTGAAATTATGTTTTAATAATAATTATGGGCATGTGACCGCCTCTGCTGGCTCGAATAAATTCTAGACAAGAGGTCCAATTTTCAACCACTTACCACTTGTATGGCATGTAGCGTCGTCTTGTTGGAACCAAAGGACGTGCACATCACATCCTCCAATTAAGGCAGGAAAAAGTCATTAATGGCTCTTTAGCGTTCCCCATTGATCGGCTTTTAGCCCGGTTTTATTTCTGAAGAAAGATAGACTAATGATTCCCTCTGCCCACAGTAACGCATCTTAGAGGATTTAACGTCTCAACAATCTTTAGTGGATTTCCATTAATCCAATTGCGACCATTGTGGATATTAACGTTCCCATTCAACCAAAAGTGAGCTTCATCGCTGGATAAAATTTTCTTGTAAAAATCAGGATGGTTGGCCATCTCGTTTTGGGTCCATTCACCCCGAAATGCAAAAGATTTTCCATAGTACGAGGGCGTTCGGAAACTTCTTAGCCTAGCACAAAAAGCACGGTATAAACAGAAAAAAGTTAAGTGTTTTAGAAACTTCCATCTCTGCTATGAACTCATGTTAAATTTTGTTTCGATCTGGCAACTCCTTCATATAGAAACAGGTGTTCACAAAAGACGCATCCGCGATTTTTTTACAATGTAAAAATTAGAAATGCGTGGTGTCATTAAATATTTACATAAAAAAGGTTTATCGGGACAAGAAATTCATAATGATATGGCGAATGTGTTAGGTGAGAGTGTTCCTTCATATGCAACAGTAAAAAAATGCGTTGCTGAATTTAAACGTGGTCGTACAAGCATTGAAGATGAACCACGTAGTGGACGTCCAAAAACAGCAACAACAACCGAAATTGTAGCCAAAGTGCATGATATGGTATTAAATGATCGACGAATAAAAGTGCTGAAATAGCTAATATCATGGGCATCTCAAATGATCGAGTCCATTTAATTTTGCATGAAGAACTACAGATGAAAAAGCTTTCTGCAAGATGGGTGCCGGACTTGTTACCAGTCGACCAAAAACGCATAAGATGAACATTTCTCAAGCTTGTTTGGATCGTTTTCAGCGAAATAAAATGGAGTTTAAGCGTCGTTTCATAACTGTTGATGAGACATGGATCCACCACTATACTCCAGAGACAAAAGAACAATCCAAACAATGGACTGAAGCTGGAGGAAGTGCCCCAAAGAAGGCAAAAATAATTCAATCGGCTGGTAAGGTTATGGCAACGGTTTTTTGGGACTTCAAAGGTATTTTATTGATTGACTACATATCTGCAAAAGGGTAAAACAATAAATTCAGAGTACTATTGCAACCTTTTAGATCAATTAAATGTACAAATTCGAGAAAAACGTCCTGGCTTACAACACAAAAAAATAATTTTTCATCAAGACAACGCACCAGCGCACAAGAGTGTTTTAACAATGGCTAAAATCAACGAATTAAAGTACGAGTTGCTTGACCACCCACCTTATTCTCCTGAATTAGCTCCCAGTGAATTTTACCTGTTCCCAAATCTAAAAAAATTCCTTGCTGGCAAGCGTTTTACCTCAAATGAAGATGCAATTACAGTTGTAAACCACTATTTTGAAGGCCTTGAGAAAAACTATTTTAATCAAGGGATAGAATTGCTAGATAAGCGTTGGGCTAAGTGTATTGAAGTTTCAGGAGATTATATTGAAAAATAAAAATATTTTTAAAAAAGTAACTATTCTCTTTCATTGATAAGCTAAGAACTTTCCGAACCGCCCTCGTAAGTCTTATCATTATTAAATGGCAAACCAAACTGAGCATAAATCAAGTGACAGCTGTCAAAAAGACCAACTCCGAAAAAAGTGTGGCCAGACTGAAAAACACACGTCTAAAAAACACCCTTTATACACAGAGATTTAACCAAAACCAACATATGCTACCAAAAAAAAAACGGATTCAGCCTGACTTATCAGACCACACTCGATTTATTGAAGGCCTTCTTGTTAACCTTTTCTATTCACATCCAAGTGTTTAGGTATTTTGTTTACTACTACACAGACACCTACTACTGCTCACACATACCGACACACATGAACTTCTCAAATAACAGCACATTTTTGCACGCATCTTTTACAAATCAATTCGATTCAGAGGGACCCCACAGTGTACCGCAACAAAATCACTATTGACTTATCCGTCATTTTTATGTGAATGGCAGCTATTTGCTTCCCTTTTAACAATTTTAAGTATGTGCCACTATTTTGCTGTATACACATACATGCACACACACTCACACACACGGACTGAAATATACAAACGTATTCAGAGTAGTAATGTGCCATATGTAAACATTTGCGAACTGTTCAGATCAAAAATAGAGAGTAGTCCCGTTGGGGTTGCCTTTTAGTTAAACAATAATACAAACCTACTATCAAAATGAAATTAATTGTCGTTTAAGCTAAACTTTAATGGATCGCTAGGGTTGGCTTCAAGTAGTTTAGCCAAAATAGCTGCTAGAATGCATAACTCTCATATACGAAACACTTTGTATGGTGTTTTTCAATAAAAAGCCTTCTGAATCCGAAGAAAATCTGTTCGGATTAAGATAGAACTCGCACAAAAATGTTACCTCTATTTTAGATCTTACAGATCGAGAATCCACATTATGCATTATGTCTAAATGCAATTTTGCATAAATCACTACAATCGACAATTTGCCAACTAAGAATAACACGGGCTATATTGGTCCTTGATTTTAATACGCTGTCGATCAAATAAAGTACAGTTTATAACTATAGACCAACCAATCCTAGAATAGCTAGACCATATTGGCCAAATTTGTCCGCTTTATCATAGGACTGGGGCCATATTCACTTTGCCATTCTGTTTGCAATACCTCGAAATATTAAGATGACGAAATACGTCATACGTCACTGAACCGTCGTAAAATGCAATCATGATCTATCCATGTCCGTCTGTCCGTCAATAAAGAGCAAAATACAGGTCGCACTATTTAAGCTAGGTGGCTTAAATTTAGCAGAAACACGTGTGAGTGGACCGAAACAGATGAGCCAAGAGGTAAAAAGTTTCCACACACAAGGACTGAGTCAACACCTGGAAAACTCCTGAATTTAAGACAATTATTTTTTAGAGAATAAATTACTTCACAAGCTAATTAAATAAGGTTTTTTGTTGTTTGTCGTATGGGGAAGGAAAAGTTAGTCAGCGAAGCGAAAACAAACACATCACTGTCTGGTAGACGCACGTTTCGCCGTAGGTGTGGTACCATATAAGTGTGCTGTCGACAAGGGGTATACTCATTATATGAACAATTAGAGATATGACAATTATGTTTGGAACATGCGCTGTTGGCATGGATCAAACAAAACACTTCATAGAGAAAAATTGGAAGATGCCACGCCCACTTTAAAAAAAATCTGATTAACGGCCAAAGCAATGGATCGATCGTAATAAAATTTTAGCAAAATGAATCGATGAAATTATGTTCAGGTTAAATTTAACAAACAAATGGGCGAAGCACCGCCCTCTGAATCCGGAATTCAAGACGACAATATGTCATGAACTGATACAAATACAACGATGATATTTGGAACATACGATAGATGGTGTATGGGTCGAAACATATCTCGGAGGAAAAGTGGGCGGTGACACGCACCCGTTGACAAAGTATAGACCGATCAAAAATTTTAATAGCATAAAATAAATGTTTAGCATATTTTTACAGACTATATTGTTTTACAATATGTGACGCGCAAAATAGAAAGGGACCTAAGGTTAAAAGCCAGTTTTGTTCAGGAGAACCATTTTAAAGAGTAGGTGCCTTTCTATTTGCGCTTAGAATCGTCGACTTCACTTTCATAAAACGCACATACGAATATCTCTGGGAGGGAACACTTTTGGGGCATGGTCCAGATCAAAAAAAAAACGTGAAAAGTTTTGTTCAGGAGAGCCATTTTAAAGATTAGGTCCCTTTCTATTTGCGCTTAGAATCGTCGACTTCAATTTCATAAAACAACAATAAATTCAGAGTACTACTGCAACCTTTTAGATCAATTAAATGTACAAATTCGAGAAAAACGTCCTGGCTTACAACACAAAAAAATATTTTTTCATCTAGACAACGCTGGACAAGAGTGTTTTAACAATGGCTAAAATCAACGAATTAAAGTACGAGTTGCTTGACCACCCACCTTATTCTCCTGATTTAGCTCCCAGTGACTTTTACCTGTTCCCAAATCTAAAAAAAATCCTTGCTGGCAAGCGTTTTACCTCAAATGAAGATGCAATTACAGTAGTAAATCACTATTTTGAAGACCTTGAGGAAAACTATTTTAATCAAGGGATAGAATTGCTAGATAAGCGTTGGACTAAGTGTATTGAAGTTTCAGGAGATTATATTGAAAAATAAAAATATTTTTGAAAAACTAACTATTCTCTTTCATTGATAGGCTAAGAACTTTCCGAACCACCCTCGTATCTCTGGTAGGGAACACTTTTGGGGCATGGGATCGGTCTCATTAGTTGATATAAAAACAAATACATTGTGATAGGAAAGACGCCGCTCCCACGCCTCTTTTACAACATTTTCATATTGGACCGTAATCCACGATGAGGTTATATAGAGTGATTCATCCAGAGGTATTTTTCAGAACAAAAAAAATATAAAAATTCGAATCAAGTGTGGAATCTTTATTAATAATTTGAAAGGACATTTTAAGGCATTTATTTTTTTTTAAAAAAAAATTCTTTCAAATGTTGGCAACTGTATGATGGAAATGAGCGTTCGGTGAGAAACGGAAAGATCCGCTGTTTTCGACTAAAAAATTGTTCAGTGATGTGGCCCACTTCTGGTTCAACGGCAAAGTCAATACTTAGTAACAAAATTGTCGCATTTGGACTGAAGAGCAACAAGAAGAGGTTCAAGAGGTGTCATTATACCCAGAGAATACCACGGTTTGGTGCGGTTTATCATCGATGCATATTTTTCTCAAAAATGATGTTGGCCGGAACGTAACCGTGAATGGTGCTCGCTATCGCGCCATGATATCGATCTTTATGCTACCTGAAATTGAATCATGACGACACTTGGTGTCAACAGGATGGTATGGCGCGTGCATACAGCTGCTCAAACAATGGATCTAATGAGAGGTCATTACGAAAAACAGCTTATTTCACGCTTTGGACAGGTGAGTCGGCCGCCTAGATCGAGTGATATCACATATTTAGACATTTTTTTTTGGGGTTACGTGAAGTCCAAAGTCTATGCAGACTAACCAGCTACGCGTGTCAGTTAAGCCATACCGGTCGAAATGCTCGAACGAGTCATCGAAAATTGGACCCCTCAGAAAGGAAACCCTGAGGCGTAATTGCCGCCAACATTTGAAGGAAATTATATTTAAAAAATAAATGCCATAAAATGTCCTTTCAAATTAGTAATAAAGATTCCACACTTGATTTGAATTTATATGTTTTTTTTGTTCTGAAAAAATACTTCTAGATAGATCACCACTTATAAGCTGCTGTCCGACCGAATTTCATTTATCCAATTGTCTGATTTATTTACTTATAGAAATGGTTTATGGTACAAAATGCCGATATCCAGTGGTGGTCCAGCCATAATGCACAATGTTAATTGTAAGTTACACCTTAACTTCAAGTTGTTTCCCTAACTACGAGGGCGGTTCGGAAAGTTCTTAGCCTATCAATGAAAGAGAATAGTTAGTTTTTCAAAAATATTTTTATTTTTCAATATAATCTCCTGAAACTTCAATACACTTAGTCCAACGCTTATCTAGCAATTCTATCCCTTGATTAAAATAGTTTTCCTCAAGGTCTTCAAAATAGTGGTTTACAACTGTAATTGCATCTTCATTTGAGGTAAACGCAAGCAAGGAATTTTTTTAGATTTGGGAACAGGTAAAAGTCACTGGGAGCTAAACTTTAATTCGTTGATTTTAGCCATTGTTAAAACACTCCTGTGCGCTGTTGCGTTGTCTTGATGAAAAATTATTTTTTTGTGTTGTAAGCCAGGACGTTTTTCTCGAATTTGTACATTTAATTGATCTAGAAGGTTGCAATAGTACTCTGAATTTATTGTTTTACCCTTTTGCAGATAGTCAATCAATAAAATACCTTTGAAGTCCCAAAAAACCATTGCCATAACCTTGCCAGCCGATTGAATAGTTTTTGCCTTCTTTGGGGCACTTTCTCGAGCTTCAGTCCATTGTTTGGATTGTTCTTTTGTCTCTGGAGTATAGTGGTGGATCCATGTCTCATCAACAGTTATGAAACGACGCTTAAACTCCATTTTATTTCGCTGAAAACGATCCAAACAAGCTTGAGAAATGTTCATTCTTATGCGTTTTTGGTCGACTGTTAACAAGTGCGGCACCCATCTTGCAGAAAGCTTTTTCATCTGTAGTTCTTCATGCAAAATTAAATGGACTCGATCATTTGAGGTGCCCGTGATATTAGCTATTTCACGCACTTTTATTCGTCGATCAATTAATACTATATCATGCACTTTGGCAACAATTTCTGTTGTTGTTGCTGTTTTGGGACGTCCACTACGTGGTTCATCTTCAATGCTTGTACGACCACGTTTAAATTCAGCAACGCAATTTTTTACTGTTGCATATGAAGGAGCACTTTCACCTAACACATTCACCATATCATTATGAATTTCTTGCCCCGATAAACCTTTTTTATGTAAATATTTAATGACACCACGCATTTCTAATTTTTCCATTATAAAGAAATCCCGGATGCGTCTTTTGTGAACACCTGTTTCTATATGAAGGAGTTGCCAGATCGAAACAAAATTTAAAATGTGTTCATAGCAGAGATGGAAGATTCCGAGCCACCCTCGTATAATACAATATCAGATAAATGTCCGCCTCTGTTAGTCTCACAAATGCGAGCCCCTTTGAGCACATTTTTCATTACATTCAGCACGGCGTCAAATTGAGGTTAATGGATTGTTTTGAACACTTTCTTGAGCAGCAGTTATGTTTTAAGCCGATCTTGCAGTTCGTTGTGGTCCATGCTTGGGCCTATCAGCTACAGACCCTCTTTTTTCGAAATCATTCACTACACGATAAATATTGCAGTTTGTTGGCACGTTGTTTCTCTCAAAAATTTTACGTAATTTTCTCATCGTCACAGTAATCGATGATTGATTTTCATAAAATATTTTAACAATTAAAACACGTTGGCTTATCAAATATCTTTCCATAATAAATTTGCCACGTCTCTACTTCACGACTGCCAAAATGGCGCCTAAAACAAAGTACCTTCCCGGCGGACACGCAGTATTTTAAAATCAATAAAAGATGGTCGTGGCAATAGTTTGAAGAATCTTCAGCGATTCTTTGTTATGTGTCGTACAAGACTTGTTAAGGCGCTTCATTCAAGGCTCGTTGGAAGTAGAAATAAAAACATCTTATACGATTTTTTTCTGCTCATTGTAGCCGACTCGAATTTGAGAGTTGCCGGCTTGTTACAGTTTCTCCTGCTGTACTTAACTAACGCGATCTGAATAGGAAGCACATCGTCGACGATTTATTAAATCGCCCGGTCCGATCGTCCGAACGTTTAAAAAATGCTAGCTGTGTACTTTATTTAACGATACAGCCGTACCTGGATAAGTGGGACCAGCATAAGTGAGACATTTTCGGCGGTCCCTGCACACTTTGAACAAAAAAATAAAACAAAACCTCTTTAAGCAGGAGTTTGAACATCGTTAAGTTGGCCTTAATTTTTTTGGATTTACCGCTATTAGTGGGAATTTTTACTGCTTTACCTCTATAAGTAGGATTTTTCTTTTAATGCTGTACCTGCAAGCGAGTTTTTGCGAAACGCGCATGGTTGTCAATTGTGTCGGTTTATTCCCAATATGGCGAGATCGAAGGCTTTTGGCGACATATATTTTGGTGATTTGTCGATTATTTTGCCGGATTTTATGAAAACGCCCGAATTTAACTTTTAAAGGTCCTTTAAAAAAAAAAAGTACTCTAATACGCAGAAAGTCTCAATTTTTAGACGGCATTTTTGATAGTTTGGGTCAAATCCGATTGAATGTCTCCGTTCTATGCATTTTTGTACCTTTCATCATAGGATAGAGGGGCAATAGTATCACTACGGTTATAGTTTGGCGCTTTTTTTTCAGGGCAATTTTGACCAAGAATTTGGAGACAGAGGCCAAAGAACTGAAAGCCCTGGTTGGTTTTTTTTACTTTTTATGTTCTTCTGTTTGTAATCTTTTTAATTGAACTATGAAATTTGAATTTAATGCCAATAAACCGAATTTATGAATATTTCTAACACAAACTGCATTCTTCTAAAAAAAATACTGTGATTTACCTCTTTAAGTGGGATAAAGTACCTGGATACGTGGAAAACTGTATCAGTGAGAAATCTCTAAATAAACAGTCGGTCCCTTGCGATCCAACTTAACCAGGTTCGACTGTATACTTAGTAGGGACATAAATAATGTTACACACGTTTTATGCTGTAAAATAAAAATGTCTGAATGTTTTTGGACCAAATATTTTTTAATATATTTATTGATGCATACTGTATCTAAAAAGAATCTACCTTTTCCAAATGCCCGCCTTTTGCCTTTACACACGCCTTAAGTCGCACTGGCCAATCGTCAATAGCTGCACGAACCTCGTCCATTGGAAAATTGGCCACAGCTCGAACCAAAGTTGTCTTAAGAGATCCAATGTTGGGGTATCTTTTGTGACAAACCTTGTCCTCTAAAAGCGTCCACAATTTGTAATCCAATGGGTTCAAATCTGGACTGCCTGAGGGCCATTCTTCAGAGGAATTGAACGCTAGAAAATTGCTTCGAAGCCAGGCCTGGGATGTTTTAGCCTTAAGAGCCCTCGCAGAATCCTGCTGGAAAGTCCATGGTTGGTTTTGGGACATGGAATTGTTAAGAGGCTTCACAACAGCTTCCAAAACGGTTTCTTGGTAAACTTTGGCCGATGTTTCGACTTGTTCGCCTTGTTCGCAGAAATGCAGGTCAGTGACCCCATCTTCACTGAAGCTGGGTACGATCCCTTTTCCACCCTTGGGATCAGTTCTGATGCTTCCTTAGATGACCGCGCATACACTCTATAATTTTGCTTGTTAAAATTTTCCTGAACGGTAATTGTTTTTTCATCGGTGAAGAAAATTTTTCTGTGCAAGTTATCAGCGTGCTTCACCAAAGGACGTTTGCATCTTTCAAACCTATTTTTTTTAAAGCTGCAGTCAATAAATGTCCGGTACGTCGTTTTAAGCCACAAGTCCCAAGTCTTTTTTAATGATTCGACTTATGTACTTTTGCAAGATATTTATCTCACGGGCCATGATTTTCTGTTTTCGGAGCGGATTTCTGTGAATTCTTGATTTAACGGCTCTGATGTCAAGCGGTGATGTCACGGCTCTGATGTCTTTTACATCTCCAGTCTCCTCAAACAGTTTTATGCATCGGTAGACGACCATTCGGCCCTAGTGGCCGAAGCGTTTTGAAAAAATCGTTTTTTTTAGTTCACACTTGAAAAGCGCTATTACAGCGATGCGGTTCTCATTATCTGACCACTCCATGATGAAAGTTGAAACAATTTTAAAAATCCCTTTACAGACTAACGCTATTGAGGTAAGCTTTCAAAGCCCATATGACATTAACGGGGTATGTTCAGTTCTACTATTGAAATGGATGTGTTCAATGTTGTAAAAGTATTTATGTCCCTTCTAAGTATAAGACAAAAAATGTATAACACTGGACACTGAATTTGGAAACTGGATAGTTCAGATCTGTTTTTTGTTGTTGAAAATTTCAGTAGTGTAGCATATATTTGTGCTCATGTCTGTACAATACATACGAAATGCCAAATGTAATTTTTCCCGGATTCTCCTCGTACTTTTGTTGTTGTTGTTGTGCCCGAACTTTCCTCTTTTTCTTTTTTGCATAGGAAATGTCGATTCTGGTTTTTATGTATGTGGTATCCTGCTGCCCCCTTTTTTTCAAACTCTTCCCCACGAAGGTTTGCGCCATTGGTTGATGTTGTTGTTGTTGATAAAGTGTTTTGAGTATTTTAATTTCGCATAAAATTGAGGGTCAGGTTGTAATAAAAAAAGTGATTTTCTATTTTATGCGCAAAGCAGCAGACGTAATCGTTTCACTTTCCGAGACCTACTGCCATACATAAACACCCGAAAGGACAAACAGTCGTACATATGTTCCATGCAGGATTTGTTAAAGTATAAAAGACATCTGTGTGTTTGTTCGTGTGTAGATCTGTGTTTGTGTGTGTAGGTGTGCGTTCGTCGGTTTACAATAAATAACGAGCAAAAGGGATTTATTGCCGGGATTTTATGGATGTAATTTGATTTTCATTTTTAATCGAATTCGTAGGTCTTTCACATGCAAAATAGCAAAGGTAAAACTTTTGAAGATTTTCTTTATTAAAATTTTCGAGTCAGAGTGGGCACGTTTTGTTATGGGCGCCTATAACGTGAAACCAAACGAGTTTGGGGTGGACCACTTCGTTCTTTTTGCCATTTGAGTAGAGTAAGGAAAAAAAACTTTTCCGGAAACGTCATCATTTTTAGGAGTGCCATTCATATGTCGTCCGTATGCTTTGGTGTAGCTTTAATAAAGCATTCAGCAAATACAGTTCTATTATTATTGCTCAGGCATTGGGAGCGTTGCGAATGGGTTGAATGTCTCGCTAGCAAAAATGACTGACTTAAGTTAAAACTTTGGAAGTACGAGATATCATAAGCATTAGTTTGAGATAGAGGCGGGACTTTTTTATCTGTAAGCTGTGTACTCTTTACATAAGTCTTATATTCACTATTGGACAATATTATTAAATCCTACTCCAAACAGCTTTGGAGATAAACTCCGCATTAAGGCATAAACTCAAAAAGGGGCCGCAATTTACTAGATGGAAAACCTCGCCGCCGAATTATATTATACTTGTATAATTCAAACCATTGTTAAACCTTGATTGGCTGGTTGGTTTAAAGTACAGAGGGTCCTGAAGACAGGATTTATACAGCTAAAGAATTATACAGCTTTTTATGTGCTATTGTTTGATTTTAATCTTATTCTTTTGTTAAAGACGTTCCATACCTTCTACTAAGCTTTTGATTCTCCTTCAACACATCGCTCTCAAGTGCTCTAGGCTTGTCACACTGGCTGAAAGATGTTGTTGTCTCGATATCACAAAAGCTTGGCTTTGAAAAGACACCGGAGTCCTACTCGATTGGCTTTGAGTCCTCAGAATAGAAGTCGACATACGTCCTTGTACCAGGAGTTCGGCTGAGCCATGCGTACCGGACTGGTATTAGTGTATGGTACTTCTTTTCGAATTGCCTTTGCTTAAGCATCAGTGATTACGACGGTTGCAATTCCTATTTCGGGTCCTGAAAGTACTGGTGTTGCCTGACGCAAACTGAAACTGCCATGGGAAGGTATGATATTTTTTAGAATAACTTTGCTCAGTACGTTTTGTCATTTGAGTGCGAATTTTTTGAAAATTCATTGCGTTTAAAAAATGTAACAACCTGTAAAAAATTCCGTTCTCTGATTTTTTACGATTTTCGGCGTGGATTATTGAGACAAGTGTCTCAATCCACTTAATTCGAATTTTGGTGATGAAGCACCATCAAAACCGCGGGTACCAAGAGTTCAGTCGCGAACGCCGTTCGCTCCAGAATGAATTTCGTGAAGGTCGTCCAACGGTCGCTTTGCCGGAAACCATCGGCCCCGACACGCGCCATACCACGAGACTGCGGCATCCTTGGGCATTAATATGACAAGCATCAATAAAATATTAAATGTTCTTTTGACTTACGGCCAAAATTTGTTTTCTTGAATCCCACATAATAACGCTCAAAATTGGAGCAAAGAAATGTTGAAAAAGTACAACAGCGGTAGCTCAAGTGCAGTGCATTCGTATGACATCGTAACAGGTGATGATTCAAGGATCTATGCAGATAAGCCGAAATAAACAGCCATCAACCGTTTGGGTCTTTGAAGACGAGACAAATCCAGCAAAAGTTGTTCGTGGAAAAAGCACATTGAAGCAAATGATCTCGTTTTTTTCGATATAACCAGTCACCGGTCATGTGGCCACAGTGCAAAAAAAAGGGATGATCGTCGCAACCATTGTATAGTTTTTTAAATTTAATTTTGCAATAGCATGATTAAGGCAATATTAATAATGTTGAAATATAAAAATAGTATTATTGCCAAATTAAGAAATGAAAATATGATTAAAGCAATAATATAAATATGGTTGGCACGACAATAGTATTGTTTCTTGGTTTTTATGTTAAAGAGTGCTTTTTTCAGACGTGTGGTTTTCCAAATGAAATAAAACACATATAATTTAATGTTATGGCCAAGAAGTTGGCCTTATTATAAAGATAGGAGTTTGCCATTAGGTGTTAAAAATGATTTCGGGCAAGTGGCCGCCGCGGCTAGCTCGAATAAATTCCAGCCGAGAGGCCCAATTTCCGACCACTTTTTGCAGCATTTGGGGTCGTATGCCAGCAATAATGCGCCGAATATTCTCATCCAAGGCGTCGAACAAAAAACATATATCGAAGCCCCGTAGAGTTAAACAAGGAGTTCCCCAGGGTGGAGTTTTATCCCCGGCTCGGTTTAACCTCTACCTCTCTAAAATTCCTGCACCACCAGACGGCGTTGAAATTGTGTCGTACGCTGACGATTGCACAATTCTGGCGTCAGGACCTAAAGTGGATGACATTTGCGAGAAAATCAACTATTACCTCACTGACTTAGCACGTTTCTTCACTGCGAGGAATATGAAAATAGCCGCCACCAAATCATCAGCCACACTGTTTACTGCTTGGACCGCAGAGGTGCGGTTGTCACTCAATGTGAAAGTCGATGACGTCAACATCCCGACCACCAACTACCCCAAAATCCTTGGGGTCACATTGGACAGCCTTTTTAGATCCTCTGCACATGCTACAGCTATCTGCGATAAACTCAAAAGTAGGAACAAGGTCCTCAAGTCACTTGCCGGCAGTACTTGGGGAGCCGACAAAGAAACCTTGTTGACCTCTTACAAAGCGATAGGTCGGTCTGTAGCAAACTACGCAGCACCTGTATGGTCGGCGAACGTGAGTACGACGCAGTGGAAGAAAATTCAGACATGCCAGAATGCCGCCCTTAGAACATCAACAGGGTGTCTTCTTATGTCCTCTGAGGACCATCTACATGAGGAGACGAAGGTCCTTACCGTGCGCAGACACAATTTCCTGTTGTCTAAGCAATACCTGCTAGGGTGTTTTCGCAGCAGTCATCCTAACCATTTGAACAGGATGCCTCCACCCAGGCAGATCAGGTACGATCTTCATGATCTAGAGAGAGAGGTCCAGCGGTATAAGAAAGAACCTTTAGATCATCGAAACTATCAGGCAGCTTTGAACAACATTCACGCCGATGATGTCGCAGCAGCAGTATCCAGCTACCGTGTGAATGCAGTGCTAGGGGAACATCCCCCGGAGATTTCACCTGAGGAGAAGGTACTACCTCGGCAGACGCGCGTGGTTCTGGCGCAGCTGAGATCCGGATGGTGCAGCCGCCTCAATTCTTACTGGGCACGAATTGATGCTAACGTTCCGGACATCTGTCCCGCCTGCCATCAGGGGCCACATGATGTACTGCACCTCTTCAATTGTCCGGCCAAGCCCACTCAGCTGACCCCCAGGTCTCTGTGGACCTGTTCAAATGGCGCGTTTCCTTCACCTGGATATCGAAGCAGATCCCCCATAGACGAACAAGACTTCAAAATAAATATATTGTTGTTCAACAACAACAACATCCAGGGCGTCAATCGTGTCGCGCTTATCTGAGTAGACAAGTGACTTTACATAATCCCACAAAAACAGTTCAGCGGTGTTAAATCGCACGAACTTAAAGGCCATGCCACAGGCACACGATGCGAGATAATGTGCTCACCAAAAGTTTCCTTCAATAAATTGATTGTTTCTTTGGCTGCACGCAGAGAAAAAAAATGGTTTCTATATGTGACGCGCAAAATAGAAAGGGACACTTTTGGGGCATGGGATCGGTCTCATTCGAAGTGAAAAGTAGATGAAAAGTTTTGTTCAGGAGAGCCATTTTAAAGATTAGGTGCCTTTCTATTTGCGCTTAGAATCGTCGACTTCGCTTTCATAAAGCGCGCATATCTCTGGGATGGAACACTTTTGGGGCATGGGATCGGTCTCATTCGATGCTCAGATGTTGTCACATCAAAAAAAGAAAAAAAAAGAAAATTGATTTTTTTACCCTTAGGTCCCTTTCTCTATGCGCTGCCACATATGGTCACGACATTAATAAAATGTTCTTCGCAAAAAAACTATGTTCGTCGCAACCCTAGTATTGTTTATTGAATTTAATTTTAACAATAGTATGATTGCCGCAATATTATTATTGTTGTAATGTAAAAATAGTATTATTGCCAAATTTAAAAACGAAATTATGGTTGTAGCAACAACATAAATATGGTGGGTGCGACAAAATTAATGTTTTTTGAATTTTATGTTAACAACAATATAATTATGGCAATCATACTATGATTGAAATTTTTCTTCAATGGAATATGATTTTTAGAACAATGTTATTGTTACGGATCTAATGCAATAATAGTACCTTTTTTATGGAAATTAAATTTTTTTAAACAAATTGCATAATTTTAATAAAAACGCTTACCTTTTTTTAAACGGATTTTTTTTCTTCTGTTAAATAAATCACTCCTATTATTTTTAATTTGATGTACTTTTTAATAATTTTTATAATTCAAATCTATTGTTGACAACTTATTTTAATAAATAATTTCGGAGATCATAGTACTTATATAATTGTGTGTGATCATACTATGGTTGTGGGGATCATAGCATGGTTGCGTGTGACTCATACTATGGCTGTGAGGATCATACTATGGTTGTATGTGAAACATACTATGGTTGTAAGGATCATAATATGGTAGTGAAGATGATAGTATGGTTGAGTGTGAATCATACTATGGTTGTGGGGATCATAACATGGTTGCGTGTGACTCGTACTATGGCTGTGAGGATCATACTATGGTTATATGTCAAACATACTATGGTCGTACGGATCATAATATGGTAGTGGATATCATAGTATGGTTGTGTGGATCATAGTATGGTTGTGAGGATCATAGTATGGTTGTGAGGATCATAGTATGGTTGTGAGGATCATAGTATTGTTGCATATTAGTATTTGTATAGTTGACCTTTTGTTGTTTATTTTTCAGTTATTGTTAGGCTTGACGTCATAAGCAAAAACAGATGTTGGTGTTTTTATAATTTATTTAATTTTAAATAACCCAATATTTCGAACTGACTTCGTCGTTCATCATTAGGGGTAATCAATTAAAATAATTGTTTTACTTCTGTCCTATTGTTCTTCTAATATTCAGCTGTTGCATTTAAGCCATAATATTGTTGTAACAAAACCATATACCCAACAATAGTATGATGCTCTTCGAAAATTGTTATCCCAACCATAATTGTTGTCTACGTGTGTATGGGTGTATGTAGCGCCGTCTTGTTGAAACCAAAGGTCGTCCGCATCAACATCATCCAATGCAGGCACGAAAGTCATTAATCATGGCTTTATAGAGTTCCTCGGTGGCTGTAGCATTATGGCAGGCTTAATTTTTAAAAAAATATAGACTAATGACTTCATCTGCCCATTGCGTAAACCAAACAATGACTTTTTGAGGCGTGTGAATTTTCATTACTCCAATTGCGACAATTTTGGTTATTCACGTACCCATTCAACCAAAAGTGAGCTTTATCGCTGAACAAAATGTTCTTGTACAAATCAGGATCGGTGGCCATTTAGTTTTGGGCCCATTCACCATGTTGTTCCGGTGTAAATCTATTCATTATGAAATGGCAAACCAAACTGAGCATAAATCAAGTGACAGCTGTCAAAAAGCCCAACTCCGAAAAAATGTGGCCAGATTGAAGACCACGCGTCTAAACAAACTCCCTTAAGTCTGTTACGATATTATCATTGCTATAAAATGTAGACACTATATGTGACGCGTAAAATAGACCTAAGGTTAAAAACCAGTTTTGTTCAGGAGAGCCATTTTAAAGATTAGGTCCCTCAGATGTTGTCCACATCAAAAAAAGAAAAAAAAATGAAAATTGATTTTTTTTACCCTTAGGCCCCTTTCTCTATGCGCTGTCACATATGCCGATTATGTGTGTCTCCATACAAATCGCTTCGTGATGTTGGTTTTATCAGCGTTTTATTGTTGTGCCACAACCACATACCCAAATATAGTACGATGCTCTTCGATAATTGTTATCTCAACCATACATTTTTTCTTCGTGTAGGACGATCAATTCAGAGTGGTACACAACCATCTATTTGCCAACAGTGCTCAAAACAAAAATAAGAAGAGAAGATTAATCATTTGCATCATTTCTACGCATGCTCTTAAACATCCGCTGAAACAATGGGCTATTGGAGCAGTCACGGTTTTGAATTGATGGGCCATCCGCCGTACAGACCTGATTTAGAACCCTACTTCTTACTCCCTTTCATCAATAAAAAACTGCGTGGTCAACGTTGTTCGATGACCGAAGCAGCTGTTAAAACGCAAAAGCAAGCCATGTTTTGGAGGTGTCTCAATCAAAGTGACAAAATTGTTTCGAAAATTGGTTTGAGCGCATGGAAAATAGTATTGATTTTCAAGGCAAATACTTTAAAAATAAGTAAAAGGATTTCCAATGATAAATTAATGTTTTTTTTGCCGATCCTCGAACCAGGATTTTTTTATAAGTGCATAATTTACTAAATTTTGCGTTCAGAACACTTACGAGTACGTGGGCAGGGCTTCAATAAAGTCATCGTGTAAGTGACAAACTGAATTTATCCTTTGTTCGATTAATAGGTGGCCATTCGGGAGCATATGTGTTAGAAAGGCCTTTGTTTATAAACGTTAGTCCAACCTGTAAAACCCTGTGAACTTCCATTACTTTTTTTACTTGTATCAATGGCATCAGTTGCTTTGTCAGTGAACCTCTTTTAAAACGTCCGCATTTTCGATTTAGGCTGACAAAGAAAAAAAGAACAACCTATTCTCTAAACTAAAGTACACAAAGCACGGAATTTTGCAAAAATATGAGCTCTACATACAGTTACAACATCCGCATTAAACATTCGGATTTTTACTATGACAGCCTTTAGTCGATTAAGTTCTGGACAAATTTTCTTAAATTAACGTCGCTTTTTGGACTGAGACTACCTTTGAAAATCTAGATCTAGATCAAACCATCACTGTGATAGTTTATGAGGATTAAAGATTTAAAAAACAACTCTTAAAATATCTTAGCTTTCTTTGAGTAGTATCGGTAAAAGGAAAGTTTTAAAATAAATGTCAAGCATTTAAATGCACATATGCCAATAGAGCCACCAATACATAAACACTAATCCACACATACACAAATAAAAAACTTTTGCATATTCAACACCCACAAGTAAGAGCTGACATAAACTTCCTGTATTAAAGTGATGCTAAACATTCGGATTCAGACACAGATCCAAAATACATACGTGTGAATATGTGTAGGATTCTGTATTAAATATTGAAAATGTGTTGTGCTTTTCGTTTTGTTTTTCGTCGAATGTGTGCTCGTGAGAGAAACAACAACGACATTCGAATGTCACATTAATGTCAAGCAGAGTCAGATGAACGGACAAAAAAAAACAGACAGAATGGTCTAAGCCGAAAAAGTATAAATGGCATTAAGTTCGGCCGATCCGAATCTTCCGAACCATCCTCTATGGATTGTTTTATTGAAGTGGGAGGGTCCAACAAGATAAAAAGAGGTATGTTGGGGGGTGACAATATACGAAGAGCATCATACTATTGGTGGGGTTATGAATGTGGCACAACAATATTATGATCTTCGCAATAATTGTATGATTCACACACAACCACACTATGATTGCTAAATAATATTTAATTCACACTCAACTATACTATGATCTCTATTACCATATTATGGTTCTTACAACATTATAATTTAAACTCAACTATACTATGACCCCCACAACCATAGTATGATCCTCACAGCCATAGTATGTTTCACATAGAAGCAACATACTATCACGTACAACCATAGTATGATTTTTATGCAGGATGATTCACACGCAATCATGTTATGATTCCTACAACCATAGATTTGATCTGAAAAATTATTTTATTCAAATTTTTGCTAAATTGTCATGATTGATAATTTGTCTTGCTGGTGCTATTTATTTAAACGCGATTGTTTTATTTAAAATTCATTTCCGAATATTTTTTTTTTTAAATTTTCGCTTAATAATTCTTAAAAAATTGAACGGGGATTAAACCGGCTCAAGACCTCTTGCTTCTATATTTAAATAGAAGACAAGTTTTTAACAAAATGTTAAGTTTTTAAAAAAAAATAAAAAAAAAATTAAAATACTTAGTAGGGACATAAATACTGTTACAACATTGAACACACCTATTTCAATAGTAGAACTGAACTTTGAAAGCTGACCTCAATAGGGTTAGTCTGGAACGGGATTTTTAAAATTGTTTCAACTTTCATCATGAAGTGGGCAGATTATGCAGCAAAATGATAGAGTGTATGCGCGGTCATCTAAGGAAGCATCTCAACTGATCCCAAGGGTGGAAAAGGGTCACCACCCAGCTTCAGTCATGGAGCTTCTAGTGCCAATTGGTACGCGTCTCAATTTGAGGACGTTCTTTGATTTCGCAGGTTGCGCCAAGTTGGGTAGTCGTGTTATCAGCTGTATCGACTCGGCTGAATTGGAGGCCTTAACCTATGGACGTGGTCTACAAGCCCTGGGGCCTAAAAACCGCCCGCTAATGTATGTGGGCATATGGGTATCCAGAAATAGTGACATTTTCTAACAATTCCGAATATGTACCTTGATTTATGATTTGGGCTAGGGGTCGTAGGGGTCAACTATAGACATACGAGTATTACAAACAACTAAACGTATCGTTACGAATTCGAAATTAACATTAGTTCTACGACAATGGCTTTCTTCTGTTGGCATATTATTAAGTGCTCACCTTGCTCTCCAAAATGTTTCAGATGGAATAGTCCATCGGATTTGCATCTGGCGCATAAGGAAGGCAATGAAGAAATTAAGTGTGCTAAATATGACAGGGCATAGAAAAAGGGACCTAAGGGTAAAAAAATCAATTTCCATTTTTTGATGTGGACAACATCTGAGCTTCGAATGAGACCGATCCATGCCCCAAAAGTGTTCTCTTCCAGAGATATGCGCGTTTTATGAAAGTGAAGACGCCGATTCTAAGCTCAAATAGAAAGGGACCTAATCTTTAAAATGGCTCTCCTAAACAAAACTGGTTTTTAACCTTAGGTCCCTTTCTATTTTGCGCGTAACAAATGGGTTTTTTATTCATTTGAGCTTTATGAGATGACAGGTTGTCTTGTTAAAACGTCCATGGTCTACGACTGAAATGTCTGCGTGTCTGGCTCTTTAGCAGCTTCCAAAACATTTTCCCTAATAATAAATCGCATTGACTTTGAAACCAGTTTTGATTAAAACGATTGGTTATTTGAGATGGGAAACTCTTCCGCTCGGTAGGGTCGAATTTTTGACAGTGCGCTCAGTAAATTAAACACGTTTATTGTTTACGGTCGATCCCACATAATTTGACGAATGCTCCAAAAAGAGCTCGTGTCGATTAGAGCCAAAAAATGAAGAAAAATACAATTTGAGATGGGAAACTCTTCCGCTTGGTAGGGTCGAATTTTTGCCAGTGCGCTCAGTAAATTAAACACGTTTATTTTGAATTGTTTACGGTCGATCCCACATAATTTGACGAATGCACCAGAAAGAGCTCGTGTCGATTAGAGCCAAAAAATGGAGAAAAATACAATCGCGGTAGCTCACAGTAATCCACAGGTGACGAATCATGGATATATGCATATGATCTCGAAACAAAACAGCCAGCGACCTTTGTTCGTGGAAGAAGCACATCGATGAAACTGATGGCGTTTTTTCCGTATAGTCGGTCACGAGGACACAGTGCTTATAGTAAAACGTTGGACGGCCAATTTTGATTGGTACACAATCATCTGAGTACCATCAGTCTTCTAAAGAAATAAGAAAAACCAAGAAGAGAAGACGGATCATTTTTCATCGCGACAATGGGCTATTGGAGTACTTAAGATGTCCAATTAATGGGTCATCTGCCGTAAAGCCTTGATGTGGAACCTAATAACTTCTTCTTACTCCCTCACATCAAGAAAAAACTGCGCGTTCAACGTTTTTTCAGCTGTTGAATCGTTCAAAAATATGTTCTAGAGATTTCTCAATCGGAGTGGAAAAAAGGGCTTCGAAAATTTATTTGCGTAAAAATCTTTACGGAGTATTTTGAAAAAAAAAAATAAAACCATTTTCAGTTATAAATGACTATCTTTTTATTGCTAAATCAAAATTAAGAAATGAAACCTTTGTAAGTGCTTCGAGATGTTACTGACAGAATGACAAGATGGTACTACGCTCCGTGATCCCAAACTAAGTGTCTTATCGACAAAGTAACCTAAATTCGTGACCACTTATTTTCTATGTGGAAAATGTGGAAATTTCATGGAAATACTTATATCAGGGGTGATCCATCTAGAGGTATTTTTTTAAAACAAAACAAAAATATAAAAATTCAAATCAAGTGTGGAATCTTTATTGGTACATTGAAAGGATATTTTATGGCATTTATTTTTTAAATATAATTTCCTTCAAATGTTGGCCGCAACAACGCCTCAGGGTTTCCAATTTTGGATGACTCGTTCGAGCATTTCAACCGCTATGGCTTTAATGACACGCGTAATGTTGGCTTCCAAAACCTGAATCATAGCTGGTTTGTCAGCATAGACTTTTGGACTTTACGTTACCCCAAAGAAAAATATCTAAAGATGTGATATCACTCGATCTAGGCGGCCAAGTCACCTGTCACAAAAGTGAAATTAGCTGCTTTTCGAAATGACCTCTCAAAAGATCCATTGTATGAACAGCTGTATGGCAAGTGGCACCGTCCTGTTGAGACCAAGTTTCGTCAAGATTACGGACTTCAATTTTAGGTAGCATAAAGATCGATATCATGGCGCGATAGCGAGCACTATTGAAAGTTACGTTTCTACCATTATCATTTTTGAAAAAATATGGACCGATGATTCCACCAGCTTATAAACCAAACCAAACCGTGGTTTTCTCTGGGTATATGGGCACCTCTTGAACCTTTTCTTGTTGCTCTTCAGCCCAAATGCGGCAATTTTGTTTATTGACTTTGCCGTTGAGCCACAAAAGGGCCTCATCACTGAACAAAATTTTGGTCGAAAACAGCCGATCTTCCCGTTTCTCACCGAACGTTCATTTCCATAATACAGTTGCCAACATTTGAAGGTAATTATTTTCAAAAAATAAATGCTCAATGACTGAAATGTCCTTTCAAATTACCACACATGATTTTAATTTTTATATTTTTTTTGTTCTGAAAAAATACCTCTAGATGGATCACCTTATATGTTATGAGGGTGTAAAGCGGATTTTAATCACCATAAAACAAACAAAACGAGACCTCGTGCATGTTTTTAGGGTTCCTCAATGGCTGAAGAAGTGCTGCATTTGTACCACAAAACAGTGGCATTTATTTGGTTTGCATTTCCTTTAACCCATGAAGGATATGTTTCCAATGAAAGATTATCACAGATTATGCATGACATACTTTCTTATAATTTTTTTGCAATCGTCCAACTGCTGGGTTGCATCTCATTCCCCTTTCTAGTGACCGAAGCCCACTATACCAACCTCGTATCCACGTGTAAATAAGCACAAGTGCATGAAGTGGTGCGAAAAAGACTTTTCTTTTTTTGGTGGTTTTTTTTATTTTCCATACACTTTTACCATTTCACTTGGTAACGTTTGCGTTCATTGCGCTTACGATGCTCATTCTCATGGTGCTCCTGCCGCAGACGCTGGGCGATGTTGATGATGACGACGATGATGTCGCAAAATAGCAGTGCATTCTATATTTATTCTGGTGTTGTTTTCTCCTTTTTGATGCTGGAAATAGTGGGGTGCTGGTGGTGTTGTGCATGATGAAGTGCATTGAACTCCAATAAAGTGACACCCACTTGGAAGCACACACAGCTCCATGCCAGCATATGGTACGCGTGGTAAGTAAAGGAGTGCCGCTGCAACATTTTGTTGCTAGCAGCCGTTGCTAATAAATGTTGTAAGAAAAGCTGCTCGCGAAACGTGGAGGGATATAAAATATACATTTACAAATTATTTGCCACATATACTCGGTACTTTATTTAAATTACCTTAGCTTAGAGCATAGCACTGAGAAGGATTTCATGCAAAAGAATGCATGTTATGGCAAATCAATTTTTGTTCGCTAGTGACAAGGAATTGGATAGAGGATGCGATACTCTGAAAGAGTGTTGTGTCAATACTTCTTAGCAATAAATGGATCAACTTTACTATTGGCTAGGAGACTGATTTCAGCAAACACCGCATATCCTCGGCATTCTCGACTATGAAAGTTCGGAAAACTATGCGACAACTTAGTGCACCCTTATAATTATGAGAGTCTAAAACTTTAAATATCTCTCAGATAAAACTAATTAAAGTTCAAATAGGTTTTTATGTTCAAGATAATTCCTGGTGCAAATTAATTATGTTTATAACTTTATTTCGAGTGAGGAGAAAGGAGTTCTTACGTATGCAGACATATGCACTCATAGTTCCATAATAGAGTTCAACACACTACTTACACTCGAAAAAAAATGCTAAAGCAATATAAAGTAAACAATGACATAAAAATGAGGCAAATAAATAACTCTCAATCCCATTGCCACAGTGTTTAGCACACACCAAGAAAACATTAGTTTGATCGGTTGTAGCTACAATGAAAGAGGAATTTCAGTTGCAATGAACAACATTGTATAATCGTAATTGATATTCGGTTCGACATACCACAAGATGATAAATATGATCACCGTACTGTACTCACAAGTTATTGATCGGTCATACCAATGAAAGGGATTCAATTGCCACACATGGTGGTTCTGTCTACCAATAGTTTTGCAAACATTTTGTTGCTGTAACTTATTATCAGTGATGATAACTAAAACTTCATCATAAACAAAAACGGTTTATTTAATGGTACTCGTATCTTTTAAAAAATACAATAATTAGATAAATAGTGGCTAACACAATTAACCAAATTTTTTCCTAGTAAGAAACATCCATCATCTCCACTTTTTTCTCATAATGACTCTTCCTATGAGCATTTCAGGTTCTTCAATTCTGTAAGCAAACAGTTTTTTGGCCTCTTACTAACAATTAAAATGTTTTCGATGAACAAGTTTGCTATGTAGATTGTAGATCCAAAAATTTATTTCTGAAGGTTCGGATACTTAACATGTTGCACTGATAATACAGTTCCGATAACTGAAAATTACAGAACACCAACTAACATTCGGTTGTACTGATAAAATACTCGAGGTGCATGTAACCTTAATCATGTGACAACGAATCTGTTCGCTGTGTGCACGTTTTATTCAATTTTAGTATTTACGAATATTTTTGGTATATTTATGGCGAAAAATTGGCGTAAATCGTTATTTTATTGAGCAGTGGCGTATACACGTAGAAAAAAAAGTGGTTTGGATAACCATATTCGAAGAGTTTTATACTATTGTTGGGTGTGTGGTTGCTTTACAACAATATTATGATGCTCACAACAATTGTATGATTCAAAGGATATCCTATGAGGTTATCCACCGGGGTACTCTTTTTAGATATTGAAAAGGCTTTTGATTCCATTTGGCATGATGGACTTGTATACAAACTTTACAAAATTAACTGCCCGACATATATAATTAAGCTGATTAAAAATTTCCTTACTGACAGAATATTTGTTGTTGAAATAGATGAAGAGAAATCGGCGGTTAAATGTATCCCTGCTGGAGTTCCTCAGGGATCTGTTATTTCTCCTTTGTTATACTCGCTTTATATTTCGGACTTTAAACCTTCTGTCGGAAATGAGGTAGCTTTTTATGCCGATGACAGCGCATTCATATGCCATGGAAAAGTTTCAAATGCGGTAGTAAAGAAAATGCAAAAAGCTCTAGTTTCCGCAGACAAATACTATTCCAGATGGAAAATAAAAATAAACGAGTAAAAGTCCCAAGCTATTTTATTTCCTTTCAATAAATCTCCTAAAAGAATTCCTTCCATAAAACTATTGGTACCGGGAAGAGAAATACCCCTATCAAAATCAATTAAATACCTTGGAATCATTCTGGACCAGAAATTAACTTTTAAGGATCATCTAGAGGAGGTGTGTCTAAAGGCTACAAGATGTGGACGAGCATTATATCCGTTATTAAATAAGAATTCTAAATTACATTCTAAGAACAAACTTCTTTTGTACAATTTATGCATTAAACCAATCCAGATCTGGAGAGATTGTGCAAAAACACATAGAAAGAAACTTCAAATTATTCAGAACAAAAATCTTAAAATAATTTACAATTTACCTTCAAGATTTCCTACTGCAGAACTTCATAGACTATCCAAACAGAAAATGATCCATAACATAATAGACGACTTGACGCTGACATTTAATGACAAATGCAGAAGGTCAAACTACGCCCATCTTAAAAGTTTGATTTAACAATAGCTAATTTACTCTTTAAGTTTTTTTATAGACAAATCTAGTTATTGCTTTTAAATCTTCTTATAATTTTGTGATATTAAGCGTAGGTTTTTTACTATCTTTTTTCCCTATAAACTGTTTTTATTTAATAAGTTAGTAATTAATGAAATAATTGTAACTATTTGTTGAAATATCTTGACGATAAAACTCAAAACTCTGTAAATATATAACCCCTGTAGCATTGATAGCAAATAAAATAAACAAACAAATAAAAAACACTATGATCCTTACAACCATAATCTGATCCTCACAACACTAGTATGATTTACCCAAAACCCTACTATGATCCCCACAACCATAGAACGTATCAAATTCAACCATAGTATGATCCTCACAACCATAGTATGATCACACACAGTTATACTATGATCCCCAAAATTATTTATTAGAATTGGGTAGAGTCGTCAACAATACGAGTAGATTTGAATTATGAAAATTATTTAAGAGTACATTAAATTCAAAATAATAGGAGTGATTAAGTTAGCACAAGAAATAAATCTGGTAAAAAACGTAAGCCTTTTTATTAAAAATATTTCAGTTACGCAAAGCCAAAGCAGTCTGTTTGAAAATTTTGAATTTCGCAGTTAATAAAAAAAACCCAAAAAACTATACGAATCTATTCTCTGTGTGTACATTTAGTTCAATTTTACTTTACGAGTTTTATTGGTATACTCGCATTTATGGCAAAAAATTGGAGTGAATTTTTAAATGAAAAAAATGAAAATTGTTCGTAAAATTCAAGACCCCCCAGCTGCATAGATTGGCGGAACATGTGTCGGACGAACCACGAGCAGTATCCCTACATAAATGCTGAAAAGCCCATCAAAATACAGTGTCTGCCCTAGCTTGGGCAAACAGGGAGAGCGAGACTCCGTTGAAGTGCGAGTACAAGTGGAGAATGCAAGAATTTTTAGAAGGACGCTCAAAATCGAAGTGGTTACTAATCATTTATTGTGCAGTCCCAGGCTAAAAAGAGGTTGTACAGCCTACCTAAGTAAGAAAGTAAATGATTTTGTATTTCAAGGATCCGCCTGAAACGAAATTACTCTCTTAAATATTTAGCATACCTAAACCATATGCCATATTTTGCATTCAAAGTCGAAAAATTCTATCGAAAACATCAATCCGTTTGTATGTCCGTTCAAAGCACGATCGCACAGAAATTAAATTGGGAATTTTTTAAGCGACAAGCGGAAGACCCTTTATTTTAGACCAATGACGCTAACCGTTTTCTTAAGATCAGCGAGAAGAAAAACCATCCTATAGCACTGTGAAAAACTAGTTTAATGAATTCAATCGTGGCCGATGCTCGATCAAAGACGAAGGTCGTGAAGGTCGTCCAAAAACGGCCGTTGTGCCAGAGAACATTGACGCCGTGCGTGAACTGATAATGCAAGATCGTCATGTGACATACCGTGAGATAGAGGCATTCATGGGCATTTCTACCACCAGCATACATTCGATATTGCATGAACACCTGGCCGTAAAAAGGTTTGTTCTCGTAGGATGCCGCACAATTTGACAATCGCTCAAAGAAAGGCTCGTGTCGATTCGTGCGAAAAAATTTAGAAAAAACCGATCGCGGTGCTTCAATAGACGTTTAACAGGTGGCGAATGATGGATCTATGCGTATGAGCCCGAAACAAAACAGCAATCGACACCCACAAGGGGTCTTCGAAAACGAGCCAAATTCAACGAAAGTTGCTCGTGGAAGAAGCACTTCGAAGCAAATGGTCGCCCAACGAAAGTTGTTCGTGGAAGAAGCACTTCGAAGCCAATGGTCGCCTGTTTCCTCGGCAAAACTCGTCATGTGGCGACTGTTCCGCTTGAGCAACGAAGGTGGTACACCACAATTTGTTTGTCTGAACTCTTTGGAGAAACTCGAAAAACGAACAAGAGAAGACGAATCTGACGTGGCACCCAATGACTTCTTTTTATTCCCGCACATCAAGAAAAAAATGAGTGGTCAACGATTTTCGTCGCCAAAAGATGCTGTTGAAGCGTTCAAAAACCATGTTTTGGAGGTGTCCCAATCGGAGTGGAAAGTGGAAGTACTTCGGCAATTGGTTTGAGCGCATGTAAAAGTGTATTAATTATGCTGGAGAATACTTTGAAAAACAATAAAGCCATTTTTGATGATAAATATTCGCATTTTCTTTATTAGGCCAGAAATATAAATATAGTGGCCCTCGTACCATAGTTTGGGCAGACAGGGCGACCGAGAACCCGTTAGAGAGAGAAAATGGCGGATGCAAGAATTTTTGGTAATAGAAACAGAAGAAAGCTCAAGATCGAAGTGGTTATTAATCATTTATTGAGCAGTCCCGAGCCAATAAAAGCCTGTGAAGCTCAACAAAGTAAGAAACTAAATGATTCTGTATTCTAAGGATTCGCCTGAAATTCAATCACCATCTTAAATATTTAGTGTAACTTCACTATAGGCTAAATTTGTCGTGTTATATATAAGTATAGGATGCACAATCCGGAAATATCGGGAGATCCGATATTTAAAGTAAATCAAGTGTGGAATCTTTAATGTTTATTCGAAAGTACATTTTATGCCATTTATTTTTTGAATATAATTTCCTTTAAAGTAAGGCCACATTAATGCCCCAGGGTGTCCATTCTGAGGGTCCAATTTTGAATGAATCATTCGAGCATTTCGACCGGTATGGCGTTTATGACATGCACAATGTTGGCTTCCAAAACCTGAATCGTAGCTGGTTTGTCAGCATCGACTTTGGACTTTACGTAACCCCAAAGAAAAATGTCTAAAGGTGTGATATCACTCGATCTAGGCGGCCAACTCGAGAAATTAGCTAGGCTTCGAAGTTACCTCTCTAGACACATTGTTTGAGCAGCTGTATGGCAACTGGCACTGTCATGTTGAAATCAAATTTCGTCAAGATTACGGGCTTCAATTTGAGGTAGCAAAAAGTCCGATATTAAGGCGCGAGGGCGGCCACCATTCACGGTTACGTTACAGCCATCATCATTTTGGGAAAAATATACACCGATGATTCCACCAGCTTATAAACCGCACCAAACCGTAGTTTTCTCTGGGTATAATGGCACCTCTTGAACCTCTTCTGGTTGCTTTTCCGCCCAAATGCGGCAATTTTGTTTATTGACTGTGCCGTTGAGCCAGAAATGGGCCCCATCACTAAACAAAATTTTATCTGAAAACAGCGGATCTTCCCGTTTCACACCGAACGCTCATTTCCATAATACAGTTGCCAACATTTGAAGGTAATTATTTTCAAAAAAAATGCCATAAAATGTCCTTTCAAATTACAAAATTAGATTTCACACTTGATTTGAATTTTTATATTTTTGTTTGTTCTGAAAAAAAAACCTTTAGATAAAAGGTTGTTCTCTAAACCAATTCTCTAAATCAGTCTTTTATATAAGACTGATAAATTAATTATATAAAGATTAAGCAAAGTGTACGAATGTCACGTGCGTGTCAATGGAAATGCCCATATGATAACTGTATAAGTAATTTGGCACTTATGTAGCGAATCCACAATAGCGGGTATATAGGGTGATTCACGGCTGGACACATTTCAGCAGCTTATTCCTTGGATCATTTCATGAAAATATGTTCATCTACGACCATGCCCGCAAATGCAAGGGGACGATTTGCAGGCATGGTCGTAGATAACAGCGGTTTGAAAGTTTTCGGATTGGTGTCGGAGGGTACTAGAGTAAAATGCAAGGGGGCGATTTGCAGACATGGTCGTAGATAACAGCGGTTTGAAAATTTTCGAATTGGTGGTCGGAGGGTACTAGGGTAAAATTGCTAAGTTCTGAACCAACGGTCCGATTTTTGTTCTGCCCTAACTCTTACCTTTCTAAAATTACCTAAACGAAGCCCAGAGCGAATGAATCACCCTGTAAAAGATTCGTTCTGGCTGCACTTAGTATTTTTTTCTTGTTCAAATAGGGAATAGTAGAGAAATCCTTCCTCAAGGATTTTATGGTAAATGCATTACCTGCTTTCTGCTTTCTTCGAGTGTTGCGGCAATAAAGACTGGGTCCCCCCCTACTTACCCACATATATTTGGTTATAATTGTGGAGAATTCGCTCGTGCAGCAGAAGAACGAAGGAAAAGTGCCATAAAGAATAACAAATTATTATTGCAATTTATGCACGCCGCACACACCCACACACACAAACACTTCTTCACGTTGCGGCAACGCACCGCACTCGGCGAACATTAAATTTCACTTCACTTCAATTATAGGAACACCAAAAAACAGCGCATGAAAGAAGAATGAAAATGGAAAAGAAACATGTCACAATATTTTTTACCCAATTACTCGACTGAGTGTACCTTATGTTTTCTGCATGCAAACATTTCTCTGTGCGTGAGTGTGTGCTTATTTTCTTTTGAGACGACAACGAACCAAAAAAAATACAAAAAAAAAGAAAGTCAAAATGGAACGTTTCTTCTCCATCCACCATTTGAAAATATTTTCTTTTGAAAATAAATGAGGCAAACAAAAAACATTCAGCTGATGTTTGTTTCTTAAACGAACAAATGCAAACGATTAAATGACAATTTACGAGGCTCGTTCGCAGGAAAACAAGAAAATAAAATCACCGAAAGAAAATGGCAGGGAATGTCGTTAAAGCCAACGCAAAAATATGTGAACATATTTCTGTTTCACTTGCCAGAGTATCGGCAGGAAGAGATGCTCCTTTGCAATTTACTAACCTTATTGACGGACGGGGTCTTCCCCGTTGGCAACGTTTATTGAAGCTAAAAGCATTTCATTCCTTATGTCAGACATAAACACACACACACAGATTCCAATTCAGTGGAGACAATGGGAGAAATGTATTTTAAGTAAATTTTAACGAATATCTTGGCAATACCCAAATATTCTTGCAAATAAATAAAAAAAATTTTTAGAAAATCGACAGAAATTGAAATGAAATTTGAGTACGATTCCGAAGTAAAAGGTAGGTTATTTGTGGCAGTTCGTACATTTGTAGTTGTCATAATTGACCTGATGAGCACGGAACTAAATCTGTGGTAAAACGGTTTTACACTAAATTTACGCCAATATAAATAAGTCATTGAAACGTTGCTGCAGCTCTAAGGAAAGAAAACGAAATATGGCCACTGTAGTGCACGATAATCACACAAGTAAACTCAGGTTCAGAAAAAAATATTAGTCTGTATGCCATGTCTCTATATCTCTAAACACATGGAACAGATTTGGAGCCACAACCGAATATTTTGACAACCGAATATTTTGGTGGCCGAATGTTGGTGGTTGTACGTACTATCCATGTATTCCATTGCTACATCCGAATGTTGATTGTGTACACTGCAATTTTCGGTATTGAAAACATACAGTATCGGTTGAAGAGACAAACTATCGATAACCCTAACAAATTAGGGTGACTGCAACTAAATTGTACATTTAGTGGCTGTTTTTATAGATTTCAATATGTGACGCGCAAAATAGAAAGGGACCTAAGGTTAAAAACCAGTTTTGTTCAGGAGAGCTATTTTAAAGATTAGGTCCCTTTCTATTTGCGCTTAGAATCGTCGACTGCACTTTCATAAAACACGCATATCTCTGGGAGGGAACACTTTTGGGGCATGGGATCGGTCTCATTCCATGCTCAGAAAAAAAGTGAAAAGTTGATGAAAAGTTTTGTTCAGGAGAGCCATTTTAAAGATTAGGTCCCTTTCTATTTGCGCTTAGAGTCGTCGACTGCACTTTTTATAAAACGCGCATATCTCTGGGAGGGAACACTTTTGGGGCATGGGATCGGTGCTCAGTCCACATCAAAAAAAAAAAAAATTAAAATTGATTTTTTTACCCTTAGGTCCCTTTCTCTAGGCGCTGTCACATATATATTTCTGTCCTAGGCAACACTAACTGTTGCCTCGCTCCATCTGAAATTTCCATTAGATAGTTTTACATTGTTTAGCCTAAATGTACTCAGGACGTCTTGGCGTACGACCACCATTTGTGTTGTTTACAAGGACTTGAAAAAATCAATTTGGCAAAAAAATGGAATTAACTCGTGAACATTTTCGTGCGATCATTTTTCACAACTTTCGACGTGCTTAAATCTTTGTATGACGATGTGAGAAACTGGTTTAATGAACTCAACCGTGGCCGACGCTCGCTCAAAGACGAAGGTTGTGAAGGTCGTCCAAAAACGGCCGCTGTGCCAGGCAACATTGATGCCGTGCGTGAACTGAGAATGCAAGATCGTCATGTGCCATACCGTGAGATAGAGGCATCGTTGGGCATTTCTCGCACCAGCATACATTCGATATTGCATGTACACTTGGCCTTAAGAAAACTTTGTTCTCGTTAGATCCCGCACAATTTGACAATCTCTCAAAAAAAAAGCTCGTGTCGATTTGTGCAAAGAAGTTTTGAAAAAATACGATCTCGGTGCTTCAAAAGACGTTTATAAGATCGTCACAGGTGACGAATCATGGATCTATGCGAATGAGCCCGGAACAAAACAGCAATCGACCGTGTGGGTCTTCGAAGACGAGCCAAATCCAACGAAAGTTGTTCGTGGAAGAAGCACTTCGAAGCAAATGGTCGCCTGTTTCTTCGGCAAAACTGGTCATGTGGCTACTGTTCCGATTGAGCAATGTAGGAAGTCAATTCTGAGTGGTACACCACAATTTATTGTCTGAAATCTTCGGAGAAATTCGGAAAACGAAGAAAAAAAGTCAACTCATTGTGCACCATGAAAATGCAAGCTCTTACACATCGGCTCAAACCAGCACCTTTTTGACTGGCCAAAACGTCGAATTGATGGGTCATCCGCAAAAAAATCATCCTTTGGACCAACCGATCCTTATGTAAAATGATCTCCTCAATCCGAATTGAGTGTCCGTTTTGCCCTTACACGTAAAGTTTTCGAGATATCGTGAACATGACATTTTTCGGAATTTGTTCATTAATTTTTCTAGAACTTCGGCTATTCTTATCCGATTCACTTGAACGGATAATTGATATATTATATTGATATTAAATAAATCTTTCATATAAATCATAATTTATAAAAATCGAATACAGATTGTGGAAGTTACAGCCAACAGAAGCAATTTTTTTGTTGTTGAAAGTTTTCGTTTTTAACTACCAACTGACCCAAATTCAGGAGCTCTCCCAATCGGTTTTGCACAAAATCATTTAAACTATACTGCAACTTATCCAACGTTTTTTGATAATCCAACGAAAATGTGGTAATTTAGCTTATTTACTTACTCGGTTTTGCAAAAACCGGAAGCATTTGCAGTCTTGTTTGATACTCGCAGCATAGCCGTCAAATGAAACGCATTCAACAGAAGAAATATTTTTCCATCCAATCGTTCTTCATTTTCATATTTGCAAGGCTCATTGATTCTGCCTTTAACTGCAGAATCAATTAAACCTTGTAAACAATATTTGCTACAAGGTTTAACTGGTTCAGGGCCTTGGTAAAAAATGCGTTTCAGAATGGTGCGTACCGAAAAATTTTTGCTGTTTTTTTTATTAAATAACAAGAAACTTTTGGTAATGGCAGTAAATATTTTTTTTCTAATTTATGAAACTAACTTATAATACCCTGTTTCTCCGAGTGTTGCAGGGTATAAAAAACCAAAACAAGTTTTTGGGCCTTTTTTAAGGTTTGCTATATATATTTCTGGCCTACTAATGAAAATGCAAATATTTATTATCAAAAATGATTTATTGTTTTTCAAAGTATTCTCCAGCGTGATCTATACACTTTTGCATGCGCTCAAAGCCAATTGTCGAAGCACTTTTTCCACTCCGATTGAGACGCCTCCAATACATGGTTTTTGAACGCTTCAACAGCATCTTCCGGCGACGAAAATCGTTGACCACGCTTTTTTTCTTGATGTGCGGGAATAAAAAGAAGTCATTGATGCCAAGTCAGGGCTGTACGGCGGATGACCCATCAATTCGACGTTTTGGCCGATGTGTGAGAGCTCGCATTGTCATGATGCACAATGATTCGTCTTCTTTTGTTCGTTCTTTGCATTTCTCCGAAGACTTTAGGAAAACAAATTGTGGTGTACCACTCAGAATTGACCGTCCCACGTTGCTCAAGCGGAACAGTCGCCGCATGACGGGTTTTGCCGAAGAAACAGGCGACCATTTGCTTTAAAGTGTTTCTTCCACGAACAATTTTCGTTGGATTTGGCTCGTCTTCGAAGACCCACACGGTCGATTGCTGTTTTGTTTCGGGGTCATACGCATAGATCCATGATTCGTCACCTGTGACGATCTTAAGAACGACGTTTGAGCACCGCGATCATATTTTTTCAAAATTTCTTTGCACCAATGGACACGAGCCTTTTTTGGAGCGATTGCCAAATTGTGCGGGATCCAAGGAGAACAATCCCTGTTTACGGCCAGGTCTTCATGCAATATCGAAAGTATGCTGGTGCAAGAAATGCCCAAGGATGCCTCTATCTCACGGCATGTCACATGACGATCTTACATTATCAGTTCACGCACGGCATCAATAGCACAGCGGCCGTTTTTGGACGACCGTCACGACCTTCGTTTTTGAGCGAGCGTCGGCCACGATGGGATTTATTAAACCAGTTTTTCACAGTGATATAGGATGGTGCTTCATCGCCATACAATTTTTTATACAATACAATTTTTCATTTAAGTTCATCGATGCACTATTGTCGTGATAATCCACGTCGAAAGTTGTGCAAAATGATCGCACGAAAATGTTCACGAGTTGATTCCATTTTTTGGCAAATTGATTTTTTCAAGTCACTGTAAACAACACAAATGATGGTCGTACGTTCTGGGTTGTGCTAACAAATGTCAAACTTTCCAATGCAAATGTCAGATAGCGCCAGGCAACAATTACTTGGGTTAAGAAGGAATGCGAATCAATATTCATGGACTGAATATTCACTACGGCAGCCACATTGGCGCAATATTCTAAGACGAAGTAACTGAGTTCGCCCATTCGATATTAATAAAAACCCTGAAATTTTGCATGGTTTTGGCCATAAGCGGCTTGGAATGGCAAAAGGGCGAAATAAATCCAGAGGGGAAAACCCATTCCATTTAAGGACTTAAACTGTCTATGAAAAGGTACACTTGTTGAGTATTGCTGAACATATCTCCACTATTTTTGGATGGTTTTACTAGAGATCTTTAGTGGAGACGCACCTACCAATTAAAAAGTGAGTATGGTTTTTCCACCAACGCTTTAGATACAAAAAATTTCTCAAATCAAATTTTATTTTTATTTCACATATTTCGCGTCGGACTCGTGGAACCCGGGGGCCCAAAAAATGCCGCTGTAGTCAGTTAATTGTAAATAGGAACATATGGGCACTAAATTAATGAAAATTTCATTACAATTCCAAACGTGGATTAATTTTTTGAGATAATGGATTCTTGGGGTCCCAAAAAAAGCCGTTACTGTCTAAGCAAGTAAACAATTATAAATTTCTTTAGACTGGATTTCTCTAGACTAGGACTGACTGACATTGAATCTTGGGAACTCATGCGGCACAAAAAACGCCCTTTATAATTTAAAAATTTAAAAGCGACCAAAAGTAAATATGGACATGAAATAGGTCATCAAAACAAATACGAATCTTAATGTGGATTTATTTTTAAGATTTTACTGAGACGGGGAGCACAAAAAACCTGTGTTATAGTCAAAGCAACCGACCAGTTTTTAATACGTAAATATAGACAAGCAAATTAAAAAAAAAAAATTAAATACAAGAACTCAAATATGCAATATTTTTTAAAATTTTGCCAGGACTGGATCACGGACTCTTGGGTCTTTGGGACCCATAAAAAGGCCGTTATAGATAGAACAAGTACCAATTGCAAATAAGGGTACTCAAACGTTTATTTTTACATCCAACGGAGATAGGGTGCTTGGACTTATGACACCTTGGGGCAGACAAGTTACAGTACGAAATCAACAGAATTGATCTATCAGTGTATAGAGGTACTTTTTTCAATAGGGATTTTTTCACAGATTACGCGTGAGTTTCGTTAAATTTTTTTCATTCAATATTGTTTACCGTTTGAAATCATTCATTCATTCATTCATTCATTCATTGCTAATGGACGAGTACAAAGCGTCAGCATTTTCTGAATTATTTCATCTAAATCATCAGTCTTCTGAAGGAATTGGTTGCATTGACACTGAACAGGAAGTTTCTGATGTTGTTATTGAATTTGACTCGTCTTTATTCGAAACCCCATACCAAGATTTCCAGATATCTGAAAACAATATAAAAAATTTACTGAAACATTTGAAATCTAAGAAATCGTCCGGATTAGATAATATTAAAAATAATATGCTCAAGAATCTTTCTGACTTAGGTGTGTCGCATCTTACTATTATAATGAATGCTTGTCTGAAATTCCAATATTTCCCTAAATTATGGCGAAAAGCTAAAATTATACCCATTCTAAAACCTGGAAAACCCCTCGATTTAGTTAATAGCTACCGTCCTATTAGCTTACTTAGTATAATATAAGTAAACTTTTGGAAAAGATTGTGAAAGGACGGCTTATAGAATGCATAGATGCGACGAATGTTTTACCAGATGAACAATTTGGATTTAGGGCTTCTCATAGTGCGACTCATCAAGTCAAAAGAATCACTAACCACATAAATACACAATTTTCCTTAAAAAATTCTACTGCTCTGGTCTTATTAGATGTTGAAAAGGCTTTTGACACTGTCTGGCATGATGGCTTAATTTTTAAATTAATAAAATCAACTTTCCGAAATATTTAATAAAAATTGTAAAATCTTTTTTGACAGAGCGGTCATTCTGTGCAGAAATAAGCGGAGATTTCTCACACTTTGTTAACATAACTGCTGGAGTTTCTCAGGGTTCTGTTTTGGGACCAGTTCTTTATATAATTTTCCTAAAAATGATATTTGCGAATATGCATTCTATGCCGACGATACTGCTATATTTTGCTCAGGATTAATGGCTGATGGCATTATATTGCCGCTACAATCTTCTTTAGATAAAATCGTTGAATATACAAAAAAGTGGACAATTAAAATAAATGCGAATAAATCGCAGGCTATCTTTTTCACTAACAAAAGAAAGCTTTGTTATACACCACAGTCAAACTTAGTTATGGATGGCAGGGAAATCACTTGGTCAAATTCAGTTAAATATCTGGGGGTTATTTTAAATCCCCGTTTAACGTTTAATGATCATATTTCGCACATACTTGGAAAAATGAATATAGCTATAAAACTGTTGTATCCCATTATCAATAGAAAATCTCAGCTTAGTTTGGAAAATAAAACTATTATTTACAAGGCGATATTTCAATCAATTGCGTTATATGCATGTCCTGTTTGGGGAAATTGTGCCAAAACCCATATTATGAAAATTCAAAGATGTCAGAATAAGATATTGAAATTAATGTTGGCACTTTTGCACTAGACGTTTGCACGAGCTTAGTAATGTTGATCTTATTAATATAAGAGTAACCCAGATTACTCATAAATTTAAAATATCCTGTTTAAATAATGGAAATAATCTGATTACAAATCTGTATGACTGAATACATTTAGAAAAATTTTTAATTATTGTATAAGTACACTTATTTTTAGTGAAGGTTTTTACAAACAAATTTCCCTGCTCCTCCACTTCTATGCAACTTTATTTTAAGACAATATTAATAATATAGATGTAAGGTTTAAAAAAAAACCATCTCTAGACTGTAAGATTATGTAACCCAAAAATGTTATTCAATAAACGATAATAAATAAAAAATAACAGGTGATCAATTTATGCGTGAGTTGTGTTAAACATTATTTTCTTTGTCTTTTCTGTGTTGTTTGCAATTTCATCATGGAAAGACCTACACCGCGAAAACCAAGGTGTGTGTCATTAACGCCACACCGGTCGAAATGCTCGAACGAGTCATCCAAAATTGGACCCTCAGAATCGACACCCTAAGGCGTAGTTGCGGCTAACATTCAAAGAGAATTATATTCAAAAAATAAATGGCAAACAATTTCATTTCGAATAAACAATAAAGTTCGACATTTGATTTGAATTTTTGCGTTTTATTATTTTGAAAAAAAAAATGCTAGATTGAACAACCTATAGATTGTTTACCGAGAGAAGAGTTCGCACTCTTGGATAGTTACAATCAAGAGCGACCAATAATAAATACAGTGGTGGCCAAAAAATATGCAACTAAGATTGACTGACTTTAACAGGCTCTGTAAGTTGGCAAATTTGTACCACAAATAAGACAATGATATTTAAATAATTATTAATACGGCATTCAGATTTTAAATAATTATCAGAATGCACAGCTTTTGTTTACATTTCTTTGCTATCGGCATTTTTATCGATAAATATTAAAATCGGTATGGACAAAACATATGCAACTCAACAATTTTGTTTTAAATAACGGCATTTTTGCAATTTATTTTTATCTGTTCTTCTTCATATTAATAATTCGAAAGCCTGCGTAAAGAAATTTGTAGGAATATTCAGTATTATTTTGCTATTTTATTTCAATTAAAGCTAAAATAGAGTTCGTTTTCAAATGGCACGCGATAAATTTGGATTTGAGCTCAGACAGCGAATTGTGACTGATTATTCTTCTGGAATATCACAGAAAGACATTGCCGAGAAATATAATGTTCATAAAAGTTCAATATGTCGCATTATTGCTAAGTTTAAAAAAACTTCACAAATTTCTGTTAAACACCGATGTGGTCGACCGCGCAAGACAAGTGATCGGACGGACAATTTGATAATCAGACACGTGAAAAAAGACCCATTTATCTCTTCCTCCAAACTAACTGAAAAATTGCACGTATCAGTTTCTGATCGAACAATTCGTAGACGTCTTTACAGGCCTCTCTACGCGCACGACGCCCTACAAAAAAACCGCTCATATCAAAGCGTAATCAAAAAAAGCGTTTACAGTTTGCTAAAGACCATTTAAATTGGCCAGAAAGTAAATGAAGGCCTATCCTGTTTAGTGACGAATCAAAATTTAACATAATTGGCAGCGATGGCATGTGTTATGTACGACGACCAGCTGGAAAACGGATCGAAGTACGTTACTGCAAAAAGACGGTCAAGCATGGAGGGGGCAGTGTAATGGTGTGGGGCTGTTTTTCTGGTGCTGGTGTTGGTCCACTGCATAAAATTGTTGGCATTATGGACAGATTTATGTATAAAGACATATTGGAAAGGGTAATGCTTCCATATGCAGAGTATGATATGCCGTTGCGGTGGGTCTTCCAGCAAGACAACGATCCCAAACACTCATCGAAAGTGGTTAAATTGTGGTTTGCCGAAAATAGAGTTACGGTAATGGAATGGCCACCGCAATTTCTAGACTTAAATCCCATCGAGAACCTCTGGGAAATCGTAAACCAAAAAATTGATAAAGAAAATTGTACAAGTTCGACTATTTTGTTTCAACGACTGGAAGATGCGTGGAAATCAATCCCAACAAGCGTCATTGACAACCTAATAGCATCAATGCCTCGAAGGTGTCAGGCTGTAATCAACAACAACGGATTTGCTACAAAATATTGAGTTCATTTGCATTGAACTGCGCTCGATTTTATTAGTTGCATATGTTTTGGCCACTGAAAAATAAGAATGAATATGTATTTTTATGTTTTTTTCATACTTTACTTAAATATCTATGGAGTAGATCACTTTTTCTTAATTTTAAAGCAATAAAGTATAAAATTTCAAAATATAATTGGCTAATTTTAATTTCAGAAAATTTTTACGAAATATTTGGCAAAAGATGTATTTTGGTTGCATTTGTTTTGGCCACCACTGTAGGTACGCCCAAACAACGGCAGCTTTTACTACGAACCGAATGGGTTGTCTTAAAAGAATTTACTTAATTTAATAACTGCTAGTTTTCTCATTTCAGTAGCGAAACCCTGGTAGAGGGCTTCAAATATTCAACCAGGTCGACCTTTTTCTCCTTTTTACTTGTTCAAATGGTTTCACTTAAAACACTCTACCCTATAGGGTGGGGTAATCGAAACTTCTTCGAAATACATTCTACGGCCAAACTACTACAGCAGCACAAGAATGACATACGCATGCAGACATCTGGCTTCAGTGCTATACACAAATTTTAAAATAACACATTTGTTTCTAAAGTTATTATTAAGTAATTTGCAAACTTAACATGTGCAAAATGGGTTTTGTTTTGCTTTTCTACTCGATTATTTTACTGAAATCTATTTTTAAAGAGTGGCGCCCCCATTTTAATATGCTGATGTCAAAAATGGAAATATATTTTTGCTGTTGTTTTCTTTTTGTCCAACATGTATTCGGTGAAACTTATTTATAAAATGCATTTACTTTTTAGTACAGTGGCAGAGAACAAAGACTTACAACTCCAGAAAACAGAGCATTAAAAGAATGTAATCATTTGAAAAAAATTTTAATTTTAAAAAACCCGATTAAACTTTGTTAGATTTAGCAGGGTCTTCGACCGTTGAACAATTACCCAAATTTACTTACTGCAAGGTTTTAAGTCCCTAAAAGGACAATATTTTCCCCTAACCAATTTTGCACATATTAAAACGGAAATTACTTGGAGTAATGAAAATCCACAAGCCATTGTTAAGACGCCGTTACATTCTCAAAAAAGCAATGTTTGGTGTGCTCTATGGGCAGAGGTTATCATTGGTCGATATTTCTTCAAAAATGAAGTCGGCCATAATGTTACAGTCAATGGCGAACGTTATAGAGCCATGATTAATGACTTTTTTCTGCCTGAATTGGAGGATGTTGATATGGACGACCTTTGGTTCCTACAGGACGGCGCTACAAAATCTCGAGGCGTGGGCCTCCTGGATCGTGCGACTTAACACCGCTGGTCTATTTTTTGTGGGTTTATGTGAAGTCGCTTGTCTACGCAGATAAGCCCGACACAATTGACGCCTCGGAAGAGAATATTCGGCGCGTTACTGCTGACATACGGCCCCAAATGCTTCACAATGTGGTCGAAAATTGGGTCTCTCGGATTGTGTTTAATCGAGCCAGCTACTTGTCCGAAATTATTTTATATGTATAGTTTCATTTTATATATATATGTGACGCGAAAAATAGAAAGGGACCTAAGGTTAAAAACCAGTTTTGTTCAGGAGAGCCATTTTAAAGATTAGGTCCCTTTCTATTTGCGCTTAGAATCGTCGACTTCACATCAAAAAAAAAGAAAACAAATAAAAATTTATTGTTTTTTACCCTTTGGCCCCTTTCTCTATGCGCTGTCACATATAGAGGGCGGTTCGGAAACTTCTTAGCCTATCAAAAAAAGCGCGGTATAAACAGAAAAAAATTAAGTGTTTTGGAAACTTCCATCTCTGCTATGAGCACATGTTAAATTTTGTTTCGATCTGGCAACTCCTTCATATAGAAACATGTGTTCACAAAAGACGCATCCGCGATTTTTTTACAATGTAAAAATTAGAAATGCGTGGTGTCATTAAATATGTACATAAAAAAGGTTTATCGGGACAAGAAATTCATAATGATATGGTGAATGTGTTAGGTGAAAGTGCTCCTTCATATGCAACAGTAAAAAATTGGGTTGCTGAATTTAAACGTGGTCGTACAAGCATTGAAGATGAACCACGTAGTAGACGTCCAAAAACAGCAACAACAACAGAAATTGTAGCCAAAGTGCATGATATGGTATTAAATGGTCGACGAATAAAAGTGCGTGAAATAGCTAATACCATGGACATCTGAAATGATCGAGTCCATTTAATTTTGAATGAAGAACTACAGATGAAAAAGCTTTCTGCAAGATGGGTGCCGCACTTGTTAACAGTCGACCAAAAACGCATAAGAATGAACATTTCTCAAGCTTGTTTGGATCGTTTTCAGCGAAATAAAATGGATTTTAAGCGTCGTTTCATAACTGTTGATGAGACATGGATCCACCACTATACTCCAGAGACAAAAGAACAATCCAAACAATGGACTGAAGCTGGAGGAAGTGCCCCAAAGAAGGCAAAAACAATTCAATCGGCTGGTAAGGTTATGGCAACGGTTTTTTGGGACTTCAAAGGTATTTTATTGATTGACTATCTGCAAAAGGGTAAAACAATAAATTCAGAGTACTATTGCAACCTTTTAGATCAATTAAATGTACAAATTCGAGAAAAACGTCCTGGCTTACAACACAAAAAAATAATTTTTCATCAAGACAACGCACCAGCGCACAAGAGTGTTTTAACAATGGCTAAAATCAACGAATTAAAGTACGAGTTGCTTGACCACCCACCTTATTCTCCTGATTTAGCTCCCATAGACTTTTACCTGTTCCCAATTCTAAAAAAATTCCTTGCTGGCAAGCGTTTTAGCTCAAATGAGGATGCAATTACAGTTGTAAACCACTATTTTGAAGACCTTGAAGAAAACTTTTTTAATCAAGGGATAGAATTGCTAGATAAGCGTTGGACTAAGTGTATTGAAGTTTCAGGAGATTATATTGAAAAATAAAAATATTTTTGAAAAACTTACTATTCTCTTTGATTGATAGGCTAAGAACTTTCCGAACCGCCCTCGTGAACATATTTCTGGCCTAATAATGAAAATTCTAATATTTGTTTAGCTCGTTTGTTTTATTTCGGTCTGTTGCTTTTACATATTAAACAGGGATTAAACCGGCTCAAGACCTCTTGCTTCTATATTTATGTAAATAGAAGACAAGTTTTTAACAAAATTGGCAAAGTGACATTGATTTTCGTGGCTGCACACTACTTTTATCATGATTTCGGGTCCGTGAGAACCCTCTTCAGAAAGCCTTGCTGCAATTGTTGAAAGTAAAACCGAACTCTATAAGGCCGGGCTCTCCCCAAACGAATGAGAACTACTGTTGTAAACCTTACTTTTCAAGTTTTCTTCACACAATTGCCCACGAAAATACAACTCACTCTTGCCAATTCTAATATCTATCATCAAATATGGTTTTATTGTTTTTCAAAGTATTCTCCAGCATGCGCTCAAACCAATTGTCGAAGCACTTTTTTCACTCCTCCAAAATATGGCTTTTGAGACACCTCCAAAATATGGTTTTTGAACGCTTCATCAACAGCATCTTCTGGGGAGGAAAATCGTTGACCACGCATTTTTTTCTTGATGTGCGGAAATAAAAAGAAGACATTGGGTGCCAAGTCAGGGCTACTAGGCAGATGACGCCTCAATTCGACGTTTTGGTCGGTCAAAAAGGCGCTGATTTGAGCCGATGTGTGAGAGCTCGCATTGTCGTGGTGCACAATGATTTGTCTTCTCTTGTTCGTTTTTCGAAATTTCGTGGTGTACCACTAAGAATTGACCTCCTACGTTGCTCAAGCAGAACAGTCGCCACATGACCAGTTTTGCCGAAGAAACAGGCGACCGTTTGCCTCGAAGTGCTTCTTCCACGAACAACTTTCGTTGCATTTGGCTCGTCTTCGAAGACCCACGCGGTGGATTGCTATTTTGTTTCAGGCTCATACGCGTAGATCCATGATTCGTCACCTGTGACGATCTTGTAAACGTCTTTTGAAGCACCGCGAGCGTATTTTTTCAAAATTTTTTTGCACCGATCGACACAAGCCTTTTTTTGAGCGATTGTCAAATTGTGCGGGAACCAACAAGAACAAACCTCTTTTACGGCCAGGTATTTATGCAATATCGAATGAATGCTGGTGGAAGAAATGCCCAAGGATGCCTCTATCTCGCGGTATGTCACATGACGATCTTGCATTATCAGTTCACGCACGGCATCAATGGTCTCTGGCACAACGGCCGCTTTTGGACGACCTTCACGACCTTCGTCTTTGAGCGAGCGTCGGCCACGATTGAATTCATTAAACCTTTTTCACAGTACTATAGGATGGTGCTTCATCGTCATACAAGAATTTAAGTTCATCGATGCACTCTTGTCGTGATGATCCACGTCGAAAGTTGTGAAAAATGATCGCACGAAAATGTTCACGAGTTAATTCCATTTTTTTGTCAAACTGATTTCTTCAAGTCACTGTAAACAACATAAATAATGGACGTACGTCAAAACATTCTGAGTACATTTATGCTAAAAAATGTCAGACTTTCCAATGAAAATGCCAGATGGCGCCGAGCAACACTTAGTGTTGCCTAGGCCAGAAATATATATATACCTTCGCAACAACATAAAGACGAAATTTCAATCCTTTGAACGTCTGTATTTGAAAAATACGAAAATTCTATAAAACTAAATAGTGAATTACAAACTTGTATACAGTATATGTACTCGTATATATATACATACATATATTCAATACAAATATACATACACAGATATACATATGCATATACATGAACATATATTTTAAAAAATCATACCGTAAACTTTTTCTCTAACAACGAAGGTGATGATGATCACGATAATGTTTTTGGTGATGCTGTTGCTGGTGATGCTTTCGATGATACTTTGCTCGGAATGATGTTGCTGCAGTGTAGGGCAAAGCAACGACAAAATGTGTGCAGCATCAACTCCGCTCATGACATGCAGCAAGTAAATTGCACACATGTTTGTTGTTTTTTTTTTTCTTATTTCAAAGCGAAAGACCGAAATTTTGAACAAACTGTATGCATAAGATCCATATGCATTATCAACCTGAAAAGGAGTTGACAATTTGGAGTGACTACTTTTTAAAAACATATTAGATGTTGCTCCATAACAACAAACCAAATGTTTAGTCGTCAGTTAGAATTAGGTGCGATTTCGAATTCGGTCTCAGACTGACAGATGAATAAAATCGAAAGTTTTTATGATTACCCACCCAAAACTCTTTTTATCTACTTCCAAAGGATGCGATTGGATTTTGTGACACTCAAAAGTGGCATTAGGTGCAATTATACGAAAGTTCTTTGCATCCTCTTATTAGAAAGCTCTATTTGTTGGTGGCGGTTAAGTAGGGACTGACGTGCTTTCAATTCGAAGGGTCTTGAGTTCCAGCACAAGTAAAGGCATATAAGAGGTGATCCATATAAATGAATTATTTTGGTAGACATAGAAACAGATAACATTTGTTGTTGGGCCTTAGACTCAACAAAGTGCACTTTCACCTTCCAAAGAATATTTGGACATTTCGACCGCAATAGGCGTTTAACAATGACTACAACAATGAATGATGTGACAATTCTTTTATATAATGGGTGATCCATGTATAAATACTTTTTTCAATAGCCTTTTTTTTAACATATCACGTGTGAGTCGTGTCATGCTGTCATGTTATTTTTGTTTAGTATTGTTTGGCATTTCATCACGGAGAGACGCCTGAACAACGTTTACAAATCGTTAAATTTTATTACGAAAGTTCACGTTCTGTGAGGAATGTGTTTCGTGCACTTCGTTCAACTTATGGTCAACATAATCGGCCTACTGAGCGTACTATTCGCAACACCATCAGCCTTCTTAAAACCAAGCAATCATTATGGGATAATATTCCACCGAATAGACCATGTCCAGCACGCAGTGAAAAAAATGTAGCTGCCGTAGCTGAGAGTGTACACCCAGACCGTGGAGAGTCGATTCGGCTCCGTTCGCAGCAACTCGGACTGACGTATGGAACGACTTGGCGCATTTTGCGTCGAGATCTTAAATTGAAAGCATACAAAATACAGCTTGTGCAAAAACTGAAGCCGTCCGACGTTCCCAAGCGACATCGCTTCGCTCTATGGACTCTTGAAAAGTTCCAAGAAGATCCGACGTTTTCGAGCCAAATTTTCTTCAGCGATGAGGCCCATTTCTGGCTCAATGGGTATGTAAACAAGCAGAATTGCCGCGTTTGGGGCAAAGAGCAAGCAGAAGAGGTTCAAGAGCTGCCACTTTACCCAGAAAAAACAACGGTTTGATGTGGTTTGTGGGCCGGTGGAATCATCGGTCCATATTTCTTCAAAAATGATGCCGGTGAGAACGTAACCGTCAATGGCGACCGTTATCGTGCCATGATAACCGACTACTCGTATTTGATGACTGAAGCTCGTGATCTCGGCGATATTTGGTTTTAACAAGACGGCGCCACTTCCCACAGATTGCATCAATCAATGGATTTATTGAGAGAACACTTCGGTGAGCAGATTATATCACGTTTAGGGCCGGTCGATTGGCCACCAAAATCGTGTGATATCACACCGTTAGACTTTTTCCTCTGGGGATATGGAAAGTCTTATGCTTATGCGGACAAGCCCGCTTCGATTCAGGCCTTGGAGCAAAACATCACGCGTGTCATTCACCAGTCGAAATGCTCGAACGAGTCGTCGAAAATAGAACTGAACGGATGGACCATCTGAGACGTAGCTGCGGCCAACATTTGATAGACATAATCTTCAAAAAATAAGTGCCAAGAATGTTCTTTCAAATGATAAACATTCCCCATTCAAAAACGTACTATTGAAAACATTAGAAAAATATTTAATGAAGTGACTAAAGATAGACGAATAAAGCTCAGAGAACTTGCTGATATTGTTAAAATACACGAAAAACAAATTTGGGGTATTTTACATGATGAACTCCACATTAAAAAGCTATCCGCAAGATGGTTGCCGCGTTTGTTGACTTTGCCACAAAAAATCGTCCGTTGGACCAATTCCGAGGAGCTTTTAGCGATTTATCAACGTAATCCAATAGAGTTCTTGCGCCGATTCATAACCGTTGATGAAACATGGATCCATCACTACACCCCAGAAGGCACAGAACAGTCAAAAAAATGGAAAGAAGCTGGTAAAAGTGGTCCCAAGAAGGCGAAAACTGTTAAGTCAGCAGGAAAAGTAATGGCCACAGTATTTTGGGATGCAAGCGGTATAATATTTATTGATTATCTTGAGAAAGAAAAAACTATAAATAGTGAATATTATTGTGCATTATTGGATCGGTTGAGTGAGAAATCAAGATAAAACGACCGAATTTAGGAAAAAAAAAAGTTTTTTTCATCAAGATAATGCTCCTTCACAAACTGCGTTTTTAACTCAACAAAAACTGGCCGAATTACGATTTGAAATTGCTCTGCATCCACCATATAGTCCAGATTTAGCTCCTTCTGATTATTTCTTGTTTCCAAATTTAAAACAATTTCTCGGTGGCAATAAATTTTCGTCCAATAGCGAGGTTTTTGCTGAAACTGAGGCATATTTCGAAGGTCTTTAAAAATCTTATTTTTCGGATGGAATTAAAAAACTTAAAACCCGTTTGATGAAGTGTATTGAGTTGGAAGGAGATTATGTTGAAAAATAGATAATAATAATTCCAAAAAAAAGGTTATTTTTATGTTAGGCCAGTTACTTTTGCGGTCGCCCTCGTACATCCGACCTATAACAAGTCTGTGTTAAAATAATTGGTTTCGATCCAATTCGGAAGTACTCAACTTTAATATCTTCTTTAGATCGTGCATAAACGAGTGGATGGTATACTAAATTGGTCATTGCGTTTGCAACACCACGAAGTATTAATCAGATACCCTATTAAGTGCACATACTAGTGGTATTCATGTCCGTCCTACCAGTGATCGTTCCTGTGTCGGTTGAAAGCATGATAGCGGTCTAACGGATCAACATAGGATTCCGAAATATTGCATGATGATTGGTGGCTTATGGTCAGAAGGCCCAGGGAGAAAAAAGTTTCCCTTTAAGAAATCATACATTAACAAATCATACATTTTTATTGAGGTGGTTCAAATGGTAACTTTTTGATTGGAACCTACTTAGTACCACAACAAAGAGCATATTTACTGGACGTTTTGGCCCAAGTGGCCCAGAAACCGGCGTGTTTAAAACGGGAGATCAATAGTCAATATAGACAAAAAGGTTTTCAAATTAAAGCACATTTTGCTACGAACTTAAATATAGATTTCTATTGAGATTTTGGTTAAGATTGGATTCGGACTCATTGCAAGAAGGGCCCAAAAAAGAAACCAATTGTTTTTTTTTTGCTGTGGTAGCGTAGGGACGGTGGAGGGTACTTTTTTGCGCTTTGCGCTACGTCAGAAAACAGAATTACGTCAGAGAAAATCGAAGCAAACGTTGTTGGAAAGGTCATATAAAAAAGTATATTTTTGTAGCTAACTAAAAGAAACCTTAAAAATAAAAGTTGCGAAAAAGTCAAAAAGTTTAAATTCGGGCGTCTCGAAAATGACCGTCTTGATATGTGGTATTGGAATTTTTATTTTCCTAATGCCAAAAGCTGTTAGATTTTCCCAATAATTTATTTCCGATAAAATGAATAAGAGCAATCGAGTCGGTTTTAGTTTTAAGAATATTCTTTTAATTTAAAAATGTTTCTTTTCACAACTTGTCGCGTATAGGGTTAACGCAGGAATAAAAAATGAAATAAAAAACTTTCTCGAACATTTGAAAAATCAGTCAAATATAAAACTCAAACGAAACAAAAATTCAAATATGAAATCTCCATAGAAACAAAAACTTAAACCTACTTTGATCGATGTACTTTTGCTAAGAAAGAAAAACACAGTAAGATTTACTGTGACCATACTTACTTTTTCCAGCAAAAGCTATCGAAAAATCGATGACACAATTTCGAGGAATTTTTGTTCTTACCAATCGGCCCACCATAGTAGCGCATTTTAATTTCAGCGGCTATGTTAACAAGAAAAAATGGCGCACCTGAGGTTCGGAAAACCCTCACGTGGTCGTTAGGTAGTATATGCAGTAACCGTTTGGGGAGTGGTGGCATCATTGGCCTATTTGATGGGCGTTACCGAGACAGGATAAAACATTTTTTGTGGCCAAAGATGCACCCGGCGAAAAAATATGGCTATTATATGGTCATGGCAACAATAATAAGTTCTCTGCATTTACTATAATATTCTCTGCATTTACTATAATATTGCGGCAACATTAATATTGGTTAAATGCAAAGTATTTTATTATAGTAGTTTTAGTAAAGTATTATTGCCAAAGTTAAAAATATGGTCCTAGCAACAATATACTTATAAATATGGCTGATGAGACAAAAGTATTGTTTTTGAATTTTGTGTTGACGATAATATGACTACGGCATTCATACTGTACTGGAACAATGTTTTAGTTGCGTGTCTTACGCAATAATATAATTTTTTATCTGTAAATTAAAATTAAAAAACAAACTGCATTGGATTTGTTTAACTGAAATATTTTTAATAAAGGAAACGCTTACGTTACGAGTATTTGAACGGATTTTTTCTACGTACTTTTTAATCAATCATTCCTATTAGTTTGAATTTTATGTACGAGGGCGACCGCAAAAGTAACTGGCCTAACATAAAAAGAACCGTTTTTTTGGAATTATTATTATTTATTTTTCAACATAATCTCCTTCCAACTCAATACACTTCATCAAACGTTTTTCAAGTTTTTTAACTCCATCTGAAAAATAAGATTTTTCAAGACCTTCAAAATATGCCTCAGTTTGAGCAATAACCTCGCTATTGGACATAAATTTTTTGCCACCGAGATTTTTTTTTAAATTTGGAAACAAGAAATAATCAGAAGGAGCTAAATCTGGACTGTAAAGTGGATGCGGAGCAATTTCAAATCGTAATTCGGCCAGTTTTTGTTGAGTTAAAAATGCAGTGTGTGAAGGAGCATTATCTTGATGAAAAAGAACTTTTTTTTTTCTAAATGCGGTCGTTTTATCTTGATTTCTTCACTCAACCGATCCAATAATGCACAATAATATTCAGTATTTATAGTTTTTCCTTTCTCAAGATAATCAATAAATATTATACCCCTTGCATCCCAAAGTACTGTGGCCATTACATTTCCAGCTGACTTAACAGTTTCCGCCTTCTTGGGACTACTTTTACCAGCTTCTATCCATTGTTTTGACTGTTCTTTGCATTCTGGGCTGTAGTGATGGATCCATGTTCCATCAACAGTTATGAATCGGCGCAAGAACTCTATTGGATTACGCTGATAAATCGCTTAAAGCTCCTCGGAATTGGTCCAACGGACGATTTTTTGGGGCAAAGTCAACAAACGCGGCACCCATCTTGCGGATAGCTTTTTCATGTGGAGTTCATCATGTAAAATACTCCAAACTAGTTTTTCGTGTATTTTAACAATATCAACAAGTTCTCTGAGCTTTATTCGTCTATCTTTAGTCACTTCATTAAATATTTTTTTAATGTTTTCAATAGTAGTAGCAGTTTTCGGTCTTGCAGAGAGTTGTTCATCTTCCGTACTTGAACGACCCATTTTAAATTGTTGAAGCCAGGATTTCACGGTGGAGTATCATGGTGCATTATCACCATGAACTGAGTCCAATTCATCTTTGATTAATTGTGGCGTAAAACCTTTCATATAAAAGTGTTTTATTACCGCACGAAACTCTTTATTTTCCATTATTCAAAAATTATAAAACCTGTTTACTTCAATCACCTGTAACAAAGAAAATGATCATTAAATATTTCGGAAATTTTGACAGATGCCTTATAAAAGATTGCTTTTAAAAAACAAAAAAAAAATGTTGCTAGTAAAACAGAAAATGTGCCAGGCCAGTTAGTTTTGCAGTCGCCCTCGTACAACAACATAACCCAATCCTTTTAAATCATTTTGGGAATCAAAGAATGGTTGTAGGTATCATTACATGGTTGCGTGTGAATCATACTATGGTTGTATGTGAAACATACTAGGGTTGTGAGGATCATACCATGGTTGTATGTGAAACATACTACGGTTGTAAGGGTCATAGTATGGCTGTTGGGATCATAGTATGGTGAAGTGCAAATCAAACTATAGTTGTGGGGATCATAGTATGGTTGTATGTGAACCATACCATTCCTGTGAGGATCAAAATATTGTTGTGCCACAAACAGCTACACAACAATCGTATGATGACCTTCGAATATTGTCATCCCAACCATACTTACTTTTCTTCGTGTAGAAGACATGGATTCGAAACGATCTTCGGCCTAATGCACAATCTATTATTTGCGCGACAATTTCGGTAATCGTCTTATCAGCCACATCGACAACTTCAATTAACAGACAAGAAGCTGCGATTGATTGCCGTTTGACTTTGAGGGGTACAGCGAAGGACCGATGCTTTTGCGCACAATCTCTACACGATTCAGGCCTCTCAGGCGTGAATCGAGCAAACAATCCGTGAGATAACTGTCTCTAAAGTCTATGAAAAATGTATTGATCGGATGTACCACTGAAAAACTAGCCCAGAAAGCCACATAAACGAAATTGCATTCCAAAATAATGAAAAGAGCAAACATTTCCAAACCAAGTATGCCAAAGAATATACATTCTTTAGTTTTAAAAATAAAATTGGATTGGGACCTGCTTTTATAACTCATTCCAGGTGTTACACAATTGCAAATGCTACACAATATTTAGATAAAATGAGACACACAGTTCGGCTCTTGGAACAGAAGGACCTTCACTCGCTGGGAGCTTTTGAATGTAAGCTGCATCAATTGCAACCTATTCCTCTACGGTTGCTTTGAGGTTAAAACAAGCTTTGCAAAGATTTCACACAGTTCGTTAAGGGTGTTAAAAACAAATTCACAATTCAAAAATAATAAAATTCAATTTCATATCATTTTTTATAAAAACCAATTGAAACCCCTCAAGCAATTCAATACTACAATTTTGACAAGGCATCTACAAGACATTCCCAGAAAATGACCTAATTCTGTAATGAACTGTTGACGGAAATACAGCAACAAATGGCCTCTCTGTCCTCATGAATGAGCCGTTGACCGTGACACATGAGACTTTTGATTCGATTCCATTTTCAAACATCCGCAAAACGGTGCCACCTTTATCGATGCAGGAAACCATGGGGACAATAACTCTGACAGCAACAACTTTTTGGAAAAAATATCTGCGAAATTACCTCATTTTTTTAGTAAATGCTGTTATACCCCCTTTTGATGGAGCTGAGGGGATGGAAAATTACAGATACCTTTTTTCCCCATCATCAAATTCTGGTAAGAAAATATTTCGTCGTTTGCTGCTTACATGGAAAATATTCACAAACAAGTGTTGCCATGTTTAAAAAGAGGAAAAAGAAAGGGAAAACAGCCACAACAACAACAACACGAAGGAATATTAGAAGTCAATAACAACAACGAGGGACTTAAGTACACATATTGATTTTCATATGTTAAATTGATAACATCATCAATGTGCGCTTTTCCCTCTTTGCTCGAGTGCCGAGTCAAGTGAACGTTCGAGGAGCACTTCAGTGCTTGGGAACGGAACAGAAGCACTAGCAATGAAGCCAGCGGAATGTTCCCCAGTATTGACGACTACACCTGCGTACATTGGGAGCCTGAATGAAATGGGTTTTTAAACAAGAAATATTCTTTGATTTTAATATCTTCTCCCGTAGTCCTTAGACGATAGAAAAATAATGGGAGGGTTGTTCTGGGTAAGGGAAATATTCGTTTTTGATAGGTTTTCTTCTTCTTCGAGGGGGTCTTCATTCCAAACGCAACAGCTGCTACAAAATGTGTACTTGTGCAGAGTTGAAACTTAATGATGATGATTTTACATTAACCTTTTTCGGAAATTTGCATAAAGTTATTCAAGAAAAAAGTGAAACAAAGTTTTTATAGACGCCAAAACAACAGCATGCATTTATTGAACACTAACGGCGGACGAGTGTATCTTTTTCAATTTTCTATGGCATAACTAAGTTATCAAGACAGCTAATTTATTTTAAAGAAACTAAATTATTTTTTTGCGTATACTGAATGAAAGTTCAATAGAAACGACGGTCTCAAACCACACTGCAAAGCATAAACTAAATTTGAATACCAGAATACCAGACGTTACTATACCGATGGTACTTTGTTTTTGTATCCCTACACGCAGAAAAAAGTATGTTTGGGGAAAAATATTCGTAGAGGATCATACTAAAAATGGTTATTTGGCTGTGGTTCAATAATGTTATGGTTGTGTTGATTATAGATATGGAGATCAGTGACACAAAACCGAAAACAGGGAATACCGTTTTAATGTCCAAGCACGAAATTCGGTTTCTCAAAAATAGCTGAAAACCGACAAACCGGTTACGCGGTTTTTTCTGTCGGGTTTTTCGTTTTCAAAAAAAATATAATTTAACGAACGGAATAGGTTATTTATATTTGATTGGACGTTTAAGGGCACCGATCGACTTAGAATAACAAGTTGATCCTATTTAATTATATACTCAAACGTCTGTCCGTCTCTTCAGCCGTTTATTGTCTATCTAAAGCTAGTTCTCAATCTACATATGTGACACGCAAAATAGAAAGGGACCTAAGGTTAAAAACCAGTTTTGTTCAGGAGAGCCATTTTAAAGATTAGGTCCCTTTCTATTTGTGCTTAGAATCGTCGAATTCACTTTCATAAAACGCGCATAAACACTTTTGGGGCATGGGATCGGTCTCATTCGATGCTCAGATGTTGTCCACATCAAAAAAAGAAAACAAAAAAAAGAAAAATTGATTTTTTTACCCTTAGGTCCCTTTCTCTATGTGCTGTCACATATTGCAATTGTTGCCCAGGTCTTGAGGCAATTTCCAGATTTTTTTTTCGGTTCAACGACGGATGCTTGTGATATTGAAGAAAATCGGTTGAGATTTAGATATAGCTCTTACAATCATGTCGAACTGATTTTATGTCTTTAGCTCTTAACGCTACATAAAGGGCGGTCCAACCATAATGCATGGTATTAATTGTAAGTCATATAAAACGTCAAGTTTTTTGCCCAACTTAATTTGACATTTCAGTGTTTCAGTGTATGACAAATTCAACCGTGGAGAGGTAACCATTACGAAAATTAGCGTTGAAATCAAAATGTATTTTGGCCACTTCGTGATTTCTTTGGTCAGCATAATTGACCACACTCGATATAATTGTGTGCAAATTTATCAAACCAGGTCCTTAAGAAATGTGAAAACATCTGTACATTCTCGCCCAGTTCGTTCTGTCATCGAGCCATACTTCTTCAAAAGTAAGTTAGGCCAAGCAGTAACCGTGAATGATGTTTGTCATAGCGAGATGATAACAAACTTCTTGTGGCCAGAAATTGAGGATATGGACCCGGACTATATTTGGTTCCAACAGGATCGTGCGACTTACCAGACAGCCAAGGAAACAATGGCTCTTTTGCGCGAGAAGTGCAACAGCCGCGATGTTAATTAATCGCCACAGTCATGTGATTTGACACCGTTGGACTTTATACTTTGGAGATATTAAAAAGAAAATGTTACGTCAATAATCCATAAATAACTTAAAAGCTAAAGGATGAGATAATTTGGCACATTTACGACATTGAACATTCATTATGTCTCAGAGTCGATAAAAATATGGACCATCGGATAGAGGTATGCTACCGAAGCCGTGGCGAGCATTTGGCCGATATTTTTTTCACACATAATTGTCATAGATTCTTCTATCTTAATAAAAAATATTAATATAATTCTCTGAAAACTTTTTGTTTTATTTACAAATGACATTGTGCGTTTTAGGCGGAGCACCCTTTCATACATCCATGTTGATGACATTTGGCACAGTTATTTACGATACCCAATGCAAAGATTCCTCCCGATTTTACATACATCGTTTCCTTAAACAACCATATTAAATCTGATTTCCTTCAAATTTGGTCTAGTATATAACGATAGACCAATAACCAATTTCTGGCCGATTCGAAACATATAGGCTCATTTTTTGATATAGTCCTCGTACAAATGGTATGGGGACCCACAAAATGTCTTCCAATTTACATTGATATACGGCTTTGAAATAACCATAACATTTCTCACAAATCCAAAAATAAAATTAATTTTGTAGTTTGAATTTATTTCGGTGAGGGACCGAAAATCCGACCCATTAAAAGATGGAGATATGGGTTCCAAAAACAATGAAATTTTCTAAAAAAAAAATTAAATATGGCCTTATTTGTATTGTTCCAATAGGCGTTAATGAAGTTTTTGCAGATTTGTAGTAAACAAATTAATCCATAATATATTTTGAATTTTTTTTTTTGATTTAATCATTTTTAGCAGAATATTTACATGGTTGATTCTGAGATTAAGGGCCACTTTATTGTTCTTGGTTGTTTCAAGCGGGAAAAATAAAATATAGTATACTTAATTATTTACTATATAATAAATCTTTATAGGACCTATAAGTATTTAAAATTGTTTTTTAAAAAAACTATTTGTTCTTCAAAAAATTTCCTACAAAAGTGTTTAAATATCATTGTCCCTAAACACTACAAAAGTGTTTAAATATCATTGTTGTCCCTAACACTTCTTTCAATTGAAGTTTTCTCAATTTTTTACAAAAATATTAATTATTTATTTAGTAAAACCAGTCCATAGTAAAAAAATAATATTCAATTAATTTTGTTGCTATCAACGATTATAAATTTTTATTCAATTTTTATTTTTATGGATGTTTATTTTCTGTCCCTGAAAATACACAGTATTCTTCTATGAAATCTATTATTCGCTAAAATTCAAATTCCAAACCAATCCTGATTTCAAGCAACTCAAATATGATTGAGCATTACATGAAGTGGGTACACATCTAATAGGTTTTTTTCGACAACAGTCTTTTATTAAAATTAAGTAAGTCGTGTTTTGTCACACGTTACGAACGTTCACACTTAAGTTGGTCATTCCCCGGGTTTTTTTAAATTGTTTTTTTTTTTTTTTTTTAAATTGTTGCATGATTCCGTTAAAATTATAATTTGATGTGTACCTTTTAAAAATGACTAGTCATTCTTAAAACTAAGACATCTACCTGAATTATATAACGGGTGGCCCAAATAAGACCAGCTGATGTGAAACACAAATATCTTTTTTATTTTTTAACATAATTTATTTTTTCTTCTTGCAGATTATAACCGAGCTCTTGGAAATTTAAAATGAATACGTACAGTCCACAATAACGCATTAAAGTTATAGATTTTTATTTTCTTCTCAACGATCAATTGTTCTGACGCAGCGAAATTATCGCCATTTTTATAACGTAAGATCAGCGCCTACATCTTCCATGATTAAAAGTTTAGTTCACCGTTTTGAAGAACAGGGTTCCGTAGCCGACCGTCCAGGAAGAGGTGTGCTCATCGAAATATTTGTACTGAAGACAACGTGAAAGCTGTGCAGCAGAGTGTTGCATATTTCTTTGAGAATGAAGATAAAACGCCAGAAACGGTCTCCGGGGCTTCTTACAGAACAATGATCGACAACTTTTTGCGGCCAATAGTGGAGGAGCAACAACCTAATATGTGTTTTCAACAAGATGGAGCCACTGCGCATACTGCAAGGCAAACTATGCATATGAACGCATAATTTCAAAAAATTCAGATTTCCCTTGGCCTCCTCGTTCACCAGATTTAACTGCGCCTGATTTTTTTTATGGGGATATTTAAAAGACAAAGTGTATGTTAACAAACACTTTGACACTTGGACAGCTCAAGCAGAATATTCGAGACGAAATACGGCGCATGCAACCAGAAACATTACACCGTGTAATGCAAAATGCGCTAAAGTGAGCCAATGCCTGTATCGAACAAAATGCTGTCCTTTGGCTGATGTCATATTTCACACATAGTCACGTTAAAATTGCATAAATGTATTTAACATATGAAAATAAATCATTTAAAAAAAAACGTTATTACAAGAGTTATATGTACGTGTTCAACATCACTAGGTCTCATTAGCGCAAAAAATCGAATGCCAAAAATGATGTCGAAATTGGCCCATAATCTCAAAATCACCCATATGCTTTTGGCTCCTTTTGGTGGATAGATATTAAACAAGGTTTATTGAAAAAATTAAAATAGCTTTACTAAAAATCTTGTTGTTCTGAAACGGATTGATTTGTACCACATTTGAGTCATATGAAAGAGAATACTATAATCTCTATTACGTCGCAAAGTTTTAATTTTAAAAATATTTTAGTTTTATTTTAATAATTTCAATTTCTCGGATTATTTTTTAAATTCAACCAAATTTGCGCATACGTCTAAAAAATGCAAAACAGGTAGCAGATTTTTAAGACCATAATAAATAAATAAATTTTAATTTTATTATTTATTTAAAATTTTCTAAATGTTTTTAGTCGCAGATTAATTTTAAAGTTTAAGCAATATTGTGCATAAGTCAAACAAATTCAAAACAGTAGTTGACTTTTGGAATCGCCATAATTGTTGAAGTTATGGGCATAACACTATCGAAGATTGGTAACCGATCTACCGATCGGTAACCGATATCTTACAAAAAAATTATAGCAGCCTTTTTTGCGATAAAGAAGCGTTTAATAAACTTTTTAAGCAAAAAAAAAATGTTGGTACGTACTAAATATTCTGACCCAAATGTATTCAAATTGAAGTGATAAGTGTAATCTTGGCTATGTTTCCTTAGCGCTAAACCTGAAGAAACTCGGACTAGTATTAATAGTATTAATATCTTAAATATTTACCTCTCAATTTTTGTATTTCCTTGAAAAATAAGTTAAATCATTAACGTACCTGCAAAGAGCAAAAGAAAGCAGTAATTAGAATTAACCAAACAATATAAATTTAAAAAAAAACTCTTTTAAAAAACCAGTTAAGCAAAATATTTGCTGTAAAGGAAAACGTGTAAACTTGTAAAGTAATATGCGGAAAATTATTTTAAACATTTTACAAATTTTAAAAATAGATTTTACCTCATATTACTTTAAAAAGAGACACGAGTTTCTTTTACAGCACAAAAAATGTGCCACAGACACGCTTCATTAGAAATGCAAATTTACATGCCTATTTTTTTCATTTCCTTATAAATCCGACCATGTTGAACATATTGCGGGTATTTTTTAATAAACAAACTCAGGAAAAGCATGTCTGTCCACAATACGAGGGCGGTTCTGAAAGTTCTTAGCCTATCAATGAAAGAGAATAGTTAGTTTTTCAAAAATATTTGTATTTTTCAATATAATCTCCTGAAACTTCAATACACTTAGTCCAACGCTTATCTAGCAATTCCATCCTCAAGGTCTTCAAAATAGTGGTTTACAACTGTAATTGCATCTTCATTTGAGGTAAAACGCTTGCCAGCAAGGATTTTTTTTTAGATTTGGGAACAGGTAAAAGTCACTGGGAGCTAAATCAGGAGAATAAGGTGGGTGGTCAAGCAACTCGTACTTTAATTCGTTGATTTTAGCCATTGTTAAAACACTCTTGCGCGCTGGTGCGCTGTCTTGATGAAAAATTATTTTTTTTTGGGTTGTAAGCCAGGACGTTTTTCTCGAATTTGTACATTTAATTGATCTAAAAGGTTGCAATAGTACTCTGAATTTATTGTTTTACCCTTTTGCAGATAGTCAGTCAATAAAATACCTTTGAAGTCCCAAAAAACCGTTGCCATAACCTTACCAGCCGATTGAATTGTTTTTGCCTTCTTTGGGGCACTTCCTCCAGCTTCAGTCCATTGTTTGGATTGTTCTTTTGTCTCTGGATGATAGTGGTGGATCCATGTCTCATCAACAGTTATGAACCGACGGTTAAAATCCATTTTATTTCGCTGAAAACGATCCAAACAAGCTTGAGAAATGTTCATTCTTATGCGTTTTTGGTCGACTGTTAACAAGTGCGGCACCCATCTTGCAGAAAGCTTTTTCATCTGTAGTTCTTCATGCAAAATTAAATGGACTCGATCATTTGAGATGCCCATGATATTAGCTATTTCACGCACTTTTATTCGTCGATCATTTAATACCATATCATGCACTTTGGCTACAATTTCTGTTGTTGTTGCTGTTTTTGGACGTCCACTACGTGGTTCATCTTCAATGCTTGTACGACCACGTTTAAATTCAGCAACCCAATTTTTTACTGTTGCATATGAAGGAGCACTTTCACCTAACACATTCACCACATCATTATGAATTTCTTGTCCCGCTAAACCTTTTTTATGTAAATATTTAATGACACCACGCATTTCTAATTTTTCCATTGTAAAAAAATCGCGGATGCGTCTTTTGTGAACACCTGTTTCTATATGAAGGAGTGTCCAGATCGAAACAAAATTTAACATGTGCTCATAGCAGAGATGGAAGTTTCCAAAACACTTAATTTTTTTCTGTTTATACCGCGCTTTTTGTGCTAGGCTAAGAAGTTTCCGAACCACCCTCGTAATGAAGTCAATTATAATGCATAGGCTATTGGATGGGTGTCCTAATGCCTGGGCGGGGTCAATGGTTCACTTAAACTAATTAAACCCAGAAATATGAAATAAAAAAATAAAATCATGCAAAATGTAGTGTACATCACAGGCGATATGTATACTTGTATATGTAAATTATGGCCTGACATTTTAAATCAAGCTAGAACAGCAATAAAAATAACAAAGCACCAAAACGCAATGTGGAAGGACGTAAAATCTTCATTGTTTTTAAATTTAATTTTTTATAAGAATTAAAAGAATTAAAAAAGGAAAATGTGCGCTTTTCTTTGAAATAAATGATGCTTGTCCTTTTCATAAATAAATCCCTATTAGGATAATATATAATATGCATATATGAATATATATGTATAATATGCATATGTGACGCGCAAAATAGAAAGGGACCTAAGGTTAAAAACCTGTTTTGTTCAGGAGATGCTCAAATGTCGTTCCCAGAGATATGTGTGTTTTATGAAAGTGAAGTCGACGATTCTAAGCGAAAGGGACCTAATCTTTAAAATGGCTCTCCTGAACAAAACTGGTTTTAACCCTAAGGTCCCTTTAGATTTTGCGCGTCACTTATATATATAATATGCATATATGAAAATTATGGCCTGACTCTTTAAATCAAGCTAAAACAGGAATAAAAATAACAAAACACAATGGGGAAGGACGTAAAATCTTCATTGTCTTAAAGTTTCATTTCTCGGAATTTAATGAACTAAGAAGGAAAATGTGTGCTTTTCTTTAAAATAAAGGCTGCTTGTCCTTTCCATGAATAAATCCCTATTAGGATATAATTTACGTTTTCTGCACATTCAAAATGATTTATGTTGGCACACGGTTGCACGCATAGGAAAGGGCAAAATTGCGAAGAAATGCAACAGGGATAATTAGATTCACTCAGGGGCTTACGTAAATTGTTACGGTAATTATATTCGTCTTTTGTATGAACTACTCTTAAAGCAGGGATCCGTCAAATTAAACATTGAAATAATTGAATTTAATACGGCATGAAAGAACAATGAGCAGTTTAATAAACCATTTACGCCCAGCGGTAAATGTGCTAGCCTATTTTTTAAAGAGGTATGGATTTAATTTTCACCTAAAACGCTGGTCTTTTTTAACATTGTTGTAGAGGATTCTACAACATTTCCCAGGCAGAGTCGCCGAGTTTTCTGTGATTATCGCCACTCTGAGCCATGGTGCGCCATCGTACTGTGACCAAACTGGCGCTGCACCGCCATTCACCTGACAATAGTTGGTACCGCTGTGGAAACTAACAATACTGAAATATATTGCGGATAAGAGAAATTGAAATGTATACACCACTTACAGTTCAGCTTTTCTTAGAATTACTTTAAAAGGGCCATGTCATTCAAAGTAAAAAAATATATATTTTGCTTTTTGATCAGTTATGATATTTTTCTATATTTTGTTGTGTCTGCTTGAGAGTAAAATGAAGTTAAAGACAAATCCAGTAATAGAACACTAAACATTACTTATACTTCTGCAGATAATTTTACTGAAGACATTCGTCTTCCAAAATACGCTGAGCTTCCCTGTGACATTTGCAGAATATCCCCCTAACAAAAAATTGCGAAGCACATTATGAAAAAAGAACCAGAGAGTTTAAGTTTCATAAGCAAAAGTAAAAAAAAATAAAAATTAACTCATCTCGAACATAAAAACCTTGTCATTACTTTTGGCTTACATCTCAGGGTAATAAACTGAGTTGTTACTTGGCTGAGGGTAATAAAATGCATTACCTAGTAATGCAGTTTGGAATGTGATATGGTGCCTACATTTTTATTTGGTACCACAACAAAAGAGAGATCACTAAATATTCAGTCATTGAAAAACGGAAACTACAATCTTTACGTTTTGTTTAGAACCCATTCTTGAAGTATCATAAATCAATACCTGGTAATGCCAATGGTAATGAGTTGAACTTTACGTTACGTTTTTTATTCGGTAGGCCAAATGATCTACTCTAATTCACAGTCAATAAAAGTCTATTTCTATTAATCCTTTAAACAATTTTGAGTATTGAAAAAAGTACGATTGTAACCAAGGACGAAATGATTATTTTAAGCTATTGTTGATGCTCAAAATTGTATATTTTTTAAAACCGAATTTTACAACTTTTCTTATTTTGCGATTTATTTAAATACTAAACAATTCTGAGTATTGTGAAAACTACGATTGTCGCCAAGGACTCAAGGATTATTTTGAGCTATTGACGCTCAAAATCGGGTATATTTTAGAAATCAGAACAAATTTAACAATTTTTTTTTTTGGGATTACAAATTATCACTTTTAGGTATTGAAAATTGAAAAAGTGACTAAAATTTTTTACTTTGTCAAACTATATATCATATATCATTATTTGGGAATGATATAACAAAAATTGTAAACCTTAGCAAAATTTATTTTATATTTTAATTATATTGAACAGTAAGGGAATTTTCAAATTAGATGGTTTTAAATATTGTATCTGGCAAATGTCGACCTTCGCTATCCACCCACACACTGCTGCATACGTTTTCCGAAATTCGCATGAACTCTAACAAGCATGTCGACTGGTATTCTGCCAATTGCAGCCTCAACATTTTAAATAAGGTCTTCCAAGGTGTTGGGACGGTTGATCTACACCTTCGACTTCAGCTAACCCCAAAGGACAAAATCCCATGGTGCTAACTCTGGTAAGCGTGCCGGCCAGTTCACATCACCCCTCAAAGAGATAAGCCGTCCAGGAAACATTTGCCTCAAACAATTCATGGTAACCCTTGCTGTATGTGCAGTGGCACATGGTCCTGTTGGGACCATGTATCCTCTAATTGCATTGCCTCAAGAGCCGGCTGAAAAAAAAAGTCCTGTATCATAGTCAAGTACAGATCGAAGTTCACAGTTACGGTAAGACGGTTATCCTGAAAATGTAAGGGTCTACTCGCGATACGGCGCACCACACAGTGACGCGGTCTCCGGTGAAGTTCTCTGGGGTTTGTTTCACTCCAGTACCGCATATTTTGTTTGTTTACACACCCACTAAGGTGATAATGTGCCTCGTCAGAAATGAGAACAATTGAATACCGGGTATACTTATAGTTGCATAAATGTCTTTACAAGAGGCCCGCCTTGTCAAATATTTCCGTGCTCACAATTGTTGGACCACGCACATTTTATACGGGTGAAAATATAGTTCATCATGAAAAATCCGGTGGAGAGAACGTCTGGAAATGCCAAGAGGAAGTGCTTGCTTCCGAGCAGAACGTTTCGGAGATTGCAGTACTGCTACTTTAACTCTCTTGATGTTATGTGGTGTTGTAATCTTTCCTTCAGGTCGCCTTCGTACACATGACACATTCGCTGCTGTCCTCAATGAAATTACCCAATGTAAAATTGATTGCCGTCCAGGCGTAGGGGAACAGCGAATCGTAAACGAAAAGCACGCTGCACTGCAATGATCGAGTGCGCATTTAAAAAATACTCTTCAACACAAAATGACCTCTCCTCACGTGTCCAATGCATGATGGCAACTGAAAGGCACACAACTACAAATCTCCCGTCAGCCACGCACACTCTCCACTCTTCGACCAACAGTGCCGCCACAGCCTGTAGTGCAAATAACCCCGCTACACCCTGTACATTTTTGGCTGTAGTAACTGTTTTATAAAGGTATAGATTTAAAAAAAAATGTTATTACCAACATAATTTTTTTTCTTCGAAAGCGTTAAGAGAAAGTAAAGCCTTCAAAATAAGTGAAAATGTACTCCATTTTTGGAAGGGAACATTTGCTTCGCAAAAAACGCACCCTTTTAATATAGGGTACATTTAGTGCAAAAAGGCCCGTTCTTTTTGTTCTCAAAAGCGAATTTCTCATATTTTTCAGAACAACTGAAAATTTGAGTAAAATTTTCTTTCTGCTAATGATAAATTTTGTCCCAATTCCAGGCCATTTGCCAGTGCTATGCCCCAAAACGCCTAATAAATGTATAAAATGAAATAACTGGAGGATAACTGTCCGCAGCTGGTACTGTAATTTATTCAAGAGTACATATTGACATTATACAGGGTGGCTCAAAATAAATCAGCCTATCGAATGTCAATCATTTTTGGCAGCAATACTCATAGAAAACAAACATACCAGCAATGGAGTGCGTATAAATTATTGCCAAGTCATCCTCAATCTCAGCAACTAAGAGGACGATTTTGTGTTGAAAATCATCAGAATAGACGAGACGCATTTCCACTTCAACGGTTACAGCAATAAGCAAAATGGCACGAAAATCAATACCATTTTGCAATATTGTTAAAAATTTGACCCGAGCCGGTTAATTCCTGTTTAATCACAAAACTTAGAATTTTGTAAGTGTATAGGTGAACTTTTATTAACTTTGTCTTGTCCAATATGAATAAGATTTGACATAAACGTAACAAATTTTTTTTAAAATTCGATCTTGGAAATCGACCACTTTGTCACTCCCTTCCTCACCGTACATGTCGCTGGGCTAATGGTAATCGAAGAATTTAAACAGTAGGAGCCGATTACTACTTTCAAGAGTCGTTTTCTCTCGCCTTATTGGGTTACTAGGCAAAATACACAAACGAACAATTATTCATTAATTTATCCCATTATTTCTCAAACTTTTCATCATCACTAATGAAGGAGACTTTCACCCAGCACTGCACTCATTACTTTATGCAAATACAACAGCAAAAGGAAATTCTTTTTTGCAATTCACTTTATATATTTAACATAATACTTCATTTATCTGCACTTAAGTAACGCAAAAAAGTCATGATCCTATTTCCTTCCTCGATATTAGAAGCGCTTTCGCTCGCAAGAGCCGCACATAATCCTCATTCATCTGGAATCTCAACGCCATTGCATAGTGGGACAAAACTCAACTTAGCTTTATTTCGTAGAGCCTATAATAAATACTCGTATATGTACCTCAACAAACAAATTACAACTTGAGGAATATTATTTCGCCCTAACAGCTGTTCATGGCTGCAGCTTCTATGTCGATTTGTAACCTCCATGTATGTGAAGGTCTCTCCCTTCTACTGCTGCCTTTCGGGTTCTAGTCTATGATAATTCTGAGATGTTGTCTGTTGCTCCGCGTATAATGTAACCGATCCAGTTTCACTTACGTATTCTTCAATGTCAGTTACAACTGGTAGTTGATTTGTTTTGGTTCTTAAGCTGATATTGGCGATTAATTTTGACCAAAACAATATGCAATATTCTGCGAGGGCACTAGTTAGCGAACATCTGTAGTTTCTAAATATCTCAGGGTACAGCGTTCCATGATTCCCTAGGTTAGGATTGATTTTACGGTTTTTTTGGAATATCTTTTACTTCATCCGGCTAGAACGTGGATTTCAATCCACTGTTCCTAAAGAATTTCTAAATACAAAAATAGAAAGTATGGGGAATTTTAAAAGCAAGTTGCCCTATTATTTTTAAAAATATGCCTGACCAAATAAAATTGTTTATACTCGGAGTTGCTAAGCCTGTTTTTTTGAAGTTTATTCTTCATTTTGGCCACACTTTCTTCGGCGTTGGTCTTTTTGACAGTTGTCACATTTATGCTCAGTTTGGTTTGTCATTTCATAGTAAATAGACTGACTCCGGAAAAGCGTTTGCAAATCGTGGTGAATAAGCCCAAAACGAGATGGCCACCGATCTTGATTTTTACAAAAAAATTTTGTTGCCATGAAGCTCACATTTGGTTGAATAGCCAAAATTGTCACATTTGGAATAATGAAAATCCACTAGCCATTGTTGAGACACCAAAAGTCACTTCACGCAGAAAAAAAGTATGGTTGTGGTGACAATATTCGAAGAGGACAATACTATTGTTGGGTATATGATTGTGGTACAACAATATTAAGATCATCGCAACATTAGTATGAGTCAAATACAACCCTACTATGATCCTCACAACAGTATGATTCACACACAACCAGACTATGATCCCCACAACCATAGTATGACTCACACTCAAACATACTACGATCTCCACAACCATAGTATGATCCTCACAACCATAGTATGTTTCACATACAACCATAGTATGATCCTCACAACAATAGTATGATTCACACGCAACCATTTTATGATCCCGACAACCATAGTATGATCACACACAATTATACTATGATCTCCAATATAATTTATTAGAATTTGTTTAAGTTGTCGACAATAGATTTGAATTAGAAAATTATTCAAAAAAAAACATTTAATTCAAAATAATAGGAGTGATTTATTTCACAGTAGAAAAAAAAGTTTAAATAAACGTAAGCGTTTTTATTAAAAAAAAATTGCAGTTAAACAAAGCCAAAGCAGCTGTTTAAAAAAAATTTAATTTCGATAAAAAAAAGTACTATTATTGCATTAGATCCGTACCAATAACATTTGTTCTTAAAAGCACATTTAAATGAAGAAAAATTACAATCATAAAGTATGATTGCTGTAATCATACGGTTGTTAACATAAAACGCAAAACACAATATTTTTGTCGCACCAACCATATTTATATTGTTGCTATAACCATATTTTCATTTTTAAATTTGACAATAATACTATTGTTACATTTCTAAGATATTAATTTAAAACATAATGGCAAAATCTTATCTTTATAATAATTTTTTGTAGACCGAATGTTGATGATGGCATGTACTATCCATGTATTCCATCGCTACAACCAAATCTTGATTGGCTACACGGTAATTTTCAGTATTGGGGACTGACCGTATCGTTTAAAGAGACAAAGTATCGGTATCCCAAAATTATTAGAATGATTATTGTAACTGAATTTGTACATGTATTGGTTGTTGTTATAGATCGGTAGCTATAAGAACTCTTTAAATTTTCTTTTCATTACCACGATCATTTGTTGGTTAACTTTAATGTATTCGCTTATCTGGCCAAAATAATAAAGGTTTTTTTAATTTAATTTTTATACTTAACGATTTGAAGATATTTATTCTGTTATTGGAATTATGAACAGGTTCTTATAAAACTTGGTTTTACTTTCGAATCTTATAAAGTTTGTATGCACAAGAGGACCAATTTTATGAATCAAATAATGTTGGTTTTAAAGTGTCAACAAATTTTTAAATTTAGCTCATTATAATAGGTTATTATAGTTAAGTAAATTGGAATTTTAAACCTTAAAATTTCCAGCTACTTAATGGTTATGTGACACAAAAAAGCTCAAATATATTCTTATATATATACGAGGGCGACCGCAAAACTAACTGGCCTGGCACATTTTCGGTTTTACTAGCAACTTTTTTGTTTTTTGTTTTTTAAAAGCAATCTTTTATAAGCCATCTTTCCAAATTTCCGAAATATTTAATGACTATTTTCTTTGTTACAGGTATTTGAAGTAAACAAGTTTTATAATTTTTGAAAAATGGAAAATAAAGAGTTTCGTGCGGTAATTAAACACTTTTTTAAGAAAGGTTATACGCCACAATTAATCAAAGATGAATTGGATTCTGTTCATGGTGATAATGCACCACCATACTCCACCGTGAAATCCTGGGTTCAACAATTTAAAATGGGTCGTTCAAGTACGGAAGATGAACAACGCTCTAGAAGACCTAAAACTGCTACTACTATTGAAAACATTAGAAAAATATTTAATGAACTGACTAAAGATAGACGAATAAAGCTCAGATAACTTGCTGATATTGTTAAAATACACGAAAAACAAGTTTGGAGTATTTTACATGATGAACTCCACGAGAAAAAGCTATCCGCGAAAAAGGTGCCGCGTTTGTTGACTTTGCCCCAAAAAATCGTCCGTTGGACCAATTCCGAGGAGCGTTTAGCGATTTATCAGCGTAATCCAATAGAGTTCATGCGCCGATTCATAACTGTTGATGAAACATGGATCCATCACTACATCCCAGAATGCAAAGAACAGTCAAAACAATGGATAGAAGCTGGTAAAAGTGGTCCCAAGAAGGCGAAAACTGTTAAGTCAGCAGGAAAAGTAATGGCCACAGTATTTTGGGATGCAAGGGGTATAATATTTATTGATTATCTTGAGAAAGGAAAAACTATAAACAGTGAATATTATTGTGCATTATTGGATCGGTTGAGTGAAGAAATCAAGATAAAACGACCGCATTTAGAAAAAAAAGTTCTTTTTCATCAAGATAATGCTCCTTCACACACTGCATTTTTAACTCAACAAAAACTGGCCGAATTACGATTTGAAATTTCTCCGCATCCACCATATAGTCCAGATTTAGCTCCTTCCGATTATTTCTTGTTTCCAAATTAAAAAAAAATTCTCGGTGGTAAAAAATTTTCGTCCAATAGCGAGGTTATTGCTCAAACTGAGGCATATTTTGAAGGTCTTGAGAAATCTTATTTTTCGGATGGAATTAAAAAACTTGAAAAACGTTTGATGAAGTGTATTGAGTTGGAAGGAGACAGTTATTTTTGCGGTCGCCCTCGTACTTTCATTCCGGTCATATTTTGTAGGTTATTTAAAAAATTGGACGGAAAAAATTGATATGATAAATCGCCTCTCTGTGTAGATTTTGGGGTCCATTCTGAAAATAACTTTTTCATTAAATTTTTTAAATGTTTTTTTTAAATAAGACGAAAACGGCCATTTTCCTTGACAAATCAACTCATGTCACATACACTTTAAGAAAGGAAAATTGTCCACCGTTAATGTAAAATGGATCTAACATTCCCCTAGCTGAAAGCGTAAAATACCTTGGCCTTCACATTGATAGAAGATTGATATGGAAAGAGCATGTCAAATTTAAACGACACCAACTAAATATAAAGACGAAGAGAATGCATTGGCTACTTGGATCTAAGTCACAACTAAGCCTTGAGAATAAAGTAATACTATACAAAACAATACTGAAACCAGTGTGGACCTACTGTTTAGAGTTGTGGGGAACTGCTAGTAATTCCAATCTAGAAATATTGCAGAGATACCAAAATAAAACACTTAGATTATTAGTTAACGCACCATGGTTTATAAGAAATGATAATATACATAAAGATCTCAATATGCCTACTATCAAAGATGAATTAAAAAAGCGTAGTGCTAACTATCTCGATAGATTAAGCAATCATTGTAATATATTAGCCATTAGTCTATTAGATGATAGCGATGAATTGAGAAGATTAAAGAGGTTACACATTTTAGATCTCCCTTTTTAACATATACTTTAGATAACCATAGAATGAGTTATTATGTCATCAATATAAGTATCAAACTATAAATTTATTTACTTGTTAAGTTTATTGGAACTTAACTTTCTGTTACTCTTAAGTGTTATATTAAATTTGCTTATTATTTCCTCTGTAAATAGATTGCAAATAAAGAAAATAAGAAAAAAAAACATTTTAACCCAAAAATGATCATTTTAAAAGCATTTACACAATTTCATTAAAAAAGGACACGCATTAACTAAAAATAATTGGCCAACATGTTTCCACTTTATCAAAAAAAGGGCTCTCCAATAGATGTTAAATTTCTTAACAAAAAGAAGCCACAAATGATTTCTCATCTCATCACGAAAATTCAGTTAAATGAAAGAATATTTATTACTTTATCTTATATCATATGGTGTGGCGTTGCAAAATTAAAATTTTCATGGCCCATTAAAAACAGCTCGTACCTTCGAGGGCCGTCTATTTGGGAATTAAATACAATCACCTTAGTTTTCTATTTCAAGAACAAGTCATGCACCCGCCGGGAAAGTCCGAACGTCTGACATTGTGTTATACAGGGTGGAGCGCGGAAATTTCCCTTTTTCCACTGCAGGCTGTGGCGGCACTGTTGATCGAAGAGAGTGGAGAGTGTGCGTAGCTGACGGGAGATTTGTATTCTTCGGCCTTTCAGCTGCCATCATGCATTGGACACCTGAGGAGAGGTCATTTTGTGTTGAAGCGTATTTTTCAAATGCGCACTCGAGCATTGCAGTGCAGCGTGCTTTTCCTGAGTAGGTGTGTGGAAACAAACAATATATGCGGTACCGGAGTTAAACAAACTCCAGAGAATTGCAGCAGAGACCTCTGCATTCGAACCGCGTCACAGTGTGGTGCGCCATATCACGAGTAGGCCCTTACTTTTTCAAGAATAACCCTCTTGCCGTAACTGTGAACTCCGAACGGTACTTGTCTGTGATACAGGATTTTTTCAGCCGGCTATTGAGGCAATGCAATTAGAATATACATGGGTCTAACAAAATGTGCCACTGAGCACACACAGCGAGGGTTACCATGAATCGAGGCAAATGTTTCCAGGACGGCTTATCTCTTTAAGGAGTGATGTGAACTGGCAGGCAAGCTCACCACAATTAGCCCCATGCGATTTTTTCCTTTGGGGTTACTTATATATATCTGGCCTAAAAATGAAAATGCGAATATTTATCATCAAAAATGGTTTTATTGTTTTTCAAAGTATTCTCCAGCATGATCAATACACTTTTGCATGCGCTCAAACCAACTTTTTCCACTCCGATTGAGACAACTCCAAAACATGGTTTTTGAACGCTTCAAAAGCATCTTCTGGCGATGAAAATCGTTGACCACGCATATTTTTCTTGATGTGCGGGAATAAAAAGAAGTCATTGGGTGCCAAGTTAGGGCTGTACGGCGCATGACCCATCAATTCGACGTTTTGGCCGGTCACAAAGGCGCTGGTTTGAGCCGATGTGTGAGAGCTCGCATTGTCATGGTGCACAATGATTCGTCTTCTCTTGTTCGTTTTTAGAATTCTGCCGAAGACTTCAGACAAACAAATTACGGTATACCACTCAGAATCCGGGGCAGTTTTGCCGTAGAAACGGGCGACCATTTGCCTCGAAGTGAGTCTTCCACGGACAACTGTCTTTGGATTTGGCTCGTCTTTGAAACCCACATGGTCGATTGCTGTTTTGTTTCGGGCTCATACGCATAGATCCATGATTCGTCACCTATGACGATCTTATAAACGTCTTTTGAAGCACCGCGATCATATTTTTTCAATATTTTTTGGCACCTTTTTTGAGCGATTGTCAAATTGTGCGGGATCCAACGAGAACAAACCATTCTTTTGGCCAGGTGTTCTTGCAATATCGAATGTATGCTGGTGGAAGAAATGCCCAAGGATGTCGCTATCTCACGGTATGTCACATGACGATCTTGCATTATCAGTTCACGCCCGGCATCAATGTTTTCTGGTATAACGGCCGTTTTTGAACGACATTCACGACCTTCCTCGTCAAGCGGGTGTCGGCCACGATTGAATTCAGTAAACCAGTTTTTCACATTGCTATAGGATGGTGCTTCATCGCCATACAAAGATTTAAGATCATCGATCAACTTTTGTCGTGATAATCCACGTCGAAAGTTGTGAAAAATGAGTACGTTTATGCTAAAAAAAATGTCAAACTTTCCAATGGAAATGTCAGATGGCGCCAGACAACACTTAGTCTAGCCAGAAAAATATATAGCAACCCTCGTATCAACCGTTCCAACACCTTGGGAGACCTAACTAGCAATATTAAGGCTGAAATTGGCAGAATACCAGTCGACATGCTTGTTAGAGTTCATGAAAACTTCAAAAAACATATGCAGCAGTGTGTGGATAGCGAGGGTTGACATTTGACAGATATGCTATTTAAAATCATGTAACTTAAAAAATCCCTTACTGTTCAATATATTTAAAATATAAAATAAATTTTTCTAAGGTTCATATTTTTTTTATTCTTTCCCAAATAGGCAAATAACCGCGCTCCACCCTGTATAAAACAACTGCAAACTAAACGGGGTTTAGTTACTACAAAGAATTTATTTGCTGTCACCACCAATTATAGGTACAGAAGTAATATGTTGCGGCAACCAATAGTTAAATTTAAATTATTTGTTATAACCGACTTATTGGCATAAAGAATCGAAATATTAATGGTGATATGTCGAACCATATCACCATTAATACCTTAGAATGTGGGTGACTGCAACAATAAGTAAGTTTGTACAACCGAATATTTGTAGGTTGAATCGGTTTCCAACTGATTTGTTCTTTGTGTGTAGTCCATCCCATCCCAAAACATACCATCAGACTGCTTTTAAATCAACATTCGCTTTATTTTTGTTGGTTGAAATGGGAACACTGCCCCACTGTCTACAACGCAGCACCTACTTAATAAATCCTTGTTGAGTAATTTTTATGCGTTTCTTGTTGCGTTTTAAGATTTTGCTAGCGTGTATTCCAACTGCTGACAACTCTGCTTTGTGTGTCACAGATTTGCTGCGACAGGGTCGGGGGAGAAGTGGCAGAATAGCTGACGTTCCTTGGCAGAGTCACAGCATTTGGTTGGAAAAATATCGTGTAAATAGATTGAAATTTATTACACATAAATGGAGGATTTTGCACCTGTGTTGGTGTTATCACGCGGATGCGTGTGTATCGGTAGAGAGCCGTTGTCGCCGCCACTGTTGTCAGCATTGAATTTTGTGGCATTATGAGGGACGTGTGAGCAGGCGTCTTGTCCCGATAGCTAACACAAAGGACATTTCCTAAGAAATGAATTCACACCTTCTGCCGTCTGCTCCTTTAAGGTGAAGCTCTAGTTTTGAGGATATCACAAAGTGTGTGTGTGTGAGTCGGTGTGAGTGCGTGTGGCTAGGTAAAGGAAGCAATAAATAGCATATTCATGCCATGAAACACGTTTGCTCCCAGCTTTATTTACTTACCATGCGACAAATGCCGCTGTTGGCATCGTCCACTTTTCTCTAAGCGTTACAACATCTTTTGGCGTATCATTGTAAGCGGTTCGTGTGTGTGTATGTGTGTTTGCGGGGTTGCCATACGCCATACGGAAAATGTTGTATGTCTTCTCACGCCACGGCAATATCTTAAGCCTCAAGGTATTTATTATGTTCATGTCGGTATGCAGATCAGTTTCTATTCCATCTGCTTTTCCTGGCCAGACTGTTGCATGCCTCGAAGGTTGCTGCTATTTTTTTTAAATGCTACCGCTGCCACCGTATTTCCTTTTGCTTATTTTCGTTGCTGTTTTTTAAGGTACGAGTATTCTAGTCGGAAAATGGATTGTTTCGTTTGGAGGCTTTATTGTGTAATTTTAAACGGTTGTCAGAGTTTGTGTTGCGTGCACCGGAAATGCTTTAATGAATTACAACGTAATACGGGGCATATGTTTTCCCGTGTAACAAGTTGTAGAATGAATTATTTGCGGAGGTTTGTGCGGTTTTGCACGTTTCAGTTGTTGTAATAAGGCGGAAAATGTCTAATTTGCAGTTGTTTTCTCTTGAAGAATGTACAGGATGTATGTGCTGTAATCCTTCAGATTTAACAGGAATTTTAACATTGTAACTGTTTGAAGATATATGGAAAGGAAACAAAGCCATAGCTGACTTTATGGAAGCAATTCGTTGGAACAACACTTGCGTATAAGAATTCATCTGGTACGAGATTGGTTGGGTAATATGAGAAGCTCAGATGTATTGATTTTAAGTATACATTTTGTTTAGAAAATTGTTGTGGTTTAATGAAGGATTTACACCCCAAACCTAAGCGAAGAATTGTTTTCATATTCAGTGTTTAAATTTCTGCATGTCGTAACTTCTGACAAGGTTATCGTATTTCCATTTTATATGGTTTCTCATTAAAAATGAATATTATTACCTAAAGTATAGGTTTTGTTGAAAATAATTAATACACATAGAGAAAAAATCAGTTGGAAATCGGTCCGTACTACATATATTCGGTTGGATAAACATACTTTCTGCTGTAATCACCAACATTTTATGGTATTGATGTTTACATGGCCCAACTTACCATAATATGGTTGCTACAGTAATATTTAATTATTACTGCCAATAAGTCGGTTCCATCAACCGAATTTAGTAAAACAATTTATTGCCACAACTGATGATTACAACAACCAACTTATTATGACATGTTTATCAGGCATCAATAATTGGTGGTGACTACAGATACATTCTGTGTAAAGGGTGGTTAAATTTTAAGGCCCGATGTTGAATGTGAACCACACCTAAACGTCAAGCTTTTTTCTGCATTTCATTTGATATTTCTCAATTTGGGACAAACTCAATTTGAACCATGGAAAGATGCACAAGCGAGCAACGCGTTAAAGTTATTCAGGCTTATTATGCAAAATGCATATTATGCAAATGCACTTTGTGATTTTTTCGGTCAATTTAATTGTCCAAATGTACACATAATCAAAAATATAGTGCACAAATGTGAGCAAACCGGGTCTGTAGGAGATGTGAAAACACCAGTGCACGCTCGTATAGCTCGTACTGCAGAAAATATTGCTGCTGTTCGCGATAGTGTGGCTGAAGAGCCGTCCACCTCAACTCGTCGTCGAGTCCATCAATTGCACCTCTCACGCTCGTCGTTCATGAACTTTATGCATAAAGACTTGCATTTACACGCTTACAAGGTGCAATTGACTCAATAACTAAAGCCGCTTGACCACTTCAAACGTCATCAATGGTCAGAATGTTGGCAAGAAATGACAACAGTAGATGATCAATTTTCGCAGAAAAACATCTTCAGTGATAAGGTACATTTTCCCCTCAGTGGATTCGTCAGTAAGCAGAATTGCCGCATATGGGCGAATGATAATCCAAGAGTGATTGTCGAAAAAACAATGCACCCACAAAGAGTGACTGCTTGGTGCGATTTATGGGCTGGCGGCATCATCGGGCCGTATTTTTTTCCAAAATGAGGCCCGTCAGGCAGTTACTGTGAATGGTGTTCGCTATCGTGAGATGATAACGAACTTTTTATGGCCCGAATTGGAAGATATGGATGTGGACGATATGTGGTTTCAACAGGATGGTGTCACTTGTCACAGAACAAGAGAAACAATGGATCTTTTGAAAGACAAGTTTGAAAGTCGCAAAATTTCTCTTAAATGAGTACATTGGCCACCAAGATCGTGCGATTTAAATCCTTCAGATAATTTTTTGTAGGGATTTTGGAAACCAAAGTGAACAAAAAATATCCCACAACACTTTAAGAGCATAAAACCACCATACGAGGGCTGCTATATATATTTTTGGACTAATAATGGAAATGCGAATATTTATCCTCAAAAATGGTTTTATTGTGTTTCAAAGTATTCTCCAGCATGATTTATACACTTTTGCATGCGCTCAACCAATTGTCGAAGCACTTCTACATTCCGATTGAGACACCTCCAAAACAACGCTTCAACAGCATCTTCTGGCGACGAAAATCGTTGAACACGCAGTTTTTTCTTGATGTGCGGGAATAAAAAGAAGTCATTGGGTGTCAAGTCAGGGCTGTATGGCGGATGACCCATGAACTAAACGTTTCGACCGGTCAAAAAGGCGCTGGTTTGAGCCGATGTGTGAGAGCTCGTATCGTCATGGTGCACAATGATTCGTCTTCTCTTGTTTGTTTTTCATAATTCTCCGAAGACTTCAGGCAAACAAATTGTGCTGTGCCACTCCGAATTGACCGTCCTACGTTGCTCAAGCTGAACAGTCGCCACATGACAAGTTTTGCCGAAGAAACAGGCGACCATTTGCTTCTAAGTGTTTATTCCACAAACAACTTTTGTTGGATTTGGCTAGTCTTTAAAGACCAACATGGTCGATTGCTGTTTTGTTTTAGGCTCATACGCATAGATCCATGATTCGTCACTTGTGACGATCTTATAAACGTCTTTTAAAGCACCGCGATCGTATTTTCCCAAAATTTCTTTGCACCAATCGACACAAGCCTTTTTTTAAGCGATTGTCAAAATGTGCGGGATCCAAGGAGAACAAACCTTTTTTTTTACGGATAGGTGTTCATGCAATATCGAATGTATGCTGGTGGATGAAATGCCCAAGGATGCCTCTATCTCACGGTATGTCACATGACGTTCATGCATTATCAGTTCACGCACGGCATCAATGTTCTCTGGCACAACGGCCGTTTTGGGACGACCTTCGGCCACGATTGAATTCATTAAATCAGTTTTCCACAGTGCTATAGGATAGTGCTTCATTGCCATACAAAGAATTAAGTTCATCGATGCACTATTGTCGTGATACTCCACGTCGAAAGGTGTGAAAAATGGTCGCACGAAAATGTTCACGAGTTGATTCCATTTTTTGCCAAACTGATTTTTTCAAGTCACTGTAAACAACACAAATGATGGTCGTACAACAAAACGGTCTGAGTACGTTTATGCTAAAAAATGTCAAACTTTCCAAAGGAAATCTTAGATGGAGCCGGGCAACACTAAGTGTTGCCTATGCTAGAAATGTATGTAGCAACCCTCGTATTTCGACACTTTTGTCAAAGGAAATGACAAATTTAGTTTACACGGTTTACAGTTGAGATAACGAAAAGACCATATTAAATGTGGTCTCGTTCTTGGAATTGCTGGAATTTAGTGGCTTTTAATACTCCAGACTTGTACTTAGAGCTTCAAAGAGATTAAGGAAAAATTGGATATAATCAAATCAAATGTAAATGTAGTCAACTTGAAATATTGTCAAAGGAATTCGGGATGACCTTTTTCCACTTGCTTTCTCTTCAAAGACTTTTAATTCAATTCGCCTCTTGGCTTCTGTTTAAAAACTTCCTCCCACATCTCTGGAGTTATTAAGGGCAACTAATTTAATAAAATTAACGCATTACACTTTTTTAATGCTTGAAACTTAATTAAAGTGTATTAAAGTTACATAAAATCATCTTAATGTTGTCTATACAAATTAATGAAATCGAATGCCCAAGAAAAACACGGAATAATACAATTGGATTTTAGGTAGCCCTTCGTCTGTGCAAATTCGCCACTTAATTAAATTGAACTTGTCGTTGGGCTGTTGGTGTTATTCTCTATGCCGCCAATGTCCAATCAATAGAATCACCAGGACTCAATGGGCCTAAAACTTAATTGAATACCACCAATGTTTACAATGAAATTAAATGCCAATGAGGGCATTAAGGGCTTTTCTATCCCGGCGAATGTTAGCACAAATCCAGTCAAGCCAATGGCAAATAGAAGGGGGTGAATATGTACCTACAAACACACACACACGCAAAATAGATTCGTTGGTGCGAGTTTGTAGCCCACCCGGAAACCGAGTAGGCTCGCGCAAAACCAAACAACGGAAGTTTATGGACATTTGCGTCTAATTAGAGGAGATTTAAATTGTTTGCCTGCTGCCATTGAAATGATTTATCTGAACAAGTCAGTCAAACCAATCATTTGTGCGTTCATTCATTTTAACCTTTTAGACGAAAGGAGGGGGAGGGGGGCAAAACGACACCCCAACCAAACCAGCCAGGCCCAGCCCATCCAGCCAGCCAGCCACCCACAAGATGAATAATGTCTCTTCCTTTTGGACGTCCATCAAAATGACAAATTTTCGTTAAGTGGAAAATTTTTCCAAAAAAGGCATCAAGCAAAAATGCGCGGATGCTGGAGAAAAATTTATGAAAGCACTCCAACCCGTTTTCCGCTGTCAACTTTGCGCTGCTTTCTTCCGTCTGTCACTACTACCGCCATTGTTATGCTGTCGAGGATTTTTATAGTTCTTCTTTTGCATAGTTAAAGTTTTCGGCAAAGGCATGCTTGGAGTTATTTAAAGTATGAAAATAGGAAAAATTGCCGGTTGTTGTTGCCGCATGAAATCCTATACTTGATGGCAAAGTAGCTGTTGTCTGAGATAGCTGACGGAACGATATTTATGGTGGATAATTTTGTGCTGAGCATTAAAGTCTGTTGCCTAAATGTCTGTAAGTAATACCCCCCCTCTTAGAGTGTCGGTGTTTATCCTTAAGACTTTATCTATGGTAGTGTGGGTGCTGGTATTAGTAACTCGCTTGGTGCCTGTGTGTGTACGTAAGTCATTTAATGCTGTCACAGTGTAGCGAGTGAGAATATGAAAATATTATTTGTCATTTTCAAGACTTTCAAGACGACACTTGCCTGGCTAATATTTTCCTACAAAACAGTTTGAAGAATACAATTTCCATTTCTCGCTCTCTCTCTCTCTCTCTGCTTTGGCCAGCTCATCATTAATTATTATTCTTTTCTTTGCTTTGGCGTTCACACCGACTGAGTGCCATGGCAGCGGCAGCTCAGCCTTGACACAAACTGTTAAGTGTGCAAAATAAAATATAAATAAATTATTTTAAGGTTGAATGTGTCGTCTTTGTCGGCATTGGCTTATTTCATGGCAAAAAAAATGTGTAATTAATTCACACCTTTCTGTTGTAGTTGCCGTCATCTGTGGTTGCATTTACTAACGTCTCAGACAGGATTGCGGTTAAATATGAAAAATGGTCCTCGATTTAGAAAGGTTTCGACTTCAATCTATTTGGAAATAATTAAATTTATTGTCTAGGTGAAAGTTTTAAGTAGTTCAAAGGGGGTGGGGGAATAAGATTAACTGCACGAAAAGCATAGTAATTGAATTGTTAAATTTAGATTTAATTTGTGTGCAGATACCTGTACTAAAAGGGTAATGATTTAAAAAAAACAGCGAGCAAGTTTCAGTCGGATGAACCGACCCTCAACTAAAGGCAAAGTACACGTAGAGAAAACACATATATAGCAACTATGTGTTTTCTCTACGTGTACTTTGTCTTTAGTTGAGGGTCGGAGGATCAAGGCAATAATAATATGTGACGCGCAAAATAGAAAGGGAACTAAGGTTAAAAACCAATTTTGTTCAGGAGAGCCATTTTAAAGATTAGGTCCTTTTCTATTTGCGCTTAGAATCGTCGACTTCACTTTCATAAAACGTGCATATCTCTGGGAGGGAACACTTTTGGGGCATGGGATCGGTCTCATGCGATGCTCAGATGTTGTCCACATCAAAAAAAGAAAAAAAATTAAAATTGATTTGATTACCCTTAGGTCCCTTTCTCTATGCGCTGTCACATATGTTCTGCGCAATAAAAGTATGTTCGTCGCAACCATAGATTTGTTTATTAAATTTAATTTTGAAAATAGTATTATTGCCACAATATTAATATTGTAGAAATGTAACAATAGAATTATTGGCAAATTTAGAAATGAAAATATGGTTGTAGCAACAATATAAATATGGTTACTGCGACAAAAGTATTGTTTTTTGGGTCTTATGTTAACAATTATATGATTACGGCAGTCAAACTGTATGATTGTAATTTTTTTTTATTTGAATATTATTTTTAGAACAATGTTAGTGTGACGGATCTAATGCAATTATAGAACTTTTTATATGGAAGTTAGTTTAATTAATTTATATGGAAATTAAAATTTTCAAATAAACTGCTTTGTCTTTGTTTAATTGAAATATTTTTAATTAAAACGCTTACGTTTTTTTAAACTTATTTTTTCTGCTGTTCAATAAATCACTTCTATAATTTTGAATTTAAAGTATTTTTAAATAATTTTCATGATTCAAATCTGTTGTTGACAACCTAACCCAATTTTAATAAATAATAGTGGGGATCATAGTATATTTGTGTGTGATCATACTATGGTTGTAGGGATCATAATATGTTTGCGTGTTAATCATACTACGGTTGTGGGGATCATACTATGGTTGTATGTGAAACATATTATGGTAGTGAGTATCATAATATGGTTGTGAAGATCATAGTATGGTTGAGTGTGAATCATACTATGGTTGTGGGATCATAGTATGGTTATGTGTGAATCATACCATTGTTGTGAGGATCAAAGTATGGTTGCGAGGATCATAGTACGGTTGTATTTGAAACATATTATTATTATGAGGATCATATTATTGTTGTACCACAACCATACACCCAACAAATCACCCTCTTCGAATATTGTCACCACAACCATATTATTTTCTGCGTGTTGCTGACTTGGTAAACCCAGTGCGATCCTTATTGACTACACTAAAAGTTGTCTCACAGTCCTCCGCGTGGTAACTCCTGGGGCACGGTGTTTTGACATTCGTCAAAGCAAAGGCTAATGTATGAGAGGCGAACTAGCCTCAGGTTAAAGAGGTTGAAGTTGAGTTTGTAGGCAAAAGCTAACAATGAAAGCAACAATAATTGAAAGAAAAGCAGACCCCCTAATTGTTGGAACACTATTTACGGATATACACATAGAATGTGCAAACACTCCTGCGTCTAGGTAACTCTATCCAACTGGCGGATTTCCTCCAAGAATACGGGGCGGACACTAGCGCCATCTAAGAAATGGCGTTAATAAAATTAAATATTCCCATATATAGGGTGCTCAATCAAGAGGCACATTTTATTCAATAGGGGTTTTTTCACAGATAACGTGGGAGTTGTGTTCAACTTAATTTTTTTAGTATTGTTCGCCATTCCTGCGCGAATGGCCTGCGTGATCTGCCTGCGCGTCGCCGTTTAAGTGTTTCGACTCTTCAAAAGCTCAAAGAAGATCCGCTGTTTTCGACCAAAATTCTGTTCAGTGATAAGGCAACTCTGGCTCAACGGCAACGTCAATAAACTAAATCGCCGCATTTGAGCTGAAGAGCAACTAGAAGAGGTTCAAGAGGCGCCACTATACTTAGAGAGAACCACAGTTTTGTGCGGTTTATGGGCTGGACGACTCATCGGTGCATATTTTTTCAAAAATGATAAAGGCCGGAAAGTAACCGTGAATGGTGCTCGCTATAGCGCCAAAATATCTGACTTTTTGCTATCTGAAATTAAAGCCCGTAGTCTTGACGACATTTGGGTTTCAGGACGGTGTCACTTTCCAACAGCTGCTCAAACAATGGATCTATTAAGAGGTCATTTCGAAGAGCAGCTTATTTCACGTTTTAAAACGATGAGTTAGTTGGCCGCCTGGAAAGTGTGATATCACACCTTTAGACTTTTATTATTTGGGGCTACATAAAGCCCAAAATATAAGCTGACAATTCAGCTACGATTTAGGTTTTGGAAGCCAACATTGTAGGTTGTCATTAACGCCATACCGTTCGAAATGATCAAAAGTCATTAAAAAAGTGCGTATCATTAACGCTATACCAGTCGAAATGCTCGAACGAGTCATCCAAATTGGACTCCAGAATGGACATCCTGAGGCGTAGGTGCGGCCAACATTTGACGGCAATTATGTTCAAAAAATAAATAAAAAAAAAAATCCTTTGGAATGAATAATCAAGCTTTCACTTGTGAATTTTTGAATTTTTTTTTATTTTGAAAAAACGACTCCAGATTGATCACGATATATTACAGCTGCCATGATAATAAGCACCAATTTGGATGCGGATTTATTGTAAACAGGCGAACATCCTGTCGCCGGGTTCACCCCACTAGACGAACGGCTGGCCCCAATCATTATCAAAGTTACATTTTTTATTTTGTTCACATGCCCCGCCGGAAGAAAAGGAGAAGGAGACGAAAGATACTTTTTATGAGCGCCTAGAACAAAGCCTGGAACGCTGCCCAAGCAATGACATTAAAATCGTTCTAGGCGATTTTATTGCTCAATTTGGCAGGGAAGGTATCTTTGGCCCGACCCTCGGAACGTTCAGCCGCAGTGGTAACACCTCAGACAATAGATTAAGGCTGATTGATTTCACCGCTGTAAGAAAAGTGGTTAAATATGGCCAAATCCACAAGGCTACGTGGCTATCACCTGATGGCATCGATCATATTGTGTGTTGCACGTACGAACCTTTTTAACAGTAAACATCGATTCGGACCACTACCTTGTAGCAGCAAAGGTTCGCACTAGATTAAGTGCTGCAAATATTGTACGTACCAACAGCAAGGGAATGCTAGACGTCGAAAAGCTGCAGTCACAACACCACGAAGCTATCTCAACTGTTCCTTGCGAAAACAAGGAACATGAGCGCTCAGTGGCAACACACACTAGACTCCATAGCAAAAGTCGCCGTAGCAGCTGTTGGTTGCCGAAAGCGGCAAGAAAAGGAACCAAAATGGAAAATGGCCCAGGGTGGGCCAGGGTGTGCCATTAAAAATTTTAAACTTAAATCGGCTGTAAAAAAGTACTGATAATTTTTATAAATCTCTGATTTTATTTAAAAGGTTGATTTTTGTCATTTAAAAATGGAACACAATATCACTCATATGACTACGACAACTGGCTTGGCAGTTACTCATCCGATCAACCCAATTTTTCAGTACATTTTCGATTGTCCTCAATCGAATCTCTTCAATGGCAACTTCGATTTCATGTTTCAACGCTTCAATTGTCTATGGATGCTTTGCATAACATTTATCCTATGGCCCACATCACAGCTCCGAGACGGCCGGAGCGATTTTCAAAAAATGTGCGTAAAATTATCGATGATTGCTGGCTGTTGAAATGTTCGTTGAAACCAAATTTCATCCATGTCATTCTCCTAAATTTTTGGAAACAAAAATTCCATAAGTATGGCATAGCGTTACCATGCCATACTTATGGAATTTTTGTTTCCAAAATTTTAGGAGAATGACATGGATGAAATTTGGTTGCAACCGTTACCGTTGTCGGTAACGGTGGCTCCTAACTAATTTTCGTAGAAAAATGGCCCAATGATGCCGCCAGCCCAAAATCCACACCAAACAGTGACTCGTTGTGTATGCCTTGGCTTCTCAATAGTCACGTGTGGGTTCTCTGAATCCCACCCATATGCGGCAATTTTGCTTTTTAAAATAGCCATTGAGATGAAATTGAGCTTCATCTGAAAACACGATTTATCAATAAAAATCCTTCATCTCCTGCCAAAGAATCGTTAGCCCATTGGGCGAAGCGAAAACCCATCAGATGGTGTTCCATTATTAAATGACAAAGTTTAACCTTTCCAACTTAACTTGAAATTTAAAAAGAATATGTTTTTAACAGCCAAAAAAGGAAATTTTCATTTTTATGTTAAACAAAGGTTGCCAAACACCGCACTTGCGTTTTCGATTTATTTTAACTGGTATGGATTCGGTCATAAATCAGAGGAGTTAGGAAACATACTCAACTTTGAATAAAGTACACACAATTCATGAGGTTGTTGGAACATTCAATGAAATATCCTACTTAAAATTAATGTACACGCCGCTGGTTATGTAGTGAAGGTATGGCGAAAAAATACGAGGACTGCTATTTATGTTTCGTGTCCGGCAATAAAAACACAATAATTGTTTATTGTTTTTCAAAATATTCTCCTTTAAGACCAATAAACCAATTTTTGAATCACTTTTTCCACTCTGATTGAGACACCTCCAACACATGATTTTTGAACGCTTCAACAGCTTCGGGCGATGCAAAACGTTGATTACGAATTTTTCTCTTGATGCTAGGGAATAAGAAGAAGTCATTTGGTGCCCAATCAGGGCTGTATGATGGATGGCCCATCAATTCGACATCTTGAGTGGTCAAATAGTTCATCGTTTCAGCTGATGTATGAGAGCTCGCATTGTCGTGATGCAAAATGATCCCTCTTTCCTTATTATCTTTCCTAATTTCTTCAAACACTGTTGGCAAACAGATGCTATATACCACTCAATATTGACCGTCCTACGTTCCACTAAAGACACTGTGGCAACATGGCCGGTTATACCGAAAAAAACGCAATCATTTGCTTCGATGTACTTCTTCCACTAACAACTTTTGTTGGATTTGGCTCGTCTTGAAAGACCCATAAGGGGTGTTTTGTTTCGGGTCCATATGCATAGACCCATGATTCGTCACCTGTGACGAATCATCCCTTTGAGCTACCGCAGTTATACTTTTTCAACATTTCTTTGCACCAATCCATACGAGCCTTTTTTTTAAGCATTCATCAAATTATGTGGGATCCAACGAGAACAAATTTTTTTCACAGCCAAATGAACATGCAATCTTATTGATGCTTGTCATTCTAATGCCCAAGGATGCCTCAATCTCACGGTATGTCACATGTCAGTCTTGCTTAATCAGTTCACGCACAACATCGATGGTTTCTGGCAAAGTGATCGAAGTTGGCCGACCTTCACGAAATTTATCCTGAAGCGAAGGGCGCCCGAGACTGAAGGTTCTTCATCGCCAAAATCGAAACATGTTGATTTAAACCCTCTTGTCTCGATAGCCCACAAGGAAAATCGAAAAAAATCATCGCAGGAAAATGTTCACGGCATAATTCAATTTTTTGACTGAGATTAATTTTTCACCACTCTGTAAACAAAACAATTCGCCCTCAAATGGCAAAAGACAAAAGACCCATACGGACAATTGCTGTTTTGTTTCGGGTTCAAATGCATAGATTCATAATTCGTTACCTGTGACAGTGTTATACACTTCCTTTGAACTACATCAGTTATACTTTTTCAACATCTCTTTGCACCAATCCACATGAGCATTCGTCAATTTATTTGGGTTCCAACGAGAATAATTTTTTTTCACGGCCAACTGAACATGCAATATCTTGTTGATGCTTGTCATACTTATGCCCAAGGATGCCTCAATCTCACGGTATGTCACATGTCGGTCTTGCTTAATCAGTTCACGCACAACATCGATGGTTTCTGGCAAAGTGACCAAAGTTGGACGTCCTTCACGAAATTCATCCTGGAGCGAAAGGCGTCCGAGACTCAACTCAACAGTGGGTTTGATGGTTCATCATCGCTAAAATCGAAACATGTTGATTTAAACCCTCTTGTCTCGATAGCCCACAAGGAAAATCGTAAAATATCATCGCAGGAAAATGTTCACGGGATAATTACATTTTTTGACTGAGATTAATTTTCAACACTCTGTAAACAAAACAATTCGCCCTCAAATCACAAAACGTTCTGAGTGAAGTTATGCTAAAAAATGCCAGAGTTTCCAATGGAAGTTCCAGTTTGCATCTGGGAACACTAGTATTGTCAGGAACCGAAATATAAATAGCAACCCTTGTATTTCAGTTGTGGCGACATCCTATATGATATGATTCTAATATCCACGAATGCTTAGAGTGAATTAAATATTGCGAGTTTAATCTTTAAAGCCCATT